>CM073131.1:49404065-50004065 GCA_037039145.1 Fundulus diaphanus
CAACAGAAGCAACCAGCAATGTCTCAATAATCGATGATCTGGTTACAATCTGAAAAAACTCTGCAGAGCTAGAATCTAAATCCAGTCATAAATTAGAAAACCTTCAACATTTAAAACAGTGATATGTTAAGAATAGAGGTGAGGCATAAATATAAAGCTTAAATGGTATATATTTATACCTCAACTTAAAAAGCAGCCATATTTAAAGAAGTTTTGACAAATAATTATTTTACAGTAGTTTAATTTCATCATATCCGTTAAAAACATTTATAGAAGACTTGAATCATCTGCAGATGTTGCTGTTTACTCAAAGTTTCAAATCTTCAGTTACTATTTTAGCTCCGACCCAACAGAACCTCAGCACTGAACCAGCTACTGAGGACTGGTTCCTGTTAACCAACTGACTGATTAAAGTATAAAACATCACAAAAATATACAAAACAAGACAAAAAAGACAATCTAACCTTTGTTAACTTTGTTTTTCTGTCATTGATGATGAGAAATGTTGACGTTTCTGTAAGTGATGTTGTCCTCTCCTCCTTCTGGATCACCTGAAGAGAAATTAACTGAATCTAAATTTACTGAGTCAGAATGTTTTTAGAATAAAAACAAAGTTTCAGGTTGTAGCTGGAAAACATGTAAAAATCCAACAGAACGGGTTTAAAATGTATGAATTGTTGCAGAGAACAAGTTGTGCATTTAGATCCAGAATCCTGTCTCACCTTCAGACTTTCTCTGAACACATCGTCTCACCATCAGAACCAGAACCAGCAGCAGAACCACAACGATGACGAATGGAAGAGACAGGAGCAGGTAGGGAGGAGATGGATGGGAGGAAGGTGAAGGAGAAAGGAATGTGGTCGGAGCAGTGGTTGATGGTTTCTCTAAAATAAAGATATTTATTAAATTATCACCACGGTTCAGATATTTACTCTAGAGATGAAGGACTTCTGTTTTTACTTCCTGACCTGAGACAGAGATCCTGCTGGATGGAGACTCTCCATGAGCGCTGATGCTACACCTGTAGAGGCCTTCATCAGAGCTGGTCACATGGTGGAGGGTCATGTGACCTGCAGGCTCAGTCCTGATGAGGGAGCCATCTTTATAGAAAGCAGCTGGGAGGTTGAAGGGAGCGGTCTTTGTGTGACAGCTCAGAGTGACGTCATCTCCCTCCATCACAGGGAGGACAGGACTCTGCAGGATCACTGATCCACCTCAACACAGAGACAAACTACAGCATTTCATCCATTTCCACACAGCTTCATCAACACTAACTCCACAGTCTGATCTTACCAGTGACAGTGAGCTGGATGCTGCTGCTGGCTGCTCCCTCTCTCCACTCACACCAGTAAACTCCAGAATCCCATGACAACAAGTAGCTTATGCTACAGGTAGAAGAAGCTGGTTTCCCCCATCCATCTCCACACTGAGTCCTGGTTCCTCTGGTTGTGTTCCTCCTCACAGTCCATCCAGCAGAGCTGTTGTCCTCCTCACAGCTCAGAGACACAGAGTCTCTTTTAAAGAATTGAGATCTGCTGGGACTCACAGTCAGAGCAGCTGGGAGGACTGAAATGGAAAATTACATTAATTTCTATTGTTGTTAAAATAATTTTAACAGACTCTTGTTTGCATCTCAAATCCCCCTCCTAAATATTTCCTAGTACAATACATTTCAGTTTTAATGTTAATAGAAATGAACCAACCTTCATTTGTTTTGCAGCAAAGCAGCAAACAAGGAACTGAAGAGAAATTAAACGTATTGGTTACAGTTGAACAAATGAAAGTACATGATAAATTCAGTGTGATTACATCACACTGAATTTCATTATCCATCCATCCATCCATCCATCCATCCATCCATCCATCCATCCATCCATCCATCTTCTTCCTCTTATCCGGGGTCGGGTCGCGGGGGTAGCAGCTTCAGTAGGGAGGCCCAGACGTCCCTCTCTCCAGCCACTTGGGCCAGCTCCTCCGGAGGAATCCCAAGGCATTCCCAGGCCAGCCGGGAGACATAGTCCCTCCAGCGTGTCCTGGGTCTCCCTCTGGACCTCCTCCCGGTGGGACGTGCCCGGAACACCTCACCAGGGAGGCGTCCAGGAAGCATCCTAACCAGATGCCCGAGCCACCTCAACTGGCTCCTCTCGACGTGGAGGAGCAGCGGCTCTACTCTGAGTCCTCCCCGGATGACTGAGCTCCTCACCCTATCTCTAAGGGAGAGCCCAGACACACTACGGAGAAAACTCATTTCGGCCGCTTGTATCCGGGATCTCGTTCTTTTGGTCACGACCCAAAGCTCTTGATCATAGATGAGGGTAGGAACGTAGATCGACCGGTAAATCGAGAGCTTCGCCTTTTGGCTCAGCTCTCTCTTCACCACAACGGATCGGTACAGCGCCTGCTTCACAGCAGACGCCGCACTAATCTGCCTGTCGATCTCCCGCTCCATCTTCCCCTCATTCGTGAACAAGACCCCAAGATACTTGAACTCCTCCACTAGGGGCAGCACATCCTCCCCAACCTGGAGGAGGCACTCTACCCTTTTCCGGTTCAAGACCATGGTCTCGGATTAGGAGGCACTGATTTTCATCCCGGCCACTTCGCACTCGGCTGCGAACCGCTCCAGTGAGAGCTGTAGATCACGCCCTGATGAAGCCAATAGGACCACGTCATCCGCGAATAGCAGAGACGCAATCCTAAGGCCACCAAAACGGATCCCCTCAACACATTGGCTGCGCCTAGAAATTCTGTTCATAAAAGTTATGAACAGAATCGGTGACAAAGGGCAACCTTGGCGGAGTCCAACTCTCACCGGAAACGAGTCCGACTTACTGCTGGCAATGCGGACCAGACTCTGACACCGGTCGTACAGAGACCTGACAGCCCTTATTAAAGGGCTCGGTACTCCATACTCCCGGAGTACCCCCCACAGGATCCCCCGAGGGACACGGTCAAATGCCTTCTCCAGATCCACAAAACACATGTAGACTGGTTGGGCAAACTCCCATGCCCCCTCCAGGGTCCTGCTGAGGGTATAGAGCTGATCCAGTGTTCCACGGCCAGGACGAAAACCACACTGCTCTTCCTGAATCTGAGATTTGACTATCCGACGGACCCACCTTTCCAGAACCACTGAGGAGCTTTTTAACAACCTCGGTGACCTCAACATTAGAGATGGGAGAACCCGACCCAGAGTCCTCAGGCTCTGCTTCCTCAATGGAAGACCTGTTGGTGGGATTAAAGAGGTCTTCGAAGTATTCTGCCCACCGACGAACGACAACCCGAGTCGAGGTCAGCAGCACACCACCCCCACTATAAACAGTGTTGGTACTGCACTTCCCCCCCCCCCCCCCCCCCCCGAGATGCCGGATAGTGGACCAGAATGGCTTGGAAGCCGTACGGAAATCTTTCTTCTTGGCCTCTCTGAACTCTTCCCACGCCCGAGTTTTTGCCTCAGCGACCAGCCGAGCCGCCTGCCTATTGGGCTGCCGGTACACAGCAGCTGCTTCCAGACTACCAAAGGCCAATAAAGCCCGATAGGACTCCTTCTTCAGCTTGACAGCTTCCCTCACCACTGGTGTCCACCAGCGTTTTCGAGGGTTCCTGCCAAGACATGCACCGACAACCTTGTGGCCACAGCTCTGACTAGCCATCTCAACGATAGAGGCACAGAACATGGTCCACTCAGACTCAATGTCCCCCGCCTCCTTCGGAGGTGACCTTGATTAAATCTGTATTTATTTACTCCAAATATTAACTTTATCCAGACTTGGCAATTATATTTAAATTAGTTTAAACAGTTTATTCTCTTTTTCATCAGCTTCTCCGTCATTATCCTGTAATTTCATATCTCAGTCATGTTCAGTGTTTTCAGTTTATCTGAGGTGTGTCCATGAAAGCCAGCGCTGTGTTACTAAGAGCTACAAAGAGGCAGTAAAGTCACTTTTCTTCCTGCTTGATGTGTAGAAACTCTTTCATCTGAATTCAGTCTGAAGTTTTGGTCCAACTCTTTGACTCAGGTTAGAACAGAGCAGACAGTAAATTTAGTTTGCCTGAACAACAACAGGTTTTGTACTTACAGAGCAGATATTGTAGAGATGTTTCCATCATGGTGCCACTTCATGATCTGACCTCTGTTGGTTTTCTGTTAGGGCCTCAGAATAAAGCCCGCCTTCTTCCTGAAACCATAAACCTGTGGTTGGTTCCTCTTTCTTTCTAACATACAGATGATTGTTTTCTCTGTTTAAAGCTGCAGAAATAAATATGTCCTAGAAACAGGACAGCAGAAATTACCCTGATCCCCTTTTTCTTGTTTAAACATATATTTAAAAATGTGCAGGCTTCTGATTAATTTTCCGTGGGTCTATTTCTCAGACAGAAACCCTGCAGTCAGAATATTTTAACAGGTTAGTTTAAAATCCAGTAGCTGTCTGGTACTCCTTGGTTCTGGTCCAGTTCTCTCCTCAACCACACAGAACAACAACAATTATAACAGATTATTATGAAATACCTTGAAAACTGGAACCAAGTAGGAAATCAGAATCAGAATCAACTTTATTCACAAGGTGTGAGGGTAAAAACAAGGAATCCGAATTCAACAGGCAAACAAGTAACAGAAAATAGACATGACTACAATCTATGACAGAAAATACATTTTCAGGTTGCATCTGTGATGCTATCCCAGCAGCTCCTTTCAGTTTGTTTGTTTGGGGGATTCTTCCTTCAGTCTCCTCTTCAGGAGGTAAAATGCTTAAGCTATTCATCTTATTCACCCATTTGAAGTCGCCTACACTCTGGGTGTTCGTGTCCTGAATTTTTTTTCAGGGATCATTGGTTCTGTTCTCTTCAGCTGTATCTCTGAACACCTACAGGATGAAAACGGAACAACCTGGAGTCTGTTTAAAACCCACCATGGAACCAACAGGTCCAACCAAATTTGATTGTTGCTGAAAAAAAATAGACATTAAACTGACAAAGACATAAATCCATGCAATGTTAATTATAAGACTAAGTTCATTTAATCAACATCACCTACACTCAACAGTTTGTTACATTTTATAGGTTTATCAGGATCAGAAATACTTTAATAATCCCAGAGGGAAATTGCTGTTTCAATACAACTGCCATAACATAACAAACATCACAAATATTTCAGGGGGAGACGATTTACTGAGGCCTTGCTGCCAAGGAGCCGCCTTACACGGTGCCCACAGGGCGCTGCCATTACTCTGTGGAAAGATAGAGGCCACAAAAAAAGGAAGGTGTGACGGAAAAAAAAGCATAACTCATACTTTATCCTATAACAGGATACAGTTTGATATATCAAAAATCTCCTGCACAAAAAGCACAAATAAGACAAGACACATATAGCAGAAGGTAAACATTTGAGGCTAGTCGCGTGTAAGTTCATCAGTTTATATGAGCATCAGTTATGTGTGTCTGTTTGGGTGGAAGTGTTTATATTTCCGTGAACACTCTCCAGAGGCCATTGTCCTTGATGTTATCAGCCGGCCAACAGTTCAGAAAGCATCCGCAGATGTCAGCGGGGGAGGAGGGAGCAGGGAAGAGTTCTGAGTTCGTTCCTCATAACAATCCAGGAGTGATTATAGATAGGGAAGGCATAAACCAAATATGTTATTTGTTATGAGACAAGCTGCACTGACTTTCCTGTCAGCTTTAAGTCTTTTGCTGGCTCCAAATGGTGATATCCAATATTCCAAATTGTTGGGCTTTTCCGCGCTTCACCTCCAGATTTTATCCCATCTCCTCTTGAGTTCAACCACCGAAGCCAGTCTGCGTTCCAGCACATCCAGCTTTTCAGCTCTGCTCCTACACCTTCCAGAACTGTCCGTACACCGCCTTAGCGAGCGCGTCATATGCAACCGGCAGCCTGATCAAGGCCAAATGGCTACCGACATCCGCTGTATTTGCTGATACATCAAAAATCCACCAGATCCAATAAGTAGAAATCCAAGTCTCCTGAATCCAAACATGCAAACGTTTCAAACGTCTAGGAATGACTAAGTCGAAAGACACACCGTTTTCCATCCAAGAATATAGGGTGTATCCCACAAAATGAGTCAAATCAAGACCAAACGGGTCCCCCTTTCGTTGCCTACCCATCGAAAAAATGTGATCAATAGCATTGAGAGACCAGCTTACCAGAGCCATGTTTTTCAGAGTTCGGTTGATATGAAGAAAGTGCTCAGAAAGACAAGACATAGCAGCAGAAGCAGGAGAGGGGTGGGGGGGGGGTGAAAGCTGGAGAGGAGAGAAAAAACACGACCGACCTCGAAGAGAGACAGAACATTAGAGTTATGTCTCAGCACTTCTAGATAAAACAAACTTAAAGCTACTTGCTTTGGTTTAAAAGTACTTTGAATTAATTTTGTACCCCACTGGAAGCCGCTATCTCCCAGTGACCGTCAAGAACCCCGCATTATTTTAGCCAAACAAGCATCTGAGAGCCCAGAGACTGTGTGGTTTTCCCCTTTGCTTCTGCGTTGCCCCTCCCTGACGGACTCGCTGCTGACCCAGCTGCAAGAGCCACGGACATCCCCTTTGAGGCAGCACAAGTAAACAGGACTTTCCCCCTTTTTGTTTCTTTTTTTTCCACCCATAAGGTGATATTTTGTGCCTGGGCAGAACCTATTAAGAATTAGTTTAATGCTTAATTACTCCGAAACGGAGTTTGTTTTAACTGTGCTTGATATTTCTGATGTGTGTGCATGCATTTCATAAGTAATTTTGGCTTTGTTGTTTTGGGTTGATAAGCTGACTCCGCTGAGAGTCAATGTTTCTCTTCTCTTCCTATCTTCATCTTTGATCTCTTTGTCTACATTTTCTGTTTTGCGCCCTTTCTTTGAATCCTTTGTTCAGGAGTAAGACCCCCTCCGGTCAAAGCCCGCCCTACACTAGCGTGTGCAGTTGATACATCATTAACACCTCCTCCCCACGCATCACGCAAGGTCGTAGGTCATATGTCGTCATAGTCACCATCTTGGGGCGGTACAAAGTAGCTCTAAACGGTTAGCTTAGCTTTGTTCGGTTTTCTCAAAGCCATTTTGTCTTTTAATGCTGCTGTGTCAAAGTGCCGAATGTGGTGTTAACCTGTGAATTGAACTAAGAATTGCTACCTCTCATTTAATCCATTTTGATTTGTTTTATTTTCATTTATTTTCTTTTGCATGTTCTTTGAGTAGCGAGTACAGTATTTTCCGGATTATAAGTCGCTCCGGAGTACAAGTCGCACCAGCCATAAAATGCATAATAAATAAGGAAAAAACATATATAAGTCGCACTGGAGAATAAGTCGCATTTTTGGGGGAAATTTATTTGATATTATACAACATCAAGAACAGACATGTCATCTTGAAAGGCAATTTTAAATAAAAATAGAACGGAGGCAACAACAGGCTGAATAATTGTACGGTTAGCTTACGCTACATGACACAACTGAGAACGTGCCTGGTATGTTAACATAACATATTAAAAGCTATTCAGATAACTATAGCATAAATAACATGCAAAGAAGTTACCCAAAGTGCCCGTGTCACTCCAAATAACTAAAATCCAGTGAAATCTTCATCCTCGGTGTCACTTTCAAATAACTCTGTTTACTCCGGAGGTAGAAGATGCGGCACTTCCGCTTCTACGTCGCTTATGTCTGATTCAACACAGGCCTAGAACGCCCTCTTGCGGTTTGGTTTGAAAACAACAGGTGTAATGATATACCGGTAAAAATGTGTAATAATTTCACACATAAGTCGCTCCAGAGTATAAGTCGCACCCCCGGCCAAACTATGAAAAAAACTGTGCCTTATAGTCCAGAAAATACGGTAGTATTTCCTAGTATTTTTATTAAATTAGAATAATTACTGTAACAGGGAATTATTCGGTTTAATAAATAATAACGTGTGAAATAGTAGTTGTTTGTGGTTATTTTGGTCCAGTGGTTTAACGGTTTTCTAAGAGCAAAAGAAGTACCTCTTTCTGAGTTAACAACTGAATCAACCGAGACATTTTCATTGGTTTGTAGTAAAGGAGTAAGGGGTAAAACTTCAATTGCCATTATAATTTGAGTTATCAACGTTGCCGAATAAGTCTAACTGATTTAAGAGTGATAAACAAAAAAACAAAAAATGACCCACTCAGGGTGGGCGGAGGGAGGCACTGGACGGTGGGCAATAGTCCAAAAAAAAACTAAATCTACCCTAACGGGACGAACAAAGGAAGACCTGGGTCCATTTAATAGTCTGATCGCTCAGCTTGTCTGGTGAGGGAAGGCATCCGCCGTCTCACGTCTGCTTTCCTGCAACAGATGACAAAAATAAACAAAGCTGTTCGGCATCCCTTACTTTGCAGCTGGTTTGCGCAGAAGTCAGAGTGCAACTTAGCTCTGTCCCAGCAGTTCCTCCGATGCCAGGGAGGGCCTCCATCGAAGCAGGCAGATGAGTTTGGCAGACCCTGGATCATGTGTGGCTGGCCCAGCCACATTCCTTCAGATGTACCAAGCAGAGGAGACCATGTGGCCTCATGGTTCAGCCAGCCTCCCTCTCCTCCTTTTGTCTAAGGGAGGGAGGAGGTGACAGCTGGTAGCTTTGTCCTGGAGAAGTGGTCTGAAAGAGAGGTTCTGAGAAGTGAGGGGTGGTCAGAAGCATTCTGACCTTTTATCTGTGGGGGTGTTTACAGAAGCATCCTGCTGAGAGAGGGGTCGTCCTTGCCTAGAAAATCTTCCACTCACAAACCCCTCCAGAATTTTCCTCCGGTCAAACGTTCAGAATTCAACCTGACTTCATCTTTTTATCATGGGTTTAATATGGCACAACAAAGGCAAACTAAATATTTCTAGCTGAGACGACAGTGGTTGAATCGAGGACTCGCTTCACTTTGACCGATTCATAGAAGGAGGAGTGAGGTAGATGAAAATAATCTTCAACTAACTAACTGAGGTCTGACTTCACATCTTCTGCATTTAAAAGTTGTCAGAGATCTTTAGCAATAAATAAAGATGGCCAACACCCAGATATCAGAGACCAGTGCGCATGCGTCGGTGCTGCTCTTCATGTAAATCATGTGACTTCTAGAAAAAACAGCCTGAACTCCATAAATATAAATTAGGCTATTTCCTCTAAGTAAAGTACCATCTGGTACGCTGGTGCCACCGCTAAGGACAAGGGCAGACTGCAGCTTGTCATCAGGTCTGCAGAGAAGGTGATTGGCTGCAATCTTCCATCTCTCCAGGACCTGCACGCCTCCAGGACTCTGAGGCGTGCAGGGAAGATTGTGGCTGATCCCTCGCACCCCAGTTATGGACTATTTCTGTCACTTCCCTCTGGCAAGAGGCTGCAGTCCATCAGGACCACAACCTCACGCCACAAGAACAGTTTTTTCCATCTGCTACCAGCCTTATGAACAAGGCCAAGAGCCGCCTGTGACACTGGACACTGCCTCTCTCCCCCGTTCAGGACTACAAGCTTCTGCGTTACATTAACGCACAGTTTACTGAGTGTATATAGCTTCTGTATATATATCCATTTTACTTTTTATTTTACTGTATTCTTATTTTCTTTTCCTCCGCTTAGTAATATGCTTAAATTATATGCTTAAATTCAGCGGGTCGTCTCGTCTGATCTGAGGTCGTAGTCGGATGGTTATAAGTCGCTCCGGAGTACAAGTCGCACCAGCCATAAAATGCATAATAAATAAGGAAAAAACATATATAAGTCGCACTGGAGAATAAGTCGCATTTTTGGGGGAAATTTATTTGATATTATACAACATCAAGAACAGACATGTCATCTTGAAAGGCAATTTTAAATAAAAATAGAACGGAGGCAACAACAGGCTGAGAGGCTGAGAGAGAGCTCCCCGGCTCTCTCCGGAGCCGGGGAGCTTGCGTGGCTCCCCTCCTCCCCCCCGCGAAGGAGGGAGGAAGGAAGGCTCACGACGAGCTCGGAGAGAGTGGCCGGGTGCCCCGCCGCGCCGCACGGCGGTCCGCCCGGAGCCGCACCCCTCGTCGCACCGACAGGTCCTCCCTTGGCCCCTCAATCCCCCGCAGGGACGGACCACCTCCGCCGGAGGCCTGACGCACACGTAACGTGGTCAGCTCGGAGACGGCTAAGTCCACCGGCAGCCGCGCCCGCACATGCGGGGCTCGACGGAGAAGGCGCCGCACCCCCCCCTGCCGGCCCCGGGTAAGGGGGTCGACAGAGGTGGAGGGAGAGAGGGAGGAGGCCTGCGGACGGCGAAGGGCGATGGTCTCAGACGGGGCTGCACAGTGGCACAGTGGGTAGCGCTGTTGCCTTGCAGCAAGAAGGTCCTGGGTTCGAGTACACCCCTGGGTCTTTCTGCATGGAGTTTGCATGTTCTCCCTGTGCATGCGTGGGTTCTCTCCGGGTACTCCGGCTTCCTCCCACAGTCCAAAAACATGACTGTTAGGTTAATTGGCTTCTCCAAATTGTCCTTAGGTGTGAGTCTGTGTGTGAATGGTTGTTTGTCCTGTTTGTCTCTCTGTGTTGCCCTGCGACAGACTGGCGACCTGTCCAGGGTGTACCCCGCCTCCCGCCCAGTGAACGCTGGATATAGGCACCAGCAACCCCCGCGACCCCATGAGGGATAAAGCGGTTTGGAAAATGGATGGAAATGGATGTATTCTTATTTTGTGTCTGCACCATCAACACCAAGTCAAATTCCTTGCAAGTGCAAACCTACTTGGCAATTAAACTTGATTCTGATTCTAAAGATAGTGTTCTTTACCTTTTTTTAAACTCATCATCATCAGCAGGTTTAATCTGAAGCATTTTTTCCTGAAATCCAGATAAACAACAAATCTGCTCCATACTCTGACAACGTCAGACTGAAGCTGATTTACATCAGGAAGTTACAGAAATCAAACCAGGTAAACTGGCTCCAGATACAGCTAAAAGTTTATAGTTTCAGCTATAAAGACCTATAAGACCTCCTCCTCTGTTTGGACAACGAAGACAGATGGTTTGAAAGGGGTGTGAAGAAAAAAACAACCTTAAACAGAGGAGGAGGCCTTAGGTTCCAACTCTCAAAAACTTACAACACAGCTATAGGATTAATCCCGGCCAATCATCACCTCAATTCTTATCCTCATTTGGGTGATCAAAACATCGCTCCTTTAAGCCAAGCCAATAACAACCCTAACGACTCCTCGTTACAAAGGAGTGGACCAGTTTCGGTCCAATCTGCTGGCTCACCCATTCCCACGGAGGACAGTGGTGTCAGCCCCAGTCCCGGCCAACTGCCCGGCCCAACAACAACCGCCCGCCAAAACCCCAGACCAAGCTGCCTGCTCCTCCTCCAGGCCCCAGACTCCGGGCGGCAATTGGAGAGCACAGGTCTGAGGAAGACCCCAACCCTCTCTATGCCTGCTCAAATGTTGTGTTGTTCTCGAGTGTGTTTAAAATCGGGAGTGCCAAAGGGGGTTCCTGGCACAGTCCACCTCCTCTCCGGAAGGTCGCTGGTGCCAGCGCACCCCCTCCAAGCAACCTGCCCAGAACCCTCAATGTTTAAATGCGAATGGGGACAGAGGGAGCGATCAGGGGTGAGGCCTACACAATAAGCCCCCCTATTGGGGGTCCTATTGTCCAATGGAGAAGAACTTTTTAAATTCTTGTCCATTGGCTATTAAACTTCTGGCATTTCATTGAAGAATATGTAGAACCATTATAACAGCTAGGATCCTAATCCTGAACATACTCTGTTGTTTCAGTGGTACTCAAAATGGTATGGATCTGATCTGCTTGGATTTCTTTCATATCTAAAAACCTTCCAGCTGCTGTTACAATTGCTTTGATTTTGTCACTTTTCTTCTTCATTTGTACTGTGACATCAACAATATGACACATGAATGCTACAAACTTTTCTTTTTTCACCACCATTGTATTTTCATCCACTCTACATTTATTTAACATGCATTTTGAATATTTGTTGGTGGTACCAAGGTTTGTCTTTGATAAATCTGCCTTTGCTTTGTATTCCAAGCTGAGTTTCTTTGACCAGCTTCTCCTAAACTCATTCCTCCAGTGTTATCTCTCCTCACTCTTTTTAAAGCTTCAGTGTATGAAACTCTTTCTGTTATTTTGATTATTTGAGCTTCTCTGGCTTCCCATTGTACAATACATCCACCATATGCTGCGCTGTGTTCTCCTCCGCAATTACAACATTTGACTTTAGCATCTTTATCACATTTTCCAAATTCATGTGGACCTCCACATCTTGCACACCTAACTTTTCCTTTGCAATGTGTCCCATTCTTAGGAAAGTAAAACATCTGAGGGGTTTAGGGATGTAATCTCTGACTCTGTAGTTCATTAAAGATAAAGATTTCCAGATAAAGTTCCCCATCTCTTTTACTTTTAATCCTGGTGGCATCTGTTATTTTCCCTCTGATTTCTTTTTTCCCATCCTCCATTGTCATTTTAAGTGGAACTCCTGAAATTACTCCTCTCAACCTTGCTAAAGCTCCTGGAATATGCGTTTTAATTATTCCCCCCATCAGGGTTTTCATTTTGATTTTCTTCTGTTGTTGTGATTCACGAACAGCATTAGCACTTTTCTGTTGTTCATGATTCTAGCTGTTTTGATTTTCCCTATTTCTTCCACTTCAGCTCATTCCCCGCTTTCTTCCGACCAACTTCTTGCCCTTTCTTGTCTCTTCCTAAGTGCTCTTTTCATTCTTGATGATCTTGATATCATTCATTCCATCTCATTTCCACTATTTCCTCTTGATGTAGAAGCCATGTTGCTACAGTCAATGTACAGCTTATGCGATCCACCAAAATCAAATCAAATCCCACCGCCTTCGCTTCTATTGGTGCGTCCACTCACTTCTCCTTCCGCCTCCCTCCGACCATGCGACCTCACCGGCCGTTGCCTGGCACTGATGTGTGATCTGATGGCTGGTTATATACTGGCGTGTGCAGGTGGATCAGGTGAGAGGTAATGAGAACCAGGGCAGAGCTAAGCAGGTGTGTGCAACAGGTGATCAGACTAGGCAACTGTGCCAAGATCCAGAGAGAACATAAACTATGAAAGAAATCAAACCAAAACAGAACCTAAATTAAAGCAGGAACACAAAATATGACACTTAAAGGTTGAAAGGGATGATTAAGCTTTTACGGTACTGCTGTGATGTGCTCGAGTTTAGCTTGTGGCGCTGTAGGTGGGTCATGTCTGGGTGAAGAATATTTCTGCCATCGAGAATCAAGAATCTTTAGTCTCAATAGTTCCAGACCTGAAGGTTTCTTCCACGTTGAAATGATGCCGTGATTTTAGTGGTGCCTCCAGAAACTTTTCATGGGGGGTGGGGGGGATGAGGTTCAGAAGGGGCCACTTAAACTCTTGGGATGGCACACTGAAACTAAAAGCCATAATTTCAGGATGTTATTCCATTGTTGTAGTAAAACTGCCTGTAGAAAACCATCAGAAAGACTTAAGTAAATTCCTACTAACATCTTTTGGTTTATTGATTGATTTTAATGTTACTGATGATCTGATATGCATAGACCAATACCAGTACATTTTAACAAAAGTTACTTCTGTGTAATCATATTAGGAATAAGGTGTAGATTCATTAATTTATTGAAAAACAAAACAATTACTAGGGGAAAGTAGATACTGGCAGATATACAAATAAAAGCACAATAGAAGGTCAAGAAGTGCGGCTGCCTTGCTGGCTGTGCATCATGGGATGAAATGCTAAACTACAATTTACACTGGCCAGTGGGGTGGTCAGGACATGGCATGGGGGGGCCATTGCCAACCCTGGCCAACCTCTGGTGGCGCCACTGCTAGATGTTCGCTCTTCAGCAGGAGGATGGTTTTCAGGATTTATAGATCTACGTTCTAGTCCTGTTGCAGCAGTTCCTGACACAAATTTCCCCCCAATATTTATAGACCAGAAAACTAGAAACCTATGGTGCATATAAACAGTAAAAAGAAGAACCACAACAAGAAAACTGAGAGACCAAGTATCAGTCCGTCCTTTATCCCTGCAGAATAGAAGCAGTTGAGTCTTTATAGTCCCTTTATATTCTGTCTCAGAGCTGAAGGTTTCTTCCAGGTGAAAATGACTCCTTGATGTTCACTCTTCAGCTGGAGAAAGGTTTTCAGGATTCACAGGAACATGTTCTATTCCTGCTGCAGGAGAAGGTTTCTGTTCCTGACACAAACGTTCCCAATTGTTGTAGATCAGAAACCAACAAGTGAAACCAAAGCAAGGAGTCCAACTAGGAGACCAACCATCAGTCCAGTCTTGTTTCCTCCATCCTTGTTCCCTGCAGGAGAGAATCAGGAGTTAGTCTGATCTTCCAGCTAGGAGACGATAGAGAAGCTGCTGTCCCACATCATCTACTGATCTCTGATCTCAGAGCAGCTGCTTCCTCCAGAGTCTCATCAGCATCTCCAGCTCTGTTTCCTCCACCTTTCTATTACGCTCCCTCCTCTGAAGGTCCACTAGATTAAATGTTGTAGACAGCAGCAGACCATAGCAGCAGTTCTTGAAGGTGACCTTGTAGTGCAGCTCTGCAGCTTGTCATGTTGCTTAAAGTGACTAAACAGCTTGATGGTAGAAATCTTTCTCCACCTTTAACAGGATCCTGAGGAAAGTTCTGGAGGATTGTTGCTGTTCTGCTCCAGAACAGCAACAATCCTCTGATCCAGAAGCTGTTCTCTGAAAGCCAGGAGTCCATCTTGGTGCTGGCCAGGAGCAGATCACATGATGCTGCTCTACATATCTGATGTCTGACTACTGGGGACTGAAATAGACTTTATTCTGCATTGATTTCAGCATCTTTACCTGAAATCAGCTGATTGGTAAATGACTGGAATGACATGGAGACTGATTTTAAACAGAGTCACTGCCAGCCCTCATTTATCTTCTGATTCTCCACATTTGTTTCTATGTCTTCAATAATAAATAAATGTCTTAGAGCACATCAGTAGAACTGTAATAATAGATGATTTTAGCAGCAGCAGCAAAGCAGCATCTGATGCTTCTTGAACTAAATCAAAGCAGCTGGATGACGTTCTACATTTCTGTTGGACTTTCTGGAAGAAAACTGTCAAATTGTTCAGTTCTAGGATGGTTCTGTCAGAAATGAAAACCAGGATTCATTGAAGTCTTTCTGTCCATCTCCATCATCTAACATCTGATCTGTTTCTCTCTTCCATCAACAACCAGGAAGCTGCAGGAGCTTCTGATCCACAGACAGACTCACCTGCTTCAACTCTCAGGTTAATGATGCTGATAGGCTTATAGTCCTGAATGGATCTCTTGCTGTGATTATTTCTTGCATAATCAACTCGACACTCATATGTTCCTGTATCATCAGTCGTCACGTTCTTCAGAACCAAAGACACGTCTCCATTCTTCATGTCCAGCAGAGACACCCGGTTCCTAAAGGATGGAGACTGACCCTCTGGAAAAAACTGACTGTCTCTGTACACAAGAACATATTGATCTGACTCCAGATCAGTTCTGCTCCACTCTACAACTATAACATCTTCGTTCTCAGCTGCTCTACATGTCAGAATGACGTTGTCTCCTGGTTCTGCTGTGATGATTCTCTGACCTGCAGGAGAGAAAACAACACAGAGCAGAAGTTAGAGAGGAGCTCTGAACATTCACTATAAGAAGAATCTCTAATCCTGCTTTTGAAACACTAGGCAAGTTTTAAGCAAGTTTATTTGTAGCAAATTTCAATAACAATATAATTTAAAGTTCTGTACATGGACAACATGAGAAAAGAAAACATTAGAGAGGAAAGTACATTGCAGTGAAATAGTAGCTGCTAGTCAAACTAGAAGACAAGTTAGATCAACTTAAACATCAACATTTAAAGGAAACTGTAAAGTACTAGGTCCTAAGCCCTGATTTAAATGAACTCAGGGTTTCATCTCTTTTACATCTTTGGGGAGTTTCTCTCAGAAAGGTGGAGCATAGGAACTAAATGCTGCTTGTTTGGTTCTGGTTCTAGGTATGCAAAATAGGCTGGAGCCAGAAGACCTGAGTGGTCTGGAGGGTTGATACACTGATAACAAGTCTGTGATGTATTTAGGTGCTAAGCCATTTAGGGATTTATAGACTAACAGAAGGATTTTAAAGTCTATTCTCTGAGATCCAGGGAGCCAGTGGAAGGACTTCAGAACCGGGTCCATGTTCTCTACGTTCTTAGTCTTAGTGAGGACGCGGGCAGCAGCGTTCTGGATCAGCTGCAGCTGTCTGATCCACTTTTTAGGCAGACCTGTGAAAACACCGTTGCAGTAATCAATTCTACTAAAGATAAACGCATGGATTAGTTTTTCCAGATCCTGCTGAGACATCAGTCCTTTAATCCTGGAAATGTTCCTCAGGTGATAGAAAGCCGACCTTGTAACTGTCTTTATATGCTTTTCAGGTCTGAGTCCATCACTACTCCCAGGGGATTTACACAGTAGTCACAAAAAAGTTACTGGAATATTACAAGCAATAGTGAATCAAAGAGTTTTAAACAACTTCAAGATAACTATAACCTGGAAAGATGTGATTTCTTTAGATACCTTCAGCTAAGATACACTTACAATAAATGGGAGGAGGGTGAGACAGGTATACTTAAAATCGTATTAGATTCCAGCAATGGAAGACCTCCCAAAAAAAAAAAAATATCCAAACTATACTCATGTCTACAAACAGAGAGAAAATGTAATACAACATATCTTAAGTTTAAATGGGAAAAAGAAGCTAAAATAACAATAGCTTATGGTGTTTGGTTAAATATTTGTAATTCTGTGATCCACACGTCAAGTTCTGACCTATGGAGGGAATTTTCCTGGACATGCATGGTGAGATTTTTTGTTACACCTTACATTAAAAGTAAACATTGTAATGACACTGAGAAGGCAAAATGTTGGAGGAACTGTGGGAATGTGTCTGCAGGACATTTTCATGTCTTCTGGGAATGTACTAAGATCGCATCCTACTGGTCAGGAGTGATAACAGAAATCAATACTAAAATGGACTTAAATTTACGCTGTGATTTTACTACGGTTTTCCTGGGTAGTTTACCCCAAGAGCTAGATATCTCCTGCTAATATTAATAGCAGGTGCAAAGAAAGCTAGAACTCGCAGGTGGCTTGATGCAGAACCACCATCATGTTCGGACTGGAAGGACATAACTGAGGAAATTCACACAATGCATGACTTTTTCATTAAGACTTGCCACTTATAAATACAATAAATACGGGAAAAAATGGAACATTCATCGGAACTTGACACCAACTGTATAAGTGATGTAATTAATTTTTTCCTTTTTTGGCTTATTATCTGTCATGGTTTAGTTTTGGTCTGGCTTTTTTCTCTGTTATTTTTCAGTTCCTCCTCCTCTCACTCAGCTCACCCTCCACTCCCTCAGCAGTCAGTCACACCTGTTAGGCACTAATCAGTCAGAACTCACTCCACCTGCCAGCCTCCCTACATAAACTCCCTTCAGTTTGCTCCCGGTCGCCGGCTCGTCTCCAGTCATTACTACCACCAAGCCTGTCAGGTCCAGTCCGCATCAGTCTCCACTCACTCCTCTTCTGTCAGCCTAGTTTTTTCCCTGTTTTAGCAACTGGATTTACCTGCCACATCTGTGCTTCAAGTAAAGCCTCTGCTTGCTGCTTGATTTTCCTGCCACTCCTGTGCTCTAAGTTTGCACTTTGCTCTATTACTAGACTGCCTGTGCTCCAAGTTTGCTTGCTGCTTCATTGCCTTAATCTCCTGCTGCCCCTGCACTCCAGCAGCCCTGCTCTCCCTAGAACTGTCTCGCTCTGCTTCTCTGGATCAACAGCAGCCCTGCAACTCAAAAACTCTCTCCCATCTGCCAGCTCCTGCACCTTTCAACTCCCGTCCGGTAACAGACTCTGGTTCTCATCATCCACTACCCATTGTTTACAATAAACTCTCATAACCAGCTCTGTGTGTGCGTGCTCTGTCAGGGTTCATCTAAGACAAATTATAACAGTATTCAGCTGCTCCTGTCAAACTAGTTGCTCTGTAACTTTTGTTGGAGGAGGGTCCAATTGTTCAATGTATGTATGTGTATTTCTAAAACTACTAAAATGACAAAAATAACGTATTAAAAATGACAGGGAACACCTCAAACTCTGCTAAAACCAGGAGAGAGGGCTGGCAAATTAAACAAAGAACAAGATCAATTTAATAGAAGACAAACAACAACAGTTGACCAATAACAAAAGGTAAAAACAATAAGTTAGAGTGTCAGGGTTCAGTTTCTGCCTGCCTCATCCTGGACATTTTCTAGCTCTTTCCACCTCCCACCCAGCCCAGTTCTTTCTCAGTCTCTGATCACTGCCACCTGCAGCCACTAATCCAGACGGACTAGATCCCCCTGTTAACATCCCTACATAAACCCACCTCAGTCTGCTCTTCCCCCGCCGGATTGTCTTTTCCCAACTGCTCTCGACCTCTAACGACGCTCTGCCTTCCCTCGTCCTTCATCCTCCTGCTCCCGTCGTTGGCTTCGCCGCCTGCCTTGGTTCCTTCACGTCCGCTGCTCCTGTTCCTTCACATCCGTCACTCCAGCTCCTTCACGTCCGCCGGTTCCTGCTGTCTTCATCGACCTGCCCCAGTCCAGTTATGTCTTCTGGTTCTCCTCACCCAGAACTCATCATTTCTCAATAAAACTCTTGAACGTGGCTCTGTGTGAGGCTGAATTTGGGTTCACCAGATAAACTGAGAGGCTGCCTCGCCACTGTTGCTACCCTGGGCCCATCGCCACTGCGGACGGAGGCATCGGTCCTGGTCTGAGCCTACTGGGAGGGACATGTTTCGAGCCTGGAGCTGCTGCATCCTGGACATCCCGATTTGGCGGGTCTTTTCTAGGAGATCGATTGGGGTCATTAAGCGGGAGTCTCCCTGCCTCTTGGCTCTCCTCCATCCGCTGCTCCTTCTGCACCCGCCGCTCCCGATGCTTCCGCCCGCCTGCTGCACTCCCTGCTCCCGCGTCCCCAGCATCTGCAGAAGCCTCTCCCTCACCGCCTGGCTCCTCATAACACAGACGTAGGGCGCATCGGCATAAGACCACCGCCACAGCACTCCTCGAGGCCCAGCCTGAAGTCACCGCAGCGTCTGCACCGACTGGGGCCGACGTCACCTCTGTTTACCTGGTGAGTCGGTCTGACATCAGCACCACTGCTCATGTGAGTCCCGCCAGAGTGCCCTGGATCCTCGACAACGAGCTGTGCAGGACTTTTTCTAAGGAGAAAAGGACGACCTTCTTTCCTGGTGGTCCACCCCTGTTTCCGCTACCGAGAGTCCTGCAGCCTGCGTGGGTGTGGCGCACGCTGCAGAGATTTCTCTCTATCTCTGATCACTGCAACTCGCCGCCGCCGGACTCAATCCACTTGTTAACATCCCGACATAAACCCACCTTAGTCTGCTCTTCTGGATCGTCTTCCGGATTGTCTTCTTCCAGCTGCTCTCGACCTCTCATGACGCTCTGCCTTCCTTCGTCCTTCATTCCTTCGTCCTCCTGCTCCCGTCGTTGGCTCCGCCGCCTGCCTGGTTTCCTTCATGTCCGCCGGTTCCTGCTATCATCATCCACCTACCCCAGTCTGGTTAAGCCTCACCCAGAACTCATCATTTCTCAATAAAACTCTTAGGTCCCTTATTAAGTCCCATAATAAGGGACCTAAGTCCATTAAAGGTATTAGATTTCCTTACAATCAATGAAAGATTGTTCCAGAGTTTGGAAGCAGAAAAGCTCTGTTTCTTCGGGTCACAAAACAAGTCATAGGAACATCTAGAAGACACAGGAGTTCTGCCCTAAAACGTTCTTCAGGAACATGTATGCACAAAAGCTGTTAGATAATGAGATACCTGACCACTTAAACATTTAAAAAACAAAAGTATTTTCTTAAAGTCAAATCTAAAATGTACAGGCAACCAGTGGAGGGCTGATTAGATGCAGAAGTGCCCAGCTTGTCACAGCAATCCATAAATATTTATAGGCATTGACATCTTTATAATATATATATATATATATATATATATATATATATATATATATATATATATATATATATATATATATATATATATATATATATATATATATGACGTATGCTGCCACCCTTGAAAAATTCATGCCCCTCTCTTGCCACCCCAAAAATATTTTCCTATTATATTATATTCCCATTAAATATTCTTCTGTTTGGACTTCAAAAGCTTATGTTGGTCTGGACCACAAATAATGAGATTTGTATGAAGTTAATATTTTTATTTACCAGACTTCAAATTGAACAATGTATCATAACTAATGTTTTAAAATAAAACACAAAGCTAAGCAACTTGAAATATTCTTTACAGTCATTTTGTGTGCTGAAATTTGTTAAATACGAGAGAGGGATTTTCCGTTTTCTCCCGCACAAAAGGATATGTTAATCAAATGTAGGATAGTCTAATAAATCACAAGGATGAACTTTGGAGAGCAACGGAAAGTCATCCAATCTGCAAGGGCCTTAACCTTCACTTTGCAGGCGATCTCACCAAAGAACAACTGTCTGGCCTTAAGTGGAGCAGGCAAGGAAGGAGGTTCTTATGTTGTTTAGAGGTCCCTTAATCTCTTAATGCAAAGGGTCTAAGAAACCTAATAAAAAGAAAATGTATATTTTTATTTTGTACAGTGAAACAAGCACATCTTTTCTTTAATCAAGAGACTCATTCCGCATTAGAGGACTTTTCATTCTGGGTTCAGTCAAGCGGGGCTCATCGTGTTGAGCCACGCCCCGATCTGCATTCTGCAGTCAGGGGTACTTGCTGGCTGCCGCCCCTGGTGTAGTATATTTATTTAGCCACATGATGGCGCCAAAGCTACTCTCATTATAATTTGAGCCAGGAAACGTCCCTGCTTGTAGTATTTCATTGAAACTGCGCTCATTTAGAGTTCTTGCATTGTCTAAGCCAAGTGATAATATCTCTACATGATTTGAATTATATCTACTATGTTGGGGAAATGTATTTCCATGTTTAAGTTTGTCTATTTAGATATATTTGACTTTATTTGGTTTAAACCTCTACTGTGAATATATTTGACCTAATGGCAATTCATTTGTTATTGCAGACTGCCAGAAACACTGAGCATTGAGGTCAAATAAACCTGCACACTTCAACAGGAAATGGAGTGAAAGCCTCCTTATCTTCCTACCTGTATCCTGACCGATCCACCATCTTGTTGGCTGTAAAGACCTAAAAGAACTAGCCCTCTAACCTACTCCTCCCTAACAATATCTGTCCCTGAAAATAACAGAACATACCAGTGAAACTGAAGTTATTTATGTTCTAAATAAGACGTTCTTTCAATTTCATACCTATATTTAACAGCCTGTCAGCCATTATCTAGGAATTTTATTCTGTGAGGAGATTATTCTGCTTCTGGTTCTTTGAAGATTATGTTTTATAATCATCTTCAGCTTAAAGAAATGTTGCAAACAAAATCTTTAAAAATGAGTCTGCAACAGCTAGCAAGCCTTGATGCCAACAACAATGATAGGGAGGTGGCTAACCCAAGCAAAATTCTTAATTCTACCCATACAGTGAAATGCATACGGTGCTATTAAAGGAGTACAAAGTGATCAACAGATGTTGTTGGGATGGGTGACAGAAGCTGAGGAGAGAATTGGCACCATCCTAGATGACACAGGTAGGTGAGCTCAGGCTAATTAGATGGAAACCACTGAGGGAGAACTGGTACTGAAAGTACCAGTGGTACTGACATTTATGTAGCCCTCACTTAAGGTATATAATAGATAAGTGAGCTTTGGGTTCTTAAATCTCCATATACCCTCCTACTATTTAGTTTAAATCTCTCTAAAGCTTTTGGATCAAGCAATCTTGAACACTACTAAAGTAAATTACACTACACACCATGTAAAGTAGACCATAGTAACCCTCCTTTAATTAGGAACTATTAATAATATAAAAAGATGGCAGGTTTCTGGAACGGTGACCACCAGTCCAGCAACTTGCCGATCAAACAGTCCCCTGAGGAAAATGAGAATCCCTGGACCACTCAGGGTGCAAGACCAAAGGATCAACGAACCCCACACTTAGACAAAGAGAACTGGCCGATACTACAGAGAAGTGTTCCAAGACAAGTGAAACAACAACGGGCTGTTCCCACAACAAATGATAGGAGTAAACCTGCTGGAAATGTTGGAATTCCGTTACTAAACAGATTTGCTCCGCTCTAAGATGTGACCCAGGAGGATCATGACAACAATCAATGGTATGTCAACGATCTTCGCTCTAAGCTGCCAGAGAAAAAACATGCCACAGGGCCAAGGACCCTGATATTATGCAATGGATCTGTAAGTGGGATTAAACATTTCTGTAACAAGAAAAACACAGAGGTGTTGGTTTATAACCCTTTGAACTGTAGCCTGGTGTCTGATGTATCAGACATCCTTCCAAAGATCTGGAAAGAACGCCCAACCCTGGAAAAACTCATAATACAAGCTGAAGCCCTGGGCGACGCCACCCAGAAAAAATCAGAAGTATTGAAAGAGGGTTACATTCGTCTGTTGAATTTAGTTGATGGCCTTAATGTCAAGGTGTTTCTCAGCGGCCCTCATGTGCCCATTAAGTGTGGAGATGAGATTTTCATCATTAGCATCAGAGTTTTGATGCTAAACAAATGGCTGAAAAAACATGCAAACAAACAACTGTAACCTTCATAGACAACTTTAAAGTCTTTTGGGAGAGGAGACATCTGTTCAACAGAGATGGTTTCTCTCTAAATAGGTCAGGTGCAAAACGGCTGATTTCCAACATCTTCTATTCTGTGAACCACGCACCATCAGCTTTGTCCCAAAACAAAGCTCAACCAGTGCCTAAACAATCGATAAGCCCAGTACAGCCAGAACAAACCAAGATAAAGATGTTTGTATGTCACTTGAACGCAGCCTTCTCTCCCCCGACTAGTATTATACATGTTATATAAGTTCATGAAAGTTTCACTATTTTGGTTTAAAAGAGATTATTCAATTATTAATGTAATTTTACTGTTTACTGACGTTAGAATTTCACGAATGTTGCACTATTTTGGCCTTTGAGAGCCAAAAGTTTATTCAACTATTGTCACCCATTCCAGGTAGACAATAAAAAGTTCTACTACCCTAAGTAGTGTGCAGTTCTTCATATATACACACACACATCCATTTCAAACAGATGGTATCGTATCGGCCAATACTGCACAGCCAGGTATCGGGTATCGTTATCGGGGCCAAAAAATGGCATCGGCGCAACACTAGTCATAACTAGAATTAAAGAACTGAAAGCTAAAATACTCTTATCCCAAGAAATGTACTTAACTTAAGATTATGTAATCAAAGGTAGGAAGACATGGCCAGGCCAGTTCTTTTCAGCCTCACTTAGCTCACATTCTCATGGGGTTATAACAATGATACACAATTCTGTGATCTTCCATTTGATTAGCGTCAATGAAGACAGGCAGTGTAGATACTTTATCATTTAGTGTGAAATTCCTTCAGTAAAAGCTAACTTTAGTTAACCTATATGGGCCAAACGAGGATAATCTCCTTTTCAGACACTTCTTCTTAACTATGACCAGGTTACCAGGCAATTTCCTTATGGGTGGAGATTTCAACTGTACTCTACAACCTGATTTACAACCAATTAACGATTTCCTGCTATTCAGATACATTTCAGACATTCTGTAGAACTGACTATTTTTTGGTTCGGTCTGTTGATATCTAAAATTTCACATTGTTATAATAGTATTACAGAATATGCTTCAGTTTCTTTGAGAATTAACTGGTCAAATTTTTTTGTTAATCTTCGTAAAAGGCAGCTTCATCAGTTCTGTCTTAAAGATCAGGGAAAACCCCGAGACCTGATAATTCATCTAATGAAATTAATGTCACACAGTTTAAGCAATTTACATAAGAGTCACCTTATCTCCATTTAAAGCTGCAGCTCCTATTAACTTTCTATTATTAATTTATTTTACTCATTTTAATCAAGAGTTTTCAAAGAGTGCCCGCATTTACTGACCTTGGTGAGTCTTGCAGTACAGCAGTGATGTCAGAACTGGGGAAAAGATAAGTTATAATTATAGTTTCAGGTTTGATTTTCACAAAGACATCAGACCCATAAACAGAGTATCTGCATGTAGATCTTCACCAACAGCTTCCTGTTCATTTCACACCAATACGGACACCTGCCTACCTGCTTTGAAACTGTTGGCTGTTATATCATCATAATCCTGACTTGTAAAATCTATTTAACTTACCAAGCAGACACAGTAAGGATGTTTCCTTTGTCATCTTGACAAGAATCATCTAAAACTGCAATGAATTGGTTTCTCCTTTAATAAGCCTCTAACCACTGTCTGTAGACACTCCTGCTGTGGTTTCCTCTGTCTTGGTGGCATTGCAAAATCCCTGTCTGTCTACCTTCACATGAGGGACATAAAGCAGAGTGATTTTAACATAAAAGTATTGATAAAATACCAACAGGTGCTTTGCCTAGAAAGATGCATACACTGATTAGAAAGTGATCAGTGGATTTGTGTGTCCATCATGGTCAGAAGGCCAGAGTTAATCCAGAACCAGCACATGAACACATGGACTGAAGGTTTCAAAACTCAGACTGTGTGCGTGAGAGTTGTGTAGCTAGGAGGAAGTGGCTCAGTTCTGCTTGAGCAGGTCTGTGCAGTATTGTCTTCTGCTACAGAGGCTGTGGTTGGAAACCTGCAGTTCTGACCTAATTATGCAGTGCCAGCTGTTTCTATATACATTTGATTTTCTGTTTGTTTTTTTCTGTTTCATTCTTGATTTCCCCTTCATGTGTTTTTAATGTGGCTCAAGCTGCTCCCAATGTAGAAATATTTTAAATTATTTTTTTTCAACCTCACAATGCTTTTAATCATTTCTGACAGTAAGTCTTGATTTTCACTTTTCTTTCTCTTCCTTTAACAAAACAAAGGAAATGTTTATACAGCCTCAGCTGTTCTGATGAACACTGAGTTAGACCAACATCAGCTGGCGCCTCAGTTCAGACCAGAACCGGACTGATCTGCAGGAACCGTTAAGTTTCTGGACCAACTTTACATGAAAGTGGAGGACCAGCAGCTTCTGACTGATGCTCAGCTGCTGCAGGTCTGTCTGGGTGATAAACAGCAGGGGGCGCTCTAACATGGTCTGTCTCAGAAAAAATAAATAACAACCAGACTTATTTACTTTTTAAGCTTTGGGCTTCATCCGGATATCCTTAATCACAGCACCCAGCTCCTCTTCATTGGCCTTTCATGTGTTGTGCCAGGAAATTAAGGCCATGATGAGGGAATGAATGAAGTCAGACTGAATTCTGATCATGTACCATGGGTGAGGGACCCTTCCCAGCAGGGTTCCATGCTACAAGACCACTCCCCACATACCAAAGGTCAGAGCACTTCTGACCAGACCTTCAGACCACTTCTTCCTGGAGCACTCCAGGACAAAGCTACTTCTTCACCATTCCCTTCTCCCTGAGACAAAGGAGGAAAGAGGGGCTGGCTTGAGGAAAGCTAGCATCATGCAGGTCTCAAAGCCCCAAAAGCCCACAAGCTGCAGAGAAAGTTCTGTGAAACTCATCTGCCTGCTTCGATGGAGTGACAACAGTATACAATTCTCGTCCTCTGCAGAGCCGAGGACCTGAATCCGGAGTTTTATCTCCCAGATCGAAGCTAAGTTGTACTTCTGCACAACCAGCCGCGAAGTACAGAATGGCGAAACAGCTTTGTTCATTTTTGTCAGCTGTTGCAGGAAAGCGGACTCGAGACGACGCGGATCGGTCGCCTTCCCTCACCAGACAAGCTGAGAGATCAGAGAACGCTGCCTGGAGGATGTCGCTTCTCAAAGTGTTGTGTATGTGTAATGGTGGCCACATCTTGTTGTCCCTGTACAACCACAAATGATGCTGATAAGGGGTTACTGTGATAAAGCAATTGTGAAGTTAACAACACTAAGGGATGGCACAGACAAAGATTAGGTAACAGAGCACTAATTGAACTGGGCTTGTAGATAAACTCTTTTCCCCTTTCATTCACTGTTTACCTGATTTAACTCAGGTGAAAAAAACATTTTCTTCTAGGACCGCTCCAATCTGGACAAGTTTGTTTGAAATTATTTTAAGCCTGGCATCCACTCTGTATTGATGCATAATGTATTTAGGTGCTTATTGGCTAATATATTCATGATGGTTAGAATTTTCACCAAGGGTCTCTTTTACTTTGACTTTGTTTGCAAGTCTCAGCTAGCTAGGCTAGCTGCTCTAGCAGGCTGCTAAAAATAAGCACAAGCTTTGACTCTTACGTACCATCAGAAAATATCTGTGAAAACACGTACATGCCAGGATATGGCGGTAAAAGTGAGGTTTGGTCGTCTCATGGCTGCTATCCAGAGTCCATTTGGCATCTCTTTGTTACTTCAGAGATCAGAGCTCCTTGGCTTTGATTCCATGTTGGTAAACTATAAAATCTCAACCCATCATTGTTTTTTCCGAAGCAATGGTGTGAATTAGTGAGCCAGTTAATGACACGTCTGCACCATGTGTTTACCTTTAAATACAAAAGAACAGTCTATAAACGCAGAGATGAAGGCAGTTTCCTGATGCCCAGTTTTTCCACAAAGCAGTACTGATGAGTCCCCGCTTCTGTACTACTCCCCTCTGACTGGTTATTATGCCGTGCCTTTATTGCAATCACTGAAGCCGAGACATTACAAAAATACCTTATTCTTTAATATCATAGGGTGGCTCAGTTAATCAAAATTTTGCCTTTCTCAAGTGAAAAACAGATCTTGATGAGAAACGTTTGAGGCTAGAGGTGGGAATGCCCAGGCCAGCAACAACACCTGCATTATTTAAGGCAAAGGTTTAAGACTAATGGCACCAGGTGGCATGGGGGATCTTAAGACCCTTCTGAAAATGGCTGTGCCCCCCTTATTCCAACCCTTCCCAAGTGCAGCATCGTTAATGATTATAGATGACCACATGTTTTGTGGTTGCTTGTTTATCTGAGCCAAATCGCTCTTTCTGTTTTCATGTCTATCAAAGTGGCCCTGGATCTGTGCACACATTTGGGAGAAAAAAAGCCGTCCCATGGACCTGTAGCTCCTTTATTGTACAATTTGATCAGTTGGACTACAAACTGTGTGTTACTCAGGCCACTGGCCAGCCGCTAGCTATGAGCCACTGGTAACAAAATGGACCTTTATCATACGTACCTGCTCCACCATAACCTGACAATGATTCAGGAGGAAAAGAAGGCTGGGAAAAGAGGTTAGTTGGGCACACACATGCGGTCAGACACAGGCTGGAATGGACTGGCAGTTCATGGCTGTCAGTCTGCCGCATGCATTACTCAAACAGGCCACAATAAAAGGGAAGCAGCTCATTTGTGAGCAGAGATTGTCTGTGTGCACACAGGAAGAGGTGGCGTAACTCTGGCTGAAGTCAGCAATACAAACTGAATTCTGCTGAGCCAGCATGGACTGATAGTAAGTTACAGTTAATCACTTAAAAAAAACGGTTAAAAGTTTCGATATGGTCACATATTGACATTTACCCAGCAAGAAATGAGGTGAGGTTTTAATGTAATAAGCATTCAGTTTTGCCAAGTGTAAGCAACTTTGGGCTTCTTTTTTTCTAAAGTCATGTGTAAATTTTGTGAGTCGCCGGTTGCGGTTTTTTTGGGCTTGTTTCTTAAACTGATGTTCCTTATTTGGGCACTCCTTCCTCCTACGGCCTCCTCCACGTCTCCTGATGTACCGCCTGTCTGCTGGTAGCGCCTCCATGCTCTGGACACTACGCTGACAGACACAGCAAACCTTCATGCCACCATCTGTACATATAGTAAATGTGTTAGACATTAAATGAACAGTTATTTTGAATAATCAGAGTTCCTCTCTAACTTCTCTGCTCTGTGTTGTTTTCTCTCCTGCAGGTCAGAGAATAATCAGAGCTGAACCAGGAGACAACGTCATTCTGTCATGTAGAGCAGCTGAGAACAAAGATGTTATAGTTGTAGAGTGGAGCAGAACTGATCTGGAGTCAGATCATTATGTTCTTTTGTATGTTGACAGTCAGTTTGATCCAGAGCTCCAGTCTCCATCCTTTAGGAACCTGTCACGAACCAGAGACAGAGGACCCAGTATTCAGCCAGACAAGAGAGGTTTTAAGCAAAAAAAAAAACAACAGGATTTATTAATAAACAGGGACAGGCAAGGCTCAATGGTCAAAAAGGCAGTCCAAAATCCGGTACACGAAAGGCAGTCCAAAACAGGCAAAAGTACAGACAAGGACAAGGCAAAACTCAAAATATCCCAAGGCAGGTCCAGGGGTCCGTTCTTCATACGTTGCTTAAAACATCCAAGATCAAATGACACATCCAAAATGATTTCATCCGGCTAATCATGATCCGGCTAATTGGGTTCTTCAAACACACCTGTTGTTTATGATTAGTATGGCTGGATTGAGTTATCTGAGATAACTGCGCGTTCATGCGGTTGTTTAAAAGGGGAAATGTATCGATAGTAGAAACATTGATCAGCAACGCTGCTATTGGCTGTTCAGCATGGCCAAAGAACGCCCACAGTTTTTCTCCCAAGCAGAACAAGAGCTGGAAGGTTATGCCGAATTTGAGTCATTAATTAAAACACCTCAAAATCTGTTAAAGCCAGGAGAGAGGGCTGGCAAAAAGCAGCAGACAAATTAATGCGTAAATACTGTCCATGATAGATGTTTCTATCACTTTCTACAGTATGAATTTTTGCATTTTAATAATTTCACATTTACTTTGTTCTTTTATGTCAGAGCCTCCACGGGACCCACTAGAACATGGGGACAAGTAAAAGTGAAATACAAGAATATTCTACAAAATGGTAGCCTTTAATTATTATACTTTATTTTAAAAAGGCACTTGTTATGTCAAGAGATCCAAATTTCAGTGTCATTCCTTAGACACGGGAAGTAAAGGACATGTGCAAACTGGGATTTTAACAAAAAATTATTTATCTATAAAAAAAAAAATGAAGTTCTTCCTTTTCCAAGTCATCCACAGTTTGTCAGGACTCAGCCAGCAGGGCCATGCAGCTCGCTTCATCCGCGGGTACAGCCAGATTGCCGCCCCCCTCCATGCACTAACCTCCGTCAAGATCCCCTTCATCTGGAATCCCGAAGCCCAGTCAGCATTCACCAGTCTCAAAAATAGGTTCTCTAGTGCCCCGATCCTGATCTACCCAGATCGTTCCAAACAGTTCATTGTGGAGATAGACGCCTCTGATACAGGGGTAGGAGCCGTGTTGTCCCAGGTGTCCGATGAAGACCAGAAACTCCACCCGTGCGCCTTCTTCTCCAGGCGGCTGTCTCCGGCTGAGAGAAACTATGATGTCGGAGACAGAGAGTTACTCGCCATCAAACTCGCCCTGGAGGAGTGGCGTCACTGGCTGGAGGGGTCCGAGCAGCCCATCCTTATATGGACTGATCATAAGAACCTCACCTACATCCAAACCGCCAAGAGACTTAATTCCCTTCAAGCCCGTTGGTCCCTGTTCTTCTCCCGATTCAACATCACCATCTCTTACCGTCCCGGCTCCAAGAATATCAAACCTGATGCTCTCTCTCGTCTGTACTCTGCCCCCGACTCAGTGAAGGAACCAGCCACCATCATTTCCCCGTCCTGTGTTCTCGGAGCTCTCCAGTGGGAGTTACAGGATCTCATCACACAAGCACTCCCCTCAGACCAAGACCCGGGAACCGGTCCACCAAATCGCACCTACGTCCCTGCCACCGTCAGACCCCGAGTCATTCAGTGGGCACACGCCCAGAAGTTCTCTGCACACCCTGGTATTCATCACACTCAAACTCTCCTAGCCCGAAGTTTCTGGTGGCCGACCATGTTCCAAGATGTCAAACAATATGTCCTCTCGTTTCCCACCTGTGCACAAAACAAGCCCTCCAATAGACCACCCGCGGGCCTCCTCCAACCTCTACCCATTCCAGAACGTCCCTGGTCACATATTGCTCTTGACTTCGTCACTGGACTCCCCGCGTCTCAAGGCATGTCTGTTATCCTCACTATCATCGACCGGTTCTCCAAAGCCTGCCATCTCGTCGCTCTCCGTAAGCTCCCTTCTGCTCTCCTCACGGCCCAGCTCCTGGTTAAACACGTGTTCCGCATCCATGGAATACCTCAGAAGATTCTGTCTGACCGTGGTCCCCAGTTCATCTCGCGGGTGTGGAAAGAGTTTGCCGTGGCCCTTGGGGCCCGGTACTCTCTGACCTCCGGCTACCACCCGCAGACCAACGGTCAGACAGAGTGGATGAACCAGGAGCTGGAGACCGCCCTCCGTTGCCTCACCTCCCAGAACCCCACGGATTGGAACAAGTACCTCCCCTGGATTGAGTATGCCCATAACAGTCATGTTCCTACCGCCACTGGACTCTCTCCCTTTGAAGTTTCCCTGGGTTATCAGCCCCCACTCTTGCCCGACAACAACCATCAGATCGCCGTCTCCTCCATCCACGAACACATCACCCGTTGCAAACACTTCTGGACTCAAACCATCCAAGCACTCCAAGACACTGCCGAGAGGAACCGCCGATTCGCTGACCGGAGGCGGGTCCCAGCCCCCACCTACCACCGAGTGTGGCTATCCACCCGAGACCTACCTTCCCGAGCTGTCTCTCGCAAATTGGGTCCTCTCTGGACCCTATGAGATCACCTCCGTCATCAGTCCAACCACCGTCCGTCTCCGTCTCCCGTCCCACTCCCGTGTCCATCCTACGTTCCACGTCTCCCAGATCAAGCCGGTCATCTCCAGTCCATTGTGCCCTCCGGCCGAACCCCCTCCACCCTCCCAGGACCATCATGGTTGGCAGATCCTCCGGATCGTGGCCTCCCGTCCACGAGGTAGAGGGTTCCAATACCTCGTGGATTGGGTTGGTTGCGGTCCGGAGGAACGGTCTTGGCTTCCTGGCTCTGCGATCCCGGATCGGTCCCTCGTCGAAGACTTCCTCGCCTCTCGTCCCTCCACGTCTTCCTCTGGGTCTCCAGGTGGCGACCCTTGAGGGGGGGGGTGGTGTCAGGACTCAGCCAGCAGGGCCATGCAGCTTGCTGCCGGCTCTGCTTCCTCAGACTTTTTCCACAGGTGTTCTGGGTTGACTGGTGGGCGGAGCCCACACACCTGCGGGCAGTTGAGCAGCATCGGCGACACTACTTAAACACCACGCAGATGGCGAGAGGACGCCGGATTGTTAACGTTTGTGGTATTCAACAAGCCTCGGCCTCTCGTTCTCTTTGGCTAATAGAAGTTAACCACTTACCTCTGTGTCTCTCAGGTACCTCCTCGTGACAGCCCACTCCCTCTCGTGACTCAGAGAAGTCAGTTGGGACAGTTGCTCCACGCATCATCATTCTCCGCTTGGAGTTCGTCTCACCCGCTATCATCTGGTTCCTCTCGCCGTACTGGTCCTCTGGATTCCCCGGTGCTGCTCGGACCCGGCCCCACCTTCGACCCACTGGTCTCTCGGACACCTGTGGCCACCATCACACGACTGGCGCTGAGTCCCCACTGCTTTCCCCCCGGACGGCTCTCCATCCACTGAGTGGTAAGCTTGCGTTCAGCAGCACATCCAGCTTAGTCAAGTCAGGTCCTCCTCCCGTTCCCCGTGATAATCTCTGTCTCGTTTCCTCCCAGTGATCGACCCGGTTTCCTGATCCCTGACCGCTACCAGACGCTGCCTCTGCTGAGGCAGAATTTCCCCTGTTTCCTGGTTCTTTAATAAACCTATAAAAACGTACCTGTCTCTCCCGAGTGTGCTTCTGCATGTGGGCTAAATACCTTAAGCCAGCCATAACACAGTTTACACGGTAAAACTGTATTGCTCCGTGGCTAGATAATCCATCCATAGTTTTTTCTAATATAATATACGGCTCGACGAAGTAAACTAAACTTCACAATAAAATGGCCCGAACAAATCTTCTTACTGAATAGGATAAAAATAAAAATTAAACCATCATACAAATAACTTAAATATTTTAGATTTATGGCTCCAACACCACTTTTTCCTCTTTAAAAGCCACTGTTAAATGATGTGTTTGTCTGTTTATAACAGCCACCAAGAAAAATCTCTCTACAATTACACTGTCGCGCTGCGCTAAAGGATCCTGTCTATTGCGCAATTGAATACGCAATTAATTCGAAAAACTCTGCAAATTATTCTTGCACCTTCCGCAACAGGTTGCAGTCGTAAAAATGGACATGGCTACGGCAGACTTCCCTATCTCCTCCGCTTATACAGCCGTGATCTAATCTTGTTTACATGAAATAAACCTGCTCTCGAGCAGGCTTAAGCTGGCGCATATGTTGCTATGACAACAAGAGCAGGATGTCTTTCGAAGAACCAAACGATCCAAGATCATGCCAAATCGTCAACAATGAAATCCTGCTAACTGAGTTAGCGACGTACGAAGAACGGACCCCAGGTCAGAGAAACAGGTGAGCGATCATACAGGGCAAGAAAATCAGGTTCAGGGATCAGGCTGGCTCAGAATCAAAAAGGCAATAGGGTTGGTATCAACAGGGCCGGTATCAACAGGGCTATCAGAAATACAACGCTGGATAAGACTCACCAAGTGGCTTGAATTGATCTGGCAGATTGCAGAGGTTTGTGACAGGACTATATAGGGGAGTGAGCAGGTGAACAGGAGTGAAGACTAATTACTGACATGGGTGGAGCTTATCAGGAACAGGGAAGTGACTGGAAGAAAACTGACACTGATTGGATGGTGACTGGAGAAGAGGAGTGACAGGGTGTTGACTACGAGGTGAGCTGGCAGATAGCTGGCAGGTGAACTGAATGACTGATTAAAGGCTGGATACAGAGAAGTAAACAGAGCAGGCCAAGTGAAGTGATAATAAACAAAATCAAACCACAATAAAATCCAAACTAGACCATAACCCAAAACAGAACCTAAACCTAACACTAAACAGAACACAAGCTAACAGAAACCAAACAAGAAAGAACCCGAAACCAAAACTGAGCTTTAAAGCTGGAGAGTTTAACTAATAGATCAAAATAAACAAACAGTCAAAACAAAAACCCAGATCCTGACAGAACCGGGTGGATCTGCTGACAGAACCATCCTAGAACTGAACAATTTGACAGTTTTCTTCCAGAAAGTCCAACAGAAATGTAGAACGTCATCCAGCTGCTTTGATTTAGTTCAAGAAGCATCAGATGCTGCTTTGCTGCTGCTGCTAAAATCATCTATTATTACAGTTCTACTGATGTGCTCTAAGACATTTATTTATTATTGAAGACATAGAAACAAATGTGGAGAATCAGAAGATAAATGAGGGCTGGCAGTGACTCTGTTTAAAATCAGTCTCCATGTCATTCCAGTCATTTACCAATCAGCTGATTTCAGGTAAAGATGCTGAAATCAATGCAGAATAAAGTCTATTTCAGTCCCCAGTAGTCAGACATCAGATATGTAGAGCAGCATCATGTGATCTGCTCCTGGCCAGCACCAAGATGGACTCCTGGCTTTCAGAGAACAGCTTCTGGATCAGAGGATTGTTGCTGTTCTGGAGCAGAACAGCAACAATCCTCCAGAACTTTCCTCAGGATCCTGTTAAAGGTGGAGAAAGATTTCTACCATCAAGCTGTTTAGTCACTTTAAGCAACATGACAAGCTGCAGAGCTGCACTACAAGGTCACCTTCAAGAACTGCTGCTATGGTCTGCTGCTGTCTACAACATTTAATCTAGTGGACCTTCAGAGGAGGGAGCGTAATAGAAAGGTGGAGGAAACAGAGCTGGAGATGCTGATGAGACTCTGGAGGAAGCAGCTGCTCTGAGATCAGAGATCAGTAGATGATGTGGGACAGCAGCTTCTCTATCGTCTCCTAGCTGAAAGATCAGACTAACTCCTGATTCTCTTCTGCAGGGAACAAGGAGAAACAGGAAGAGGATGGAGAAAATGAGGACAAACTGATAGTTGGTCTCTCGGTTTGTGCTGGATTGGTTGTTGTTGTTGTTGTTGTAGCTGTCTTGCTTCGAAGAAGGCAGAGAAATTCTTCACCAAGACCTGAACCACATCCAGCACCAGAAAATGAACCCCTGCAAGATACAACAGGACTCTAACGGTCTGATAATCTACTGATCAGAGATCAGTAGATGATGTGGGACAGCAGCTTCTCTATCGTCTCCTACCTGAAAGATCAGACTAACTCCTTATTCTCTTCTGCAGGGAACAAGGATGGACTGATAGCTGGTCTCTCAGTTTTTGCTCTTGTTGTTGTTGGTGGTGTTGCTGCTGTGTTCTATAAAATGTCCAGAGATTCATCACCTAGATCTAACCGTCCTCCAGCAGCAGCTGATTTTGAGGAAACGCTGACAGGACCGGATGAGTAAAATCCTCCATGCTGACCTGGGAGAAGCTTTCAACACATCAACATGGAGGATAAACTAACTTCTAGCTGATGGTGTTAATCTGCTGCAGTCAGAGATGTCTGACAGTTATAACTGGTTTACTAAAACCAGAGTTAGCAAAGATTAAACATGCTCAGGTTAGACCAGCTGTATTTTGGGAAGCTTCTGTTTTATTCATATTAATTTTTTATGTGATTTAGTGCGTTCATCATCAGGTCACAGAGCAAAGTTTATACTGATGTTTAAATTTACAGTTCCCAGCCAAATGAAGTTCACCTTTCTACTGAGTGCTTTTAAGAGCAATAAAATATTTTAAAATTGTGTTTTTTCTACAGTGTATCAGGTATTCCATAGTGTATCAGACCTTCTTCTCCTCAGCCTTACTGCTTTTATATTTTTATTGATAAATTGTGATGTTAACTTTTGAATTTGCAGCAATGATAATCGATTATCAGTTTTTGCTATTTCCCTTATTAAAGCATATCAGTAAAATTCTGTTTATAATAGTATCCTTCTCTATATTTATTCAGTAATAACCCCTGTCCTGTACTTATGGAACCATTGTTTATCCTGCACTTGCTGCTATTGCACTTCTGGTTAGACCTAAACTGCATTTCGTTGCCTTGTACCTGTACCTGTGTAATGACAATAAAGTTGAATCTAATCTAATCTAATCTAATCTAGTTAGAAAGCTGTTTTGACACAATAAAATAAGGATAAATGTAGCTTTATCTAGCCTCACTTTCATTGTGTAGAATACACATACTTTTATTTTATTTATTGTTTTTGCGGCTTTAGTGGCTCGCTTTTTTAGCGAGTAGGCTGACAGGAAAGGAGGTGGAAGAGAGGGAGAGACATGCGGCAAAGGACCGCGGGTCGGACTCGAACCTGGGTCTACCGCGTTGAGGACTAAGGCCTTCGTATATGGGTTGCGCTACCTGCTGCGCCACAAGCGCGCCAACACATACTTTTAATTAGTCTTACAAGTGTCGAATTAACATTTATTTTAATTATAGTTAATTAAAATACATAAAGACATAGGTACATTTGAAGTCACAGGCTCTGTTTACAGAGTTCTTAAACTGTGTAATTCCCATGCCGCACCACTAGTAGCGCTGTGACTTTTGAAGCTCCGCGTCAAATTGCCCAGAAGAAGAAAGCGGCTGGCGGAGGACTGTTTCGGCTGCAAACTGTTGTGAATAAACCCACAGCTATAGCTGAAAGTCCCCCCTAAGCAACAGTTAAACCTCAGTGGCGGATACAGGCGGGGGCACGGGTGGCGGGCGCACCCCCTTTTGGAAACCAAAGTTATTTTTTTAGAGCCCGAAATTTTAAACATCCTTCATAGAATTACTATTAATAGCCAGTACCTGTTATCTATAACGCGCTGCCGGCGGCGCGGCGGTCCAGACTCCTGGATTTCCGAGCACACCCCTGTCATGGTTGAGTTCTGGTTTGACTTCATTTTTCTGTTATTTTCATTTTTTCATCTCGTGTGGGTTTGGTTTAACTTTATTTATTGTTAGTTTTCATTGTCATCAGTTAATTTCTGTCATCTTCACTTCACCTCCTCAGCAGTCAGTCACACCTGTTTACAATTTACCAGTCAATTAGCCAGACCCTTGTTCCACCTGTGAAGTGCACTATTTAAACCTCCCTCTGCCTTCAGTTCAGCACTGGGCTGTCTTCTGCTATCCACCACTCCATGCCATTCCCTCTGTAAGTCTTTGTGTTCTACTGTTCGTTCCTGGAGAAGCGCTGCTCTTTGTCCAGGTGTCTTCTGTGATTTGCTAACCTGACAAGCTGCTCTGGAGAAGCTCTGCTCTGTGTCCTGGTGTCTCCGGATAACTGCTAACCTGACTAGCCGCCCTGAGTCCTGGTGTTGCTATGAGGCCTGCTAGCTGAGCAGCACCTAGTGAGTGTGGACTCTCACTCTCTCCGGGTCGTCAGCTCCTGCCATCACCTACAACCCTGACCTTCTGCAGCCCTGAACCTCCGGTCTTCATCATCAGCCATCCACCACCCTGCCTTCAAATAAAAACTCTTAAACTTTAGTCCCGTGTGCACTTCCTGAGTTCATCGATAAATAAATCGTGACAACCCCTGGCGGCATGGGCGGCCGTTGGGGGTAAGCTGTACTTTTTTTCTTATTTAACCTCGCAGTGGCCATCGTTCTATTATTACTATCTTTGATGTGTCAATCATACAATTCAACCAATCAAATCAACGACTGAAGACAACATGCTAGCCAATCACAGCTGGAGAGGGGCGGGATACTGACTGAGACAAATAGCCTTCAGAGAGAAGCCGGGCGACTCGGCTGTGGTCACTGTCTGTGTCGGTAGAGCGGGATGGATATTCGGTCTGATCACCAAATAATTACAAGAAGAGACAAAGAAGCAAACGAGAGCGAGCTGGAAGCAGCGCTATTAATTTCTGTTTGAAACGTCAGCATTGAAATCAACACTGGATTAAACACTCACGCTGGGAGGGTTAGCTAGACAGCTAGGAGCACAAGGAGCAGAACCAAGCTGGAAAACTGCAGAACTGAAGAAACTTGGGTTACTTGCAGGCAGAAGAACTCTGCTTTGTTCTAATCCTTGTTCTCCCTTGCTGCTGTAATTACAGAACCTCTTCTAGTATGAGTTTTTACTTCAGTCAGTGTTCAGCCTGACACCAGTGCTCATGTTTATGTATGCTAATGCTTGAATTTTGAGTCAAGACACAGCTCTACAGGTTGATGTATCTCACTGTTAGTTTCCATCCCAAACCAGCATAAAACCTGCCCAACTAAAAAGAAAAAAACAAGCCCAAATCTCAAGCTCTCTTATGTTAAAAGCGCAGAAGTATTAAACACATGAGAACATGCCACAATGTACACAAAATGTACAATCAGTCAACCAAATAACACACAAGATCACTTTAACAATCATGATATATCAACCAGAAAAAAAATATCAATAGTTTCCCGACACGAGTACTAAATCTACCTTAATATAAACGTAATTTTTCTTACAGAATATAGCTCAATCAAACATTTCTCTTTCACACAGCCATGAAATAATTTTAAGTTGATCAGTAGAACTCAAACCCTCTTGGGGTGTTTACATTGACCAATACAATTTCATAGTGACATTTGATTAACCATTATTCTTTTCTTGTTTTATTATAACAATATTATTCGTTATAACTGTTATTCATTGATAATGTCAGATTCAACTTATTTTAAAAATAAATTGACCAGTAAAATGAGTTCAATGAGATGGCATCCAGACATGGACAACCATTTTGATATATATTTTGTTAGTAATTCTTTCTAAAAGCCCAACAAAGTGAAAAGCTTCCCAAATGTTTATAACATGCCCATAAGCTATTTTTGTTCCAGCTCAATGTGTTCAAAAGAAGCCTAATTGGGTGGAAACCTGCCTAATTTGGTAACACTGCTTTTTGGTTGTTCGATTTTTTTTATATATAATGCTTATTTAAAAAAAAAAAAAAAATAGGTGCCCCCCTGAAAAAATATAATGCCCCCCTGTAATTTGTTTCTGCAGGCGGGTCTGTCCCAGCATGAATTTGAATTGCTCACAGCTCAGGTCTCGTGTTATTACAACGTGACGCGATTAAAACTATTGGCAAGCAACTTGCATATGATGCACGATGAGAGTGAGAAAGAGATCTTTACATCATATAAAGATGATCTACCATCAGGATCAACATTCAAGCAGTGAATGAAGTTGTGGCACACAAAGTGGTCATCAGTGGAAAAACCCAGCTCTCTCCCTGAAATTCTAAGGATAACAAATATGAAGTGCTACACAAACATTTCAGTTATACCTCTTACGAGTGCTTCTGTGGAACGTGCTAACTCGGGCCTTAAAGCAGTGAAAACTTTGCTGAGGTCAACGATGGGACACGTTCATTTAGACATCAACAAAATCATTGACATATTTGTCCAGGAGCATCCTAGAGGGTTGACATTCATAAACCCATTATCATCGTCATCATAAAATTGAAGGTGTTGTAAAGGAGAACAATATTCTTTGTCAAGTCTTACTGTTCTATTATAGGCTTATGGCTTAACTTCACCATACATGTTCATTGGTTTAACTTACTTTAAAGTTTTTTTCTCTCAACATAATTTATCTCGTTAAAATATATTCAAAAATCTTTTATCACTTGAACCATATCAAACTGTTCTTAAGTCCTTGGGTCTTTTTATTCATTTTACTAAATAAATATTATTTCTGGAAATAAAGAAAATATTTGTTTGATTAATTGTTAAAGATATTTTTTTCTTCAAACTACTTTTTAACCTTGTCCATGCTGTAAAAGCAGAGATTTTGGCATAAAAATCCTTTTTCAATTACAATAATGTAATCATCTATTAAAATGATTATCAATTCAAAAACCCTTAGATGAATAATTAAGGTAGTGTGATACAGTAAAGATGCCATTCTTTGGTCATTTAGCCTCACATTGTCTTGACATGACCCTAAGGTGCGCACCCCCCTTTGAAAAATCCTGGATCCGCCCCTGGACCAACCTTGATGACTGTGATGTGAACTACAGCAGAAGGAAATCAAATGTTCCTCCTGTCCAGCCACATATCAAAGAAATGTCTCAGACTGCTGTAACTACTGGGAAATGCTACTACTCATCAGTGGTATCACTCCTATAAACCAAGGCGAAGATTGAAATCGACACCTACCTGATGGTGATTTCCTCCACCGTTCAAAAATGTCTACAGTTCTGACTCTAAAACTAGCGTTAACAAATGTTAAATATGCTCAGATTCCAGGTGAAGCTTTTCTTTTAAACGTTTAATTTGTTTTCATTTTTTTTATTTTGAATTTTGATACCAGAACTGAGAGGGACATTTTATTTTTTTACCATTAAGAACATTGACATGTTTAGTTCTCAGCCATATAAATCAGTGTTTCTGTGAAGGACTAAGGAACTCTGCAGGTTATTGCTGATCAGATAGTATCTTAGGACAGTGACTCCGGTCAGAGCGTATGGGCGCAGAGAGACTTTAATGATCTTAATGATGGACTTGATAAAGGAAAAAATCTGTTGATGAATCTGGTAGTATGTGTGGTCAAAAGCAACAAAGATTAAGAATGACCATAAAGAACTAAACAGTATAATATTTGACCATATGGTATGCTACAATGTAGGCTATAATTCTGAACAAATATGTATTAGCTACTCTAAAGACTGTGCACTGAAGATCTATACGAGAAATAATTATTTGTTCTCAGACTCAGATGTAAAAGATGATGTGGTCTCTAGAGTCCCCTAGTGGTCAAACTATGTATGTGCAGCAGCAAGGGATGCCACAAAATACATGCCCTGAGAGTCTGATGTCACATTAGTGCAGGAGTGTCAAACTCATTTTGGTTGAGGGGCCACATACAGCTTAATCTGATCTCAAGAGGGCCACGCGAGTAAACTCATTGCAAGATTAAATAAGAACTAATAAAAGTGGACTTGTTGTTGATTTTGATATCAAATGAATTTCACTTTTACACAATATATTATGAATAACCTCAGCGATTTTAAGAAAAGTATGTGCAATTTCAACAATACTTTTACTCAGTTAAACATTTACTTGTGGATTATGCATAAGAACTGATCACAGTGATTGTACAATGTTGAAAAACATTTATTCACATTTTTTGGAACTTAAAAACACTGTCCTGCATGACAAAATACATCAAACAGATAAAAATTAAGAAATGATTTAAAATAAATTTTCCACATCTGAAGCTCAGTGCTACCATCTGCTGATTACAACACAGCGCCCCTTATGGACAATATAGGAACTGCAGATTTTCAATTAAACGAAGTACATGTTTTTTTTTCAATAATTGTTTTATCATTCTCTTCCTTTTATCTCCTCTTTCTTTCACCTTTTCTTTTTTCTTCTTGTTCTTTATTTTCTTTACTATTTTCCCATTGTAGTGTCCATATCATTTGAGCTATTCCCTGCATGAATCATAATAAAACTATTCACATTCATAAATCAAGCGGAGCACTATGGCAAAAGCCGTACTGCTCCACTTGTGAAAGTCAAATCTGATGAGCTCTTTTTGGCATTAAGACAACAATTCTTATTGCCACATTGCCAGACAGGACACTGGAAAAAAAAAATTGTTGAATAATGATAATGCATTTAGCCACCTGGCCGGACTAAATTGTCCCGCGGGCCAAAACTGGCCCGCGGGCTGTATGTTTGACACCCCTGCATTAGTGCCTAATGCAAACAATGGTACAAGCATATGCATGAAATAACGTTGGATATATCAAACAAAGCTATAATCAGTGCATAATAGAGAAGGTCTGTACTACAGGATGAAACAAGTGTAGCAATTTAATTCAATTAGCTTAATGTGACACTACTAAATGCAATCATAGCAGACCTCTAAACTTTTGTGGAAAGTTAAGAGCGAGATAAAATAAAGTTTTACAGTGCTCTCGCTGGGGGGAGTGGGTGGCAACGTGTTGTTGGCTCGGTTTAGCTGTCAGTGGATTCAGTCAACTCTCTCATTATTAACCAACAGCATATGAAAGCAGACATGTTTTACTTTTGTTAAAAAGTGAAAGAGGAATGTCAATACATTAATGTTCAGTTAGTGGGTTAACACAACTGTTCTCCTGTGATTGTTTCTATATACCAAGACTGCCTAATATGAGGGGAGTCACGTCTGTTTAATTTACCAATCACAACATTTACGCTCCATGGTGCACCTTCTCAGAATAAGAGAATCAGAATCAAGTTTATTGCCAAGTAGGTTTGCACATACAAGGAATTTGACTTGGTGTTGATGGTGCAGACAAAATAAGAATACAATAAAATAAAATAAAATGGATATATATAGAGAAGCTATATACATTCAGTAAACTGTGCGTTAATGTAACACAGAAGCTTGTAGACCGGAACAGGGGAGAGAGGCAGTGTCCAGTGTCACAGGCGGCTCTTGGTCTTGTTCATAAGGCCGGTAGCAGATGGGAAGAAACTGTTCTTGTGGCGTGAGGTTCTGGTCCTGATGGACCTCAGCCTCCTGCCAGAGGGAAGTGACTGAAATAGTTTGTGACTGGGGTGAAGGGATCAGCCACAATCTTCCTGCAGGCCTCAGAGTCCTGGAGGCGTACAGGTCCTGGAGAGATGGAAGATTGCAGCCAATCACCTTCTCTGCAGACCTGATGACACGCTGCAGTCTGCTCTGGTCCTTAGCGGTGGCACCAGCGTACCAGATGGTGATGGAGGAGGTGAGGATGGACTCAATGATGGAGGAGTAGAAGTGCACCATCATTGTCCTTGGCAGGTTGAATTTCTTCAGCTGCCTTCTTCAGGAAGTACATCCTCTGCTGGGCTTTCTTGGTGAGGGAGTTGATGTTCAGCTCCCACTTTGGGTCCTGGGAGATGATAGTTCCCAGGAAGCAGAAAGACTCCACAGTGTCATTGGTGGAGTCACAGAGGGTGATGGGGGTAGCTGGGGCTGAGTTCTTCCTGAAGTCCACAACCATCTCCACTGTTTTTACAGCGTTGAGCTCCAGGTTGTTCTCCCTGCACCAGGTCACCAGATGGTCAGCCTCCCACCTGTAGGCGGACTCGTCACCATCAGAGATAAGTCCGATGAGAGTGGTGTCGTCAGGAACTTCAGGAGCTTGACAGACTGATGACTGGAGGTGCAGCTGTTGGTGTACAGGGAGAAGAACAGAGGAGAAAGAACACAGCCCTGGGGGGAACCAGTGCTGATGAGCTGTGAGTCAGAGACATGTTTTCCCAGCTTCACGTGCTGCTTCCTGTCAGACAGGAAGTCTGTGATCCACCTGCAGGTGGAGTCAGGCACATTCAGCTGGGAGAGCTTCTCCTGAAGCAGAGCTGGGATGATTGTGTTGAAGGCAGAGCTGAAATCCACAAACAGGATCCTGGCGTAGGTTCCTGCAGAGTCCAGGTGCTGGAGGATGTAGTGAAGGGCCAGGTTGACAGCGTCGTCTGCAGACCTGTTGGCTCTGTAGGCAAACTGTAGGGGGTCCAGGAGGGGGTCAGTGATTTCTTTTAGGTGTGAAAGCGCAAGGCGCTCAAAGGACTTCATGACCGCAGAGGTCAGAGCGACGGGTCTAAAGTCCTGTGGTCCTTGGCTTCTTGGGAACAGGGATGATGGTGGAGGATTTGAAGCAGACTGGCACGTGACATGTTGCCAGTGAGGTGTTAAAAATATCTTTGAACACGGGAGACAGCTGATCAGCACAGTGCTTCAAGGTGGATGAAGACAGAGTCTGGTCCAGCAGCTTTCCGGGGGTTCTGTCTTCTGAAGAGATTGTTAACATCTCTCTCATGAATGGAAAGAGTTGTCACTGGGGTGGAGGTGATCTGTTGGGTGGTGTAGTGGGGGGTTGTAGCAGGACTGTCCCTTTGTCTGTCGAAAATAATGTTCTGGTTAACTCAGGATTTGCATTGCGAATGGGTTGGAACACATGTCAAATGTTGTTCTGAATTAGTTAAGCTAATTTAACCACAATTGACATTCTTTAAGGTGAACTTTGGTTCTTTAACTTAAACAAAATATTATTGTCGTTAGTGAGGTGTTAAAAATGTCTGTGAACACTGGAGACAGCTGATCAGCACAGTGCTTCAGGGTGGATGGAGAGACAGAGTCTGGTCCAGCAGCTTTCCTGGGATTCTGTCTTCTGAAGAGTTTGTTAACATCTCTCTCATCTCTCTCTTTTAAACAAGTAACGAAGGCTGTTGTCGTTTCCTGATTTGTGAAGAAAATATAATTTGCTCTGATTGTCTCTGATCTCCAGAAATCCTTTCTGCTGCAACAAAACTCCACCTTCCTGAGTTCATTCAGCAGTTTGCTTTATTCTTGTAAAATATTTAGTTTCTAGATAAACCCCGCATGAGTGGATGAAATTAAACAGACCCTAAATGTACAAATTATCACTGAATAATTAATAAAGTAGTTTTAAGTTCTTACTGGTTTTATTACACTCTTTTTTTAAGAATGGAGAACTGATTATTTTATTTTAAATAACCTCACGCAGAGTGCTTCAGGCTCCATTCTTGGCCCCTTCCTCTTCTCTCATTACCCCGTCCCTCAGGAGTCAGTTATAATCACTGTTTAGCCTTCTTTTTAGGCAGAAGACAATCATACTTTTATGACACTTAAAAGGAAAATAGTTGCTCTAAAAATAAACTTTTCAAAGGCATTGCAGAAATTATGGATGTCACCAAAGTTAATGTTTCGGCCGCATTGATATCACTAACATCAGTGTTGACCTTAAAGTCAGTATATGACACTGCCTGCTACAGATCTAAATGCAAGATTAGAGAATAATGTTAACTTTGATGCACAGTTAAAATCTGTGGTCTGGTCCAGCTTTTTCAAACTGAGACAGCTGACTGAAGATTTTTATCTATGCTTTAATTACAACTTGCTTAGATTCCTACACTTCACTTTACTCTGAGCTTAACAAATATCTAGTGGCTTGACTGCAGCTGGTCCAAAATGTTGCTGCTCTTCTTATAACTGCTTCCAGAAAATGAGAGCACATTTCTCCAGTTTTAGCAGCAATTCATTGGCTACTAGTTGACATTTGGATTGATTTTAAAATTCATTTATTTGCTTTTAAATATATCTTCATGGCCTTCCTTTTCAGTATGTGTCAGACCTGCTTCATCTGCACGCTCCCTCTCCTTTGCTCCGGTCTGCAGATCACTTTTTATTGCTGATCTGAAAAACAAAGAGTACAAAGAGGTAACTGCACTTTCTCTGCCATTGCACAAAACTCTGGATTCAAATAGTTTTACATATCAGGAAGGCAATTTTACTTTCTGGCTTTAATGTTCTCCTAAAAAACATAATTGTTTTGGCCTTAAACCCAGTTTTAGATGTTAGCTTTTAAAGTTTTTATCGTTTGTTTTTGTGGATCTGCATTTTATTTTACATTTTGCTGACACAGGGGTTCACGCTGCTTCATTACACATGATCCAGCTCCTGATGTTTTCCCTCTGTTCAGCTCCATGCACTTCTAGCCTGTTACACTTTATAACCTTCATCATCACCTTTCATAACGACAGGTTTCTCATTTCATTCTCGGTGCTGACTAGACAAATCTCCTGTATGGCACAGGGCGCTTTGGTAAGTAATTGCCCAAGCCGAAGGTTGAGTTCGAAGTTGTTCTCCGAACACGTTTTGTTTGTAGTCGGAGCGGAAGGATTAATGACAGTCTGCTTCGCTTTTAGCCCACTAATAGTCTTACAGGCAGAATCCTACAGGAAAATAGCACTTTTTATGTATTGCAACCCCAAATTTGACACGTATAGACGCAGCCTTTCAAGCTCTATGCCTCTCTGGTTCCTTAATGACAAAAAAGCACTATTTGGTAAGGTCTGGCACCAGCATAATTTATACTAAATGATACCTGTTTGAAGAGGTGAGACATGCAGATTTTTCCCCCCATTGGTGCCCTGCACGTGCAGAATAAACAGTGGAAAAATTGCCCAAATAAAAACTGTAAAGGGCTCCTTTAGAGGGAAGAAGGGGAATCAGGGGTCTGAAAGCCCCTGATGTTACAGGTTCCTTAAAAAGCCCCTTTAAAGTGCGTACATGAATTAAATGTAATTTTAGTTTGTGCACCTGAATTTAAGTGCAAGACAATGCAGCACCACTTGTTCTAAGTTGTTAAACAAAAGAGCATGAAACACAGCTACTACCTGCTATTGACTTTATTTCGGACATTTTGCTACAGGTGGAAGGACATTAAACGTATTGGTTCACGTTTTAAACGCTGACCGCAGATAAAAGCACCTGGCTCTGAGGGAAAGGGGGGTAGAGCCACGTAAGAGCATTGAGGCACCGAAACACAGCACATATTGTCCAGAAACTATTTGGAATTAATAAAAAAGACCCGCGACCTGACCCCGGGTCAGGTCGCGGGGGCAGCAGCTTCAGTAGGGAGACCCAGACGTCCCTCTCCCCGGCCACTTGGGCCAGCTCCTCTGGAGGAATCCCAAGGCGTTCCCAGGCCAGTTGGGAGACATAGTCCTTCCAGCGTGTCCTGGGTCTTCCCCTGGGTCTCCTCCCGGTGGGACGTGCCCGGAACACCTCACCAGGGAGGTGTCCAGGAGGCATCCTGACCAGATGCCCGAGCCACCTCAACTGACTACTCTGGACGTGGAGGAGCAGCGGCTCTACTCTGAGTCCTCCCCAGATGACTGAGCTCCTCACCCTATCTCTAAGGGAGAGCCCAGACACACTACGGAGAAAACTAATTTCGGCCGCTTGTATCCGGGATCTCGTTCTTTCGGTCACGACCCAAAGCTCGTGACCATAGATGAGGGTAGGAACGTAGATCGACCCGATGTCCACGCAATGTTGCAGAGCTGCATTAACCAACACAACCCCACAACATCCAGAGCCTTAAGGTACTCAGGGCGAATCTCATCCACCCCCGGGGCCATGCCACCGAGGAGCTTTTTAACAATGTCGGCAACCTCAGCACCAGAGATGGGAGAACCCGACCCAGAGTCCTCAGGCTCTGCTTCCACAATGGAAGACGTGTTGGTGGGATTAAGGAGGTCTTCGAAGTATTCCGCCCACCGAAACACGACGTCGAGGTCAGCAGCACACCACCCGCACAATAAACAGTGTTAGTACTGCACATTGTTGTTTTTGTCCATTTGCCTTAGTGTGTGTATTTAAATAAATAAACGAGACAATTACAATTACACTGCCGCGCTGTGCTAAAGGATCCTGTCTTTTGCGCAATACGTGATTAACTCGAAAAACTCTGCAAATTATTCTTGCACCTTCCTCAACAGGTTGCTGTCCCTATCTCCTCCGCTTATAAAGCTGCAATCTAATCCTGTTTACATCAAATAAACCTGTGAGCGAGCAGGCTTAAGTTTGCACATATGTTGCTATGACAGCAAGTCCAGGATGAGTTTCAAAGAACCAAACGATCCAAGATCATGCCAAATCATCAACAATCAAATCCAGCTAACTGAGTTAGTGACATACGAAAAACTGGCCCCCAGATGTTAAAACATCCTGAAGAAAGAATAAACACATTATTGAGTTTAACCAACTCTTTGCCTCTGTGATGGCAGCAGGCGACTAAGCGGTAGTGGACGGGCCGCAGGAGTTTTGGCAGCAACACCGATGGCGGGAGCAGTGGTCAGTAAGCAGCTGGAGGAACCAGGGAGATCTGGTGAGATCCTCAGCCCGGCTTGGTAATACCAAGGGAGCCTCGGGTTGGGATCCAAGCAGTCAAAGGACTTGAGTTGAGCACGAGGGAGAGCCAGGAATGGGATCCATCACGGTCAGAGCCAGGAGGCTGTCCAGGGATGTCAGAGCACAAGAGAGCGATTGGAGCGTGATCAGAGCCTGAGACAACCTGAGAGACACAGGAGGGAGAAGATTAGCGCTGGGAACAAGAGAGCTGTCAGCAGACAGAGGTCAACTAAGGCGTACCAAACTAGGTTAACACTCTGTCCTCCTCCAGCTGTCAGACCGCAGCTTAAATGCTCCCAGCCCTGGCGGCGAACGAGTCACAGGTGCGCACCATGCCTACTTGCCAACAACAGTCACCTGCGGAGAGGGAAGAGAGGGAGAAAAAAGGCAGGGCTGGCAGAATTCTGCACTGCACTGCCTGCTGAGTCTTGACAGTTTTTATTATATTTCTTTATTGAGACTGACATTGAATAAAATAAATTTAATAAATAAATCAAATAATTTGCAATTCTGTGATCCTAGTTCTGACCAATGGAGGGAATTGTCCTGGACATGCATGGTGTGTTTTTTGTTACATCTAACATTAAAAGTAAACACTGTAACAACAATGAGAAGGCAAAATGTTGGAGGAACTGTGGGAATGTGTATGCAGGACATTTTCATGTCTTCTGAGAATGTACTAAGATTGCATCCTACTGGTCAAGAGTGATAAAAGAAATCAATACTAAAATGGACTTAAATTTAAGCTGTGATTTTACTACGGTTTTCCTGGGTAGTTTACCCCTAGAGCTCAGGGAGTCTGATAGATATATCCTATTATTTTATAATAATAGCAGGTGCAAAGAAAGCTAGAACTCGCAGGTGGCTTGATGCGGAACCACCATCATGTTCGGACTGGAAGGACATAACTGAGGAAATTCACACAATGCATGACTTTTTCATTAAGATGTGCCACTTATAAATACAATAAATACTGGAAAAAATTGAACATTCATCAGAACTTGACATCAACTGTATTAGTAATGTAATTAATTTTTTCCTTTTTTTCATTATTATTCAACTGCTCCTGTCAAACTAGTTGCTCTGTATTGTTTGTTGGAGGGGGTCCAATTTTTCAATGTATGTATGTATGTGTATTTCTAAAACTACTAAAATGACAAAAATAAGGTATAAAAAACAAAAAACGACAGGGAACCCCTCAAAGTCTGCTAATGTCAGGAGAGAGGGTTGGCAAAAAGCAGTAGACAAATTAAATGTGTAAATACTGTCCATGGTAGATGTTTTCTACAGTATGTATTTTTGCATTTTAATAATCTCATATTTACTTTGTTCTTTTATGTCAGAGCCTCCATAGGACCCACTATAACATGGGGAAAAAAGTGAAGTACAAGAATATTCTACAAAATGGTAGCCTTTAATTATTATACTTTATTTTAAAAAGCAACTTCTTCCGTTTTTTTAAAAAGCCACTTTTAAATGCACTCAAAAAGCTCTTTGGATGAACATAAAAAAGTCACTCCTCCGTGTTGAACACTTAATGTGTGGTTCCAACAAATTAATTATGTAAATAACACCCTGACGAGAAAAGCCATATCTCTCTACAATTACACTGTCGCGCTGCTCTAAAGGATCCTGTCTGTCTTGCAATACGCGATTAATTTGAAAAGCTCAGCAAATTATTCTTGCACCTTCTGCAACAGGTTGCTGTCGTAAAAATGGACATGGCTACGACAGACTTCCCTATCTCCTCCGCTTATAAAGCTGCGATCTAATCCTGTTTACATGAAATAAACCTGCTCGCGAGCAGGCTTAAGCTGGCGCACATGTTGCTATGACAACAAGTGCAGGATGAGTTTCGAAGAACCAAACAATCCAAGATCATGCCAAATCGTCAATCAAATCTAGCTAACTGAGTTAGTGACGTACGAAGAACGGACCCCTGGTCTGCAAATAAGGTATTATCTAGATTAGACCAATGAACATGGCATTGTTTCCACTTAGAAAAGAAAAAAATAGAACTTTATTGATCTCACAATGGAGAAATTCATTTCTGACATCGGCTTTTATAAGCAACAGAAGGTGCACAAAGGAGGAAAAGGTGCATGAAGTATGTACATTACATCCAGATATATACAGTGGATGGGGAAAAAAATTATATTATCAAAATACCAAATAGTTATTGCACAGTTATTGCAGTGTCATTACACCAGGTTATAGTGCAGCATTGTAAAGTCTGACAGCAGCAGGGAGGAATGACCTGCTGTAGTGCTTGTAAACTTATAACAATGTTTTTTTTTGTTTGTTGTCTCCCTATCAAAGAAACTTACCAGTTATCAGTGATAAAATTATAGTAATAATAATAATAATTATTATTGTTATATAATAAACAATATTGTCATGATTTTGTTGTGGATGAACCCGGACACAGCACGCACACACAGAGGAGTTCGTTAAGACAGTTTATTGCAGGTGGATGGTGGTGACATGAGAAACCAAAGTTTACCAGTCGGAGGTGAAGGATGCAAGAGCTGGCTGCTGGCAGGCAGGTACAGACCCAAAAACATGAACAATAATCCCAAGGCAAAGTGGAGCTGGGCTGCTGCGGAACAAGGAACGAGACCAAGACGAAGTCATCAAAAGTTAGCAGCGCAGCCAAACAAAACCCAAACCTGACGAGACAGGAACCAAGGCGGGGAAACTGGAGCAGACAGGCATGATGGTCAGGAACAAACATTACGAGCCAGCGACGAGAAAACAACCGAGGTGAGTTTATAAAGGGAGCCTGACAGGTGACGAGAATGAAGGCTAATTAGTGTCCAGACAGGTGTGACTAATTGCTGAAGGAAGGTGAGCCGAGTGAACTGCAAAAATGACACGAAAAGAAACCAGACAAAACCTAAACCATGACACTACCCCCCCCTCAAGGCCGGACACCAGACGGCCTAGAACATCTTACCCTGGGTGGGTGGAGGGGGTCCCAGGATGGCGGGCAAGAGTCAAAACTGAAAACTGAGGGAACAAAGGGCCAGCGAACACAGAGAACCAAAGGACCACAGAATACAGGGAACCAAAAAGTCAAGAACACGGAGGACCTAAGGCCAGGGAACACGAGGGACCTAAGGCTAGAGGACACGGGGAACCTAAGGCTAGAGAACACAGGAACCAAGGGGCTAGAGAACACTAGGGAACCAAGGGGCATCTTAACAAACCAGGGAACAAGAACAGAGGCCGTCTAAACACGCCGGGGAACCGAGAACAGAGGGCGTCTAAACACGCCGGGGAACCGAGAACAGAGGAAGCTAGGGGAGACCAGAACAAACAGAAGACCTAACAAGCGCAGGGACCTAAATAAGCGCAGGGACCTTTAAGAGCGCAGGGACCCTTAAGAGTGCTGGAACCCATCCAACGCAGGAACCCATACAGCGCAGGAACCCAGATGGCGCAGGAACCCAGACGGCGCAGGGACTAGACACAAGACAGAAACAATAAGGCTACAGGACTAAAGCAGGAACTTGAGAACGAAGACAGGAACTACAGGGCTGAGACAGAAACTAGAAAATCTACGTGTCACAAGGGGGGAAAAAAAAATTTGATAACTGGGGCAGGAACAAGTACACTAAAGTAGGAACTAGAACACAAAGCAAGACCGAAACTAAGTAACTCTAAGAAATCTAAGAAGCACTGAAATACACTAAAACTAAGGAATGTTAAGTAACTCAAAACACAAGGACCAAAAAATAACTCAAAACAAAGGCAAAATAATGAACGCTAGGACTAAGACAAAATAACATTACTTTTAACTAGGGAGCTCAGGAACCTTTAATGAGCGCCGGGACCTTTAATGAGCGCCGGGACCTTTAATGAGCGCCGGGACCTTTAATGAGCGCAGGAACCCGAATAGCGCAGAAACCCGAATAGCGCAGGAACCTATGGAGCACAAGAAAAAAAAAAAAAATCAGACAGAATAAAGTAAAAACATACCAAACACAGACGAGAACTAAGCACTATAGGACTACAAGTTAAGCTAAATTAGAAAACAACGCCGAAACAAATACTAAAACTGGAACCAAAACATAAAGCAAAAACTAGAAACCAAAGCAGAACCAAAAGGCGCTGGGCAGCAAAGTCTTTAGCATGCTACGCAGCGGCAACAGTTAACGCTGGGCAGCGATGACGAGGAGCGCCGTCTTTAATGCTGAGCAGCGGGGAAGGCGGACCAGGAAAACAGAGTCAGAGGCGGGGCGTCGCGGATGCGACCCCGGCAGACGAACCAGAAGCGTGGCGTCGCAACTCCGCGACCCAGGTGGGACGAGACAGAAGCGTGGCGTCGCAACTCAGCGACCCAGGCGGGACGAGACAGAAGCGTGGCGTCGCAACTCCGCGACCCAGGTGGGACGAGACAGAAGCGTGGCGTCGCAACTCAGCGACCCAGGCGGGACGAGACAGAAGCGTGGCGTCGCAACTCAGCGACCCAGGCGGGACGAACCAGAGGCGGAAGCCGCAGAACTGTGAGTCCGGCGAGACGAAGACCTTCCTGGAGCTCCCGGGTCGAGGCGGAGCATCTCCAGCGGCGGATGGCACCCACGGAGATCCCGGGTCGAGGCGGAGCATCTCCAGCGGCGGATGGCACCCACGGAGATCCCGGGTCGAGGCGGAGCATCTCCAGCGGTGGATGGCACCCACGGAGATTCCGGGTCAGGGTGGAGCATATCCTTCCCGGAGCGGATCCTGCCAGCTCTTGCATCATGACTCTGTGTGTGCTCGAGTTCATCCTTTGGCTGGCTCGTACTGTCATGATTTTGTTGTGGATGAACCCGGACACAGCACGCACACACAGAGGAGTTCGTTAAGACAGTTTATTGCAGGTGGATGGTGGTGACATGAGAAACCAAAGTTTACCAGTCGGAGGTGAAGGATGCAAGAGCTGGCTGCTGGCTGGCAGGTACAGACCCAAAAACATGAACAATAATCCCAAGGCAAAGTGGAGCTGGGCTGCTGCGGAACAAGGAACGAGACCAAGACGAAGTCATCAAAAGTTAGCAGCGCAGCCAAACAAAACCCAAACCTGACGAGACAGGAACCAAGGCGGGGAAACTGGAGCAGACAGGCATGATGGTCAGGAACAAACATTACGAGCCAGCATCGAGGAAACAACCGAGGTGAGTTTATAAAGGGAGCCTGACAGGTGACGAGAATGAAGGCTAATTAGTGTCCAGACAGGTGTGACTAATTGCTGAAGGAAGGTGAGCCGAGTGAACTGCAAAAATGACACGAAAAGAAACCAGACAAAACCTAAACCATGACAAATATAATGAATTATTATATAATATATAATATAATAACCATCTTCAGGGAGAGCTTATTAAGGGGAAATTACAGATAATTTGTAAAATATTGAACGCCTTTTCTAACATGTTCTTATCGCCTCACATTTGTTTGTTTATGTTTTAATGTCATTATTTTTTTCTTTCAGCTATACCTGCAGTGAGCTGACCTGCAGGGGTCAGGATTAACCCTGCAGAGCTGAAATAAATAAGAGAGTCTGAGAGCCTCATCCACAGATTCCACTCCATGTTCTTTCATAACCAATCATTGTTATTCAGTCACGTCTTATAACTAGTCATTGTGATTTAATCACATGTTATGTTTTGTAAAACATGTCCGATCATGGCCTTCTCTTCAGGATGTCATGTTCATCTTAATGAGTGCAGATGGTTGAACAGAGAGGAGAGGATTATCGATTTTTTAATACATTTTTCAAAAGTAAAAAGATGACGTGTTCTAACACTCATCAGTAATTTAAACCCACAATGTGGCCAGGTCTCTTTTATTATCATTATTATAAGGCCATTCAACTGTGAATTTATTGATGTGCTTTGGCTCATTGTTCTGTGTATTGGCCCAGGTGCTCTGTAGCGATTGTAACACGTTCCGTTCAGGTCCAGACCTGTTGTTTGATAAAAAAAGAAACCAGACAAACAGGACGCAAACAGAGGCAGCTGATCTGTTGAATAAAAATAAAATGTTCCAGCCTTGTCACACCAAGCATTTTATAAGAGTGTTAAAATGCTCCTGTTATCAGATAAGCTTTGCCCAGGCAGGAGGACTTTGGTTGGACCTTGATAAATCCAGCATACATTCTATCACTGACAGCCGGGAGCATCCTCTAACAAGGGTTGGTGTGTTTTTCTATTTTCTGATGACACAGAAAACAAAAGTAGATTTATTTTGGATTCAGATGAACAAAGTGATTAAATATTTTAATTGTGATTCAAACTTTGCATTTCAACAACTTTTCACTAAACTTTAGTTTTTTTATTTTATTTAACTCTGAGGTAGCTACAGTTAATAAAAAAAATGATTCATACCTCCTAGCAGATTATGATTTAAAGTTACATTTTAATTCTACCGACAGGTTTCTTCTGACTGGTAGTAAACTAAACATTTTTATAGCAGCTCTGCCAGGATCCTAACTTGAATTTGATAAAAAAAAATAAAATAAAAAAAAGACATCTGTGGATGGAGCATAATGTTTGGGTGATGATGAGGAGATGGTATGATTAACTTTCAGCCTCACTGTATTTTTTATTATTATAACTCAGACTTTGAACTCTGAGCTGTTTCTGGAGCCGGTTTACCTGGTTTATCTGTGACTTTCTGATTGCTGCTCTCTGGGCTTCATTTCCTCATGTAAATCAGCTTCAGTCTGACGTTGTTGTCAGAGTTTGGAGCAGATTTGTTTGTCTGGATTTCAGGACAAAAAATTCAGATTAAACTGCTGCTAATGATGAGTTTGAAACAGGTGAAGATCAACGATCATACTCAGTGGAAATAAACTCACGTCTCTGGAATTCAGACTCGTTTTTCAAGAAGTCAGGTGACTTACACGAAGAGCAGCACAGAGACATGCGCATTGGGCTCTGATATTTGGACGTTGATCGTTGACTTTTTTATTGCGGAAGTCTCTGGTGGCTTTTAAAGGAGATAGATGTTAGATTAGACACCAGTTTGTTGCTAGGTGCATATATTCTTTAATCTGTGAATGAAGAAACCATTGGTAGATTTTTTTATACACATTGATTTGCGGTATTTTATTAACTTTTTTTTCAGGACACTCCACCTCTCAGCTCCACCTTTTTCCGTGAAGCCATTGAAGAAAATGAGGCTTTAATTTAGCCGTCACCATTTCTTGACCAGAAATTTTTATTCTGCCTAAATTAGAGTTGGAGTCCCCTCTGACCCTAATGGTGATCTAACTGTTTATTATTAAAGTTAAACTCTGTCCACTGCTGTTCCTCAGAGGATTTTATTAAACTCAGGGTTAAGTTGAGGCTCCGAATGAGGAAATGTCTGCTTTTCTGACTGCGTCACTCGTGTTGGCTCTGCTGGGTTTCAGCTTTGGTGTTTCTGCCGGTAAGTTTGATCTTAGATGACAACAAAGCATGATGTGTTGTTAGGCAACTGGTCAGAGGTTCTCATGGTGGAATAACCTTAAATCAGGACACCTTGGTTTCATTGGATCATGATAGTAACACAGAATATTGTTTAGTATGATCTGATTGCTTTTAGTAAAAACTGTTTTTATTTTCCACTGTAGATTAAATTTAATGTTGATAGCTGATAATCATGTAAAACTCTGATATTTGTGACTGAAACCTTCTGTCAGAGATGCTGTGATAAATCAGCCAGAGATGAAAGCAGAGACTTCTGGCTCATCTCTGGTCTGGGACAGAAAATGTTTCTGATCTGGTTTTGCCTAAATACAATTCAATAAGAAAATAATGGCTGCTAAATCAACTAGTGTGTCTGTTTCTAAAGCAGGATTATTAATTAAATTCTTGTTATTGTAAATGTTCAGAGCTCCTCTCTGACTTCTCTGCTCTGTGTTGTTTTCTCTCCTGCAGGTCATGGAATCATCACAGCTGAACCAGGAGACAACGTCAATCTGACATGTAGAGCAGCTGAGAACAAAACTATTATAGTTGTAAAGTGGAGCAGAACTGATCTGGAGTCAGGTCAATATGTACTTTTGTACAAGGACAAGAAGTTTAATCCAGAGGGTCAGTCTCCATCCTTTAGGAACCGGGTGGATCTGCTGGATGTGATGAATGGAGACGTGTCTTTGGTTCTGAAGAACGTGACGACTGATGATACAGGAACATATGAGTGTCGAGTCGTTCAGGAAGGAAATAACCAACCAACCATTAAGAACACTAAGCCCATCAGCACCATTCCCCTGAGAGTTGAAGCAGGTGAGTCTGTTTGTGGATCAGAAGCTCCTGCAGCTTCCTGGTTGTTGATGGAAGAGAGAAACAGAGCAGATGTTAGATGATGGAGATGGACAGAAAGACTTCAATGAATCCTGGTTTTCATTTCTGACAGAACCATCCTAGAACTGAACAATTTGACAGTTTTCTTCCAGAAAGTCCAACAGAAATGTAGAACGTCATCCAGCTGCTTTGATTTAGTTCAAGAAGCATCAGATGCTGCTTTGCTGCTGCTGCTAAAATCATCTATTATTACAGTTCTACTGATGTGCTCTAAGACATTTATTTATTATTGAAGACATAGAAACAAATGTGGAGAATCAGAAGATAAATGAGGGCTGGCAGTGACTCTGTTTAAAATCAGTCTCCATGTCATTCCAGTCATTTACCAATCAGCTGATTTCAGGTAAAGATGCTGAAATCAATGCAGAATAAAGTCTATTTCAGTCCCCAGTAGTCAGACATCAGATATGTAGAGCAGCATCATGTGATCTGCTCCTGGCCAGCACCAAGATGGACTCCTGGCTTTCAGAGAACAGCTTCTGGATCAGAGGATTGTTGCTGTTCTGGAGCAGAACAGCAACAATCCTCCAGAACTTTCCTCAGGATCCTGTTAAAGGTGGAGAAAGATTTCTACCATCAAGCTGTTTAGTCACTTTAAGCAACATGACAAGCTGCAGAGCTGCACTACAAGGTCACCTTCAAGAACTGCTGCTATGGTCTGCTGCTGTCTACAACATTTAATCTAGTGGACCTTCAGAGGAGGGAGCGTAATAGAAAGGTGGAGGAAACAGAGCTGGAGATGCTGATGAGACTCTGGAGGAAGCAGCTGCTCTGAGATCAGAGATCAGTAGATGATGTGGGACAGCAGCTTCTCTATCGTCTCCTAGCTGAAAGATCAGACTAACTCCTGATTCTCTTCTGCAGGGATCAAGGAGAAACAGGAAGAGGATGGAGAAAATGAGGACAAACTGATAGTTGGTCTCTCGGTTTGTGCTGGATTGGTTGTTGTTGTTGTTGTTGTTGTTGTAGCTGTCTTGCTTCGAAGAAGGCAGAGAAATTCTTCACCAAGACCTGAACCACATCCAGCACCAGAAAATGAACCCCTGCAAGATACACCAGGACTCTAACGGTCTGATCATTCCTACCAACCATAGAGATGCTTTGGTATCACTTATTGGTTTTCTGCTCTTTTAAATCAGGCACGTTCCTGTCAGGAACAGAACTCGTCTCCTGCAGTAGAACTTGTTCCTATGAATCCTGAAAACCGTCCTCCAGCTGAAGAGTGAACATCAAGGCATCATTTCCAGCTGGAAGAAACCTTCAGCTCTGTGACAGAATTAATAAAGGAGTGATAAAGACACACCTGGTTCTTCTCTGGAGGAATAAAGGATGGACTGACACTTGATCTCTCAGTTCTTGTTGCTGTTTTGGTTCTTCATTGAAGGCAGAGAAATTTTTCACCAAGACTTAACCCACCTCCAGCATCAGAAGCTGAACCTGAGCAAACTACAACAGAACTATCAAACTCTAAGTATCCCTGCCAACCATGGAGATGCTTTCAACAAACTAATATGAAGAATGAATGAAGACTGACGTTAATCTTATTGTGCTTCTGTTAAGGGTTATCAGACAACAGAGGCTGTGACAGCTACCAGGAAAATTAGCGGATTACCCACAAACCCAAGGACTTCACAGCTGTGGCATGCATAAATAAAGTGACAGTTATCTTGGGGGCCAAAGGGAAATGTGGATATCCCTGCAGTCAGGCTGCTAACACGTATCCCAGAAGACAACATGAGAGGAACAGAATCTATGTAAGCTGATTTAACAGAGAGCGGGGTATTCTCCGTCTATGACAGTATGACAGTTCAGTACTGAAGCTGTAAAACTCCCTCTGCCTTTTTAGATTTAATATGTGGAAGTATAGTTTCTGTTTCAAGAGTATTTTTACTACTACAGAAGTCTACAATAGTGAACACCAAATCTTTCAGGAAAGAACTTTGGGCTGTCCGCAACTGGAAGCGGTCAATTCTTATCATTTCTCTGCTGCTGTCAGAGATTCCTACACTTCTGACTCTAAAACTAGTGTTAGCAAATCTTGAATATGTTCAGATTCTCTGTGAAGCTTCAATTTTAAAAATTTTTTAAATTTAAAAGAGTTGAGCAGGATTTGTCCAGAATCAAGAACATTTACATTTTCATTTTTCAGTCAAATAAATCATCATTTAACTTAATTTAAAGCTATAGTTGGTAAAGCTGGAGAACTAGCAACATTTTAAAGTGGCACCTCCTCTAAGTATGTCCTCCTCCGCCTCCTCTCAATGATCTATTTATAGCACCCATCCCAAACTTGAAGGGACCGAATGACAGGATAGGTCAGAATTTTTACAGGCCAGCAGCTCATACGGAGGTCGGACTTTTTTAGTTCCTTTTTTTGAATATATAATGTATTTACTAATGTCAGGATGTATGGACCATTTTACCCAGTAAAACAAAAAGTGTTTCATAACAGGATTACTAAATATAACTTTAATCAATACAACCAATATTCAAAATAGACCCATCTTAATCTTTATTAAAGCTGAGTGTAGATCAGTCAGGCAGTCTTCAGTGTAAATATTTGACCTCAGTTGATGTAAAACATCTGGATCAGATCCTAAAATGTTTGAAGTCAATCAAACCCAGAACTGAAAGCTTTATTTTCAGTTCACTGAACTCTGCCACTGCTTTATGAACAAGCTGATAGGTGGGTTATTAATCAGAGTTTTGTCTATTGGTCTCTTTCTCAGTTGCTCCATTTAAATCGACTCATTTGTTAGAGTCAGGTCAGACTGAGTCAGATTGTGATCATTCTGGTTTAACGTGCAGAATTTCCTGTTTAGTTTTATAGTAGTTTTAGATAGATTATGGAAGACTAGACTACATCAAATGTTTGCTGATGGCACAGCGTCATATTTCTGTGTCACAGCACAACAGCAGCTCACTATGGTCACCGATTCAGTGCCCTCAGAACATGTAAGAGTCCATGGCTGTTTTGGAGTCAAAACCACAACAAAACAAGCATTTAGTTTTTATGCTCGTCAGATTTGAAAAACTGAGATGTTGAGAAACTGCTGGTTGCTTCAAATCAGGGCTGAAAACAATTTGGTTTACTTTTTTTATTTTTATAAAGAACCTGCAATGTGTGCTTTTTTAAAATGTGAGAGTTATGTTTTAACTTTTTGACCAGTGTTTTCAAAGCTGGTTTTGCTACTATGGCATTTCTCATATTGTTTTGTATAAAACTAGGGTTTGCCCGTTTCATGTAGGATGCTCAGAAATGTGTGCTTTAAGACTTGTTTTTTTTCCTTTGTGCTTCTTTCATTTCACTGTTTTCTTTGTATGGAATACACTACACACACACACACGCACGCACACACACACACACACACGCACGCACACACACACACACACACACACACACACACACACACACACACACACACGCACGCACACACACACACACACACACACACACACACACACACACACGCACGCACGCACACACACACACACACACACACACACACACATATCAAAGTGATCAATCCCTCTGTTAAAGAAATGTGAATGTAATCATTTTTTTCTTATTAAGGAATGTTCTACTGTTTGAACTTCACACAGGAAGAAACAGATGTTTCTCCCAGACAAAGAATGTCTTGCTGTATATGTTAATCCTTTTTGTGTGCCAACCCCATGTTGCCTTTTGTTTCTTAACCATGGTGTGAACTCCTGACTCCTCTTGCCCCTTCTTTGATGTCTGATAATAAAGGCAAAGAGACAGAGGTAACCAGGGGCAGTCGAACTCAAGCTTGTGAAAGTCTTATGCTCCTGGTTCGTCTTCCCTCTTTCTCTGTGAAGAGTAAAAAACTTGTGTTTGTGCTGGTTTTCTTTCCAGAATAAAGAGGTTATTAAACTTAACTCTGTTACCCTCAAATAATTAATTTATTTACTAATTTAGCTATGATTATTTTCCAGGCTGTTTTATCATTCAGGGTCTTTACTTTGTGCTATTTAATGTAATTGTTTAAAATACGGAAATTTGCATTTATTCATCAATTAATGTTTATTAGTAAAATGTCTAAAATAATTTTAGAGGAAAATCCTTTCATAAATATGTAAAACAACATTGGGTAAACAACGAAAAAGAATGCATTAAATTAAATTCAAAGCGATATTGAATACAATTTTATTACAGTTGAGCAATACAATACAGTCAAAAGGACAAATTATAGCACTGATCAAAGTGGCAGGAAGAGAGCAGAGCTGATTGGATAATGACTAGTGATAGAGAAATGTGGAGCATTGAGTAAAATAGTCATCCGAAAAAATAAAAAACCCAAGATCTTGGGCCCAATCCCTCTCCAAAGGGTCGGTGGATGGGGCCATGGTCAGAGTGCAAACAGTTCAATACAAAAACCCCATAATGGGCGAACTAAGAGCTCAAGCGTTTTGCGCTGAGGCAGAACTTGCCGTGGCAGGATGTGTGGGGGGGCGGCCCAGTGGCTGGGGAAGGCCACTGGGCCGCCAGAGTTGTCACGTACATGACTTGGAGGCTGTAGTAGATATTAATAGTTATCAATTAAGTGAGCACACAACTTCAATAATCAATACAAGATTCATATGACATAACACAAACGAAGTAGCACTCAGTTTTAAAAAGGTTGGTGACCCCTGATCTAGGACAAACCTCTAAAATTTCCGTTCATTCTCCAGATGTTCTGGTTCAGCCTAGTTTGTGACATTTGTCAGAGTCTGTGCTGAGGAACCAGGCTTCATGGACAAACTGGGTCAGCTTGGTGAACGAGGTCCACATTGTGTTGACAGCAGACTGGATGAAACAAATGAATGAAGCAGAGTAACAGCAAAAGCTTCTGTCTGGCAGGCCTCAACATGTTTCATGATGTGAGATGGCAGAGGTAGAAAGCAACTGTAGTGCTCGAGCAAGTGGGCCGGATTTGGAGAACGTCCAGAACCGTTTTTTAGTCCCGGGCCGCTCCTAGTAGCTTTCCAGAGAACTGAAACTAAAACCTGTCTGATCAGAAACAAACCTGTTGGAACTGGTTCTATCTTTTGTCAGAGCAGCAGCTGGTATTTAGTCATGAAAACCGCACAGTTTATTATGTGAAGAGCAGAGCAGAACTTGTATAGGTCTGGTGAAAAATTATGTTCACCAGAACATTTTCATGCAATAATAAAAAAATAAAAAGAAAACACACGACCTCAGTTTAGACCATAATGTGATGCACGGTTGTACTGAAACTGTAATTTCATTACAATGAAAATTGTAGTAATGAAGACAATAAAGATTGATTGATTGAACTTTATGGCAAAAGCTAAAAATTTATAATATCAATGGGCCATCCTGAGTCCCCTCCTATCCAATATCTACATGCTCCCTCACCAATCATAAACAAAACAAAAACATCAGTTTCCATAACTAGGTAGAGGACAAACAGCTCTACATTTGCATGTGACCAGGTGACTATAAACCCATTCAATAGTTGAGCAAAAGCTTATAGAAAATCAATACAAGATGTGCCAAAATATTCTACAGTTGATGAAAAACAAAACTAAAGTAATAATATCTGGACCAATAGAGGAGAGATCAAAAGTTAGCACACAGCTTCAGCTGCTGATGAGGCCCAAAAGTACTACTGGGAGTAGCGATGGACTCAGACCTTAACTTTAAAGGCATCTAAATATTCTGGCTCAAGTCTACTCTGCATACGCACAACCAGACATGGAGAAGCAGCATTTTCATTCTTATGCTCCACTAATCTGGAACAAATTCCCAGAGGACTACAACACTGCTGAAACCCTGAGTTCCTAAGGTTATTCTTTTAGAGCTGCCATTGTACGTTATCATTTGTAGTCCAACCTGTCTTAACCTGCTGCCACTTCCACTACAATGTACTTTCTTCTGTAATGTTTTTTTATTTTGAAAGTCCGTGTGTGGGGCACTAGGGAGGGAGGGTGTTAATGAGATTTTTCTTTTTTTTCTTTTTTTGCCAGGTTTGGGTCCGGTCCGGTCCCTCTCCCAATAACATCTCAAGTCTCCGCTAGGTGCGGAGCCCATACAACCCTGGGGGCTTCGGCATTGCGGTGGCTGGGGGATTTCTTTTTCTTTCTTTCTTTCACCTCTTTTCTTTCTTTGTTTTCTCTTCTTGATCTTCCTTTACTCTCCTAGTTTCCTATTGTAGTGTCCACATAATTTGAAATTCTCCCTGCAGGAATCATAATAAAACTATTTACATGCATAAATCAAGCAGAGCACTATGGTGAACGCTGATTGCTCCACTTGTGAAAGTAAAATCTGTCAAGCTCTAGGCAACAATTCTTATTGCCACATTGCTAGACAGGGGGGAAATAATAGAAAAAGAAACATCACAAACCTCAAGCGCAGCAACCAGTGGCTGAGCATTGACCTGGCTCTCCCTGAAACCTTAAGCAGCTTCTTCGCACGCTTTGACTCTCCAAGCTGTAGGGAGCCTGAACATCTCCCCCCAGCCAGAAGAGCACCATCAACCTCTCATCCTGCTGCTCCACCCAGTGACCTCTTCCCTTAAAAAAGGCAACAAGGCCTCAGGTCCAGACATGGTGTTAGCTCGGACGCTTAAATCATGTGCCGACAAGCTAGCAGGGGTCTTTCTGGACATGTTCCACCTCTCCCTGCTGCTCTCTATGGTCCCTGCCTGTTCGAAACCTCATTTCGAATGGGCAGACCTCATTTTTCATTATCATGACTTTAATATGGCACAACAGACACATCAGCGCTGATGACACAAACTTTATCAAGGAGTTTAAGTACACACCCATAGAGGGCCGTACACATCCAAACTGTGTCACCTCAGGGACGCTATCTGACAGATATCAATTGTTTCCTTGTGTCTGGTGCTATCTAAGTGTGGCAGGCAGTTCTGGGTTAAGCAGCTCGTTCCACTTGACCCAGTTGATATCTTAACAATGAATTTGTGTTACTAGATCTAATGAAAATGTGAAAATAAAATGTGCAGATTTTCTTGAGATGCAATTTTTAACCATATCACATGGTTTTTGGTAAATAATTTTTCATCACCTTTGCTCTGTTGAAACATTGTTCAAAACATTCACAACAAAGAAAACTCACGCTTTGGGAATTGTGATATGTGCTGCTTTGGTGTATTTAGATTTTATGTGACTGATTTTCAATGGGTGGGAATACTTTTGCAAGAGCCTGTATCGTGGGTTTCCAAACATGCCTCTACAGGACATATTTTATGTGGATAAAGGAGCCATAGTTCTATACTACCATAATCGAGCTAGACAAATCAACCAAATAAAACATTTATCACATGAAATTTAAATATATGGTCTTTGGGACCAAAAGAAGACCAAAAATGCTTGTAGTGTCTGAAACAATCTGTACTTTAGCTTTTATTGCAGGCTGGAGATGAACCTGGATGTTCAGGTGGCCAAACAGCCGATCACTTGTCATCATTCATCATTTAGAAATAAGACTGTTTTTGTATAATACATATTGGGTCTTAATAATTCGTATTTTTAAAGTATGGGACTATATGTGTAGAGTTTTTGTTGTTGTTAATGCTAAAAATACTTTGTGTTTGTTGCTTTGTTGTTTTGAAAATCTAAGGGTTGTTTAAAACAGTAAGGTATCTGTTAAATGTATCCAAAAAATTGGAAATGCAGCTTCTCAGTCTATTTTAGCTGTTTGAAAATGTTGTGCTTGCCCGCTACATTCCTTTATATCCTGTGCATCTACTAGGGGCTAAACCCCCCTTGTCCTAGTAATGTCCCTGATAACGAAGAAGTGAAGTGGTAGGTAGTGTACTGAACATGCATTGTTCTCATATACTGTTCATTTACTACCCTCTATTGGCCAATTAGAAGTTAGGTTTAATTTTTCTCTGAAGCAGTTAACAGTCATGGCTTTCCTACAGGTGTTACAATACAGAGGCTATCATTGATGTTTTTAATCCTCAGAGTAAGCTACTGATGGTATGAGGTTTTAACATTGTTTTGAAAACAAATACTTTAACTAACCACATAAGTTAATGTTTTGTATATGCTGCAAATTTGCTAACTACTAGTCTTACACTTTTCTGTATTTTCTGTGTGAACAGAAAAATTTTCCTTTAATTTATCAGATTATTTTGAACACCAACAACCTGTAAAGTGCACAGAAATATCCATATTTTCTCAGATTATTTTTTTATTTTTACATGAAAGATAAAAGCATTTTCAGCATCTTGATTTCTAGCTTTGAATCACACATTTGGGTTCTGATTATAACATTTATTATTCGATGCAGTAAAATAAAACAATTTAAAAGGTAACATATCATTTAAATACTTTTTTTAAAAAAAATATGTTAATAGCTGGATGACCAGCAATCCCTGTGACCCCATGAGGGATTAAGCAGGTCAGAAAATGGATGGATGGATGTCCGTCCCGTGTGATGTTGACTTTCAGTAACTTGCCGCAAAAGCAGTTTACTCGAATGGTCCTGGTCTACAGTCTGAAAACACAGGGCTGTGATTGTGTTTCATCCATATTTCATATTCCATCAATGTTCATTTTATCTCATGTGAGGCACAACTGGACCCAGACAATTGCCATTCCCATTTGCACCAACACATCCATGTCTTATTCTTTTGTGGAAAATGTATAAATTTGTATTCTTTTGTACAGTATATAGCACTTAAAATGTTTTCACTCAGAGCAAAGTTGAACTAAAGTCAACTCGCTAATTAAACCTGATTCTGAATGATAAACGATGCTGTAAAAATCAAATAATAGTCAACTGACCGCGCTGAGACGTGACACTGGAAAGGTTTCCAGAATAAGACAAAAGCATATTATGCAAATAGTTGAAGACTGATGGACACATATTTGTTTCAGTTTACAGGTGATGCTCCTTGGTAACACCTTCAGCCTTATCTTCCAGTTCCTGGGCAGAATGAGGCTCTCCTTCAGAGACAGTGATGCTGGATGCTGCATTCAAGAAAAACATGTCAGCAAGAGGTGGAGCTCTGAGAGTTATTATTGATAGAGAGTTCAGGTGTAGTATTATTACCTGAACATCTGCGTCGACATAAAGAACCCAAGAGCAGAGTGGAGATGAAGTAAGGAGAGAACACCAGCAGGCGTCGGAACACCAGGAACAAGAACCGAAGAGGGTTGGAGGCAGGAGGCGGGGCTTTGGAGGAAACCTCAGTCATGGAGGCTGATGGGGTTACTGGAGGTTTATCTGCAAAAAAAAAAAGAGTTTGGTGCTTAAAATGTACAAAAACTGATTAAACTAGAGCATCACCCCTATAATGGATGGATAAATGGAAAGATCTATTGAGAGTGATATCTTCTCTCTTCAAGCCATCCGGTAAACTAGAGCAGTTTTTCTTACGAGTGTGAGAGGCCACCGGGATGAAACCCAGGTGGACTAAAACTAGGAGTCCCAATTCTCTATTAGTATAAGATTCACCACATCCTCAGTGGTGAGCCTGTTTCTAAACTAAACAAGCCTGTTTTTTTTTACTTATGTGTTGTTCAGGAGTCATGAAATTATTCTGTTTAACATATAAGGACAGATTAGGGCAGTAATGCTGGGTCTTCTGTGATCTGCTGGTGGCTGTGACCAAGAACAGTAAAGCAGTTCCATCCTGGATTAAAGCAAAAGAAACTGGCTATCTCCTTTGGGGGAAGTAGGACGAGGCACTCCATCATTCTAAGGACCCCTGGGCAACTATTATGGTGTGTTCCAACTGATCGCAGTGTCCACACCATGAACGGTGGATTAACATTTTATCCCTATGCTGTGGGGTCTCATCATTTGGGGCTAGTGGGGGCAGTCCCCACCAGATGTCGCTGTAGAGTTCTATGTTCAAAAGAATTAGTGGGACAGGATTGTTATTTATAGAGTAATATTGAAAAAGACTGATTCCCTTACCAATAGAAATCTTTTATAAACATTTGTGTCTATATATCTAAGTCTGACAGAAAACTGACAAGCTTAGTAGGCTAAATCCGCTTCAGGCGTCTTGATATTGGGGCCGGCCCACAAACGTTTGTTTAAATAATGAACATCTGAAATCGCATGCCCAGCACGCCTTTAGTAGACAGCCGTGGGGCACAAATCCTCTAGCCCCAAGCTCGGATCATCCAATCAAAATACTGGAAAATACACGTTACGTTTATGTTCTGCCAGATAATGTACGACAATCTAATGTTGGTTGTCCTTGTTGGCTTATTGAAGGATTGATGTGAATATTTTCTGGTCAATTAATTAACATTAATAGTGAGCCTTTATTTGTAATTTTATGTATACATTTTTTATTACATTTAGCCTATATAAAATGGCATTTCTAGTGTGTTGGTTTATGCTAATTAATCTGTTTAATTTAAAATTTATTAAAGTCAGTTTGTACGCATTGCAACTTTTTTTTGCTGTGAATAGGTGTTAAGTTTTTGTGCTCCACTTAACTTATCAAGTCAGAGACGCCACTGTCCCTATGCAAATATCCTGTGAGGAGCAGTAAAACAGTCCATGGTGGAGTCTGCGCGGATCGAGCGGTGCAGTAACCGCAGTCCGTGCGGAACTCACCACTCCGGTGACTTTTGCTGAAGTTCAAAAACCAGAACTTTTCTGTCAAATTGCATTGCGAGAACCAATCAAGGCCGAGCTCAATTTGTGGCAGCGGCATCTGATACTGGCACTTCCGGTGGCAGCTCCAGCTACTAGTGGGACCTCCGGTGGTCGCGGCAGCTAATAGTGGCACTTCTGGTGGCAGCGGCACCTAGTAGTGGCAGTTCCGGTGGCACTTTCAAGATGTCACGGCTGTTGCCGCATTCCTGTTTCTATGTGTGGGCAAACAATTTGTTATAGATGCCTGTTAGTCTATAGCTACTTCCAAATAATATTTTTTATTGATATAATTTCCAATAAAAGGTTGTGGAACTTTCGCCAGCCGCTTGCCACATGGTGTCACAACGCCGCCAGTCCAGCTGCCGTAACTAATGGCAGGTCTGGTATCTTGTGGCAGCTGCAGTGGCTTGCAGCCACCACAAGGTGTCACTAAGCCGACAGGCCACCTGCAGGATCTCTGTTGTTGTTTATGGGCAAATAATTTGATGTTGCAGTTATTTAATACCTATTCTATTTTTACTTTCAATTAATTATGTGCTAAAATCACATCATTTAATAAACATTTCTAAACAATTTAATAAGGTTATGAGGTGACTGTATGACTGGTTTGACTTGTGATAAGAAAAACAAATGTGGTAAAAACATGACATGAAAACACGATGGCACACTTAGGAAGTCTGTGGCCGTTGGGTGCCATGACGATGCCATGATAATTCCAGAGAATGCCTGGATGCTATGTAATGATTATGCAGGAGATGAACCCAGTATTCAGCCAGACACGTGAGCGAATGCTTAATGGATTTATTGGAATGATGACAAAGGGGAATCAGGCAGGCAGACAGAAAACAATCCAGGCGGGGTACAGAGCAGACATCCAAGCAACAACGAAAAACTGGCAGGGCATGGGAAATCAGAAATAACAAATGACGTTCTGGCAAAGTGCAGAGAACTGAGGCAGGTATAAATAGGCAGGCGGAGAGGTGAGCAGAGAGAAACTAACTAACCAGAAAGGAAGGGAAGTGACTGAAAGGCTGACAGGACAAGTGGGAGGGAACAGAAGCTAAGCCAGACTAAACATGACACAAACACAATAAAGGAAACTAGAACTAATACTAGGATAGTAACCATGACAAGGTACAGAACATAAATAACCACTAAGACTAAAACTAACGACATGACAGTATAAATTACAACCATACACAAGCTATAAAAGAATCCAAACAAGACAGAAACCAAAACAGAAATATAACCTGAAGCAAGAGAATTAACTAACTGATCAAATAACAAAACAAAACAAAACCCAGATTATGACATGCTACCAAGATGCCAGACCGTTTGTCTGGTGCCGGTTGGCACAAGTGTCGTCGTGCCAAACGACTTATCACTTATCCCCGCCAGAATTTGTATCCCCTGCGTCAGGAACACATTCAGATGGAAGAATGAATCCAGTCAACTCTGCCTCATTTCCAAATTATTAGGAGTCGAAATGATGATGTTTTACTTTCCTTAATGAAATATAGCAATGGTGTTGTTCAATTATCATTCAATTAGGGGGATAAAACTGAAAATGTAACACTTGTTAGTACTATCATAAGGGATTGCTATGTTGGTTAAAACTCGATTGATCACTCAATATACCACGATCTGGGAAAGTAAAAGGCGCTTGGCGAAAGCTGTTTGCTCCACTTGTGAAAGTAAAATCTGTCGAGCTCTATTTGGCATTAAGATATCAATTTTTATTGCCACATTGCTAGACAGGACACTGGGAGAGAAAAAAAAAAAAAAAAAAAAGGCTATGTGGTCATTTCCAGATGCGGAACGAAAATATTGGCTTGATGTTATTAGATTGTCGCATGTCTGTCTGCTGAAACCGAAAATCCTTCCTGAGTCCACCACAGTGGTCTACTTGTTTGTCTTTTTTCTTTTTCTATTTTGGTAGCTAGACCCGCATGAATGGATCACATAAAGCATATTTCACATGTGATCAAATGAACACTGAATAAAGGTACAGCTAAAATAATCAGATAAGATTTTAATTCAATCAACAGCCATATAGCAATATCACCGTATTAAGAAAAGGAGATATGTCGAACAATAGAACAATATGAGGAGTTTAAAAAAATGTATTTCATTTTATTATAATATCCATCCATCCATCCATCCATCCATCTATTGTCTTCCGCTTTTTCAGGGTCGGGTCGCGGGGGTAGCAGCTTCAGTAGGGAGGCCCAGACGTCCCTCTCTCCAGCCACTTGGGCCAGCTCCACCAGGGGAATCCCAAGGCGTTCCCAGGCCAGCAGAGAGACATAGTCCCTCCAGCGTGTCCTGGGTCTTCCCCTGGATCTCCTCCCGGTGGGACGTGCCCAGAACACCTCACCAGGGAGGCGTCCAGGAGGCATCCTGACCAGATGCCCGAGCCACCTCAACTGGCTCCTCTGGACGTGGAGGAGCAGCGGCTCTACTCTGAGTCCTCCCCGGATGACTGAGCTCCTCACCCTATCTCTAAGGGAGAGCCTAGACACACTACCGAGAAAACTCATTTCAGCCGCTTGTATCCAGGATCTCATTCTTTCAGTCACAACCCAAAGCTCGTGACCATAGATGATGGTAGGAACATAGATTGACCGGTAAATCGAGAGCTTCGCCTTTTGGCTCAGCTCTCTCTTCACCACAACAGATCGGTACAGCGCCCGCTTCACAGCATATGCTGCCCCAATCCGCCTGTCGATCTCCCGCTCCATCTTCCCCTCATTCGTGAACAAGACCCCAAGATACTTGAACTCCTCCACTAGGGGCAGCACAAACCTCCCCAACCCGGAGAAGGCACTCTACCCTTTTCCGGTTCAAGATCATGGTCTCGGATTTGGAGGCACTGATTTTCATCCCGGCCACTTCACACTCGGCTGCGAACTGCTCTAGTGAGAGCTGTAGATCACGCCCTGATGAAGTCAATAGGACCACGTCATCCGCGAATAGCAGAGTTGCAATCCTCAGGTCACCAAAACGGAGCCAACACCTTGGCTGCGCCCAGAAAATCTGTCCGTAAAAGTTATGAACAGAATCGGTGACAAAGGGCAACCTTGGTGGAGTCCAACTCTCACCAGAAACGAGTCCGACTTACTGCCGACAATGCAGACCAGACTCTGACACTGGTCATACAGAGACCTAATAGCCCTTATTAAAGGGTCCGGTACTCCATACTCCCGGAGTACCCCCCACAGGATCCCGCGAGGGACACGGTCGAATGCCTTCTCTGGATCCACAAAACACATGTAGACTGGTTGGGCAAACTCCCATGCCCCCCCCCCCCCCCCCCCCCCAGGATCCTGCTGAGGGTGTAGAGCTGGTCCAGTGTTCCACGGCCAGGACGAAAACCACACTGCTCTTCCTGAAACTGAGATTCAACTATCCAACAAATCCTCTATCGCAGAACCCCAGAATAGACCTTACCAGGGAGGCTTAAGAGTGTGATTCCTCTGTAGTTGGAACACACCCTCCGGTCCCCGTTTTTAAATAGGGGGACCACCATCCCAGTCTGCCAATCCAGGGGAACTGCCCCCGAAGTCCAGGCAATGCTGCAGAAACGCGTTCACCAACACAGCCCCACAACATCCAGAGCCTTAACGTACTCAGGGCAAATCTCATCCGCCCCTGGGGCCTTGCCACGAGGAGCTTTTTAACAACTTCTGCGATGTTCCGAGTCGAGGTCAGCAGTGCACCACCCCCACTAGAAACAGTGTTGGTACTGCAGTGCTTCCCCCACCTGAGATGCCAGATAGTGGACCAGAACCGCTTCAAAGCCGCACGGAAGTCTTTCTCCATGGCCTCTTCGAACTCTTTTCACGCCCGAGTTTTTGCCTCGGCGACCAGCCGGGCCGCCTGCAACTTTGACTGCCGGTACACATCAGCTGCTTCTGGAGTCCCACGGGCCAAAAAAGCTCGGTAGGACTCCTCCTTCAGCTTGACGGCTTCCCTCACTGCTGTTGTCCGCCTGCGTGTTCGAGGTTTGCCGCCGCGACATGCACCTACAACCTTGCGGCCACACCTCCGAATAGCCACCTCAACAATAGAGGCGTGGAACATGGTCCATTCAGACTCAATGTCCCCCACCTCCCTCGGGACATGTTCAAAGCTCTCCTGGAGGTGGGAGTTAAAGCTCTGTCTCACGTGGGACTCTGCCAGATGTTTCCTGCAAACCCTCACAATATGTTTGGGTCTGCCAGGTCTGACCAGCTTCCTCCCCCACCATCAGAGCCAACTCTCCACCAGGTAGTGGTCGGTGGAGAGCTCCGCCCCTCTCTTCATCCAAGTGTCCAAGACATGCGGCCACAGGTCAGATGAAATGACAACAAATTTGATCATTGAACTGCGACCTAGGGTGTCCTGGTTCCAAGAGCACATATGGACACCCTCTCGTTCACCAGGGTCAACCCCAACATGCAGGCACCGAGATGAGGGGCAATAAGTATGCCCACCCCAGCTCGGCACCTCTCACCAGGGGCAACTCCAGAATGGAAAAATGTCCAGCCTCTCTCAAAGAGACTGGTTCCAGAGCCAGAGCCATGCACCGAGGTGAGTCCAACTAACTCTATTCAGAACCTCTCAACCTCGCGCACGAGCTCAGGCTCCTTCCCCACCAGAGAGGTGACATTCCACGTCCCAAGAGCCAGCTTCTGCAGCCGAGGATTGGAACGCCAAGGTCCCAGCCCTCTACTGCCACCCATTACACAATGCACCCGACCACTTTGGCCCCTCCGATAGGTGGTGAGCCCATTGGAAGGGGGACCCATGTCACCTCTTCGGGCTGAACCCGGCCGGGCTCCATGAGTGAAAGCCCAGCCACCAGACGCTCGCCAACGTGCCCCACCTCCAGGCCTGGCTCCAGAGTTGGGCTATGGTGACCCGCGTCCGGGCGAGGGAACACGAAGTCCATTTATCTTACTCATCATAAGGGGGGTTTTGGGCTGCTCTTTGTCTGGTCCATCACCTAGGACCTGTCTGCCTTGTGTGACTCTACAGGGGGCATAAAGCCCCTGACAGCATAGCTCCTGGGGTCTCTGTTTCTCCTCTACAATTCAGGGCAAATGATCTGGAAAGTCAAAAAGTGTGTTTGTGGCTTGAACTGGCCAATAAAAACAACCTGAGTGTTCCAGAGATGGGAGTCTCACCCACCCAATGTCAGAGTTTAAGCTGAAACAACTTGTCAAGCCAAAAAGTTGAACATCAGCCTGTTGTGGGACGGAGACTCAATCTCTGAGTCTTTGTGAGCAGGACATAATCCAGACATCAGAGTGTTGCCATTGAGAGGAGGATAGTTTTTCATCTGTTTAACTCATTCACTCAGCAAACAGAAACACTTGGCATTCTATCTGCAGTATGGGTCACTCTGCTCCTCTAAATTCAAAAGCTATGGATATCCAATAACAAGTGCCGTTGTGTAAAAGTAGGAGCCACCGTTAACTAGGACGATGATCAGGATATAGGTGGCCTCAGGCTACTATGTTGCCCAGCATGTCCACTAAAAAAGGGTGTGGTCCTAGGAGGGAGGTGGTTAGTTGATCGGACGTGTCCTACTTATCTAGCTAAAACGGTCTTACAAGAAACTCCAAGCAGGGTAATACTTGTTAGATTTAGCTGTCTTTAGAACCCTAGCTAGTCTGAGCTTTAACCCAAGATAGAGAAGGATGGGGGGAGCTCTAGTCCCACAACAACAATGGGTTTGAAAAAAGACCCTCTTGTAGCTCCAGAACTGGACCAACCAGACACCGCTTCTGTGGGTGGGTAGGATAATCTGTCTCGACATCTTGCTCTACTTCCTCCCGCTGCTTCTGTCTGAGCGCTGATGTGGACGTGGCCAGCCGGCGCTTCTTCAGCCGAGCTGGGGGCTCTGTCTTACGGACTCTTTCTGTGCTCTCTCCCGCTGCTTCTGTCTGAGCTCCATAGCATGGACGCCAGCACCGTTATTTGGTTTTCCCCATTAAATACAGCACCGTGACTTGCTTGGTAAATTTGCCATGTTTATTGAACAGACTAGCAGATAGAAGCTCCTATAATGGATAAAACAGTGACTCTTGGTGAAGCTGGTGTTCATTGCTGTGCATGCAAAATGTACAGCAGTGAACAACGCACGTTGCAGGCGGATATTTTGTTGTCACCGGTCGTAACTCACAATTAGTGTGCAGAATTATTATGCAACTCAATAAAAATGAAAATTTTCCCACCTCACTTGTTTATTTTCTTCCGTTAAAGTGAGAATAATAGAAAAATAACTCAAAATTTACAAAAAACATTTCTGACATTTCCAAAAAATAAATAAAAATCAGTGACCAATATAGCCACCCTCCTTTTTAATAACAGTTAGCAGCCTTGCATTCATTGAATCTGTCAGTTTCGTGATCTGTTGACAATCAACTATTTGTGCAGCAGCAACCACAGCCTCCCAGAAACTATTTCGAGAGATGAACTGTTTTACACCGTAAATCCCCCGTTTGAAAAGGGCCTACAAGTTTGCAATAGAGTTTATGTCAGGTCATGTCTTTTTCCTGTACCACTGCTCGAAGAAAGTGTCTTCTAAAAAATGGCAGTAGCCTTGAGAGTTGAGTTTGAGTCTATCTTTAACCCGAAAAGGTCCAACTAGCTCATCTATAATAATACCAGCTCATACAAGCACCCCGCTTGGAGCTCTGTGCCCATTACCGATCCAGCCATGGGCCAATCCATCTGGTCCATCAAGAGTCACTCCATGTCATCAGTCCATAAAACCTTTGAAAAATCTGTCTTCAGACATTTCTTGGCACAGGCTTGACATTTCAACTTGTGTGTCTTGTTCAGTTGTGGTGGGATTTTAGCCTTTTTTACCTTAGCCATGTCTCTGAGCACTAAAAACCTGGTACTTCTGGGAACTCCAGGTAGGTTGCCATTCTGGAATATGACAGCACCTGATGATAATGGGTTCCTGGTAGCTTCATGTTTCATTCTTTTCAAATCTTTGGCAGTTAATTTGCAACTTTTTTTTAACACATTTCATGTGACCCTGTTGACTATTCGCAACAAACCTTTTGATGGTTCTGTGATCACGCCCAAAAATCTTGGCAACTTCATGAGTGCTCCATCCCTCTGAAAATGTTTTTACAATTATGGACATTTGAGAAACACTTAAATCTCTTTTCTGGTCCATTTCACCTGAGGAAAAGAAGCTGCCTAATAATTATGCACAAATATGGCTTTGATCTCTTTAGGCCACATTCTCCCTCATTACACAAATACACATCACCTGATTTCTTTAAATGCAAAAAGCATTCAAGTTTATATAACTTGGAGTTGGAAAATATGCATACAAGTCATGATATGGTCAAAAATACAACTTGCCTAATAATTGTTCACACGGTGTAATTTGTATTTTCAGCATTGTTACATTGTGAATCCCAAAATACAAAATTTACCATACATACATATATAGTACAGGATCTGACCTGAGACAGAGATCCTGCTAGATGGAGACTCTCCATGATCGCTGATGCGACACCTGTAGAGGCCTTCATCAGAGCTGGTCACATGGTGGAGGGTCAAACTGCCTGAAGTTTCATTGCCAATGAAGACACCATCTTTAAAGAAAGCTGCTGGGAGGTTGGAGGGAGCGGTCCTTGTCTCACAGCTCAGAGTGACGTCATCTCCCTCCATCACAGGGAGGACAGGACTCTGCAGGATCACTGATCCATCTGAACACAGAGACAAACTACAGCATTTCATCCATTTCCACACAGCTTCATCAACACTAACTCCACAGTCTGATCTTACCAGTGACAGTGAGCTGGATGCTGCTGCTGGATGCTCCCTCTCTGGACTCACACCAGTAAACTCCACTGTCCATATCCATAACATACATGATGTAACAAACAGAACCTTCTACTGTCCCCCATCCGTCATCACAATTAGACTTTCTTTTGGTTGTCTCTCTCTTCACAGTCCATCCAGCAGAGTTGTTCTTTCCTTCACAGCTCAGAGACACAGAATCTCCTTCGAAATACTGAGATCTCATGGGGTCCATAGTCAGATGAGCTGTGAAGAAGATAGATGGAAATTAAATATGGATAATTTTATGCTTTCATGACTTCTGTGAACTCTTTGGGTCTGATATTAAAAGATTCCAGAATAAGGACCTGTCAGGATTTGTCTTCGTAAACCCGGATTGAGCACACACACACAGAGCTCATTTTAGGCAGTTTATTGAAAGGAATGAATACTGGATGATGAATACCAGAACCGGTTACTGGACTGAAGGAGATGGGTGCAGGAGCTGATGGCCCAGAGAGAGTTCTCGCTGACAGGTTTGCTGGAGCATAGAGGAGACAGGTACTGCCTGTAGAGTGTTAGTCTTGAGACTGAAAGTTGGCTAAGCAGTCAGCAACGAGCTGAGGAAAAACTAACGACTAGACTGGAAATGTCCAACAAGAAAACTTAGACTTAACTTAGGATGCAGGAACAGCAGGATTCCAGCAGAGGCCACATCAGGTAGACTGGCGAGGGATAAGTGACGTCTGAAGACGGACCGGCAGAGGAGTGAAGGCAGAGGGAGGCTTATGTAGGGGGGCTGGCAGGTGGAGTTAATCTGACTACTCAATGTAGAGTCAAACAAAAAAAACTACCCAACCTAGGCTAAACAAAGGGAGAACAAAATAACACTGGGGATCCCTGGAAATTAACGAACGCCAGGGACCCCAGGAGACTAGAAAAACACTGGGCCACTAAAGAGCGTTAAAAAGAAAAAAAAGGGCAGAGAAAACTAAGGAGCGTCAAAAATGCTGGTCGCTAATGAGCGCTGGAAAAACAAAAGCGTTTTAAGAAAAACTGTAGAGCGTTAGAGAACGCTGGGAAGAACTAGAGAACTCAGATTAGAAATTGCTAGAAGTAAATAGAGAACACTGGGACAGCTTAGGAACTAAAGCACATTAGGATAACACGGGAGCTAGAGAGCATATGAACAACCAAGGAACTAGGGGGCGATGGAACAACTCGGGTACTAGGAGGCACTAGGATAACTCCAGAAACTAGGGAGCTCTGAAAACAACTTGAACCTAGATAGCTAGAAGAACACAAAAACACGAGGCGAACACAAAACTAAGGGGTACTGGGACCTTTAAGAGTGCTGGGACCTTTAAGACTGCAGGAGCCCTTCAAAGCGCAGGAACTCTTTAAAGTGCAGGGCAGTGACGGCTGCTAGGAATGGCAGTGGCCAAGTCACAGAGTAGTTGTGGGGGACGACCTCGGCGAGGCAGAGTCAGGCAGCGTGGACCCCGCAGTCGGGGGACCCGGCTGAGCAGGACAGTACTAGGCGGGCGTCGTGGAGGACGACCCCGACGAGGCAGAGCCAGGCGGCGATGAAGCAGCAGGTTCTGAGGTGGCTTGCATCAGAGGACAGCCAAAGACCAGCGGCGGGACTTCACCATGGTTCCAATGAGGTGTAGCTCCAGAGCTCGACCTTCAGCGAACTCTGGAGCTAAGACCGGAGGCGGGTCCTCCTGGACCCCCTTTCTTGACTTGAGGGCTGAGACCGGAGGCGGATCCTCCTGGACCCCCTCGCTGGACCTTAGGGCTGAGACGGGAGGCGGGTCCTCCTGGACCCCTCGCTGGATCTTAGGGCAGAGATGGGAGGTGGGTCCTCCTGGACCCCCTCGCTGGACCTTAGGGCAGAGACGGGAGGCAGGTCCTCCTGGACCACCTCCTCACAGGGCTTGAGATTGGTGGAGGCAGGCGGGTCCTCCTGGACCACCTCCTCACAGGGCTTGAGATTGGTGGAGGCAGGCGGGTCCTCCTGGACCGCCTCCTCACAGGGCTTAAGATTGGTGGAAGCAGGCGGGTCCTCCTGGACCACCTCCTCACAGGGCTCGAGATTGGTGGAGGCAGGCGGGTCCTCCTGGACCACCTCCTCGCAGGACCCTTTAAGATGGCCGGCGGCGGCACAGGTCCCTTTAAGATGGCCGGCGTTCCCCTGAGCAGTGCTGGGGGCATTGGACCGACTTACCAGAGAGCTGGAGATGATGTCGGCTCTTTCAGGCGGCTCAGCAGCACTGATGACGGGCGGAGCCACAGGTGGAGCGGTGGTTGTCCTCCTGCGACGGCAGACTCGCCGTTTTCGCTGAGTCGGACCGTGCTCCAACGAAGAGATGGCCTCTGGCGACAAAGCGCCGGGGGCTGCAATGGGTTCAGCGGCAAGAGCTATGACGAGATCTCTGTCAGGGGCTGCGGCAGACGCGGCAGTAACAGTGGCCGAAGCAGCTGGTAAGGTAGACAAGCAGGTGAGCTGTGGTCTGGGTGGAGGTGGTTTGTTGATGACTTGGCAATGTGCAGCTTGATAATTCCATTCCAGCTCCTCAATCAATCCAGCAAGTCCAAGGGCAGTCAGGAGCTCAGCCTGGCCTCTCAAGCTGTCTTGAGCATGATTAACTGCATTCATCCGTCTCCAAGGCGGGCTGATTATGGCAATTGAGTCCAGCAGTTTTCTCAGCTCGAGTTCCGCCGCGGAACTCAAGACGGAGGTGGCTGTGGGCGCCGGGTTCATTTGGCTGGAGGGAGACGGCGGAGGACTCAGCATCTGGGTTAAGAGGCTTGATCCAGCCGGCTCCTGCACAAAATAACTCTGTGTCAATCCAGGTTCACCTTTGGCCGGTCCGTACTGTCAGGATTTGTATTCGTGAACCCGGAGACAGCAGTGGACAGCCTTTTAAAGTGCCCGGGGAGCAACTTGGGATTTAGGGCTTTGCTCAGGGACCCAATGACTGAGACGGCCAGAGCTGGGATCCAACTGGCAACCGTCCAGTTGCCAGGTGACCTCCAGACTCTTGCACCACTGTGCAGGCGATGAGTGGTCATGTTGTGGCTGGAAGGATTGCATCTCCACTAAATAAGATGTACAAAACAGTCACTACTGGCTCTTTGGGAGCTTCCGTCAAAAAAAGAGGAATATTAAATTTTCCCTGTGCAAATTCTCGGATATCTGGGCCATCGCAAAAGCCAACAGGCTTAAATCGGAGGCAACCAAACTGGTTTTCTGAATGGGATTCTAGTCAATCAGAGTGAACTCAACTTGGTAGAGCTGCATATGATTATTGCAAACAACCTTTTTAGGGAAGGAGAAAAAAATCGCTCTTGCTCAAGTGATGGATAACTTGTGGACACGCTGGACTAGAATGACCACACTTCACCGATTAATATGTGACAGTCCTTATTTTAAACAATTTATTCTTATTTAAAATTTACTCTAGATTTGTCCGCAATTTAAAATGCTTTATGAATGAGAACCAAGCCTGAAAGGTGCAAGAACTGAGGTGTCCACCGGATCCTCAGAGATGGTGGCTGGACCACTGATGACCTCCGACAAGAACCCCAGCAACAAATAAGATAAGATAGGTTTATTGATCTCACATTGGAGAAATTCACATGTCACATCGGCTCAGTAATCAGAAGAAGAGGGTTCCAGAGTAGGACAAGGTGCATCAGGTATATACAGTTTGTCCCGTTTATATAGTGGATCAAAAAGAAGTAGATAATAAAATAAAGATAAAAATACAAATAGAAATAAGGTAGAGGATGTCTTAGGTACATTCACGGTGACTTATATACATGTATATTGACATATATTCAGGTCTAATAGCAGCAGAAGTCACTCCTTTCAGGATTATTGCACAGAGTATTAAATGGAATTGCACATTAGTTATTGCAAAAACAAAACAAAAAAAAACAGCACGAGCTCTGTAGCTAAAAGGTTGGAACTCTCAAGGCAGAAGCCTTGAGAGTTCCAACCTCTGATTAATTTTGAGAGATAGCAACCATACTTCTGGAATCCACATTGGAGGTCTGAGAGACGGCAGCCAGACCTCTGGGACAAATTAGATTAGATTAGATTAGATTAGATTAGATGCAGTTCTCCATGACCGCTGATGCGACACCTGTAGAGGCCTTCATCAAAGCTGGTCACATGGTGGAGGGTGAAGCTGCCTGAAGATGCAGTTCTACTCCTCAATGATGGAGGAGTAGAAGTGCACCATCATTGTCCTTGGCAGGTTGAATTTCTTCAGCTGCCTTCAGCGGGCAGTACATCCTCTGCTGGGCTTTCTTGGTGAGGGAGTTGATGTTCAGCTCCCTCTTTAGGTCCTGGGAGATGATAGTTCCCAGGAAGCAGAAAGACTCCACTGTGTCATTGGTGGAGTCACAGAGGGTGATGGGGGTAGCTGGGGCTGAGTTCTTCCTGAAGTCCACAACCATCTCCACTGTTTTTACAGTGTTGAGCTCCAGGTTGTTCTCCCTGCACCAGGTCACCAGATGGTCAGCCTCCCACCTGTAGGCGGACTCGTCACCATCAGAAGGGCAAGGTTGACAGCGTCGTCTGCAGACCTGTTGGCTCTGTAGGCAAACTGTAGGGGGTCCAGGAGGGGATCGGTGATTTCTTTAAGGTGTGAAAGCACAAGGCGCTCAAAGGACTTCATGACCGCAGAGGTGAGAGCGACGGGTCTAAAGCCATTAAGTCCTGTGGTCCTTGGCTTCTTGGGAACAGGGATAATGGTGGAGGATTTGAAGCAGGCTGGTACGTGACATGTCGCCAGAGAGGTGTTAAAAATGTCTGTGAACACTGGTGACAGCTGATCGGCACAGTGCTTCAGGGTGGATGGAGACAGAGTCTGGCCCCGCAGCTTTCCTGGGGTTCTGTCTTCTGAAGAGTTTGTTAACATCTCTCTCATGAATGGAAAGAGTTGTCACTGAGGTGGAGGTGAATATCACGCCTGAAGATCCTCCACAGCCTCACTGGTCCACTTCTTTGATGTCCTCACTACAGGTTTGCAGAGCTTTAGTTTCTGCCTGTAAGCAGGAATCAGGTGAACCATGACGTGGTCAGACTGGCCTAATGCATCATGGGGGACAGCGTGATAGGCATCCCTGACTGTGGTGTGATCCAGAATGCTCTCCTCTCAGGTTGGGCATTTAATAAACTGTTTACATTTATGAAGTTCGTGAGTGAGGTGTTATGATTAGTTTTGTACAGACTCAAATGCAGACTCAGACTCAGGATGTAAAAATAAAGAATAATTTATTTTAACATAAGGCGCTTCCAAAAAGGGAAGGAAAACAAAGGGATGCAAAACTCTCCAGTTAACTTGCGCAGGGAAACTCACAGGACTAGCTAGACTCTTCAGAAACTTGCAAACTTGGACTTGGAAAAAAGCAAAACTCTCCAGTTTACTTGCATGTATCTTCGGCTGTAGGTTTGGCTGGCTGGCAGGCTGGCAGGCAGGCAGAGTGATCTGAGCAGAATCCAACTTCTCCAAACGAAATCAAGAAGAATAAACTGGCGCCTGCTGTCTGGTTTCAGGGGTTTAAATACTGCCTGGTTGATTTCAGGATTGCCAGCAGCTGCACCACAAAACCAGGAAGGAACCACCACTCAGCCACGCCCACTTGCACTGCATAAGATCACAACATGAGGTTTCCTTTGTTAAAGTCACCAGTAAAAAGGCTAATGGTTTATGATGAAGGATTCCAGGTGAGGAGAACAGTGCTGCTGGATCACTGCTACATTGTTGCTCCAGCCGCTATTGATGTAGAAACACATCCCTCCACCCTTCGCTTTGCCGGAGAGTTCTGTGTCTCGGTCCGCTCTGTAAAGTTGAAAGCCGTCCAGCTGCAGCGCAGAGTCCGGTATTAATCCACACAGCCACGTCTCCGTGAAGCACAAAACAGCAGATGAAGAGAAGTTCCTGTTTTTTTTTTTTTTTTCCAACAGCAGTTGTAGTTCTTCCAGATTATTGGGCAGGGAATTTATGTTAGATAGGATTATGCCCGGTAGTAGTGAGGGATGACCGAGCTGGCGATGACGCACGAGCATACCAGCGCATTCCCTCTCCTCTGGCGTTTCGCTGCATGAGCAAAGGTGAGCGCATCTTTGACCAGAATGTCCAAATTTTCCAGTGTAGGGGAATTAATCCTCTGGTGATGTTGCACTGATGTTCATGAGCTCTTCTCTGGTGAAAGAGATCCAGGAATCATCTAAAAAAACCAGAGTTAAGTTGTAAAACAAAACAAAGAAAGTGTGCACCAACACACCGAGGCAGCCGTCCGCGGTGCCATGTCAACTTGATGTGAAATATAGAAACAGTTGACAAAATATATGACATAGATAATAACATTGGTGAAAGTTTATATTTGACCTAAAAACAATTGGTTGAGTATTATCTTGAAGAACAGCTAAATAGTGAAAAAGCTTTTCATATTATTTACCACTCAAGACTACTCCATAAATTTCAGCAATATGGAATTCGAGGTCTGGATTCTGTCTGCCTGCCTGAGCCCTGCTGTGTCAGCCTCTGGACCCCGGATCGCCCTCCTGTGTTTCTGACCCTGCTAGCCCGTGAGTACTGGAACCTGCCTGTTCCTTTAATCAGTCTGTGTTTTGTGGATACTGGACCTTGGAACTGGACCTGGACCCTTCTTTGGATTTCCCCTTGGATTTGTCGCTGGATGTATTGGCCTCCCTGTGATCAGACACTGACTGCCCCTGGACTAACGCCCCTGGATTTTCCTGTCGCTCGGCTTCCGCCTCGCTCTGGAGCAAGGACACCCAAACAAGCCAGCTCCCTGTCAGGTTAGTGACCAAGACTCTAGCTCGTCCTCTCTTCTGCCTCCGCTGGTCACTAACCCGTCTCTTTCCCTCCCGGAGTTGCCGGCCCGTAAGCACGAGCAGCGCGTCCCGAAAGCCTGCGCTTCCCCTCTTTTCAATAAAATCTGCTCAAGAGCCACTGACCTGTTTCGGGTTGTCTTTGGGTCCGCCCTTAATCATCACAGAAGCCATTACGAATCCCAAGGAAAAGCTTAGAACACCGTGGTATGTCTATCTAGACACCCTCTGGTCTGGGTTCTCTCTCTCTCTCTCTTCTCTGCAGGGTGTGACGGGCAGGTTCTTTCCATCATTGGTAATTAAAGCCTTTCTAACGCCGGGCATACACTGTACAAGTTTTTGCCCTTTTTGGGCTGATTCTTCAGTCGTGCAAGAATTTTTTGGATCGGGCTGAGTTTCGGCTTTATTGTGTGTCCTGTGTCATGTCGTATACAGGGGGTACAGAGGAGGGATTAGCCTCTCACGACCACCTCCTGATCAAGAATCGGACAGTCGGTTGAAAAATCAAACATGTTTGAAATTCAGTTGGCCCTCGTGAGTGATGGTGAGTGATCGTGAGCGCGTCCTGCTGTTGAAGCACAGGTACGACTGTCTACGAGCCAATTTCCCCCAACCTCGCGCACTGCGCAACACAAACAAGTATATTCTTCTTCGTCTTCTCAGACGAACACATTGGAGTGGAGAGAAGCATGACGGCGTGTGACTTGGATTCAAACTACGGATGAGTAACTTATAGAAATGCCAAGGCAGCGCGTTTCGTTCTAGTAAGCCTCATATTTAACAGTAAGCATTGACACTTCCATCTTTTTCTTCTTCTACTGTCTATGTTTGGCTTCCGGGTAGACAAGTCCGAGCAGCGCCATCTCTCTACGGGGCTGAGTCTGACATGTGGTTTTTGAACGTACTGTGTGAGCAGTTAGATTGCATCAAAGCGTCGGGCCGCACAGTATAAGAACAGACATCGTGAGCAGTGAACTTTTAAACCCTGCGGCTTCGTCGTACAGTGTGAGCTGTACATGAGTAAAACAATTGAAAATATCGTACAGTGGATGCCCGGCATTAAGGAGTGGAAACCAGGAGGAGTGCGTCAGTTCTTTCTCGCTACCAGCATGGTACTAGACAGACCAAAACTTTTTTCCGAGTTTCCTCCAAGCCAGTCCTAATTCTGTGTCTCTGTTTCCTTCCTGGAACCATTGATTCAAGCTGGGAACCTCCAATCCTGGACCTCCGAAGGATCTAGACTTCCTTTAGCACTCCTACCTGAGCTCACCTGCCTGTCCACCCTCCAGCACCATCTGCACTGGAGAGAGAACCACAGGGGTTACACCTAGACCCAGGACACCACCCTCCCTGGATCTAGCCTAACCTCAACCTCTCAGAGTTTAGCGTCCTCCACAATTCCCATCAGTGGCAACCTGTTGTTCACCATTGCCCTCATCTTTCCCAGCAGAACTGGTGACGACAGCCCACCAGCACCGCCTCTGTTTACACTGCAGCTTGACAATAAATCTTCCTTAATTAACTGTCTGTCTCCGTGGTTGCCCTAATCTCATTAGAAAACTCGGTTAAGAGACAGATTTGACCGATGTCACTCTCACTTCTGTCAGTCTGCAAATGTAGCTTATCGCTGCCAGTGTGAAAGTGAATGGGTAAATAAATGATTGAATGTAATCTAAAGCCCTTTAGGGTCATTGGTACTATATCAGTACAGAGCATTTACCAATTCTCATTAGCGAAGTATCAATTTCAGTGGATCAGCAAGGATGCAAATAGAGGATCAGCATGGATCCCCTCATTCGACCTATAATGTAGTGGTGAGTGTCCCCACCTCTCATGCTGGATTCGCATCCCGGCTGCGGTTTTGGCCTGGTAGTTGGAGCATTGCGTTTATGTCCCTGAGGTTCTGGGTTCAACTGTCACTCTGGCTCCCTGAGCAAGACCCTTAACCCCAGATTGCTCCCCGGGCGCCACACAGTGATAGACCAATGCTCCACAAGGAGATGGATACCCTCATCGTGGATACAATACTATTTTATTTCTGGTGCCCTTTTAAAACAACAGAAGTCGACAAAAGTGCTGGACAAAAAAACCAATACATAAAATATATACATAAAACACACTATAATGTGAACAAAAGAAAGAAAAAATAACAAGCACAATTGAAACATAGATGAAAAAAATTCTCCATAAGTTAAAAGCCAAAGAAAAAAACTGTGCTTTCAGACTAATTTTAACAACAGCCTGACTGACCGCGGTGGCAGTTCATTCCAAAAGCTCTATCCCCTCGGGATTTATAAAAAGACTTTGGGACGGATAAAATCCTCTGGTCTGCTGATCTAAGAACACACAAAGGTCAGGGGTCAAGCAGTTCAGATAATTAGGAAGGGCCCAGCCCATTTTGGTACTTAAAAGCAAATAAAATAACTTTAAAATTGATCTCAATCATGTGGACAGGATTTGGAGTAACATTTGTGGAGTAGCTGGTGAAAAACGAATCAATGATGCTAACAGTTCAGGAGTTGTAGATTGTAAATAAATAGAGAAGGTGACTGACAGGAAGGCAGGTGAAGCATTTAGAACAGGTGAAAAGTGTAATGTAATTAGGATGAGGGAGAGAGCGCAATGATCTGACAGGCACAGATGGAGAGCAGAACCTAGCAGGAATACAAAACAGGGGTGAATGAACCCATATAATAACATGAACTCACTAACTGAACTTAGGACAGGCAGGTAGAAAAATAATAATAAGCAGAATACTGGCTGACAGCAGCCTAATCTACAGATAATAAACCATAGTAAAAATGTGACAAACCCAAACAGAATTGCATGTTCCACAGGAACCTAACATAGCCAAAGATCAGGGGTCCGTTCTTCGTACGTTGCTTAAAACATCCAAGATCAAATGAGACATCCAAGATGATTTCATCCGGCTAATCATGATCCGGCTAATTGGGTTCTTCTAACAAACCTGTTGTTTACGATTAGTATGGCTGGATTGAGTTATCTGAGATAACTGCGCGTTCATGCGTTTGTTTAAAAGGGGAAATGTATCGATAGTAGAAACAATGATCAGCAACGCTGCTATTGGCTGTTCAGCATGGCCAAAGAACGCCCACAGTTTTTCTCCCGAGCAGAACAAGAGCTTTTAATGGAAGGTTATGATGAATTTGAGTCATTAATTAAAACGACAGGTAACACCTCAAAGTCTGCTAAAGCCAGGAGAGAGTGCTGGCAAAAAGCAGCAGACAAATTAAATGTGTAAATACTGTCCATGGTAGATGTTTCTATCACTTTCTACAGTATGAATTTTTGCATTTTAATAATCTCATATTTACTTTGTTCTTTTATGTCAGAGCCTCCACGGGACCCACTAGAACATGGGGACAAGTAAAAGTGAAATACAAGAATATTCTACAAAATGGTAGCCTTTAATTATTATACTTTATTTTAAAAAGGCACTTGTTATGTCAAGAGATCCAAATTTCGGTGTCATTCCTTAGACACGGGAAGTTAAGGACATGTGCAAACTGGGAATTTTAACAAAAAAAATCTTTATCTATAAAAAATGAAGTTTTTCCTTTTCCAAGTCATCCACAGTTTACACGGTAAAACTGTATTGCTCCGTGTCTAGATAATCCATCCATAGTTTTTTCTAATCCAATATACGGCTCGACAGGAAGCAAGCCTTTCAAAGTAAAACTAAACTTCACAATAAAATAGCCCGAACAAATCTTCTTACTGAATAGGATAAAAATAAAAAGCAAACTATCATACAAATAACTTAAATATTTTAGATTTATGGCTCTAACACCACTTTTTCAATTCAATTCAATTCAATTTTATTTATATAGCGCCAAATCATGAAACATGTCATCTCAAGGCACTTTACAAAATCAAGTTCAATCATATTATACAGATTGGGTCAGATTATACAGATTGGTCAAAATGTCCTATATAAGGAAACCAGTTGATTGCATCAAAGTCCCGACAAGCAGCATTCACTCCTGGAGAAGCGTAGAGCCACAGGGAGAGTCGTCTGCATTGTACATGGCTTTGCTGCAATCCCTCATACTGAGCCTTTTTCCTCTTTAAAAGCCACTGTTAAATGATGTGTTTGTCTGTTTATAACAGCCACCAAGAAAATCTCTCTACAATTACACTGTCGCGCTGCACTAAAGGGTCCTGTCTATTGCGTAATACGCGATTAATTCGAAAAACTCTGCAAATTATTCTTGCACCTTCCGCAACAGATTGCTGTCGTAAAAATGGACATGGCTACGGCAGACTTTCCTATCTGCTCCGCTTATACAGCCGTGATCTAATCTTGTTTACATGAAATAAGCCTGCTCGCGAGCAGGCGCACATGTTGCTATGACAACAAGTCCAGGATGAGTTTCGAAGAACCAAACGATCCAAGATCATGCCAAATCGTCAACAATCAAATCCAGCTAACTGAGTTAGTGACGTACGAAGAACGGACCCCTGGGGATCATGGCGAGGCACACGCAAAAAGGTTTGCACTTGCTGCCCCCCTCCTTTTACACATGCATGTTTAGCACTGTCAGCACTTTATTCTCTCTGCTTGTTTTTTCCACATAATGACTTCAGCAGGAAGTTCTTACTCTGTCTTCATATCTTTATCCTCTCTAATAAAGAGAAGAAATTATGTTATTTGCTAGGTGTTACTGACTTGCTCGGCTCCATTGCTTGTCCTTGGTTACTCATTGAAAGAGTTAGATATGTTGTACTTCTGAACATGTGGTCTTGTTGTGATATGTATACACAAAGTGCTTTGTTTGCTTGTAACAAATAATAAGGTTCAAATGTTTTGTTCTCTTTCTCTCTTCCTGCTGTATCTGACATTTTGGTGTTGTCTGTGAAATTTCTACAATCTTGCTGCAGGTCTGAAATTTGATATAGTGGGAGGGGACTTTCTAAAAGTTTGACAGCTTAGCTTCTCCTGAAGGATTAATAGACAGAGCCAAAACTAACTTTTTTCTTGCCACATGTTATTGGAATATTATTCTAAAGTCACTATGACCTGATGCTACTTCGGACATGCGAGCACTGAGAGTGGGTGCTCCACAGTCCTGCTAGTTCCCATGGTCAGTGCTTGAGTTGTTACTGTGCAGGATAATGATTGTCTATAGGATAGACTGTCTTTGTTTTGTCTCACTCAGGCAGCAGTCAGGTATTATTAGAGACGCAAGAATGAAGGCCGGACAGAAACAGGGCAGACACAGGCAGCTGGATCATGGGGTGTGATTAATTTTCATCTATGTGACCTCGACTGTGTTTCTCGATTAAAGTGTTGTCAACAGTGTTGGTAACTTGATCACTACACCATTTCCTTATTCAATAAGTCAAGGAAGTCAGTTATTGTTTTGGATTCATATTACACACCCCAAGAAGAAGAACAAATTTCTCGGTTCTTGCAGCATGTAGCAAGCTTTTCAAGCACAAAGACACCAACATAGCTGTGAAGTACAGGTGTGGCACCATCATGCTGTGGGGATGTTTGCAACAGGAGGGACTGGTGCACTTCACACACATTATATGGAAATGTTAAAGCAGCATCTTGAAACATCAGCCAGGAAGTTAAAGTTCAGACAGATTGGTCTTCCTGAATCACAGTGACCTGTGGGGTACCACCAGATTTGTATGCCAATATGTTTCTTAAGGAAAACAAAATTTCATTTTTAGGAGTGGCCAACAAAAGTCCTGATCTCAGTCTACAAAAAGATTTTTGGGCCGAGCTGAAAAGTTGTGCGTGAACGAAGCAGTCCACAAACCATCCCAGTTACATCAGTTCTGTCAGGAAAAATAGACCAAAATTTCAGCAAACGTTTAAAAGAAACTTGTGGAAGAAAGTCTAAAGCTGTTGACCCGAGTCATAGATTTTACATGGCAATTCTACCAAATACTGAGGAAATGAATTAACTTATCAACATAAAATAAAATCTCTATCTCACTATTTTGGCAATTAGCAGATTTAAATCTGACTCTATCCCAACTGATCTAAAACAGTAAACAAGAGTAGGATTCTATGGTCAGAGTATGTAAATATCTTGTTTCAATTGGTTTATTTAAGGTTTGGTTTATGTATGATTTTCTCTCTTTTTTAAACATATTTGGGGATATTTTATGCAACATATAATAAAAATTAAAGGTCCTCATTAAAGGTAGGATTCTCTGAAATTCATTGTTTCTGCCTGAAGCCATATAAGAGTCAATTTATTATCTAAAGCTGCAGCTTACATTGATTTTCTATTAACTCAACACATTAAACTCATTTTGATCAAGAGTTTTCAGAGTGCCAACATTTACCAACCTTGGTGTGTCGTGCAGCACAGCAGTGATGTCAGAACTGAAGAAAAAATACATTTAGGTTATAGTTTCAGGTTTGATCTTCACAAAGACATCAGACACAAACGGATAATCTGTATGTCTGCATTTGTGGACTTTCACCAACTAGTTCATGTTCATTTCAAATTAAGGATAAACACAACATCTGTTTATTTAAAGAGTTGATTGTTATAATCATGACTTGTAAAACATATTTTACTTACCCAGCAGACCCAGTAAGGATGTTTCCATTGTCATCTTGACAATAATCTTTCAAACCTGCAATGAATTGGTTTCTTCTGAAATGAGCCCCCAACATTTATCTGTAAATAAACCCGCTGTGGTTTCCTCTAAGGGGGAGGCTCTGCAAAAACCCTCTCTGTCGACTTTCACAGGAGGCACATGAAGCAGAGAGATTTCAACATAAAAGTATTGATACAATTGTGCATTGCCTGGAAAAATGCACACACTGATCAGAACACAATTTGTGATGACCCAGTAGGATCATGGTCAGTGGGCCAGAATGGGGCCCAGTACCAACACATTGACTGAAGGTTGCAAAGCTACACTTGTGTGCAAAGCTCAGCTTGTGTGCATGAGAGTTGAGTAGCTGGGAGGAAGTGGCTCAGTTTTGCCTTTGCAGTGCTGTGGTTGGAAAACCTGCAGCTCTGACCTGCTTCTGTAGTAGCAGCTGTTTCTCTATAACATTTGATTTAGCTGTTGGGTTCTTTGGTGTTATGCTTTTACTCCCCCTTTCATGTGCTCTTTATTTGGCTCAAGCTGCTCCCAATGTTAAAATATTTTTTTTGTTTAACATCAAAATGTTTTCGTTATAATATCTGACAGTAAGTCTCTTACTCTTCACTTTTCTCTTATTTCTCTTTTGTTAATTAAAAATAGAAAATTATTTGACAGCTTTAGCTGTTCTAGTGAACACTGTGTTTTACCAACATCAGTGATTAGTCTCACATCAGCTGCGACCTCAGTTAAGTCCAGATTTGAACTGATCACTACTAATGGGTGGTTTTTCTTCCCACTGTCGCTTCATGCTTGCTCAGTATGAGGGATTGCAGCAAAGCCATGTACAATGCAGACGACTCTCCCTGTGGCTCTACGGTCCCCCAGGAGTGAATGCTGCTTGTCGGGACTTTGATGCAATCAACTGGTTTCCTTATATAGGAAATCTTTGACCAATCTGTATAATCTGACCCAATCTGTATAATATGATTGAACTTGATTTTGTAAAGTGCCTTGAGATGACATGTTTCATGATTTGGCGCTATATAAATAAAATTGAATTGAATCTGCCAGGACCATTAACTTTGTGGATGAGTCTGCATGAAGATGGAGGACCAGCAGCTTCTGATTGATGCTCAGCTGCTGTAAGTCTTTCTGGGTGGTGAACAGCAGATGGAACTGCATCTTTATTTAATGCAGAGTATTTAATTTGTGGCAATAGCTGCAAAGGTCTTTGATGAAACCTGCGCAACTATTAACTTTTTAAAATTCAACTGGTTCTGGAAGCTGAATCTGTTGAAACGTTTCAGTTATAAACTACATGAAGTGTGAAAGCGGGTAAACTCGAGGCCTCATTTTCATGCCTCATGTAGAAAATAATCCTGATGAATGAATATTTAATGCAGCTGCAGGTGCTAGTTCTAACAGGAGGTTCTGTTGGACATCAATGGTGTCTGCCTCAATACCATCCTTCTCCATCACTGTTCAACAATACCACACTGTTTGCTGAAAAATGGTCAGATGTTGTTTTCTATCAAATCTATACAGAAAGACGTGTAAAGAAACTGATTTCCTGCTCTGAAGCCACAACAAAATGAAGCCTCCATACGTCATACAACATGACTTTTATTTCCCAAAACAATATTTTCCAAGGCACAAATGTTCCTTCCAATTATTATTATAGGTCTAATTTTGAAATCATCACAACTAGAAAAGTTATATAACTCAACTTTTACCAGGTGCAGGGTAATAGTCAAACAATACTGATAAATCATTCATTTATAAGCACTTGGTTTAATTTAAAGTACTGAAATCGTTCAAAATAAAAATAAATAAAATAAAGATTTAGGGTTCAAAGCCAGCTCTATATCTACAATAATGCAGTCTATACATTGTAAAATGTCTGTAAGAGAAAAAAACTAATCAGAAAAACTGAAAAACCAAGTAACCAGTTTAAAGGTGCGATAATACTGACACCTAGTGCTGCAAATTGAAACAACACATACACAACAGCTTTACAGAGAACACCCAGTTCTCAAATGTACAAAACTCACATAATGAAGTTGTTTTCTGTTCTATTTCTGCTTCCCTTCTCTATCTGCCTTCCATGTTTGCAGGCTGCTGCTTTTTGCCAAGATAAAATATCAAATGCGGAGCTCTGTTTTGGGACCCTTTGAACTCTCATATGGTTGGAAGTAAACACGGGCTACTCTCTGAACCAAAGTTCTTCTGCACTGTACCTCTAGGGCTCCATCCGTATACCCTTAACAATAGCTTCTGTTCCTTGAACTTTCCCGGGGTCAACATCTAAAACAGTTAAAACTTCTGAAGCACCTTTCCTCCTCACAACAGTAACTGTTGTGAGGAGGAAAGTCCCAAATCTCAAAGGGTAGCACTCAACCCCAGCCCCAAATTACTGCGGCACTCGTCCCTGATTAACACAACAGCTAATCATATATTTCCATAACACAAGCTTTAGTTTTAAGGCATGTTCACCATCTTAACACATAAATCGAAGACACTGCTCCATGGAATCACCTCTACCCAGCGCAGCTTGTCACGAACTGAGGTGAAGAGCGGGAACACATGGGAAATTACACAAAAAAAATGGATTTGAATGAAATATAAACTAGCGTTCGCTCACACCTGTTACATCTATCTATCTCTCTCTCTCTCTATATATATATATATATATATATATATGGCAGTTTTAACGTTCTCAGAAAATATCTTTCTGTCTGTGTCATGATTTGTCTTTGGATGAACCCGGACACAGCACGCACGTACAGAGCTAGTTCTTGAAGTGAGTTTTATTGTACAGAATGATGGGTGAATGACGAGAGGAACCAGAGTCTTTATGGACGGAGATGAAGGGTGCGGAAGCTGGCTGACAGGAGGAGCGCGGGGAGACTGACCGGGAGGAGACTCGGGAGCGGAGGACTTGAGACCGTGAAGCAGCTGCGGGACCGGAGAGCGTGGAACTGTTGCAGAACTTGAGAGCGTGGAGCTGAGTTACAGAACCTGGGAGCGTGGAACTGAGCAGCAGAACTTGAGAGAGTGGAACTGGATTGCTGAACTTGAGAGCGTGGAACTGGATTGCAGAATTTGAGACCGTGGAACAGCTGCGGAACCGGAGAGCGTGGAACTGTTGCAGAACTTGAGAGCGTAGAGCTGAGTTGCAGAACTTGAGAGCGTGGAACTGGATTGCAGAACTTGAGAGCGTAGAACTGGATTGCAGAACTTGAGAGCGTAGAACTGGATTGCAGAACTTGAGAGCGTGGAACGGGATTGCAGAACTTGAGAGCGTAGAACTGGATTGCAGAACTTGAGAGCGTAGAACTGGATTGCAGAACTTGAGAGCGTGGAACGGGATTGCAGAACTTGAGAGCGTGGGACTGGATTGCAGAACTTGAGAGCGTAGAACTGGATTGCAGAACTTGAGAGCGTAGAACTGGATTGCAGAACTTGAGAGCGTGGGACTGGATTGCAGAACTTGAGAGCGTGGGACTGGATTGCAGAACTTGAGAGCATAGAACTGGATTGCAGAACTTGAGAGCGTAGAACTGGATTGCAGAACTTGAGAGCGTAGAACTGGATTGCAGAACTTGAGAGCGTGGAACGGGATTGCAGAACTTGAGAGCGTAGAACTGGATTGCAGAACTTGAGAGCGTGGGACTGAGTTGACACTGAATACTGGCAGAGACTGAGCTGGAATGAACACTACGGGCCGGCGACGAGAGCAGAAAGAGGTACGTTTAAATAAGGGTGGAACCAGGTGGAAGCAGTTGGGGTTAATTGCAGCCTGTCAGGTGAAACCCATCAGGCTGCGCAGGAACGAGAGAGAGGGAGAGAGGCTCAGCATGCAGCCTATAAGCTGCATCCTGACAGTCTGACAAACCCCAACCTTTTATAACCAATTATTGTAATTTAATCCCACCTTTGTGTTGTATCAAACATGTATCATTAAGGCCTTCTCTTCAGGATGTTATGTGCACCTTTGGAACTGCAGAGAGTTGAATTAGGAGACCCTATTTTTATCACTTTTGAGGCATTCCACTGAGAACTTACTGCCATGCTTAGGATCATGGTTTTCAGGTCGAGATATGCATGATAAAGTGTCAGGTTCTGGTAGGAAACAAATGCAGAGAAACCAGGGCAGGGAGCCATTATGGGTGAGTTTTAATAATAATAATAATAATAAAAACTTGCAAACACTGAAGAACACAGGAGCCAGAGCAAAACAAAACACAGACCTGGGGAGCAATGAGGAAGCGATCATGCACGGTGAAATGAAGCAGCAGTAGTAACCAGCAAGGAAAGAACAAATGAGAGGATCTTAAATACTCTGAGGATAGTAGCTGGAACAAAGGCAAGGGTAGATTGACTACCCAGTGGTGTCGCAAAGGAGCTGGGAGGGAAACTGAGGAGAGAGAGCTGGTGGCAACAGGGGAACAAGAAAACCAATGTAACTGTAACTGAAAAAACTATACACAAAAATCAAGAACTATGTAGACCATGATGTAAAGAGACCAAACAAACTTGTTTTCCATGATACATACAAAAGCAGCCGACCTGCTGATGTTTAAACAGGTTCAAGCCTGTGTCACACAAAACGTTCTTGAAAACTATGTAAACACGTTGTGTGTGCAGGTAGGCGGACCTTGGTTGTGCTTTGATAAATGCAGTGTACAGGTTTCACTTTGTCACTGACAGCTGGGATCGTCCTCTAACAGTGGTTGGTGTGGTTTTTTTTTGTTTTCTGATGACACAGGATAGACAAGTAGATTTATTTTACATTTTGTCAATAATCATAGAGATTAAAACTGCTTATTTATTCAAACCTTGCCTTTCAGCAACTTTACACTAAACTTTAGTTTAGTGTAAAGTTGAACTCTAAACTGTTTCTGACGACTGAAAGTCACTTTACTTGTCTTAATGTCTGTAACTTCCTGCTTGCCGCTCTGGGCTTCATTCATTGTCAGAGCAGATTTATTCTTTTTCTGGATTTCAGGAGAAAATAATTCAGATTCAATAGTTAAATAATTGATGAATTAAAAAAGATGAAGATCAACCTCTTTGCTCAGAGGAAATAAACTCTTACATTTCTAGAGTTCAGACTTGTTTTTCTAGAAGTCACGTGATTTACAGGAACAGCAGCACAGACGCATGCGCACTGGCCTTATATCTGGGCGTTGACTGTATTTATTCACTTATTGAAGAATATTTTGTGATGGTATTTACATGATGTAAATGTTAGATCAGACACCGGTTGAGTGATGCAAATATTGCTTATTCTGTTGACCCTGAAATACACTACGTATACACTACGTCAGTCTGACGCTCCTCCTCTCAGCTATTCCTTTGTCTGCTTCCTTTCGTGAAGCAGTCGAAGCAACTGTTGGGTTCTCCTAACTTAGAGATAGTTAACCCTAAACCGTTGCCTAAAAGAGCTAAAGTTTCCTAATGGAGTGTGTTATTACTAAAGTTAAACTATTTACTGCTGTTCCGCAGGGGATGATAAACTCAGCGTTAAACTGGTCGAGGAGCTGAATGAGGAAATGGCTTTTCTAACCGCGTCACTCGTGTTGTTTCTGCTGGGTTTCAGCTCCAAGGTTGTTGCTGAAGGTATGATTAATCAAAGATGATGGCAAAGAATGATGTATTTTCTTGTGGGATTATGTGATTTAAAATATTTTCTGTTGTGTAAAAATTCTTAACTGATAATTTTGCTAATTTATTCCAAAGTTTTACAAACCTGGTCTGTTAAAAAACCCATTATGTAACTTTATTTGTTGTAAATAAGTTTATATTTACTCTAGTTAAGTGTTTTGAAATTTCTATTATGATAAGTAGTGCTATTTAGGTTCTATTCACTGATTAGATCGGTTCTAGGAGAACTGGAAAATCAGGATCTCTGTCCAACCACAGAAACCCTGGTTCTCTTCCTGTTGCTGGATGATATTTATCAGTCCTGTCACCACATTTCTACTTGCAGTAGACAAAGGGTAAAATGTTCCCTTGCTAAAAACAAACACAACCCCCCCTCCACCCCCACCCCCGCAAAAATACATGGTTGATAAAAAATGTTCCTTTGGTAAAAACCAACACCTGGTTGGTATGAAACGCCCTGCTTTAACTAGAACCATTTTCTCTACAGAAAATCACTGTAAAATGACCAGAAGGCAAGTGGTTCAACAAAATGGGACAGGTCAAACAAGCTGTTCTGTTGTTATAACTATAAACCATAAAATGTCAAAATCTGGTTTCAAGCATAAATAATTAAATAAGAATGTTTTAATAATGATTTAATCAACCAGAATTAGACATTATCTGTCTTATAGTAAATGTCCAGAGCTCCTCTCTAACTTCTGCTCTCTGTTAGATGATGGAGATGGACAGAAAGACTTCAATGAATCCTGGTTTTCATTTCTGACAGAACCATCCTAGAACTGAACAATTTGACAGTTTTCTTCCAGAAAGTCCAACAGAAATGTAGAACGTCATCCAGCTGCTTTGATTTAGTTCAAGAAGCATCAGATGCTGCTTTGCTGCTGCTGCTAAAATCATCTATTATTAGTCAGGGTCATGCTACTGATTATTTTTATAATAGATTAATGTGGAAAACATAATTTACTTGACCTCCAAAGGAGAATCGTAGTAAAAGAGCTGTGGGAAACAGAGCTGGAAATACTGGTGAAACTCATTAGGAAGCAGCAGGTCTGAGATCCTAGGTTCTCAAGGAGGAATAACTTTAATCAGAACATCTTGTTTCCCCTGGATCATGATGTAAACATATGAATATTTAGCGTCATCTAAATGCTTAACTGTATAAACAAATGTTCTTGGTTTTCACTGTAGATTAAATCTGAAATTGATGGCTGATAATTATGTGAAACTCTATCTATTCAGTTCAATTCAATTTTATTTATATAGCGCCAATTCATGAGACATGTCATCTCCAGGCACTTTACAAAGTCAAATTTAATCATATTATACAGATTGGTCAAAAATTTCCTATATAAGGAAACCAGTTGATTGCATCAAAGTCCCGACAAGCAGCATTCACTCCTGGGGAAGCGTAGAGCCACAGGGAGAGTCGTCTGCATTGTACATGGCTTTGCTGCAATCCCTCATACTGAGCAAGCATGAAGCGACAGTGGAAAGAAAAACTCCCCATTAACGGGAAGGAAAACCTCTAGCAGAACCGGGCTCAGTATGAACGGTCATCTGCCTCGACCGACTGGGGTTACAGAAGACAGAGCAGAGACACAACAAGAGAGACAAAAAAGCACAGAAGCACACATTGATCCAGGAATCTGTTCTACATTAGATGGTAATAGCAGGTGATCTGTCTACTCTGGATGATGTCTCAGATAACAGAACACCAGACCAGGTGTACCTACTATGAAGATAAAAGAAAGAGGACAGTCGTCTGCATTGTTGATGGCTTTGCAGCAATCCCTCATACTGAGCATGCATGAAGTGACAACAAACAATTCAAAATGAACAACAGTAGGAGAACTCAGTAGAGTGAGAAAATTAGACCCTGATGTCCTCCAGCAGCCTAAGCCTATAGCAGCATAACTATAGAGATAGCTTAGGGTAACATGAGCCACTCTAACTATAAGCTTTGTCAAAAAGGAAAGTTTTAAGATTAGTCTTAAAAGTAGACAGGGTGTCTGCCTCACGGACCAAAACTGGGAGTTGGTTCCACAGGAGAGGAGCCTGATAGCTAAAGGATCTGCCTCCCATTCTACTTTTAGAGACTCTAGGAACCACCAGCAGACCTGCAGTCTGAGAGCGAAGTGCTCTGTTAGGAACATACGGGGTAATCAGAGCTCTGATATATGATGGAGCTTGATTATTAAGGGCTTTATATTTCAATTGTTTTAAATCACTGCTGCACTTTATACTATAATTTACAAGCTGTATGCAACAAAATTTTGTTCTGTATGCACTCTGTATTAGAGAGTGACACGGGAGTGGATTTTCACTCCTGTCCCATCCCACTCCCACGGAAAAAATTGGTGTCCCGTCGTAATCCCGGGCCAGAGTAGAAAATAAAATCCTGTCCCGTCCCGCTCCCATTCCAAATGACTCCCGCTCCACTCCCGTTCTTGCTGTCTTCAATAAGTTTTCTGCCAATACATTGAACATGAATTACTATTAAGTTCCTGTCTTTACTTTAGTAAAGCCCAGTTAAAGTAAAAGGAATGTTAATTCGAATTAAATAATAAAAGTAACAAACTAGAAAAACGACCATGTTTATTGTTGAATAAACAAAAATGTATAATGTTGCCTTTTGCAAATTTATTGTTTCCTTTGAAATACAAAGTTACTTTTATTTTCACATTGCTGAAACTAAAAAAAAAAAGATTTATTCTTAATTAACAATCAAGTGCAGGGTTTCCCGCAGCGCTATCTTGGCGAGGCGGCCGCCTCGCCAAACTCACGCTACCGCCTCGCCAACATTCCCAAAAAAAAAAAAAAAAAAGTGACGTTAACACGCGGTTTGTTGTTGTTGCTTTCGCGCGTGCGTGAATGGCAGGGAAAAAACACATGGATAACCCCGCTCCGCGAGTCGGTCCGCGGACAACGTGTCGTCGGCTCTACTAGTCAAGTACCAACTGGCGACCCCGTGGTTCCAAAATGCCACTTTCCTCCTCCCTCTCCTCCTCTACGACACAACTTGCGAAGAAATTATGCACTTCTGTGGTCCTTGTGGATGAGCTGGATGGGAGTGAAACTTAAGGAAAAAGAGAAATTATTATAGAACGTTGCCATTTGCAATATAGTTCTTTGTCATCCAAATAGTCTATTTATATGTCTATCACAGGTCTTACCTATATAAAACATGACCTATTATTAGACACTGCACACACCTAAGTGTGTGTGAGTGTATGCCACAAAATAAAAGTAAGTCATTTTGCTATTTACTATTGCTCTGAGTGCTCTGTTCATGGTAGTGTTAGTCACCCGCTTTCTCCACACAGCATGTCACTCCCTCCTCTGTCCCTGATGTTTCTATGAGTGCTGCCAGGTTGTTGATGACCTCCTCATACTCATGATCAGGGAGAGTTTTCTTCAAGAAACTCCTTAAGCTAGGTGAGAAAGCTGTGGCTAGCTTATGGTACAGGTGGATCTTGAACTTCAACTCCACTGCCTGGACTAACTTCACTTTCAGCTAGGGGAGGAGGAGGGAAATCACATAATGATACATGCTTTGATATCATGATGATAGTATATGCAACATCATTTTTATGGAGCAGACAAGCAATGTGCATGATTTTAAACATGGAGCAGTTATGAATTTATTTATCAATTAACACACAATACACACAATACTTTTCTTGTGTTTATTTGTCTGATATTAGATACGGCCAAGCTCCTGTCAGCAACTGCAGTCACCCCCACTTTAACAACCTAAATCACAAATGTTGTGTATTACCTCTTTCATAACCACACCATCTCCGTCCTGGATCGACAGACCCCTCAGTAGAGTTGCCTTGGTCGGGAGAACGAGGTGAAGGGTAGGTGTCTGCTCAGTAGAGAGGTGTCTGGTAGCCTCATCAAAAGGTTCCAGAAGTTTTATGATGTCCTCGAGCAGATCACAATCTATGTTGTTTAGGTAACGCAGCTCGTTTCGACGGAGCAGGATCTCATGCAGCTTACCAGACCTCAGAGCATCATTAATAGGCTGGAGCATTGCTGGTCTGGTATTCCACCTTATCTCCACAGCTTGCTTCAATGACTGGTCCAGCTCTTTTTGTAACCTGAAATTAAAAGAAGAGAGACAAGGTTACAGTGATTACAAATTGTAATTTGTTGGTCTTTTTTTTGGGAGGGGGGGGGGGGAATATTTCATTTGAATTCATAATTAGATACAAGACAATATTTTATGGTATCTTACCCTGCTCTTTTGAAGTGTGTGACAAGAGTCTTTGTGTCCCTAAAGAGTTTGGTGACGTGACTGTGGACTGGGTTGTCTTCATCCAAGTGGTCAAATACATGTTTTAAGATCAAGTTGGTATTATGGCCAGCACAGGAGATTCTGACATAATCCTTGAAAGCTGCTGTTACGTTGGAAACATTATCTGTCACAAAGACTGTCCTTTCTTAGGATGCCAAATTCCTGTTAGAAATTTTTTTTTTTACAAAGACAAATAATAAAAGCTTAGTAAATAGAAGCCCAGACATGAGATCACCATATAACAGAATGATACATAATCATGTATTTTACAAAGAACCTCTCAATAATTTCAGAATTATATATATTACTAAAATAACTGCTTACTCATATGCTTTTTCAGTATCTCGTCATTCTTTTGTGAAATAATCTTATTGTACTATGCTCTTTTTTGAAGTACATCTCTTAATAATTTTCCAGATTTTTATGAATTAACTGACAAGTTTTATTTTATATGCCATGCAAATAAAAGTTATCTGATTTATAGAGCTACCTGAAGAATTCCATCCACGGTTCTTCTGATGTTGTCACTGGTTTTGACACCCTCCATCTCCCTTGTTGCCAAAGTCTGGTTCACTATCTTCCAATCCAGAATGTAATGAACTGTGACGGTGATGTAGTGTGTGCTGGTCTTTTCCTCTGACCAAAGGTCTGTTGTTACAGCATGGTCTGCAGTCTGCAGAAAAAGGAATTAAATATTTTGTTTTTCAGCCTCAAATATCTTCTACATAAAATACATGACCCATTCAGAATATTGAAAAATTGACCAGTTACAAAAATGAAACAAATCTATTGTTAGGATAATTATTGATTAGACTACTGAATGACAAAGTTTTTGTTTGACAAAATAGCTTTATGCAACATACCTGACAGAGCTCTTCCATGACAAGTTGTTTAACTCTGTCATACTCCTCTTCAACATGACGAGACACTGTGTGTGCAGACGGCAGTATGTCTAATGCGGTACCGCGCACGTGACGTCACGGCCTTAAGAGTAACGCCCCTTTTGCCGCACCGGTAGGGCAAACAGTCGTAGAACGCACATACAAACCAGCCATTACAAGCGCAACAGAACCAGCGATATGACCGACTTTGCAGCCATTAAACTTACCCAAGACGATGTCCCAGGCGCACGGTTTACTGGTCGCACTGTGGAAGAGCACACCAACCTTTAGCTGAAACGGTGGCTTGAGTGTCGAGGGCTCAAAAAAACCGGAAGACGGGCCGAGTTGATTCAACGGTAAGCTTTGTTTTTTTCCCTGCTCGGCGTTCATGCCTTTGTTATGATTTCCACCGTGCTCCGTTCACGTCGGCCTTTTTTGTTTGTTTGCAATCAACGTCCAGGAATCTGTATATCTTGCCAATAGGTAGCTACAAAACGATTGTTCACATCTCAGAATCTTTCGCTTAAGAGATTCAGGGCGTTTGTGTTTGAGTAAGCTATCCCGGTAGCAGGGTACCATGTTAGCGCCTGCTAACATGCTAGCCTATATGCTATCATCACCCTTTCCACCGACAAAATGCTTGCTACATATGTAGGTGAATTTGGTAACTTTTTCCGGGTTGAAATGTTGTGTAGGCCGCCCGCACAACTGTACCCAACGCACACACTTCTCCTTGGCACTCTTGAGTTTCGGGAAATTAATGAAGAAAACATCCTTCATATGCGGCCGATCAGCGTACCTCGAGTCGCTGTTGCACGTCCCATAGCAACAATGTTTATAAACCATGGTCTTAGATGTTGGAAAAAGCAGTCGTTTACCGAGTAAAACCTAGGCTAACGCACGTCTCTTCCACACCAAAACAGCGGCGCGTTTGGGAGTTTGCCCTACTGCGTACCACGTGATGTGACGTCATCGTGACGTTGTGTTTCTAAAAATAGCTCGCGCGCGGTACCGCATTGCACCTCTCCATACTTGGCTCCAATATCGAGCAGGACCTGTGCAACACTGATGAAGCCTTTCTCCTCAACTGTTGCAAACGGTCTCAAATCTTGACTGCACATGCCAGCAATTTTGTTAGTCAATTGAGTCTTCACATGTGATGGTACTTTTCGCTTGACAAACGAAGAAATGAAAGGCTGATTCCTCCAGTATTAGCCTTACAAGTGTGTCTTTTGAGACCGCTTGTACCGGACTCACTAGTGTACTTGATTACGGTCAAGCACGTTTTACAAGCGTTGTACTTGGTATTAACACCTTGATACTGAACTCTCGTGAAGTTCGGTAATATCTGCGACTTTCCTGTCAGCTCCGTGAGTTTTACAGATACGTCTTTACTTCTCAGCTTACATTGCAAATCGAACTTTTCGAAGTCGAGCTCCCCACTAACGTTTGGCTCCTCCATTGTTGTTTTTGTGCGCGGGGGAAAAACTTAGAGCGGAAACACTGTTGAATTCTGGGTCGTGTAGTTTTTTTGACTCACATTATAGTAAAGGCTTCCTGGAAAAAAACTACAAAATGGCGGCGTTAGTTCTGTCTTTTTTATTTGCTATTTAATTAATTTTTTTTTGCCATCGATCCTATTTTATTGTACCTGCTATTGGTTCACTCCCGCTCCCGTCTGCTCCCGTCAATATTTAATCCTGTACCGTCCCGATCACGTGATAATTACTAATGTTGGCTCCCATCCCACAGGATTCCCGCGGGAATCACGTGACCCACAGGATTCCCGAAAAAATGTCAGTCTCTACTCTGTATACAAAATGACAAAGTTGTCTAAGTCTAAGTTGTATAAGTCATGATTCACCATTCGTTTGGAATATTTTTTCCCCTGTCTTTTTACCTTTAATGTTGGCAGGTAAGGCAAAAAATTGCCCTTTTAATGCTGTGAGTTTCACTATCACTACAACATCTTTGTTAGTCAGAGGTTAGAGAAGCCTGGGATATACTTCGGCAGTGGAGTGATATTACAGTTAGTGTTACGTTAATAACCAGAGTGAAGCAGACAGTGACAAGCAGCCAGCCAGTTTAGGTAAGTAAAAAAAATATAGAGATTTTGAGGGGCTTTAATTTTTAAATTCCACATCAGATATTGTTGAAATTTGTTGAGTAGCATCTAGAGGTTTTTTACTGTCATGCTGAAGTGAAATTATCCACTGAATACATAAGGTTTAATGGCTACATTAAAAGCAACTTAGGTCAAATTGATTTAACATTGAGATTTTGGAGGGCTTTTACTTTGAATTCCACATCATGCAGATGCATGTTGATAAGTAACATCTCAAGATCTCCATCTGTAAGTGAAAGTAGTCACTTGGGGAAAAACTTTTTTAGTATGCATATGCAAATTCTACGGAAGAGTATTGCATTCACCAAAGAAAAAAAAATCAGACAGCTTATCTCATAATTACGAGATCCTGATCTCGTAATTATGACATCTTATCTCGTAATTATGAGATAATATCTCATAATTACGAGATAAGATGTCATAATTACGAGATAAGATGTCATAATTACGAGATCCTGATCTCATAATTACGAGATCTTTTCTCATAATTACGAGATAAGATGTCATAATTATGAGATAATATGTCATAATTACGAGATCAGGATCTCATATGTCAGGACAGTCATTGCTCCGGAAGCGTTATAACTCGACATCCGCTCGCGGGATATTTCAGTAGCTGTGTCTCAATTCGGCGGCTGCGTCCTTCGAAGGACCCAGCCTACTCAGCCTTAGGAGGACCCAGCCATCGGAGGATGCTCCGGAGGATCCTCAGCCGTTGGTAAATGGGACGGTCTAGCCTTTGGAGCACTTCCTGGTTGCGACACGACGTCATCACGTCTACCCCAAGCCCGGCGAAAACAGCACCAGCGCCGATAAACGACGCAAAAAAATGGATATTGAATTATTTTTTTTATTTACTTGTTATTGGAGGAGGAGAGTCGGTTTACACGGCTTCGGCGGCAGCAAAACCGGCGACAATTTTTTCTCAGGCTGGGAGAGCGCAGTGGAGAGGTAACATTTACCTGCTATTATTTTCACCCACAGGGGCCTGCTAATGATCATAATATACCAGTTATTAAACAAACGCTTGTCAGCAGATTGATGAATATGTTTAAATATAAAATGTTATATTTATTTGTAAGACTTGATATAAGCTTATGTTTGTAACTTTAGTAATTTGAATTGAATAGTTAAATGTGTACAAACCCTGTAAATAACTGACTTAAATCACTACTTTCAGTATCACTAATGTGTTGAGAAGCCAAATAAAACTAATATTGAGAAATAAATCATTATTTGTCTAAATTGTTATCCCCTTACTGCCTGATTTTATTTGTAATTATATAACGAAAAAATAATACAGGAAAAATAAATCTAAATATATAACGTAAAAAAAAAAAAAGTTAAATAGTGGATCTAGATGAAGTAAAATAAGTAAAGGCCAGAATTGTTTGGTCACAAATTAGCAACACCAGGCGTTAAACATTCACTAGAATTATATCAGCTAAAATGAAATTGCTATCATCTAATCCTGTTGTTCTTAATCTTCATGTCTCTATCCAGACAAGGCCGATGTACTGCTGCATCAACTTAAATGCACAACATCTGCCTGGGAGCCGGTGACATCATGGCCCCATACGATGAAGTGCAGGACGACATGCCAGAGGATGAGGAGGGGGAGAACGTGTTGGAGGCAGTCAGTGGTGCTCCCTGGCGGGACCAGCTGTCTGCCGAGGTGTCTGCCCTGGAGGAGGGTCTACCCGACCACGATTACATTTAGATGGCAAGTATAATCACTTTTTAGCTTTTCTCATGTTAGGGTTATGAAAACAGTTGTAGTAAAGTCATTTTCTGCGTCTTCTTAAACATTTTTAGGAACATGGCAGCGGTCAGTTGGGTCAGCCCTGCAAACCCTGATGGACGATGTGGTGAACAGTGGAGAGAGGCATCCCCCACCCCCCAGATGATGTCCCACTCGCAGTGAGAGGACTCCAAGGTCATCTGTGTGGCATCCCATCCAGTCCAGCAGCACCACCAGGGACTCCTGCTCAGTCAAAATTGTATATATGTTCTTTAGTAATATTTATTTTATATCTTCTGTAAATAGTTGTAGTAGTTACTTTTAAAATCTAATGTAATTAGTAAAATGTTTTTGATATTGTAAATACTTGTTTCTCTAAAAATAAATTGATGTTGTCACTGAGAAGTTGTTCTAAGTTTACTTAAATTGTAAAGAAGTGATGAAACAGATAATGTAACAGGTTAAAAGACTTTAAGAACACACAAACAACAATAACTTTTATAAACAATTTATTAATTTAATTTAACAATAACAGCAACACAGAACCTGAGGATAAACCATGGCCGGGTGGCAGGAGTAGGCTTCCCACTGACCCCCTGCCCTGTCCCTGGATCTTTGCATTCCTAAAGTAGAGGAAAACAATTTGTGTCAACAGATGCAATTTTCTGTAGTGTTTCTTTGAAGCTAGAAAAAAGGAGTGTTTATATATATATATATATATATATATATATATATATATATATATATATATATATATATGTGTGTGTGTGTGTGTGTGTATTTCATTACATTAGCCAAACCTGAACATACTTTGTATTTTTTTTTCCAAGTTGTCCCACTTTTTTTGGCCTGTTTTGGCTCAACTTCACCCTCCAGGCCCGTGTTTTGCAGGATTGTTCTAAACAAGAGAAATGAGAAGAGATAAACACACAAGGGTCACTAATATCACAACTATAAGAATAAAAAAGTGACATCTGGGCATCATTTGATGTGATCAAAAGATTATATTTGTACGTTGGTGTTTGAACAGGACTTCTTTGAACTTGTGTGACTTTTACATACAAATGCAACATGTATATGGAATTATGCCTCAACTCTTACCTCCATCCGACTGCAGCAGTGTTCTTGGCCCCGGTAAAGAGGTGGTCATTTTGCCCACGGAGTTTTATCAACTCCTCTGTATGCTCCCTGCTGCCTAGAACAAAACGACATGTAAAGCATATTTCTGTTATGTCAACAGGAAAAATGACTGTTCTGTATAATTACGCCGGTGTTGTTCTTCAAGTGAATTATACTTTAAACCTTATTATACTGTACAGTAAATTAACTATACGTTATTGAGTATTCAAACAAAACGTTTGCAGTATTGACAGCCCAGCACAGCTGGACTGATGTTATTTCTTCAGCTGCATTAAGCTTTGACAGTTCTAATCATTTGTAATAAACTGCATGAGAATAAATTGATCGAATTTGTGAGGGACACAGTTATCAGCGCAGTTACAATAAGATGTAGGTTAAAATAAAAAATTGTGAAATTTTTATGAAGGCTTTTAATGTTGTTGAACGTCTCGTATCAACAGATTAGCTCTAAGCTTTAGCTTTAGCTGGTCCCAGTGGCTCCGTTACCGTCATGTATTTTAATAATGTTCAGTTAAAAAATAAAATAAAAACAAACTACTTACATTTAAAGCTGTACACAGCATTACTGCCAGCGCTGCTGCTGCTTTCCAGTCTTGATGAAAATCCGCCTTCTTTCTTTTTTTTCTTCAACTACTAAAAAAAAAAAAAGCGAGCAAAGCACCTCGGGAAATTTTATGGCAGGCGAGGCCACTAAGGATGGTAGCGGTGCATCCTCAGAATTCGGGGAAAAGGAGGACGCATTTGAAGGCTGCATTTTAAGGATCCTCAAAATTTTGGCCAAATGGGACAGCCTCCGCGCATCGCTGTGACGTCACTGGCCTTAAAATGCGTCCTTCGAAGGACGCAGCCGCCGAATTGAGACACAGCTATCGTCATCGGACAAGATGGAGACGGAGGGAGTCCCTTTATTTCTTTTTAAGAAGTCGTCATTTATCGGAGGAATGTATTTCTGCACTGAGGAGTGACAAGGTAAGTCATGCATATAAAGCAAATAGCCTAATTGAAAGCTGATCGATTCGATAGTTATTATTTATAGTTAGCAACTCCATACTGAGTACCCCTGCAGCACCGTAGTACTGTCTGTGGCTCTGTTTACACGACGAAAACAGGTTTGCGTTGCGTTTGTACTCTCCATTTATACACTACAAGGTTTAACTGTTGCTTAAGGGGACTTTCAGCTATAGCTGTGGGTTTATTCAGAAGAGTTTGCAGCCGAAACAGTACTCTAGCCGATGTTTTCTTCTTCTGGGCAATTTGACGTGGAGTTTCAAAGATAACAGCACTACTAGTGGTGCGGCATGGGAATTACACCGTTTAAGTACTGTGTCCGTGTAAACAGGGCCTGTGACTGCAAATGTACTCTATAAATGTTGATGAAATTGGCTGACAAAAAGATATAGAGATAAGGATAGGTAGGTTAGTTTTTTTTAAAAACATGTAATGTATTTAATCATGAATTCTGTTGCAAACAGTTTTTGTTTTTCTATTTGATGTAACTATAATTTCATTGTTCTTACAGATTGACATATCAGCTATATCAAGCATGGATGATGAGAGCTTAGCCACCTACATTCCCACCTATGGTGACAGAATTGTCACCCGGAGATTTTGCTCCGAGTACCAAGGAAAAGGTGAAAGAGATGTGCATCGACAGACATTGCTTCAAAAACTCAAAAGAAAGATGGGAATTGACAAAGATCCGGAAGAAAATGACCAAGAAACTCTGATGGAACTAATAAAAACCCAAAATCATATTTAAGGAAGAAACTGGCTTTGAGGAAAAACAAGATGGGTTTAGTTAGGATGGATACATGAAGGAAAGCAGCTATGCAAGAAAAATGGAGGAACAAGGAGAGTGGGTTTGCCAAAGGACGCAAAAAATTTGACATTTTAAGTGTAGCAAAATAACTATTCTTTCCTAACAGAAGATCTAAAAAGGGAAAACTGTTAGAATTCTTTCATGGAAAAAGTGCAATTTATTATGGGAAATGTTTTGGAGCAGGTAATACCACTATGTAATATATTTCAAAAGAAAGCTTACCATTTGACTCAGAAACATAAAGTTTAATAAAGATTTTGTGAGGAACATATGGCAGTGAGCCACAATAGAATCAGGTAGCTTTTGTTTTTGCTGACAAAAAAAGATATAGAGCAAAAAAAATGGTTAAAAAGATTACTCCAACAACATTATGAAATACAAGTTTCTCAAGTCAAATTATTGCTGTTGATATGAAGTTTCTTTAATTTAAAAATGTTGAAACGTGTTTAAACTGTACTTATTTTGCTTTTCTTTCCACAGGGCATGATTTTTCTTTTATATTTTTCAAAGTTGACTGTAAAATATATGAAAGCATTGAGCGCAATAGTGCCCTGATTTATAATAAAGACTTTTGTCGTATGTATCAGGATTTTCTCATGTTCAACTTTGAGATCCACCTTTTAAATACACATAATTTTCTAGTCAAGTCATCTTCTGGAGGTAAAGAACTTCCTTTCAAAAGGATATTTCACAGCACTTGTACTTTTAATGTATGTTCTTCTGTGAGTTGATGTAACATTTCTAAAAAAAGAATGAGTTAGTTTGATCACAAAACATAACACTTTATTTTGTAATGGATTTTTACCAAAGATTCATTAAAAGTTTTCATGCTCAACATAAGCATAGGCACTTTATTTTTCAACAAATTTGACCATATCATCACTGTCAAAGTACATAACTTGGGTCTCAGAGTTCAATAACAGAGAACTACAAGAGTCTTGCTGTTATATATTTCGTTCTGTACGCACTCTGTGCATACAAAATGACAAAGTTGTCTAAGTCTAATAAATATGAAAAGTATGTCTTGAATATGTGTTGCCCTGTGACAGACTGGCGACCTGTCCAGGGTGTACCCCGCCTCTCGCCCGGTGAATGCTGGAGATAGGCACCAGCACCCCTCAGGACACCATGAGGAATAAGCATGCATAGATAATGGATGAATGGATGTCTTGAATATGAGGAGCAGTGGTGTGGTTTATAGAACATCCATCCATCCATCCATTTTCTGCCCGCTTAATCCCTCATGGGGTCGCGGGGGTTGCTGGTGCCTATCTCCAGCTCTCACTGGGCAAGAGGCGGGGTTCACCCTGGACAGGTCGCCAGTCTGTCGCAGGGCGTTTATAGAACATATATAATTTAAATAGTTTCTGTCCTGTATGATAGATTACAAGGCAAATGTGAAGTTAAATTTATTGCTATTGTCCTAATAGATGTAGCAGCATATATTTGCTGTCATACACAACAAGAAGCAAACCAAATATAACACCTAGCAGCAAAATTCAAAAAGTTATGTACATCATGATGAAACGTATAGGTACATAGGAGTAAATGAGAACAGGTCTGTTTCTTTTTTGTCCCTCAGAATTTCTTTCACTGCTTGGCCTTCAGTGGTTGTGGGGTCTCCAGCTGGTTATTTCTGACTGTGTGGGAAAGTGACAGGGTCATTCTGGACAAGTCAAAATCATTTGCTGCACAAACTCTTCTAACTTTTTACAAGCAAATATCACAACTCTCACAGGTTTGTACGTATTCAAGCTCTTAAAAATAGGTATAACTCAATTGTTTCATCATGTGTGGACAGTGCATGAAGAAAGTTTTCTGTCATCAGAAGGTATGATAGTTCGAACACTGTTTCATCACGTGAATGGTCCTCTCTGAAGACATTGGGCTTTGCAAGTTTCCACTGCTTGCTCAGAAACCTGTTTGAAATTATCTTGTCCAAGAAAAAGCTGTGGAAGGGTATACAGCATGTAGGGCCGGCCACTTGAAGCAATTGCATCTCTAGTACTCTGGCGAATGATGTGGGTGTTCCATAAGTGAACCACTTTTTGGAGTTCTTTCTGAAAGACAAGAAAATAAACAAGTTATTAAAGTACATACTACATATTTAAAATAATCTATCATATAGTATTTATCTTTTACATTCAATTAGGGAATGTAAATGTCCCCTATCTGCATCCATGAATGAGGGCAGTCTGTGCTTCTTATTCCTTGCCAAAATCTTTAGAAATGAATCTTTTCACTGTAGATGAGCTGGACAGCTACCATCCAAGCATTCAGCCTCAGAGATATTATTGTTTTTGAAGTTTTTTTATTTTGAACAAAAGTGAAAATAACATAATTTATGTTTTCTACAAATTGAGCACTTGTTCCTTTTAAAATGGTAAACGGACTAAACTCATATAGCGCTTTTCCAGTCATACTGGCCACTTAAAGCACTGTACTGTACACTAGAGCCACATTCACCCATTTGCACTCACATCCATACACTGATACACAGCTCGGTAGGCAACTTGGGGTTAACTACCTTACCAGCAGGAGGCCCCAAGTATTATTGATCAGTTCTGATAACCTTTGAAGTTACAGCAATGACTATGGATTATCAGTTTTTGCTTTTCGGCTTATTAAAGCATGTCAATAGTTGACTGGGTTGATTAATGGAGGTGATATAAACAGCTGTCATTCACTTGCTCGTGAATGCTAGTCACATTAGAAAGCTTTGTATTGATCACTTTGTTTTGACACAGTAAAATGTGAATAAATTTAGCATTATCTAGCTTAACCTTTCATTATGTAGAGTACAGATATACTTCATTAGCTTTACAACTGTCGAATTAAAATGTAATTTCATTTCATTTCATTAAAATTCATAAAGATATAGGTACATTTGCAGTCACAGGCCCTGTTTACACGGACACAGTACTTAAACGGTGTAATTCCCATGCCGCACCACTAGTAGTGCTGTTATCTTTGAAACTCCACGTCAAATTGCCCAGAAGAAGAAAACATCGGCTAGAGTACTGTTTCGGCTGCAAACTCTTCTGAATAAACCCACAGCTATAGCTGAAAGTCCCCTTAAGCAACAGTTAAACCTTGTAGTGTATAAATGGAGAGTACAAACGCAACGCAAACCTGTTTTCGTCGTGTAAACAGAGCCACAGACAGTACTACGGTGCTGCAGGGGTACTCAGTATGGAGTTGCTAACTATAAATAATAACTATCGAATCGATCAGCTTTCAATTAGGCTATTTGCTTTATATGCATGACTTACCTTGTCACTCCTCAGTGCAGAAATACATTCCTCCGATAAATGACGACTTCTTAAAAAGAAATAAAGGGACTCCCTCTGTCTCCATCTTGTCCGCTGACACTGAAATATCCCGCGAGCGGATGTCGAGTTATAACGCTTCCGGAGCAATGACTGTCCTGACATATGAGATCCTGATCTCGTAATTATGACATATTATCTCATAATTATGACATCTTATCTCGTAATTATGAGAAAAGATCTCGTAATTATGAGATCAGGATCTCGTAATTATGACATCTTATCTCGTAATTATGAGATATTATCTCATAATTACGAGATAATATGTCATAATTACGAGATCAGGATCTCGTAATTATGAGATAAGCTGTCTGATTTTTTTTTCTTTGGTGAATGCAATACTCTTCCGTAAAATTCTTAGTTATCCAGATCATTGCAACAGCCAGGCCTTTGAAGCCTGTTTGCTATTGTTTTAGTAGTTATTGAGGCTAGTGACTCTGACCAAAATATATATTTCCATATTCACCAGCAGACCTCAATAATAAAAATATTACGTAAAGCAGTAAATATTATATAAACTAACTGAAGTCAATGTGTGTAAAAATAAATTCAAAAATGACAATGCACGTCAAACACATTGCTTTGATTTTGAAAAATAGTCTCAGGCTTTACTACCATAATGCATGCGGCTCAGATGACCTACAAAACGTGAAGTGAGGGTTGGCCGGACTAGCGTTTCTGATGGTCGGCTAGCTTGACTGCAGTGAGGTGTGTTGGTGCCAACTGTTCTGAGTACACAGAATGGACCCACCCCAGGTTCTGAGATGGTTCAGGCTTTTCATAATCACGCTACAGACTCTGTAACTCATGCTGTTGCTGTTGAGAAAGCGGGTGGAAATGATGATCATCCCAAAATGTTCTGTGATGCGGCTCCATCCTCTACATGCATACGCTGTAAGTTTGAGTTATTCAGAACAAGTGTTTAGATGGACGCTGATCGGATCATAGATCATAAACCAGCCCTCTGAATAGGAATACAATATAATTCTGATGGTAATAATTTGTTGATTAAGCTTTAATTTTTAATTTGCTGACAAAGTCTGAGTGAAGGTACTATATGGGTGAGAAGAGCAGGTCTCTAAACTAACTTTTCCGGAGTCAAGAGTCTTTATTGTTGTTATGTAACCATAATGAAGTTTTAGTGAGACACTCAGAATGATAATTGGCAGACCAAAATAAAAAAAGACAGAAAAACAAGACATAAGCATCCCTAAAGAACACTCTCAATAATCTAAAACTCTCACAAGAAACACAAAGTATTAAATATCTAACGGCCTTTTTGACTCTTCAAGAAAAATTAGGAAAAAAGTATAGAATAAACCTGCTTGGAAGTAAAATATTTACAAGGCCAAATGTGACGTTTTCATGATTTGGGTTTTTGTTTGTTTTTGCCTTTGGACTTATCTGGACTTTTCTCATTTAACCTGTCAACTCTCAGCCACCAGTCATCATCCAATTCGCTCAGTCTGCCCCCATCCACCACCCTATTCTAGATGACCTCCACCTGTTGCCACAAATATTTTTCAGCTCTTGTCACCTGTTCACCTGCTTACTTATACCTGCCTCTGCCTACTCATCTGTCAGAGCATCTCCCCACTTCTCTCTTCACACCTCTACTCTCGTGTCAGATCCCTCTAGTCTAGGCTCACTAGAACTAGGGGAGGTTCAACCAAACTGCATTTGACACCAGATTACAGCTTGACTTTTCTGTTTAGTCGCTGTTCATATAGACAACATTGACAATTAAATGATTGACTATCTAGTCATCATAAACCATTTAACTTTAGTTAAAAAAAAAAATTATAACCTAATACTATTGTAACAGAAGACCTAAGTAGCAAATTTATGCTCTTATAACAGGTTTTTTTGTCTGATTTATCACTTAATCGTAAAATTAATCTACCAATTAATCGATTTATTAAAATAATCGTTAGTTGCAGCCCTACTTTCAACTATTAATAATTCAGTAAGAACGTTGTTTATACAAATAGTTTTTTCTGTTTTATAAAACATGATTAAACATCAAATGATTCTTATTATGAATGTTCAGAGTTCCTCTCTAACTTCTCTGCTCTGTGTTGTTTTCTCTCCTGCAGGTCAGAGAATCATCACAGCAGAACCAGGAGACAACGTCATTCTGACATGTAGAGCAGCTGAGAACAAAGATGTTATAGTTGTAAAGTGGAGTAAAGCTGATCTGGAGTCAGATCAATATGTTCTTGTGTACAGGGGCAGTCAGTTTGATCCAGAGGGTCAGTCTCCATCCTTTAGGAACCGGGTGGATCTGCTGGACGTGAAGAATGGAGACGTGTCTTTGGTTCTGAAGAACGTGACGACTGATGATACAGGAACATATGAGTGTCGAGTCGTTCAGGAAGGAAATAACCAACCAACCATTAAGAACACTAAGCCCATCAGCACCATTCCCCTGAGAGTTGAAGCAGGTGAGTCTGTTTGTGGATCAGAAGCTCCTGCAGCTTCCTGGTTGTTGATGGAAGAGAGAAACAGATCAGATGTTAGATGATGGAGATGGACAGAAAGACTTCAATGAATCCTGGTTTTCATTTCTGACAGAACCATCCTAGAACTGAACAATTTGACAGTTTTCTTCCAGAAAGTCCAACAGAAATGTAGAACGTCATCCAGCTGCTTTGATTTAGTTCAAGAAGCATCAGATGCTGCTTTGCTGCTGCTGCTAAAATCATCTATTATTACAGTTCTACTGATGTGCTCTAAGACATTTATTTATTATTGAAGACATAGAAACAAATGTGGAGAATCAGAAGATAAATGAGGGCTGGCAGTGACTCTGTTTAAAATCAGTCTCCATGTCATTCCAGTCATTTACCAATCAGCTGATTTCAGGTAAAGATGCTGAAATCAATGCAGAATAAAGTCTATTTCAGTCCCCAGTAGTCAGACATCAGATATGTAGAGCAGCATCATGTGATCTGCTCCTGGCCAGCACCAAGATGGACTCCTGGCTTTCAGAGAACAGCTTCTGGATCAGAGGACTGTTGCTGTTCTGGAGCAGAACAGCAACAATCCTCCAGAACTTTCCTCAGGATCCTGTTAAAGGTGGAGAAAGATTTCTACCATCAAGCTGTTTAGTCACTTTAAGCAACATGACAAGCTGCAGAGCTGCACTACAAGGTCACCTTCAAGAACTGCTGCTATGGTCTGCTGCTGTCTACAACATTTAATCTAGTGGACCTTCAGAGGAGGGAGCGTAATAGAAAGGTGGAGGAAACAGAGCTGGAGATGCTGATGAGACTCTGGAGGAAGCAGCTGCTCTGAGATCAGAGATCAGTAGATGATGTGGGACAGCAGCTTCTCTATCGTCTCCTACCTGAAAGATCAGACTAACTCCTGATTCTCTTCTGCAGGAAACAAGGAGGGAGGAAACAAGGACGGACTAAAGGAGGATGGAGGAAACAAGACTGGACTGATAGTTGGTATCTTAGTTGGAATCCTTGCTTTGGTTTCACTAATAGGTTTTCTGCTCTATAGAAATCGGGGACATTTGTGTCAGGAACAGAAACCGTCTCCTGCCGCAGGACTAGAACTTGAACCTATGAATCCTGAAAACCGTCCTCCAGCTGAAGAGTGAACATTAAGGCATCATTTCCACCTGGAACAAACCTTCAGCTCTGTGACAGAATTAATAAAGGGATGATAAAGACTCACCTGGTTCTCTTCTGCAGGGATAAAGAACGGACTGATACTTGGTCTCTCAGTTTTCTTGTTGTTCTTCTTCTTGTTGTTTATGTGCATCAAAGGATGCAGATAAATTCTTCACTAAGACCTGACCCACCTAATTCATATATTACAAAGGGACTGATATCAGACCTTTTAGACTTGGTGCAAAGGCATAAACGCTTTAAGCTTCTCAGAAAGTGTGTTTGATCTGTGCAGTCAACTGACTATATTATATCTGTTATGTCTGTGCACATCTTGAGTTCAGGATGTGTACATATATGCAAAAATGTCACCATGATGATGATAAAGATTCAGAAATATTCTGACATCGTTCTGAATATATTCTTCACAAACACCTGACCCACCTCCAGAGTGGGTCAACTGAACTCGAGCAAATTACAGCAGTACCGTAACAGTTTAATCATCCCTTCAAAACTTTCAGATGCTTTCAGCAGAATGGTTGGATAAATAACATTTTTTGTAGGAATGGAAAACATGCCTTTGTCAGTATTTATTTTATTAGTTTTTGTGTAGTTTATTCACTCTTTTTCATTCCCTGCTGCAGAATCAGAATCTCTCTAATGACACAAATGAAAAGCATTTAAAAAAGTTTGGACAGATCACTACAACCTTTTGCTCTGTGGGATTAAAATGTGAGATTTTATGCTTTTTCAAAGCTATTTTTTTTTCAACTTTGATATTTCTGTTTATTTTTTATAAATCAATAAATGAAGCTAATGTGTGTTTAATAAGGATTTGAAGTATTTTATTTTGTGGTTCTTTTTTTTCATTTAGCTGTTGTCTAAACAGTGTGCACTCTTTATTCATCATTAAGTGTTGATTTTCTTCAAATAATCAATTCAGCTTTGATTACTTTTGAGCTGTTTCATTATTCAAGTCCTTTATTGAGAAAAACAGAAATAAGTATTGTGTAAACCTCAGGAAAAAAAAACATTGAAAGATTTTTTACAACATAAAATTAAATTCAAAGCAATTTTATTACAGATGAGTAATAAAATAACAGCAAATTCCGTACATTTAATTCTTGAAAACATTCCAAACTGATCTTTACTTTAATTCATTACAGCCTTTTCATCATAACACTTATATGATTGGCTGTAACAGGAACAAAATGCTGCAAAGCCATGTTGTGTCACCCTGTTTGCTGCTGGGACAGAAACAGAGAAATGAAGATTGGTTCCTGTCAGACAAAGGGTAAAATGTGCAGCTCGGTGTTGGCGATTAAATTTTGCGCTGATTTATTTTTTAGCAGTTGTCAAAACTGTTAAATTTTGACAACTGCACAGGCAGTCGTATTGTTGAATTGTGGTGACCACCCCCCGCTTGGGATTTTTGGATGTGAATGCTATGTGGGAATGGGTGTACATCGTCCCTTTTTTTTTTTTTTTTTTTGTGTCTGTGTGTGGCGAGTGGGGCACAGGGGAGGGATGGTGTGAATGAGTGTTTTTTTTTGTTTTTTTTTTTCCCAGGTTCGGGTCCGGTCCGCTCCCTCTCCCAAGATCATCTCAAGTCTCCGATAGGTGCGGAGCCCATCCCCCCACGTCCTGCCCTCCTCCGCTGCGTTGGCGGGCACCTTGACCCTCTGGCGCGTTGACGGTCCTCGGGTTTGGGGCGGGTTCCCGGGTGGGCGTCGGCCCATTCCCGGCGGTGGCTTCGCGGGGCCTGGCCCCCCGGGGGGCGGCCGGGGCCCCTGCCGCGGGGGCGGGGCGCCCCTGGGGCCTCTGGCCCCCAGGGCTCATGGCCGGGACCACTTCAGCGCGGCCGGCTGCCGGCGGAGCCCACGGGCTCGTCCCCGCGGCTCTTGGGGGCATCGGCATTGCGGTGGCTGGGGGATTTCCTCGGGGTCGTCTCTCCTCTTTCCTCGGGGGCGGGGGGGGGGGGGGGGGGGGGGTTGCAGATTTCCTGTGAAGGCCCCTCTCGGGCGCACTGCTTTGGGGGCCCCTTTGGGAGTCGGGGGTTATGGGTCCCCTGACTCCTGCCTCTGTGCTTAGGGAAGGTGGGTCTTCGGTTCTCCACAATCACTATCAATATATTTCCTTCTGGATAATTTTCACCTAAACTAGTGCACTCTCACAAATTCCCACAGGTGCTGGGTCCCAGGTATTAAATGTTCACTTATATACAGAAAAGCTATAATTTATTTATTTACTTTCTTTTACTTTCTTTTTTAGGTATCACACTACACATGTCAGCTTAAATAATAATACATATGATTTAGCAATGGTATCAAGGTGTTACACGATTGTATCTGTTGCTTTATGTCTGTTGGTTGTGCTGTTGTTTTTGTGTCTCTTTCCAGGTGATGGAGCAGACAGAGGACGTTTTATCATTCTCTTCCTTTTATCTCTTCTTTCTTTCACCTCTTCTCTTTCTTTCTTTTTCTCTTGTTGTTCTTCCTTTACTCTCCCACTTTCCCATTGTAGTGTCCATATAATTTGAAATTCTCCCTGCAGGAATCACAATAAAGCTATTTACACGCACAAATCAAGCGGAGCATTATGGCGAAAGCTGTTTGCTCCACTTGTGAAAGTAAAATCTGTCGAGCTCTATTTGGCATTAAGATATCAATTTTTATTGCCACATTGCTAGACAGGACACTGGGGAAAAAAAACAAAAAAACTGTTAAGTTTACCCACACAGAATACTCACAAATACATGAACACATGCCAACAGCAGGTCTAGACTGGAGGACACCCATCTACCATCTACTCCTTTCATCAGCTCTGAACACCTGAAAATGTGTCTAGATATGTTTTTTATGAAAAATGAGCCAAGGCTTATGAATTCAGGTTTAAGATAAATATGACAAATATGTCTCTGTCTTTGGGTCCTCAGCACCATTTTAACTTCAGGATCTTCAGCTTCCTCACCTTTCGCTCCTGAATCCTTTTGTGTCACAATGTAAGGAAATAATTTACTAGGCGTTTAACTAAAAGGAACCAAGGTGAGCAGCAGGTTTAATCCTGGCAGAGATTTTATTCTGAAAAAAAAGGAAACAGAATAACTGTTCCCACAGAAAACAATGGTAACAAAGGCTCTATGAAGCTTTGCTAAAGCTGATAAACATGCTGGTATTATTTACCATCAATGATAAACCTCTATCAGTTCAGTTCATTCTCCAGACGTTCTGGTTCAGCCCAGGTTGTTGTGACATTTAACAGATTCTCTGTTGAGGAACCAGGCTTCATGGACAAACTGGGTCAGCTTGGTAAACCAGGTCCACAGTGCAGAGACCAGCAGACTGAATGAAAGCAGAACAACAGCAGAAGCTTCTTTCTGACAAGCATCAACATGTTAATAATCTAAGATGTTATCAGGACTACAGGTAGAAAGTGACATCCAGGAACGTTTTTCGTCTGAGCCGCTCCTTGTAGTTTTCCGGGGAACTGGTCCTAAAACCTGTTTGACCAGAAACAAGCAAGTTAAAACTGGGTTTATCTTTTCTCAGAGCAGCAGCTTGGATTTTTTTATTCATAAAAAACACATTTAATTTACAAAGAGCTCTGGTGTGGCATAATGTTTCACCTCCATACTGTAATTCAACAACATAAACCCTCATATGAGCTCAGTTTTCAACTCCAACATTAATATGTGAGGTCAAAAAAAATGTAAATTAACTTTATTGTAGAGGCTAAGACAGAAAATGACTCATCTGATGTCATGACTGAATTAAAACACTGAGCGTCATGTGTGAGGTGTAAGTTTTGCTTTTTTTGTAAGTTTAGCTTTAACTGTGAAGCTGAAAATGAAAAAAGAGGTTAAAATGTTTAAGCTTGTTCCAATCTTTGTTTTACGAAAAATCTTGTTTCCATTAGCACTTTAACTGGGAGCAAAGCAAAACATTAAAACACATTCAATCAAAAGTTTATCATCTCAGATTAACATAAGACTTATTTGCTTAAAATCAGCATCGTTCAATAAAGTAAGAAAACTTTAGGCAGGCCAGATTGTCAGTTATGGCCACTGTCAATGATTGTCATCATAGATGATTGGACGTAGCAACACCTACTTCCCGCCTACCAAGGATTGGTTTTAGCCAATCATATCATCAATAAAAAAAAACACAAAAAGTTACCCATGTCAGGCACTTTTTGCTGTTCAAAAAAAATCGATACTATCAGCTAAATGTGCAATTTCCTGCGCTGTCAGGTCATCATGATTTGTCTTGGATAAACCCAGAACACAGCACACACACACAGAGCGGGTTTCCAGAGTTTATTGAAGCAGCAGGAAGTGGACGATGAAAGCCAGAGTCATTTTACCAGACGGAGGTTGCAGGGGTACAGAAACTTGCAGACAGGACCAGGACCAGGACCAGGACCAGGACCAGGACCAGGACCAGGACCAGGACCAGGATCAGGACCAGGATCAGGACCAGGAGACGAGCAGGAACAGGACAGGCATAATGTTCAGAGGACTGGAGACGAACCGGTGACTATGGACAAACTGAGGTGAGTTCTTATAGAGACGTGAGCAGGTGGAATGAGTCCAAGGTTGATTGCAGCCTGACAGGTGTTCCCAATCAGGGCTGCACTGGGGAAGGAGCAAGAAAAGTTCAGAATGCAGCCTTCATGCTGCATCATGACACATGTTGGTAGGGCTGTGGGCTCGGCAAGACTTGTTTTGGTCACAGCTGTACGTCTCAAATTAAATTATAATACTGTGATGTGATTGGCCAGAACCGTTTTTGGTTCAGTCACAAACGGTTGAAGCGGGAGCAGCACAACTGTTAGGCTCAGAACAGGTGGACCCAGTATTTAAGGCAGACAAATAGTTTAGGTTTAACAGTTTATTAAGATCAGACACAGAGCGGGAGGCGTCAGCGTCTACAGCGGGAGCCTCTGCAGGAGGAGACAACAGGTTAGTGACCACGCTTATCTGAAAGTGCGCACAAACGTGTCGGTCACTAACCTGGTCTTAATGTCCAGTTCAGAGGTAGATCCCAGCTGGCGGGTTGCTAACCCGGTGCGGCGGCTGCCGCTCAGAACGTCCCAGAAGCAGATGTAACGGTGGTCGGGGGACAGGCAGGAGGTCAGAACCGTAAGGACAATCGTGGGCAGGAAGATCAGGAGGATGAACCAGAAGCCAATGTCGGGGACGAGATCCAAAGTAAGAGCCAGGTGGTCAGATGTCAGCTGAGGTGTCACAGGGAGATCCAGGACGAGGTCGGGACACAGATCCAGGTTCGGTACACGGTCAGGCTGATAGGCAAGACGAGGTCAGGCAGGCTCGGTGGTCAGGTAGCAGGTCCAAATCGATACACAAGCAAGCAGGGATCAGGCAGGCTCAGAGGTGAGGAGGCAAAACAGGTCAGGATCAGGAAATCGGAACAAAGAACGCTGGAATAGATCGCACCACTGGCTTGAAATAAACTGGCACTGCTGTCTTGTCAAAGAGCTGGTTATATACTAGTGGGAGCAGGTGGAACAGATCTGAGGTGATGAGGAATGGACGGAGCTAAACATGTGTTGTGACATGAGAAATTAGACCAGACAGCAGTGCCGAAATCATGACAACAACATGGTTTGTTGTGTGTTCATGAACGCACAGAAAATGTTCCTAAGGAAAGGTAAGCAGTCGCTACAGAGCTCATAATTCCTAAAGGTTTAGCATCTTAACACTGAACTTGCGCACCTGTTTCTACACACACAAATAAGTAGTCACAAAATGTATGTTTAAACATAAATGCATAGCTAAGCATACACAGATTGGATCTTATGTTATTTTTAAAGTTTTGTCATAACTGGTGTTCGTTTTGTGTTAGCAAGATGGAGCCAGAACGTCTCACATCTGAAGCTGCACCTTTTGTGGACCAAGCAGACATAGAGAGGCAGAAGGTTGTGGTTGCCAACCTCATCAAGTTATCTGCAGATGAGTCGAGCAACTTAAATAATTTTAACCTTGCTGAATGCGATAAAAAGATTAAGGAACTAATTAACTTAGTTCAGAATCTGACCAAAAGGACTCGGATTCAAGAGGTTGTGGGACAACTTACATTGTTATATCAACGTAAATCACAACTAGAAGATGAACAATATCTTCAGTTACAGGTTGAGCATCAGATGGTTTTGGACAGAGTGAGTGCTGCCAAACGTGAGCTCTCAAAGGCCGAAGTGAGGATGGAGGAAGCTGATGCTGAGACCAAGGACCTCAAAGCTCCTGATGTCAGCGAGGCTGCATCTCACCAGAGAAGTGAGTTCTCCACCCTTCAGGTGAAATCAACACACAATCAACCTCAGCAGGTTGAATCATTGCAGGAGCTGGAATCACAGAACAGCTCTGCAGTTTCTAACGCAGCACCTAGAACAGAACCAGTCTCACCAAAATTTAGAACAGAACCTCTAAATTTTGAGTTCACAGGAATAGTCTCCACAGATTCCATGGGAGATGCTGGAAGTCAGACTGTCCATGATGAAGCCCTGCTTCATCCTGCTGCAGTGGACAGCCCCAAAGAGTACCAGGTAAACAACTCTGCAGACACAGGTGGTTCATATTGGAGGGATGAGCAGACATCACACCTGACTCATACCACTACCTGTCCTGACTCTGTGCCGCCCCCTAAGGGCCAGAAGAGTCACACCAACTCTTGTGGTCCACACCAACGTAAGCCCCCACCACATGCCAGAGTTCACACCTTGGAAAGCCCTCGGTTAGATCAGGAACATTCTTCCTTACATCAAAAGTTAGTTCACAGACCTCCATCAGGTCATGAACATAACCGATTTGACATCCCAGGTGGTCCAGGGCCACCTCATAATTACGGTTTCTGTTTTCTCCAACTTGAGTCCCTTGCTCAGGACATAGAACATTTCGACCCAGATAATCATGATTCCAACATTCATAATTATCTGCAGGAAGTCGAACGCTGTCTCTTTGACCTGCCATTTCCCTCATCCCGTGAGAAACTAAAGCTTATTTGGAAAACAATAGCGAGAAGCGTTCACGTTTTCATTAAAGCTCTACCTCCAGAGATTCGTGACAGTTAAGCAGCTCTTTGCAAAGTTTTAAGAGAAGAATATTCTGTGTACAGGGACCAGGCTTCAATAACTCTTGATGCTTTCAGCATCAAGAGTTTCAGCTTTCAGCAGTGACTCTTTATCATTCCAGATCATGGCTGATGGTCTCCAGACAGAGCATGGAAAGCCGACAAAGCAACACTTTTGCATGCTGAAGAAAACCTGCTGAAATCTTGATGGCAACCGGATCAGAGGCTGTCTGCAGGACATCTGAGCCTCTGATACCGACCGCACTTCGGCAAGGGCCCCCGACCACATGTTGCTGCATGGTAGCCCGCTACTGAACAGACCAATGATTTCCCCTGCTTTTCTCATTCCTTGGATGGCCAAAGTGGACCGAACTCACATGAGGCACCGACAGGTTGGATAGAGAGACCCAAAGGGAAAGGTTAAATGGTTCATTTGGGAATGTTTGTGTGATGCATTGTGCATGATAGTAAAACAAAAAGTTAACGGAGGTAGCTCATTGCTAGCATTCGGTTCCATGTCATTGCCGAGTGTGTTTTTATAGTTATAACAAACGTTATCTCTACAGGGGTTTCATACATTTTCATACACTGTCGCTTCATGCTTGCTCAGTATGAGGGATTGCTGTTGTTTGTGCGGCACTTCCGTTTCAGCGCTTCCCTCGGCCAAATAACATTAGCTTGACTGAAATGATAAACTGGCGCGGCAATACTGTCAAAAACTGCAGAGCGATGGAAGTGGCAGGTCAGTGCCAGAGCCTCAAACTATTCATGACTGAGAGGATGACATGAAGAAGTGCCTCATATAACGAAGGAGGACATTTTAACCAGTTTGTGTCGTCACTTGGTGCGGACGGCTGTGCAGTGCAACTTTATCGAGGCAAACCTCCACAGTGGAAAAGCTGGCTTGGTGTTAATAAATATCAACAAGGATAACCTGGTATTCATGGAGGCTGATATCCGTTCAAGCCAAAACTAGTCCGACGTTCACTCTGCTGGATCCTGACTGCATCAACCAGCTCTACCGAGACGACCGGAGCGCTCTGGTGCTGCGGCTCCAGGGGAAATCCTTCAGTCATACAGCGGCGACTTATGGAAGATAGGCTATGAATCGTCTGATTCAAAACATCCTAGCTATTGTCTCGTTGTGATTAGATTGCTGGTCAGTTCATAAAATTCACAGTTCCAAACTAAATATTTTATTACACAGCTAAAGGTTTAGTTTGTAAACTACATATTAAGATGTAAACCAAGTATTTAGTTTTCAAATTAAATATTTAACTCCAAATTAGATGTTTAGTTTTCAAACTAAAATGTTTATTTTGTAGCTAAATATTAAGCTTTTTATTCAAATATTTAACTTGGAACTGTGAGTTATTTATAGATTTATGAATAACAAAAATATGAAAACTGAGCCATGCCTTTTATCTTTCATTTAATAACCTTATAAACAGAACCCCATAGGTCCACCAGCAGGGATGAAAAATATCCAGAAAATAATTTACAGAGGGAACAAAGCTAAAAGGCGGCTGGCTTCATGTGAAAGCATGTTTTATCAGGAGCGGCACAAACGTAAACATTGTAAACGTCCCTTAGCTTACCTGTGTCTCCTCTCCTCTTTGTCTCCTTGTTTTTGTTTTTAATGGAACTTCGTAGCCTGGTGAGGTGTTCCGGGCACGTCCCACTGGGAGGAGACCCAGGACACGCTGGAGGGACTATGTCTCCCGGCTAGCCTGGGAACGCCTTGGGGTTCCTCCGGAGGAGCTGGCCCAAGTGGCCGGGGAGAGGGACGTCTGGGCCTCCCTACTGAAGCTGCTAGCCCCACGACCCGACCCCGGATAAGCGGAAGAAGATGGACGGACGGACGGAACTTCGTAGCCCAGACACTTTTCTGGCGTCGTGTGGTCTTCTGTCAGTCGTTTGTCCATAAAATGAAAACAACAAATATACGGTCGCTTCGGTGGTTTCTTCAGATTTAAAGCTTTTAACCACAGGCGAAGGGATTCCTCCTTCTTCAGCTGGGGGCAAAGGAAGTAGGGCGCCCTGCATCCGCAGCTCTTGTTTACGGTCGATGATTAAAACACTCCTGCTCCACATAAACCTTTCTTTTACACCCGTTATTATAACAACCTCTAACCGCACAATCGATCCCGGTCTTCCTCGAAGTCATAATGACAAGTAATTTGAGACGAAGTAGCTGCGTGAGTCGCTTTTCAGCAAGTTACCCACTAACAGGAAGTGAGCGGCCGGAAGTCTCGCACAAAAAACGCAACTTGCTGGCTCCGTATTTCCGTTGAAAATAAGGTGGATATAGGACATTTTCTGTATAATCTATCCCAATCTGTATAATTTGATTGAATTTGATTTTGTAAAGTGCCTTGAGATGACATGTTTCATGAATTGTCGCCATATAAATAAAATCAAATGTAATTGAATTGATGGTATATTAATGTTTATGTTTACCGGTTCAGTCATTATGACTAAAATAAAAGCTGAAGTTTTTAAAGTCAGCGCCGAAAATCCGCTAGCCAAAAATGCTATTTAGCTTCTGGTTACATCCGATTCCGGACTTTCAAAAAGAGCTTATTTAGAAGCATAAAGCTCGATCGTTTCGTTTCGCCGTCATTCGGTAGTGTTATTAGCCTCATTACCGCATTAATATGGAATATTAATGTCTATTTAAAGGGGTTTTGTTTAACTTTAGGAGCAACCGAATTTAGAGTCTGATTGCTACAGCAACCCCTAGCTCCCGGAGGTAGAATTGCATCAATAAACAAGCGCTCCCTAAAGTAAATCCTTTTACAGCTATAGGATTAATTCCAACCAATCATCACCTCAATTCTCACAAAACATCGTTCCTTTAAGCCAAGCCAATAACAACCCTAACGATTCCCCGTTACAGAGGAGTGGACCAGTTTCGGTTCAATCTGCTGGCTTAATGGCTTTAACGACTTCCCATTACTAAGGGGTGGACTTGTTTCTGTTGAATCTGCATGTTGTTTAAGCCATTACAAGGCCTTTGTTTGGCAATGGTATAAAGCTTGTTACTCCACATTACTCCAGACTTTTTGAATTGAGAAAGCTTCCTGCAGAGGAAGCGAAACGTCTTCTACTACGGAAAACAAGTCCAGTTGCTTTGTTTAACTTTTTTTAAATGGTCTAATGAGTTTGTACACCCCCTCACATAGTTTTCCTCTTTCAATAAGAAGTTAAATATTGTTGCTTTAAAGATAACAGCAAACAGGTTAGTTGCTTTGAGAAGGACTTTTTTCTAAAGAACCATGAAGGAGCTTCTTCTGCAGCTCCATATATTTCTTGGTCAGCAGCAGAGTACAGGAAGAAGTGAACTGATGATCAAATGAGGTTTCCAATTATTACATAACCATGGTCATAAGACCAATATATTGGAAAGAGTAGCAACCATGTGTACAAACATTTACAGTGATGAAAAGAAAAAAATAAACAGCACTCTAATTTAGGGTGCATTAAGAATAATATCTTAATATTATAGGCACTTTTAATCTTGCGCCTAAAACCCTAAAATCAAATGATTTACACAATAGAACTATTTGCAGCATTTGAATAAACTATTTTATATTTACTAGTTGTCCAATGCTGAAAATGAAAAATACACAATGGTCCATCAACAGGTTAAACAGCGTGGCTCGGTGCAAAACAAGCAAGAATTAAAGACATTTTTACAAAACAGGATACTTTAAATCGCACAATGTCACTGTCAGGACTCAGCCAGCAGGGCCGTGCAGCTTGCTGGCTCTGACAACATCAGACTGAAGCTGATTTATATCAGGAAATTAAGCCCAAAACAGCAATTAGGAAGTTAATATAATAAACCATGTAAACTGGCTCCAGATACAACTCCGTTTATAGTCTGAGTTATATTTATAATAAATACAGTCAGGCCTATAATTAGTCACACCCTCTCTTTATCATCATCCTCACCATGAGCTCCATCCACAGATGTTTCTATCAGATTCTGTCATGATTTGTTATTGAACCAGAACACAAACACAACAGAGTAAATTTAACAGTTTATTGAAATTTGTGGATAGTGGAGGAAGAACCAAGAGTCTGTACTGAGCTGAAGCAGGAGGATGGTGAAGGCAGGAACTGGCAAGCAGGTCGGAACCTGAGCATGGAGGCAGCAGAACCAGAAGCACGACAGAATGGAGACTTGGAACCAGAACTACAGCAGGCTGGCGGAGATGGAGGAACTTCGGGCTGGACGAGATGAGCAGCAGAAACAGAGGTAAGCAGGAAAACAGAACGAACCGACGAGGAATGACAGAATGCAGTGAGTTTAAATAGTGAGGCTGACAGGTGTGCTGAATGCTGGCTGATTAGTAGCTGACAGGTGTGGATGATTACTGAACCGGAGACTGGAGCTGTATGGAAGGTGGAAAGTGTCCTAAGTATGTGCATGGTGCAGCAGACAGGCTGCATCATGACAGATTAATGTCAGGATCATGTCAAAGCAGCTCTGAAATGTTTATTTTATTACCAGAAGAAACATGTTGTCAGAGTTAAAATATTACTTTAAACCTAAATCTGCTGTGTGGATCATTTTTGGGCCTAATTGCAGCTACCTCAAAAAAACTAAAGTTTAGTGAATAGTTGCTGAAATACAGCGACTGACTGTTTAACTTGTTTAACCGTCAACTGATCAGCTGCCTAGTTTGCATGATGTAAAACCAGTTTGTGTGGTTCCTTGGGAGTGGTTGTTGTTCTTAAATCACAACAAGTCCTGGCTTGAAAGCTTTTTGTTAATTATTTTAGTATGAAGAGTTTTCCTCCTTTCAGTCCTCTGAGTAACAACAGCTTCTTGGTAAAAGATAAACAGGTTGAGGCCTCAGATCTTCAGCCTCCCAGGTTGAACCTTCATTCAGAGCTCCAGGTCTTCTCCTCTCTGATTGGTCAGCTCCACTGTTCCTCATTCAGACTCAAGAAGTTCTGCAAAACCCAGAAGAATAAAACAGATTAAACATGAATATTCACTGTTTCATTCTTCTGTGATGGTCATAAGTGACTAAACCTAAATCTGGTATGAAGAATAATAACCGTGAAAAATAAAAAACAGAACTTAACCTTAGTTGCTAAAATCCAAAATTTAAATTAAAAATGTACAGATTTAATCACTACAATTGTAGACTACATGTAAAATAAACCTACTTGTCTTTCCTGCATCATCAGAAAATAGAAAAACACACCAACCTCTGTCAGAAGAAGCTCCCAGCATTCAGGGACAGAGTGATCCCTGCAGGGAGATTTTATCTAAAGCCAAAGGAGGTCCGCCTACCACCTGGCTGGGTTAGTCTGAAACTGGAGCTTGTTTGCATTGCTAAATAAAAGGTTTTGTGTAAACAGGCTGGTTTGGTTGGTTCATTTGTTATCATGCAACCAGTGCCGGCCCGAGCCTCTTGGGGGCCCTAAGCAGAATTTGATTTGGGGCCCCCCCTCCAACCACGCAGAACCACCTATGCTAGAAGATAATTGACACAAACGTCACTCTATATTGTTATAAGGAATATTATAATAATAATCAAATTGTTTTTATTGATTTTTCATATTGAAACAACAGACATCCCATTCAACACATACAGAACAAAAGAGTAGGACTCAAAATTTACATCACAACAGCTCAAAAAACACAGACAAACTAACGAAAAGACCGATCCTACTACCATACACACCACCCGTGTTCCAGTTAAAACTAGATACATATAATTATTATCATTGTGGTTGTTATTGCTATTCAAACCTGAGGGAAAAAGGGGGGGGGGGGGTGGCAAGGCTGCTAGCTATGCTGAAGCAGATGAAAATTCAGATTCAAAATAGACCAGTTCATTGTTATTGTTTTGATTCGGGTTTTTCGCGCATGCGCGCCGGACTGGTTGGCAAAAGACGAACACAAAGGCGGACGCAAACAGAGAAACTGACGAGTTCTCCACGTATTTTTCTTCTTTAGATAACGTATCACAAGATCGTTTTAAGACTAAGTTGATGGTTGATGGTATCAGATTGCCAGATCCACACAGCAAAAGCCTGAAGGGACGGAGCGAGTCTGTGAAATGCTGCCAAGTGTTCTGTACCACGACACATACAGCTGCCTTATAAACTTCAATTCAATTCAATTCAATTCAATTTTATTTATATAGCGCCAAATCATGAAACATGTCATCTCAAGGCACTTTACAAAATCAAGTTCAATCATATTATACAGATTGGGTCAGATTATACAGATTGGTCAAAATGTTCCTATATAAGGAAACCAGTTGATTGCATCAAAGTCTCGACAAGCAGCATTCACTCCTGGGGAACCGTAGAGCCACAGGGAGAGTCGTCTGCATTGTACATGGCTTTGCAGCAATCCCTCATACTGAGCAAGCATGAAGCGACAGTGGGAAGAAAAACCACCCATTAACGGGAAAAAAAAACCTCCGGCAGAACCGGGCTCAGTATGAACGGTCATCTGCCTCGACCGACTGGGGTTACAGAAGACAGAGCAGAGACACAACAAGAGAGACAAAAAAGCACAGAAGCACACATTGATCTAGTAATCTGTTCTACATTAGATGGTAGTAACGGGTGAGCCGTCTTCTCTGGATGATGTCAAAGTTAACAGAACGCCAGACCAGGTGTACCTACTATGAAGAAAAAGAGAGAGAGCAAAAAGTTAAAAGCTGAAATGACGACAGTCATTTCAATGTAATACAATACAAAACTGGAGAACCGTAGAATGAAGAACAGTAGAAATCAGTAGAGTGAGAAAATTAGACCCTGATGTCCTCCAGTAGCCTAAGCCTATAGCAGCATAACTATAGAGGTAGCTCAGGGTAACATGAGCCACTCTAACTATAAGCTTTGTCAAAAAGGAATGTTTTAAGATTAGTCTTAAAAATAGATAGGGTGTCTGCCTCACGGACCAAAACTGGGAGTTGGTTCCACAGGAGAGGAGCCTGATAGCTAAAGGATCTGCCTCCCATTCTACTTTTAGAGACTCTAGGAACCACCAGCAGACCTGCAGTCTGAGAGCGAAGTGCTCTGTTAGGAACATACGGAGTAATCAGAGCTCTGATATATGATGGAGCTTGATTATTAAGGGCTTTATACGTTAGAAGAAGAATTTTAAATTCTATTCTTGATTTAACAGGAAGCCAATGAAGGGAAGCTAAAATTGGAGAAATATGATCCCTCTTGTTGATTTTCATCAGAACTCTTGCCGCAGCATTTTGGATCAGCTGAAGACTTCGAACTGCATTTTGTGGACTTCCTGATAGTAAAGAATTACAATAGTCCAGCCTTGAAGTAACAAATGCATGCACTAGTTTTTCAGCATCACCCCTGGACAGAATGTTTCTAATTTTGGCAATATTCCGGAGGTGAAAAAAGGAAACTCTGGAAACCTGTTTAATATGGGATTTAAATGACATGTCTTGGTCAAAAATAACACCAAGATTTTTTACTTTATTACCAGAGGCCAAGTTAATGCCATCCAGATTCAGTGATTGATTAAGAAGTTTATTTTTTGAGGACTCTGGCCCAAAGATTACAACTTCTGTCTTGTCAGAATTTAAATGCAGGAAATTTAAAGTCATCCAGCTTTTGATGTCATCAAGACATGACTGCAGTCGAAGTAACTGATTGGATTCATCAGGATTTATGGATAAATATAGCTGAGTGTCATCAGCATAACAGTGGAAATTAATCCCATGCTGTCTGATAATTTTGCCAACCGGAAGCATATATATAGTAAATAGAATTGGTCCAAGGACTGAACCCTGTGGTACTCCACAGGTGACCCTAGAGTTTGAAGAAGATTTATTATTAACATGAACAAACTGGAATCTGTCCGACAGATAAGATTTAAACCAGCCTAATGCTTTCCCCTTAATCCCTACAGTATGCTCAAGTCTTTGTAAGAGAATAATGTGATCAACTGTGTCAAATGCAGCACTGAGATCTAACAGGACAAGTACAGACACAAGTCCATTATCTGAGGCCATGAGAATATCATTGGTGACCTTCACCAGAGCTGTTTCAGTGCTATGATGAGCTCTAAAGCCTGACTGAAACTCCTCAAGTAGGTCATTACTTTGTAAATGTTCACAAAGTTGATTAGCAACTACTTTCTCAAGAATTTTAGATAAGAAAAGAAGATTAGATATAGGTCTGTAGTTTACTAGCTCATCTTGATCAAGAGAAGGTTTCTTAAGTAAAGGTTTAATAACAGCTACTTTAAAAGCCTTTGGTACATATCCATTTACTAAGGATAGATTAATCATGTCTAAAATAGGACCACTGATCAGAGGGAATACCTCCTTAAACAACTTGGTTGGGATTGGGTCTAACATACAGGTAGAAGGTTTAGATGAAGCTAAAATTTTAGATAGCTCAGAAAGCTCTACTGCTTTTAAACAGTTCAGACACTGCGCAGGTTCTAAGGATTCCTCCAATGCTGCCTCACTTACTGAGGACGAGGTAATCATGTTTGGGAGGATGCCAATTATTTTATTTTTAATGGAATCAATTTTATTTATGAAGAATCCCATAAAATCATTACTGCTAAGAGCTAAGGGGATGGCTGGATCAACAGAGCTGTGGCTCTGGGTAAGTTTGGCAACTGTATTGAAGAGAAATCTAGGATTATTCTTATTCTCCTCAATTAATGATGAAAAATATGCTGCTCTAACTCTGCGAATGGTCTTGTTATACAACAATAGACTGTCCCTCCAGATTAGGTAGGATTCCTCTTGGTGTGTAGAGCGCCATTTTCTCTCCAATTTCCTAACATTGTGCTTCAAGGAATGCAGCTCTGAATTAAACCAAGGAGCCAGCTTCCTGTGAATAATCACCTTATTTTTCAAGGGAGCTACATTGTCTAATGCAGAACGCAATGACAAAGTCATACCGTTTACAAAGACATCTATTTGTGAATTGGAAGAAACAACATTGCTGCCATCTACAGGGCATTTCTGCAATACGGAGGATATTAAAAAGGGGACAGACTCTTTAAGTTTTGATACAGCATTATCCGATAAAGATCTACTATAATGGAACCCTCTTTTGGGGGTGGAGAACTCCGTTAGATTAAACTCAAATGTTATTAAAAAATGATCAGATAGGACAGGGTTGTGAGGAAATACTGTTAATTCTTCACAATCAATGCCATATGTCAGCACAAGGTCTAAAGTATGGAGCCAAGAGTGCGTCGGTTTATGCACATTTTGAGCAAAACCAATTGAATCTAGGATAGTTTTAAAGGCTACACTAAGGTTATCACATTCTGTGTCAACATGGATGTTAAAATCACCCACTATAATAACCTTATCAGTATTTAACACCAAATCAGATAAGAAGTCTGACAGCTGATCCAAAAACTGAGTGCAAGGGCCTGGTGGACGATACAAAACAATAAACAGAAGAGGTTTTATTGCTTTGCAGTTTGGATGAGGGAAACTGAGGGTTAAATGTTCAAAAGAACTGTAGTTATTAATTGGCCTGGGACTAATTAATAAATCAGACTGAAAGATGGCTGCCACTCCTCCTCCTCTTCCCACAGATCTGGGAATGTGGAAATTTGAATAATTGGAGGGAGTTGACTCATTTATACTAACGTAGTCCTCTTGTAGCCAGGTTTCTGTGAGACAAAACAAATCAATCTGTTTATCAGAAATCAATTCGTTAACTAACAAAGTCTTTGGAGGGAGAGACCTTATATTTAATAGACCACATTTAATTGTTTTATTTTTAGGTTCAAGGTGAACCGTATTGATTTTTATTAGGTTTTTATGATTTGTTCCTTTTAGATAAGTTTTTGATCTGTTAAGTTTTGGCCGTGGGAAAGACACCGTCTCAATAGGATAATGGGTGGGTAACAGTACAGAAGCTGCAGAGAGGTGTGTTAAACTACGGCTCTGCTTCCTGGTCTGGACCCTGGGTTGTCAGCATTTAGGAGAACTAATAAAACCGGCCAGATTTCTAGAAAGAAGAGCTGCACCATCCAAAGTGGGATGGATGCCGTCTCTCCGGATCAGACCAGGTTTTCCCCAGAAAGTTCGCCAGTTATCAATGTAGCCCACGTCGTTTTCAGGACACCACCTAGACAACCAGCGGTTGAATGATGACATGCGGCTAAACATGTCATCACTGGTCAGATCAGGCAGGGGACCAGAGAAAATTACGGAGTCCGACATTGTTTTAGCAAACTCACACACCGAAGCAACACCAACTTTAGTGACCTCCGATCGGCGTGACCGGGTGTCATTACCGCCAGCGTGAATAAAAATCTTACTGTATTTACGCTTATCCTTAGCCAGCAGTTTTAGGTAAGATTCTATGTCGCCCGTTCTGGCCCCTGGCAGGCATTTAACTATGGTCCCTGGTGTCTCTAGTGCCACGTTTCTGACTATTGAGCTCCCAATCACCAGAGTCGGCTTCTCAGCGGGTGTGTCGCTGAGTGGGGAAAATTTGTTAGAAACGCAGACGGGTTGGTGGTGAACTGGGGGCTGAAATCTAGAGCTATGCTTCCTACGAACTGTCACCCAGCCGGCCTGCTTACCCGGCTGCTCGGGTGCTTCTGGAGGACCACTAAGTGAAGTAACGCTAGGTCTATGTGGCTCCGCGCTAGCAAAGGGGCGGCTATCAGCTGGTCTTTCCATAGCACGGAGCCGGGTCTCTAATTCTGACACCCTCGCCTCCAAAGCTACAAAAACACTACATTTATTACAAGTACCATTATCACTAAAGGAGGCAGAGGAATAGCTAAACATCTGACACAGAGAGCAGGAGATAAGGGGAGACTTAGTAAGAGACGGAGAAGCTGAAGTAACAGTAGGAGAGGAAGCCATTGTGGAGCTAAAGCTAGGCTAGGCTAAAGCTAGGCTAGCGCCCTTCTACCACGCCAAGAGAGCAAACCGTGAAACACGAGGAGTTCCCAAGCGTGATGTGCAGCAACAGAAAATGTTTTAAAAGTGCTTATGTGTTAGAAACAGATGTTACAGCAAAGAGATTAAAGATAAAAGCGAGAGAATCTGGAGCAACAAACCGTTGCTCACGCAGTGAAAACAGGAAGTGATGCAATACGCCTTACCGCAAACAGGAAGTGACACACTCAGGTCCGTACATGACTGTACCACGACACATACAGCTGCCTTATAAACACGGCAGGCCAGTACACACCAGAGAGCACGAAAGCTATGAAACCACTGGACGGCTACAGTTATTTTATAACGGGACATACGCACCATTTTCTGATTAAGCGGGTCAGAAAATGGATGGATGGATGTTCAGACATGTTTGTGTAACATATGAAGGCGCAGTCGAACACAGACAGCTCCTCAGCAGAGAGGAAGACCCGCCACCGGTAGGTTAAAAAAAACATTGTTCACAAAGGATTATTTTGGTGTTTTTGTCTTGTTAAAATGGGAGGGGGTGTCGGCAACGTTGCAGCGTAAACAGGGGTGTAATGCAGCCGCTGTCTGGTGCACATTATTGTACACTGATTGCACAAAGAAAACTAAAATGATGCGGCGTGCTGCTGCTGCAGCGCATCGACTCCGCTTCTCCTGGCCCCGTCTAGCGATCGCCACCTCCCCTCCGCCGCTATTTTAGTAGAACAATGACTAGAGCAGAATTAAGTTGTATTTACCAGAGATGAAGTGTAGACTGCAAATTCTGTCATAGTATGATGGATCCCCCAGTCCATTGGGAGTGTCTGCCTGCGCCCTTTTCATTGAAAATATCCATTTCTTTCTTCATTCTTCGTCCTTCGCTAAACGAAAGAAACGTACATCCAACGATTTGGAATGCCTCTGTGTGCAACCGGGAGCACAACAAGTGGTAGGCATTGTTTAGATTCCAAAAATAAACGAAGTAAAAGTACGCTCTAAATCACCCGTTTTGTAATGATAGTAGACGAGAACAGTTCTGCTTTTGCCTACCTGCGGGACCCGGATGTAGCGCTGACGTCACGCGTGAACTGGTCTACAGGAAATAAAAGGTTACCAGACCTTGAAATATCTCTTAGTGTTGCCCTGTAAAGTAATTCTAAGATGTTCCAACTTTAGGTGTGCCATCCCCTCCTCTACCCATCTTTTGTGAGTTGGTTGCTGCTTTTATCCAATTAAATAAAATCAATCTCCTGGCCATCAATGAAGAAAATGCCATTGCTTTCGTTTGACAATCGTTAATTCTGTTTCCCCCGGTGCCACACCAAAAATGGCTACCAGAGGAACGGGTTCAACATTTTTCTTGTAAATGAATGAAAAGGTTTTGAAGATTTTGATCAAGAATTCTTTGAGCCTGGGGAGAGACCAGAACATTTGAGATGTGTTGGCTGGAACATGTTTACATCCAGGGCAAGTTGGATCAGCTCCCTGGTAAATTCTTGCCAGTGTGTCCCTCATGAAATGAAGTCTATGTACCACTTTAAACTGTGTTAGTCCATGTCTAACACATACAGACAAACAATCTATGTGTTCTACTGCCCACCTCCATTCATTATTTGATATGTCCAGCTCTAATTCTTCCTCCCATTTCCTTTTTATGTGGCCAAGGGATGGGGAAGCTACCCTCTGGATATTTACATAGAGCATAGAAACCGACTCCTTAGTAGTCAGATTCATATCCAATAGCCCATCTATCCACCCACTCTGTGGTGATTAAAATGATGAGGAGAATGTCTTTTTCACAAAATCTCTAATCTGAAAGTATCTGAAGTAATTAGTTTTTAAGGGGATTCCATATTCCTTTTCCAGCTGAGCAGCAGACATAAGTACACCATCTTTAACCAGATTTTTAACAGATTCCACCCCAGCTCTATATCATTCCTTAAATGCTGTTCCCCCCAGAGCTGGAGAGAACAGCTGATTGCCATAAACGGGAGCAGACAGGAGGCATTTCTGTTTTTAAAATGAGTTCTTAATTGGACCCAGATTTTGATAGAGTTTAGTACAGCAGGGTTATTTGTGTATAGGAACCCATACTGGGGTTTCCTCATCATCTAACTGCGAGACCCAAAATAGCAACTTATGTAGATTAGCTGCCCTGTAATAATGTAAAGGTAGATGTACATTTATTTAATTTTAAAAAAAATATATATAGGGGAATAAAAATGATATTGGGAGAGATGACCACCTTTCCATATCTGATTTTTCCTTATCCGCTGTTACTTTAAAATTGTGCTTAAATAAATCTTTATATTTGCTTGTTACCGTAACACCTAAATATGTGAGTTTGTCTTTCATGGTTGTAAAAGTATAGGCCTGGAATGATAGTCTCCTCGTCTGTTCATTAATTGGGAAAAACACTTTTTTCTAGATTAATTTTATAACCCGAAACCCTCCCGAAGTTTTCTATAATGAGAGCCCCGAAATGCTTGTGGCAGGATGTGACAGGAAAAGGAGAAGGTCGTCAGCCTATGGCGAAAGGTTATCATTTTTCATCCCCCTGCGTATTTCCCCAGTTCAGAAACATTCCTCAACATTATTGAAAGAGGCTGGATTGCCACATAAAGAGCAAGGCTGACAGAAGACACCCCTGTCTTGTTCCCCCGAAACAGAGGGAATGGGTCAGATATTATATTATTTATTCTTACCATATGTTGGGGATTCGCATATATTAACTCAATCCACGAACGAAATTTAGGACCAAATCCCAATCTCTCAAGGATGGTAAACAAATTAAGATACTGTATTCTATCAAAGGCTTTGTGGGCATCTAGGGATATTACAATCTCTTGATCAATGTTATCATCAGCAGTGTATATCAAATTAAAAAGGCGACGGAGATTAGTGGGAAGTTGTTAACCAGCAACAAATCCTGTCTGGTCAGGATGTATTATATTACTTCTAAAAGGCTCAATCCTTGCTGCTAGTACTTTGGTCAATATCCTATAATGACATCCAAATAGACTCGCTGGACGAAATGATTCACATTTAAGTGGATTTTTTTTTTCTTAAGGGTCACCGAAATCATAGCCTGTGATTGTAACGAATATTATAAACGAATACAGTGAGGTTATGTATTAATATAAAATAAATTAATAAACGATACAAAAAAATACTTTAATTTTTCTTTTAAACTTCTGAATACAAACTGTCACAAAACATATTAAATAAATTCTTTCATCATCATTCATTTATATCACTTGTTTGAGTTACCAGGGGGCCCCAAGCGGCCGCTTAGTTTGCTTATGCCTTGGGCCGGCCCTGCATGCAACATGTCCAGACGTGAAAGCTGTCATCATTGAGGCATTTAACTGAACTTGCCAGTGTGCTTTGGATCAGTGTAATGATCCAGGTACTCTGCAGCTTTAGATCCCTGTAAAACTTTTACAGTAGGAAGAGATTTGAGGTCGAGACCTTTCTGCGTTTTTCTGCACCTGCAGTGCCCTGTGAAGGTTTTTTTTAGGGCAGCAGAAGTGGTGTAAAAAAATTGATTAGAAACCAAAAACTCTTATTTCTGAATAAAAACTCAAATTTTGCACATCATTGTCCAATTTGCACAATATGCAATGTGGAAAAACCCAAAAGGCAAACAATCCATCCATCCATTTTCTGACACGTTTATCCCTGTTTGGGTCACGAAGGGTGCAGGTGCCTATCTCCAGCGTTCATTGGGTGAGAGGCGGGTTCACCCTGGACAGGTCAACAGTCTATCATAGGGCAACATAGAGACAAACAGGACAAACAACCATTCATGCCTAAGGAGAGTTTAGAGAGACCAATTAACCTCCTGTGACTACAGAATCATTACAGCTTCTTTTTTTTTTTTTTTTTTTTTTTTTTTTTTTCCAGTGTCCTGTCTAGCAATGTGGCAATAGGAATTGATGTCTCAATGCCAGATAGAGCTCGACAGATTTTGCTTTTACAAGTGGAGCAAACAGCTTTCGCCATTGTGCTCCACTTGATTTATGCTTGTAAATAACTTTATTATGATTCCTGCAAGGAGAATTTCAAATTATATGGACATGACAATGGGAGACTAAAGGAAGAAGAAAAAGTGAAAGAAAAGAAAAAAAAGATTAGAGGTGAAAGAAAGAGGAGATAAAAGGGAGAGAGTGATAAAACCTTCTCCGTCTGCTCCATCACCTGGAAAGAGACACAAAAAGAACAGCACAACCAACAGACATAAAGCAACAGCTACACTCGAATAACACCTAGATGCCATTGCTAAATCATATATATTATTATGTAAGCTGACATGTGTAATGTGATATTTGAAAAAAGAAAGTGAAAGAACATAAATAAATAAATAAACACATTATAAGATTACTGTATATAAGTGAACACTTAATACCTGGGACCCAGCACCTGTGGGAGATGTGAAAGTGCACTAGTTTAGGTGAAGATTATCCAGAAATAGCTTGATAGTGATTGTGGAGAACCGAAGACCCACCTTCCCCGAGCACAGAGACAGGCGTCAGGGGACCCGTAACCCCGGACTCCCAAAGGGGCCCCTAAAGCAGGTCGCCCAGGAGGGGCCGACACAGGATATCCGCAACACCCCCCCCCAAGGAAGGAGCAGAGACGACCCCGAGGAAATCCCCCAGCCACCGCTATGCCGACGCCCCCAAGAGCCGCGGAGACGAGCCCGTGGGCTCCGCCGGCAGCTAGCCCCGCTGAAGTGGTCCCGGCCATGGGCCCTGAGGGCCAGAGGCCCCAGGGGCGCCCCGCCCCCGCGACAAGGGCCCCGGCCGCCCCCCGGGGGGCCAGGCCCCGCGAAGAGGCCGCCGGGAGTGGGCCGGCGCACGCCCGGGAACCCGCCCCAAACCCGAAGCCAACCAACGCGCCAGGGGGCCAAGGCGCCCGCCAACGAAGTGGAGGAGGGCAGGACGTGGGGGGATGGGCTCCGCACCTAGCGGAGACTTGAGATGTTCTTGGGAGAGGGAGCGGACCACACCCATACCTGGAAAAAAAAAAAAAAAAAAAAAAAAAGAAAAAAAGAGAATCATTACAGCTTCTAAATTAGTTGAACAAACTGAATTGTTGATCTACGACAGAAGCATCTGAGAACCTGAAATCCACATCCAGCTGCCTTAATTTGTTGCCCAACAGGTTTGTAAAAACAGTTCATGTTTCTGTTACAAAGACCCTGAAGAATTTGTCATGTTTTGTTCAAAGTGAAATTAAACTCTGTATACCTGAATAATACACAGGAAACAGAACATTGTTATAATGGTTTAATATCAGAAGACCAGAGATCTGTTCAGACTGCTGGCAGACATTAGATTAAACAGTTTGATCCTAAAACCATAAACATTGTAATCAAGAATATTAAAATACTATTCAAATACATGAAAAAGACAAAAATAGCAATGAAAAGTTGTTGAACAAGTCATAAACTAAAATGTTCCAAACAAGAATTAATATTTTTTTGCTTTATTTAGAAAAAGTGACAACGATGACTTACCCCCTCCCCTCAAAAAACAAAAAAACAGTCTATCAAATATTGACAGTGGTTACAAAGCTTACAGTGACATTTGTTGGACAGTTTTAGGTAACCAATCACAGTCAAGTTAGATTTGATACCACACCCCCACTGATCCTAATTAGTGTGTAACTTATGATGTTCAGTCATTTTTATTTAGTAACAGCTCAGGTTCAAACGAACTGTTTGTGTTTCTGGGTTGAAGTGGGAGGCGCTTGTGTTTCTCTGATGATCTCCCTGGTTGTCATGGAGAAGGGGAGGAGCTTCAGCTGAAAGGAGAAACAAAGGAAAACAGTCAGACGGGTTGATGCAAGGTGTAAAATGTGTTATAATGCAAATAGTTCGTGTAATCTAAAGTACAGCCAGAGAAAAAGATGGTTGTGGTAATAACACTCTAAGTTTTAAAGTTTTGCAAATTGGAGATAATTTAAAAACAATTTAATTCTCAAGATGTCCTAAAATGTATAAGTACTACCTCAGTACAATACTATCTTTTATTTAAGAAAAGCTAAAGTATTGAGTTGAGGAAGCAATGTCATTAAATTTACAGGATAACGGGGACATCTAGTGGTGGAATAACAGAGCTACAGCATCTAGAAACACTGTCCAGTACAGTGTTGCTCAAAGACCTGAGTCCTGCATGTTTTAAATGTTTGCCTGTTTCAGCACCTCTGAATCACATGAATGGGCAGTCAGCATGTTCCTGGAGAACTTGATAAGCTGCCTCTATGCTCATGAGCAAACCACTGAGCATACTGGAAGCATGGGGGTAAAACATGTGCCATCCATCCATCCCAGAGATTAATCTCTTAGGAAGCAGAGGGCTCCCTAAGTGAACCTTCTGGGGCTAAGGGTCTTGCTCAGGGACATGGCAGAAGTCTGTGGGATTCAAACCGGGGAATATGCAGCATTCCCAGGATACACACAGAGCCTATGGCAGCCTTGCTCCTGTCAGTCCATCCCAGAGCAGCAGCGGCTACAAATGTAGCTCACCACCATTAGGATGTGATTGTCTGAATGACTGAATGTAGAGAGAAGCGCTTTGGGGTCCTCAGGACTTTAAAAAGCTCTATACAACTACAGGCCATTTACCATTTTACCATTAATAGTGGCCAGGACAAAAGCCACATGTCTTGCTGATTTCTTCTTGCTGGCTGGAGACTTCTAGCGTTTATTTATCCAGTGAGCCTCTGTTTCAGCTGTTCATTGTCTCTCACTGTATACTTTAAAGTCCCCAGTAGTCAGACATCAGATGTGTAGAGCAGCATCATGTGATCTCCTCCTGGCCAGCACCAAGATGGACTCCTGGCTTTCAGAGAACAGTGGGACAGCAGCTCCTCTGTCGTCTCCTACCTGGAAGATCAGACTAACTCCTGATTCTCTTCTGCAGGAAGCAAGGATGAAATAAAGGAGGGTGAAGGAAATTAGGACGGACCAAAGGAGGGTGGAGTGTACAAGACTGGACTGATGGTTGGTCTCTCAGTTGGACTCGGTGGACTCCTTGCTTTGGTTTCACTCGGTGGTTTTCTGCTTTATAGAAAATGTTTTTGTCAGAAACAGAACGCAGAAGTGATCAATGTTTAAAACCATCCTCCAGCTGAAGAGTGAACAACAAGGAGTCATTTCCACCTGGAAGAAACCTTCAGCTCTGTGACAGAATATAAAGGGACTATAAAGACTCACCTGCTTCTCTTCAGCAGAGATAAAGGACAGGCAGATACTTGGTCTCTCAGTTTTTCTTGTTGTGGTTCTTCTTGTTTCTATTTATGTGCACCATAGGATGCAGAAATATTCATCTCCAACATATGAGTGTTGAGTCGTTCAGGAAAATATCGCAGGAAGAGATCTCAACATTTCTAACAAAATAGCAGATTTTACATTAATAACTCAGTTTATGTCCACAGAGGTGTCCTAAAGTCCATTTAATTTACCTAAGACAATGTTCATAATAGTCCCATATCCTCAAAAATAAAAAATTTTTTTATAAATAATTCCCAGCAGCCGTTGTTATGACCCAATCCATCCAAAATTAAAAATCAATAATAAGAAAAAAAAATATCATGGTGGTACTGCAAAAACAGGCAAAAAAACAATTCTGAGCTCAAAAGAACTTTGGCTGGCCCCTCGGTGGCGTTCACTCACACAGGCCGCTGTTTACCTGGACGCACAACTCCCACCAGTTTCTGCTTCACAATCCCAGGTGCTGGGGCACATTTTAACAGGCTTTGTTGTCCCTTTTTGTCACGGCTTGTGTTTCATTAACTCTCGATTAAAGAATCCTCCCGCTGCACGGATCAGCTCTAATGCGTCCTCTCTCCTCTTTTGCCCGGGACTAACGCACACATCCCCTTTTCACTAGTTCACTGCAGCCACACATGACCCATCCCTGATTCTAACCGGAATCAGCTTTAAAACAAAAGAAAACATGAAGTAAATGAAATAACAGAACCTGTCTCTGAACAGTCCGACACATTTATATATTACATCTATTTGAAAGGAAGTTACATGTTTACATGTTAACATTGTTTACATTTCAACTGCCTACTGTTCACTGCTGCACTTTATCCGGAAGTAAATTGAAATTTATCCTGTAAGTGACTGCGATTGATCACTGCACTTTATCCTGTACTGAAATTCACTGCAAGGTATCCTGTAGAGTTACTGCAATATTTCTGAGCTGTGTGAAAACGAAATTTCGTTCTGTATGCACTCTGTGTATAGAAAATGACAATAAAGAAAGTCTAAGTCTAAGTCTAAGTCTTAGTAACACAGTCGTTATGTTAGAACTGCAAATGTGCATAAAAGTAGATGAACTGTGGTACGACTGTATCAGTTAACCTGCATTCATACCTGTTGCACTTGGAAACATAATTAGGGTGTGCACTCCATTGATTACATATTACAAAGAACAAGGGGACGACGCACTAGTCCAAAACAAAAGTTTTTGAGGTTTTAAATGCAGCATTTTATTTTTCGTATAGCAAAAATGTAGTTACAATTCTACGGTGGCAACTTGTTCTATTAAAGCCAAGTTTGCATTTTCAACTCTTTGTGTTGGTGACTTCATTCTGACTGTTTGAGTAAACTAAAGAGAGCTCTGTTCGGATCTAGTCTAGTAGTGCATACCTGTCCAGAGGTGGGCTACATTATATATGCTAAGATTCTCCGTAAAGCTTTTCTTTTAAATGTTTCTTTTAAAATTTTGTTTTATTTACAGTATTGTCAGGGTTTTGTTTAACGATGAACTCAGGACGCACACACGGGACTAAAAGTTTGAGTCTTTATTGAGGGAAGAATGCTGGGTGGTGAGTAATGAAGACCGGAGGTTCAGGACTGCAGAAGGTCAGGGATGTATGTGATGGCAGGAGCTGACGGCCCGGCGTGACAGAGAGTCACGACTTTCCAGGCAGCCGGGAATGCTCAGTTCTGCTCGGCTAGCAGCCCCGTAGCCACAGCAGGTTAGCAGTTCGTTTGCAGACACCAGGACACAGAGCTGAGCTTCTCCAGGGCGGCTGGTCAGGTTAGCAGAACTTGAGAGACACCAGGACACAGAGCTGAGCTTCTCCAGGGCGGCTAGTCAGGTTAGCAGAACTTGAGAGACACCAGGGCACAGAGCTGAGCTTCTCCAGGGCGGCTAGTCAGGTTAGCAGAACTTAGGAGACACCAGAGCACAGAGCAGGGCCTTTCCAGGATGGCTAGTCCAGTTAGCAGTTCTCTGGAGACACCAGGACACAGAGCAGAACTTCTCCAGGGACAAACAGCAAAGTAAGAGACTATAGAAAACTGGCAGGACTAACCTTAAACAAGAAAAACAAATCTTCCAAGGCAAAAACAGGGACTGGCATGGAGAGCTGTGGAATGATGACGGCCCAGTGCTGAACTGAAGGCAGAGGCAGGTTAAATAGAACACTTCACAGGTGGAACCAGGGTCTGGCTAATTGACTGGTAAATGATATCAGGTGTGACTGACTGCTGAGGAGGTGAAGTGAAAATTGACAGAATATAACTGATGACTGAAAACTAACAATAAATAAAGTCAAACCTAACCCAAAAGAGATGAAAAAATGAAAATAACAGAAAAACAAAGTCAAACCAAAACTCAACCATGACATTACCCCCCCCCCCCCCCCCTCAAGGCCGGACTCCGGACAGCCTAAAATCAAACAAAACAAACTACAAAGTGACCGAACCAGGGTGGGTGGAGGGAAGGCAGGATGGTGGGCAAGAGTCATAACCAAGCTGATCTAACCTGGGTGAGTGGAGGGAAGGTAGGATGGTGGGCTAAAATCAAACCAAAACTACCCACTAGGGCGAACTAAAAGGGGGTTTCTAACAACCCCTGGTAAACCAAACAAAGGGCGTCTAACAGATGTTGGTAGGCCAAACAAAGGGCATGACAGGCGAACATCGCCACAAGGCAAAAACGGGCATGACAGGCGAACATCGCCACAAGGCAAAAACGGGCAGAACAGGCGAACATCGCCACAAGGCAAAACAGGCGAACATCGCCACAAGGCAAAACAGGCGAACATCGGCACAAGGCAAAACAGGCGAACATCGCCACAAGGCAAAACAGGCGAACATCGCCACAAGGCAAAACAGGCGAACATTGCCACAAGGCAAAACAGGCGTACGACAACGCCAGAGGGAAGAACAGGCGTACGACAACGCCAGAGGGAAGGAACGGGCGTACTTAACGCCAGAGGGAAGGAACGGGCGTACTTAACGCCAAAGGGAAGGAACGGGCGTACTTAACGCCAGAGGGAAGGAACGGGCGTACTTAACGCCAAAGGGAAGGAACGGGCGTACTTAACGCCAAAGGGAAGGAACGGGCGTACTTAACGCCAAAGGGAAGGAATGGGCGTACTTAACGCCAAAGGGAAGGAACGGGCGTACTTAACGTCAAAGGGAAGGAACGGGCGTACTTAACGCCAAAGGGAAGGAACGGGCGTACTTAACGCCAAAGGGAAACCCGCCGGGGCGTGAGGAAAACGCCGGGGCTTGGGGAAGAGAACGTCGGGATGTGAGGGAAGCAGGAACATCTAAAACGCCTAGGAACAAGAACAGAGGGCGTACTTACACGCCGGGGAACCGAGAACAGAGAGCGTCCTACACGCCGGGGAACCGAACTAGAACAGCGATAGCACCACAAAAGAAAAACTAAAGCTAACCCTTAAATCAAAACAAAACACTAAGCATAAAACTATAAAACTAATGCGATACCAGAAAATTAAAACAAAACAGAGAAACTAGGGCCCGAACTGGTAAACTAATGTAAAAACTAGATAGCTAAAGTAACACAAAACTGAAGCTGAAAGACTAAGGTAAAAAACAATACTTAAGCAAAATTATGACACTAAAGCTAAACTAGAAATTAAGGCAAAACAAGAAAACTAGAACCTGAATAAGTAAACTAACGAGAAAACCAGATAACTAAGGCTATAAATGAGGAAGCAAAGCAAAGCTTGGAAACTAAGGCAAAATCTAGAATCCTAAAACGGAGCAGGAAAAACAAAAGCAAAACAGAGACTAAGAACTCTAAGAAAACAAGAACCCCTAAATAACTCTAAAACCCCAAAATCCTAAGTAAATCAAAAACTGAAATCGAGCCCAAAAAATAACAGAAGGCACTGGCCTTAAGGGCTCAGGCAAAAACGGCTGCTAAGCAAAAAAGAAAAAGTCTTTGTGGAGGTCGTCCTGGACGAGGCAGGCGGCGGAGCAGCATCGCCCGATTAAACCCTCGAGGAGGGCGGCCCCGACGAGGCAAAGTCAAGCGGCCCGGAGACCGCGGTCGGCGGCTCCGGCCGGACAGGAAAGTCAGAGACGGGCGCCGTGGTGGACGGCCCCGACGAGGCAGGGTCGAGCGGCTCGAAGTCCGCAGTCTGCGGCTCCGGCCAAACAGAGAAGTCAGAGGTGGGCGCCGTGGTGGACGGCCCCAACGAGGCAGAGTCGAGCGGCTCGAAGTCCGCAGTCTGCGGCTCCGGCCGAACAGAAAAGTCAGAGGCGGGCGCCGTGGTGGACGGCCCCGACGAGGCAGAGTCGAGCGGCTCGAAGTCCGCAGTCTGCGGCTCCGGCCGAACAGAAAAGTCAGAGGCGGGTCCTCCTGGACCTCCTCACGAGGCTTGGGCGGAGGCAGGTCCTCCTGGACCTCCTCACGAGGCTTGGGCGGAGGCAGGTCCTCCTGGACCTCCTCACGGGACTTGGGCGGAGGCAGGTCCTCCTGGACCTCCTCACGGGACTTGGACAGAGGCAAAGCGGCTCCCTCGGAGGCCTCGGGCTGAGGCAAAACGGCTCCCTCGGAGGCCTCGGGCTGAGGCAAAGCGGCTCCCTCGGAGGCCTCGGGCTGAGGCAAAGCGGCTCCCTCGGAGGCCTCGGGCTCATCCTTGGCGGCCGGCAGAGCGGAGCCTTCAGTGGTCGGCAGAGCAGAGTTTACTGGTGGAGGCGGAACCATCTCCTCGGCTACTTCAGGCAGTGACGGGCAACAGGCTTCGGAGGGCGGCAAGTATACTTCAGTTCAGTTCTCAACCAAAGAAATCAGCATTTCAGTTTAGTTAAATTTTGCAACCAAGAACAGTCCTATCTTCGGCAGTTTATTGAAGATGAGTGTTGATCAGTCAAGAAGTCTTCAGTAAAAATGTTTGACTTCAGGTAATGCTAATCATCGGCAGATCCTAAAAAGTTTAAAGCCGATCAAACCCAAAACTGTAAAGAGCAGAGCTTTAATATTATATTCTCATTAGTTAGTTAGTTGTTGTGCCATGTCAGGATGTGACAAACTTGCATTAGTTCGGGACAAGACGGACTGCATTTCCCATGATGCAAGGTGGTCAAAATGGCCACCAACTCCCATCATGCAACGCGGCCCAAAATGGCCGGCGCCCTAGCAACCGATAACGTTGCTAGGGTAAAGTTGATAAAACTCGGTTGCACCTCGCAATCGGTCTTCTTCCCTGGCTCGCTGCCAAGCTGAGGAGACATACAGCTGTACTCCGTGGATTAATTACCCACACGCCACGTGCTCGAGTTTCTCGCTGGACCGAGATTTTTCGACGCAACGTTGTTCCCTGCTTTTCACACAGGAGGTCGACTCAAAAAGGTACCTTTAATTCCCTCTGATCAAATACTGGAAGCCGCCTTATCTCCCAGTGATCGAGAGAGGACGACGCGTTGTTTGGCCCAACAAGCGTCTAGGAGCCCAGAGAGAGAGAGAAAGACGAAGGAACTCTCTCAGTCTGGTCCCCGCTGCAGCCTGCGGACACCTGCGGTCGTCAAGACGCGTTCAGGACGTCGCGGGATCCGGAGCGCTCCGGACCGAGTCCGGGACTTTCACTCCGGACCAGCCCCGAGGCACCTCAAAGTAACGGGTTCTCCCCTTTTATTTCTGTCTCACCAACAGGGTGTTTAGAAGTGCCTGGGCAGACGTAGAAATTTGTAGGCTTAGGTTAATGCTTTTATTCCACGACGAAGTTGGAATTATTTTGCTGAATATTTTCTTTGTATGTGCATGCATTTTTACATTTTGATTTTGCTGTGTTGATTTGTGATTCATCAATAACCCCGCCGTGGGTCATTGCTTTAGTTCTGTTCCATCTTCTTCCCTGCTTTCCCCCCCCCTCTCTCTTTTCGCTTCTTCTTATCAGTTTAATCTCTTTGTCCAAGCTCATTCCGAGGCTTTTGCTTTAAACTCCCAGTTAGCCGCGCCCTCTCGAAGCGAGGCATTACCCCATCAGCGTAAGCGTGGTTACGTCATTAGGACCTCCCCTCACACTTCACGTAAATTGATAGACCACACGTCATCGTAGCAGCCATCTTGGGAGGGTGTCGGAAGACTGGACTGTAGGTAGCTTAGCTGATAGCTTTGTAAGGCATCAAAGCGTCCGGTGGGACTCTCAAAGCTGCTCTGTCTGTCAATGCTATGTCAAATGCCGATGTTCTGAGTGTGGTTTAAACAACCGTGAGTTGAGTTGAGATCTGCTAACCGCTCATTTTAATCCATTGTTTATTTTTGCTTTGTTCTTTTATTCCCACATATATATTTTGCATGTTTTAGATCCAGTAGTGAGTAAGAATTCCAAAGTTGTTGATCAGAGAATTACTGTAACAGGGAATTGCTTTTGGTTCAATAAAACCAACGACTGCGGAATAGACATTGTTTTGTGTTCAATCCAATTCACAGTTGCCTGGTTATTCAGAAATCAGAGCTAACCTCCTTTGGAGTTAACATCTGACATTAATACAGAGACAATATCATTGGATGGTGATAGACGAATAAGGATTTAAACTCTAATTGCAGTTACATTGGGGTTCTCACAGCTGCCGGATAAACCTCGTCGGTCACAAGTCCGACCAGATCATTTATCCCAGCATAAATGAGTTCATAACAGCAAATTAACTAATGCATTAGTGGTATAAATACTTACAAGCTTATAGCTAACATCACCACCATTTGAACTATATTTTGTTGTAGCGGAATTTTGAGTTGAATGATTTATTATTTAAATTATAATACCAAATTATAATTAATAATAATAATAAGCATATTCAACCAGCTTCTGGCATAACATTTACTGGCGTCTCTGGGTGGGCTAGTCTACTTATTTGGCGTTCCTTTAGACTAAACTGAATAACCAGCAACTTATGAATTTAATGAACACAATCTACATTCCAGCATTTTGACTGCTCACCTTGCCAAAAGGGCTATCCAGTCATAATTGATTAAGGAAATACTCCTACTAAATATGTACGTGTTTGTGGTGGTTTGAGGTTGTTAACCTGAGGTTTGAATATTGATTTCTAAACCTGGAGTTAGTTAGACTGAACTGGCTAGAACGTACAGCGCCTCCAGCGTCTGCTACTGATCAGTCATCTCCTGTGTCGTGTTCTGCTTTGAAAAGAGAGACCTTGCTTCCATCTGGTGGACGTTGTGTGTAATTGCATCATAATTGTTTTGATGAGGGAAACGATTCCCCATCTGCTGGACATTGTGTGTAATTACAGCTCAGTCTTCCCAAAAGTGAAGGGCACCCTGCCTCCATCTGGTGGCCAGGATAGGTAGTTGCAGTCACGGTTAAAAATTCAGATGAAAGCACTCGGCTTCCCTGAATGGATATTTGAAAGTCAGTTTCTTAAAACTTTCTTTATGGTTACTCCCTTTAATAATTTTTGTCAACTTATTATAATTTTTTTTCTTTTTGAATTTTTTTTTTTAAACTTTTAATTTTTGTTAAATTATTTTTTTCTTTTCCCCCTTCTGCTCATCATAAGTGGTCAAAGTTGATCTGTGATTTTGAAACTAAGGTTGCAATTTAGCGGTTTTTAACTGTCATTCTTTGCCACCTCTGAAGTTCCAAACACTTTGCTATTTTCCACACATGTGTAGAGCACCTGTTCTTAAATAACTTGCATCACAAACAAAGCCACAGCTTTATCACTTAATTACTGGCCGAAAGGTTAGTGGTCCATGTCACTCACAGTTAATATTCTCAAAGTTAAACAAGCATATTAACCGTTCCTAAACATAGGAGTTGTAAGTCGCAGGGTTGATTTTCCCCTGCGCAGCCAAATTAAACGCACGTATTTGACCACACTTCCTGCAGTAAAGTGTCAGTCGTAGTGCGAGTCGCTGTTGACAGTTAAAGTGAAGGCACTTAACAGTTGTTGTTAGCAGTTGTTTTTTTTTTTAGCGCTGAGCTAAACTACAGTGTTGTTATTTGATTGTTGTTGTTGTGTAGTGCTGAGCTACAGTTGTTGTGCTGCTATCCATAGCTGACAAAGAATGGATAGTAAAGGTTCTTCAGTCAAAGGAGCTGAAGGTCCACAATCCTCCATTGGAATGGAGGCTCAGGGTGTCATTAGCTCACTGCTTAAAATGACACCGGAGGACCAAGACCGCTTGAATCAGTTTAACATAGAGGACTGTGAGAGAAAAATTCAGGAATTGGTGGAGGAGGTCCAAAGCAAGCCAAAGGATAGATTGGTAGCAGATGTTTTGGGTAAATTATCTGCGTTGTACCACCGAAGGTTAGTGCTAGAGACTGAGAGGCGTGTCTCAGCTGAGGAAAGAATCAAAGAGCTAGAACAGAGAAGTGTTCAGGGCAGCTGTCATCTCACAGAGGAGCGAGAGGAGGATCTCATTAGCTTGCAGCCAGAAGGATCTGAGGGAAGACATGGGGATCACACCTGGAGGACATTGGATGAACTGGGCCCTCAGACACCTTCTGAGCGAGGGGTAAGCGAAGGTCAGGACAGATATAGCAGTGTGATACGGAAAGAAATGCCTAAACAACTTACGGTGGCAATCAGGACTGATGCACATGATGCAAATCATGGGAAAACACCTGCTTCCCACCTGACCCCTGACACTGTCTGCTATGATCCTTTCCCCCCACCAGGGCGACGGGAGCACCGTTCCTGGGACACAGGTAAACCCCACTCCTCTGAACTGCGTCCACGGACAAGAGTTCATGACAGGGAGGGTCCCCCGGCGTCCCACGAACGGCCGCCGATGCCAGGTAGGTGGTCAGAACCAGAGCCCCCCTGCTATCGTGGTTACCGCAGGCAGGAGTCGTCAGGAGAGGACTCAGATGGACCAGCCCCGATCCCTGAACAGGGACTGCGGATGCGTCAGCTTGAGTCCCTGGCCCGAGACATAGAGCGTTTTGATCCTAGCAATACAGAATCCACCATTGATGACTATCTCAGAGAGGTAGAGCGCTGTCTGCTAGACTTATATAGCCCCTCGGCTCGAGAAAAATTGAAGCTTATCTGGAAAACCACGTCCATGTTTTCATAGAAAGCCTCCCTCCAGCTACACGTGACCGTTACTCAGCTCTTTGTCAGGCTTTAAGAGAAGAATATTCTGTGTTCACAGACCCAGCTTCTGCGACTCTTGGAGCTTTTGCAATTCAGCAAAAGAGAACTGAAGCGCCCAAGGAGTATTACCGCCGTTTACGGGCTGCTTACTTTCAGGGACGAAATGCTCCCGGCTTGGAGGAAGACCACACTTTCAAATCTTTGTTCCTCCATAATCTTCATGAAAGCGTGCGTTATGAGGTTACCATGCATTGTAGAACCAAGAGACTTACCATGCAGGAAATCAGGAAATACGCGCAGGTGGCATGGGAAACACGTGTCCGGCCCAACAAAGGAGCCGACAGTGATAAAAAGGTTCTACAGATTCAGATCGAACCAGAAAAGAGGTTAGGTCTGGAGGGACAGGAGATGCCTCCCTTCAAACCTAAAACTAAATTTGGTTCCAAGAAGCAACATGGTTTTGAGTCGCAGCAGAAGAAAGCTTCTCATGATAGGAGAGGTCAGCATGACAGCATGGAAGGTGAGAGGTTTCAAAAATGGCACAGGCCGGATCCAGCCCGACACGGTAAGCAAACTGACTGGTCGGGAAAGCCGAAAAGCACACATGACAACAAAGGCTGGAACCTGCGTATGGAAGAGTCAATGAGAAAGGAGATGGAGGAGACTTTTCGCAGGTTGCTAGCTGACACAGTGCGTCAGATCGCGCCGCAGCCGTCCTTGCCACCATCCAATCCTGCCGACCCTCCTGGGAAACCAGGCCCAAGACCCACGTCAGCATGACTAGGCGTGGACCAGGCTCCCTCTTCTAACAGAGTTTATCTGATTAAGTGGGGGAACCAACCAAAAATTCACCAACAACCTTCTAAGATCCCATCAGCAGGTGATCAGAAAACCCCTTTTCTAAGGTTTTTAGGTGAACTAAACCATCGTGAAAACGCGCATCGCTTATACTGCTCGACAGTTATCGGAGGATGTGTCACAGCAAACGCTCTTTTAGACACAGGTTCCGAGATCAGTCTAATGTGCTCAGATTTGTTTGATGAGGTGACCAGAGCTATGGTGTCTCTTGGGAAACCGTTCCAGGTGGAGACCTGTAACGTGGGCATCACCAGCTACACTCAGGATCAGTCATGCATCACCAAACGGGCGTGGTTAGACATCACTTTCCGTGACATGACCCTTGTTCACCCCATCTACATCTGTACTTTGGACACAGAACCTTTTCTTGTGGGTCAGGATCTGTTGAACAGGTTAGCTCCACTCATTGACTGCCATCATGGTCATCTTTGGGCCCAAGTGGGGACCCCCAAGCCTCTTACTTCTGGAAGTGGACCATCCGTCCCTATCCACCAGGTGACCTGCTCCGAAGAGCCCAAAGAACTCTTAGCACCATTTCTGCCTTCAACAGAGCCGATTTCAGAATCCTCTGACACACCACCGCTTCGCAGCGATCAGAGAACTTCTCTCTGCAGCCACACATCTTTCCTTTGCTCACTTAAACACTCTGGAGTTGAACCCTATAACCCCAGAGTGGCCGAAGGTGTGCACCTGGAAAGCACATTCATGCCAGACGTGCTGCTGGCTCTTTGGTCAGAGAAATCTGCGATCAGCAGAGATCTGTACAGCTCTCTGTGCCGTGAAAGGCCCCATCTGGCTGAAACGAAACACAGCCACTATTTGCTCTCAGCAGACTGGCCTCGCCGGCTTCTGAAAGCAACGGGGGTGTGCATACTTTATGCACAGATTGGCACAAGACAGCTCTCTCATCCTTTCAGCATTGTGGAGAATTTACATCCTCCAGTGTTTGTTGGTGCTGATTTTCTGGTACGGCTAGGTGCACAGCTGGACACTTGTAACCAGGTCCTGTGGGCTCAGGCTCACGTGACCCCAAGTTCCTTCCTGGGCACCCCTGAAGTCATGCGATCAGGGCAAACAATCCCACAGGCTTGCCAGGTGGCTAGCGAAACAAACATGCTAATACCACCACAGACTGCAGGTGTACCTATTAGATTAGCCATCCTGAAAGGACAACAAATACAGAACACACAGGTTTTCTTCCAACCCCTTTCTTATTTACAGGAATCCAACCTGGTCATCCGGGGCACACCCCTGCTTGAGCTGAACAACCGCTCAGCTTACCTTCTAGTGGAGAATCCAACCCACATGCCGATCCAAGTGGTGGCGAAGAAACCTCTTGGGGTGCTCATCGAAAGCTCCTTCCACGACCTTGAGCTGAGCATTCCCGTCATTGGAGACCTGCCTTTATCCTTGACCGGCAGACAGGACTCGCCAGACACAGTGTTTACCTTTCCTTCCAACATGATCCAAACCAGGCGACATGAAGCTCGGCCTGCTGGATCCATTTGTGGTGCTACACTTGACGCTGAAGGAAACCTGTTGGCGTATATGATAGAAACCAACCCAACAGAACCAGCACCAAATCAACCAGAGAACCGGGACTCACCCACTGAGCCCTGCCCTGGTTTTAAAACAGAAATTATGCAGCAGCTGGAAAAAGCTGATGCATTGACCACTGAAACGGAGAGAACAGCACTTAAAGAGCTGCTCCATGAGTCTCAGCCCATTCAGCCCAAAGATTCAAACGAACTTGGGATCACCTTGACACACGTCCATGACTCACCAGTAGGAGGACACAGAAGCTGCAAAGCTAATCTGAAAACTCTCCAACAGGTGGCGTCCCGGCCTTCAACGGCCCAGGACACCCAGGAGTATGTACAAGGCTGCTTAACCTGCTGCCAGTTACAACCCACACGACCGCTAGACCGAGCCCTGCTTCAGCGAAGGGGGGTTATATTTCCGTGGTCACATTTGCAGACTGACTGGATCGGTCCAGTCCCCAAATCGTCAAGAGATAACAAATATCTTTTGACACTAACATGCGGCTTCACAAAATGTGTCGAATGTTTGCCGGCACCGAATGACACCGCTGTCACCACAGCAGCCCTGCTGCTAAATCACGTTTCCAGCCGGTGGGGCCTTCCCCTGCCCATCGACTCGGACAGAGGAACGCATTTTACGTCAAACATCTTGACCGCGCTTTTCGACATGTTGGGCGTGGAAGTTAAATTCCACATCCCCTACCACCCACAGTCATTGGGACAGGTGGAGCGAATGAACTGCACCGTGGTCAGCATGTTAAAGGAACATGCCAGCAGCCATGGCAGGGACTGGGACATAAAGCTTCCCTTGGTCCTAATGCTAATCCGCTCTACCTCACCATGCTCCACAGGGGTGACACTTTGCCAGATGATGACAGGGAGACAAATGACACTTCCCCTGAATCTCATCTACCAGCCCGAAGACGTTAGTGTGACAACCGTCTACACGGCACACCAATGCGTCACTGATTTAAAAGACCATCTCCAAACGACTTTCACGTGGGCTCAAAAGAACCTAGAGGCCAGCGTGCAAAGTCCGGAGTACAAATGGGTTCATGCGAACCAAATTAAACCGTCCACCAAACTCTCCTCACAGGGAACGGAGCCTAACTCCGCCCCCGCCGAAGAGAACAATGCATAGCATTAAACAGGACAAGTGCATGTTCAATCAGGACATTTTAAACGTGCACTAATAAAACAAATGTCCATACATAACTTCACGTCTATAAATTCACACTCAGCAATAACACCATGCATTTCTTTGGAAACGCTCACAGAAGTGGTAAAGAATGACATGATGTATACTCAGGTTGTTAGAGATTTAATCAGGACCTCACTCGAGAGGTTAGCTAATCCGTAAATAGCCTTGCTGAAGGACGGATTCCTCCGTACTTGGTACCAGTAGATTTGGTTGAAAAGGTTCTCAAATCTGCCTCTAGTGAAACACTGCAACCACCACAAACACACCTGGCTTACAGCCTAGGTAGTGCAATTCCAATATTTGTAAATCCTGACAACTTGGAGATAGGATTTATGCTAAACCTTCCCATCATTGAAAGAGCTAACGTGTATAGGCTTAAATCAGTATTGAATGTCGGTTTTTGGCAAGGTGAGACCCACGTACACCTACAAACCCCCTCGATGCTAGCCTATCATGATGCCGACCCCAAACTTTATTTAGTCCCTAATTTGGATTTGTGTACCAAAACCAAGGACATCCACTGGGTATGTCCAAGCAATCCATTTTCTGTTCCTCACCTCAAGGTGCTGTAGTCCACATTGGAAACATGGTTCTGCATCACCTTGACGTTGACAAATATGACTCAGAGATTGAAATAATAGATGTCTTTAAGAGATACAATTTCAGCATTGATGTTGGCATTGAAAGACAGCTTTTACTTGCAGGCACCCAGCTGATTAAATTCAGTCTCACTCCATCAGAGTTGAGCTCGGTCCCTCTGCTTCGCTTCCCCAGAGCTACAGAGTCGACCGACACTCACATTATGACCATTATTGTGGTTCTCCTTGTATTTGGATGGGCCATCACTACGGCGATGGAGTATGCAGCATACAAGCAGATCAAACAGTTGCAAACCAGGATTGACACCCTCACCTTCGTCGCCCCCAGGTTCGTAACATCAGCTCCTCAAAGGCCACAAGCTGATTAGACTACGAACCGCTGTCTCTCTCCTTTCCCTTTTCCCTCTCTCCTTTCTTTGGTTCAAAGTTCAAACCTTATGACCAATGAATGTATCGACAATGGTGATTGTGAAGTTTGCATTTTCTTTTTTTTATTACCTTATTGTTGCCTTATTAGCCAATAGAAATTACTAGCTATAGCTTAGTCTGCCCAGGCTAGGTCACTGACCCAGGCACAATAAATGCTTTGTTTTTTTTCCTTCCTCTTGGATGATGAACTGAACTGCATGAATCCCGAAGGACTACTAGAAAGACTATTAGGTTGTTCCACTCATGCACAACGGATCTTCGTCACGCCAGAATGGACTTGGTTGTAGCTTTAAAGACTGTGACCAGCATCCCACTCTTCAAAGCTAAAGAGGGGGTATGTTGTGCCATGTCAGGACGTGACAAACCTGCGTTAATTCGGGACATGACGGACTGCATTTCCCATGATGCAAGGTGGTCAAAATGGCCACCAACTCCCATCATGCAACGCGGCCCAAAATGGCCGGCGCCCTAGCAACCGATAACGTTGCTAGGGTAAAGTTGATAAAACTCGGTTGCACCTCGCAATCGGTCTTCTTCCCTGGCTCGCTGCCAAGCTGAGGAGACATACAGCTGTACTCCGTGGATTAATTACCCACACGCCACGTGCTCGAGTTTCTCGCTGGACCGAGATTTTTCGACGCAACGTTGTTCCCTGCTTTTCACACAGGAGGTCGACTCAAAAAGGTACCTTTAATTCCCTCTGATCAAATACTGGAAGCCGCCTTATCTCCCAGTGATCGAGAGAGGACGACGCGTTGTTTGGCCCAACAAGCGTCTAGGAGCCCAGAGAGAGAGAGAAAGACGAAGGAACTCTCTCAGTCTGGTCCCCGCTGCAGCCTGCGGACACCTGCGGTCGTCAAGACGCGTTCAGGACGTCGCGGGATCCGGAGCGCTCCGGACCGAGTCCGGGACTTTCACTCCGGACCAGCCCCGAGGCACCTCAAAGTAACGGGTTCTCCCCTTTTATTTCTGTCTCACCAACAGGGTGTTTAGAAGTGCCTGGGCAGACGTAGAAATTTGTAGGCTTAGGTTAATGCTTTTATTCCACGACGAAGTTGGAATTATTTTGCTGAATATTTTCTTTGTATGTGCATGCATTTTTACATTTTGATTTTGCTGTGTTGATTTGTGATTCATCAATAACCCCGCCGTGGGTCATTGCTTTAGTTCTGTTCCATCTTCTTCCCTGCTTTCCCCCCCTCTCTCTTTTCGCTTCTTCTTATCAGTTTAATCTCTTTGTCCGAGCTCATTCCGCGGCTTTTGCTTTAAACTCCCAGTTAGCCGCGCCCTCTCGAAGCGAGGCATTACCCCATCAGCGTAAGCGTGGTTACGTCATTAGGACCTCCCCTCACACTTCACGTAAATTGATAGACCACACGTCATCGTAGCAGCCATCTTGGGAGGGTGTCGGATGACTGGACTGTAGGTAGCTTAGCTGATAGCTTTGTAAGGCATCAAAGCGTCCGGTGGGACTCTCAAAGCTGCTCTGTCTGTCAATGCTATGTCAAATGCCGATGTTCTGAGTGTGGTTTAAACAACCGTGAGTTGAGTTGAGATCTGCTAACCGCTCATTTTAATCCATTGTTTATTTTTGCTTTGTTCTTTTATTCCCACATATATATTTTGCATGTTTTAGATCCAGTATTGAGTAAGAATTCCAAAGTTGTTGATCAGAGAATTACTGTAACAGGGAATTGCTTTTGGTTCAATAAAACCAACGACTGCGGAATAGACATTGTTTTGTGTTCAATCCAATTCACAGTTGCCTGGTTATTCAGAAATCAGAGCTAACCTCCTTTGGAGTTAACATCTGACATTAATACAGAGACAATATCATTGGATGGTGATAGACGAATAAGGATTTAAACTCTAATTGCAGTTACATTGGGGTTCTCACAGCTGCCGGATAAACCTCGTCGGTCACAAGTCCGACCAGATCATTTATCCCAACATAAATGAGTTCATAACAGCAAATTAACTAATGCATTAGTGGTATAAATACTTACAAGCTTATAGCTAACATCACCACCATTTGAACTATATTTTGTTGTAGCGGAATTTTGAGTTGAATGATTTATTATTTAAATTATAATACCAAATTATAATTAATAATAATAATAAGCATATTCAACCAGCTTCTGGCATAACATAGTGCAATGGTTCAGTTCACTAAACTCTACTGAATCTTTTAAATATTTGTCTCTCTAGGTTCTTGAATGTTTACGGGCCTCTTAAGTCCAAATCAAACTTTTTAAAATAATTTTCTTGACTTCCTGTCTGTGACTGTTTAATTTTTGTGAGAGAAATGTTGGTTTAATAGTAAATGGCTTGTACTTGAATAGCGCTTTAACTAGTCTTGACGACCTCCAAAGCGCTCTACAGTTATTCATTCACACCCTGACGGTGGTGAGCTATGTTAGTAGCCACACCCAGGCCAGCTGACAGCTTTGCCAGGGCCCAGGACAACGCAGTCATTTTGGGCCCCCCCTCTACACCTGCCGCCACCACACACACACACACACACACACACACACACACACACACACACACACACACACACACACACACACACACACACACACACACACTCTCACATTTGTGGCCTATTTAGGTCCTCCAAAAAAAAATCTTACCTTCTTAGGACCATGCTTTCTAGACACTCTAGGAACATTAAAATGATATACAAAAATCAGAAAAAAATTAAAGAAAATTATCATCACTTCAAATATTGAAAAAATAAATAAAAATTTTCTTTATATTATTACTGCACTTGTTAGGTCCAATAAGACTAGAAAACTGTGTTTTGTGCCACCGTTTGGCATATCAGCAATGTAGGCTGACAAACTTGGTACCAAACGAAAGGGTGGATCGAGACGATCGAAACAAGCCCACTTGAGAAAACGTAGCCCCCCCCTGTGTCTTGCAGTAGCTGTTTTTTGACCTTACTGAGTGCCGGTATGGGCGAAAATGAGGCCTACTAGTAAAACAGTGTTTTGTGCCACCATTTGGCATAAGACCAATGTAGGCTGACAAACTTGGTACCAAACGAAAGGGTGGATCGAGACGATCGAAACAAGCCCACTTGAGAAAACGTAGCCCCCTCCTGTGTCTTGCAGTAGCTGTTTTTTGACCTTACTGAGTGCCGGTATGGGTGAAAATGAGGCCTACCAGTAAAACAGTGTTTTGTGCCACCATTTGGCATAAGAGCAATATAGGCTGACAAACTTGGTATCAAAAGAAAGGGTGGATCGAGACGATCGAAACAAGCCCACTTGAGAACATGTAGCCCCCTCCTGTGTCTTGCAGTAGCTGTTTTTTGACCTTACTGAGTGCTGGTATGGGAGAAAATGAGGCCTAATAGAAAACTGTGTTTTGTGCCACCGTTTGGCATAGGAGCAATGTAGGCTGACAAACTTGGTACCAAACGAAAGGGTGGATCGAGACGATCGAAACAAGCCCACTTGAGAACACGTAGCCCCCTCCTGTGTCTTGCAGTAGCTTTTTTCTGACCTTACTGAGTGCTGGTATGGGAGAAAATGAGGCTTACTAGTAAAACAGTGTGTTTTGTGCCACCATTTGGCATAGGGGCAATATAGGCTGACAAACTTGGTATCAAATGAAAGGGTGGATCGAGACGATCGAAACAAGCCCACTTGAGAACATGTAGCCCCCTCCTGTGTCTTGCAGTAGCTGTTTCTTGACCTTACTGAGTGCCGGTATGGGAGAAAATGAGGCTTACTAGTAAAACAGTGTGTTTTGTGCCACCATTTGGCATAGGGGCAATATAGGCTGACAAACTTGGTATCAAATGAAAGGGTGGATCGAGACGATCGAAACAAGCCCACTTGAGAACATGTAGCCCCCTCCTGTGTCTTGCAGTAGCTGTTTTTTGACCTTACTGAGTGCCGGTATGGGTGAAAATGAGGCCTACTAGTAAAACAGTGTTTTGTGCCACCATTTGGCATAGGAGCAATATAGGCTGACAAACTTGGTATCACATGAAAGGGTGGATTGAGACGATCAAAACAAGCCCACTTGAGAACATGTAGCCCCCTCCTGTGTCTTGCAGTAGCTGTTTTTTGACCTTACTGAGTGCTGGTATGGGAGAAAATGAGGCCTAATAGAAAACTGTGTTTTGTGCCACCGTTTGGCATAGGAGCAATGTAGGCTGACAAACTTGGTACCAAACGAAAGGGTGGATCAAGACGATCGAAACAAGCCCACTTGAGAACATGTAGCCCCCTCCTGTGTCTTGCAGTAGCTGTTTTCTGACCTTACTGAGTGCTGGTATGGGAGAAAATGAGGCTTACTAGTAAAACAGTGTGTTTTGTGCCACCGTTTGGCATAGGAGCAATATAGGCTGACAAACTTGGTATCAAATGAAAGGGTGGATCGAGACGATCGAAACAAGCCCACTTGAGAACATGTAGCCCCCTCCTGTGTCTTGCAGTAGCTGTTTTCTGACCTTACTGAGTGCCGGTATGGGTGAAAATGAGGCCTACTAGTAAAACAGTGTTTTGTGCCACCATTTGGCATAGGAGCAATATAGGCTGACAAACTTGGTATCACATGAAAGGGTGGATCAAGACAATCGAAACAAGCCCACTTGAGAACATGTAGCCCCCTCCTGTGTCTTGCAGTAGCTGTTTTCTGACCTTACTGAGTGCCGGTATGGGAGAAAATGAGGCCTAATAGAAAACTGTGTTTTGTGCCACCGTTTGGCATAGGAGCAATGTAGGCTGACAAACTTGGTATCACATGAAAGGGTGGATCGAGACGATTGAAACATCCTAGATTCAATTGGTTTTGCTCAAAATGTGCATAAACCGACGCACTCTTGGCTCCATACTTTAGACCTTGTGCTGACATATGGCATTGATTGTGAAGAATTAACAGTATTTCCTCACAACCCTGTCCTATCTGATCATTTTTTAATAACATTAGAGTTTAATCTAACTGAGTTCTCCACCCCCAAAAGAGGGTTCCATTATAGTAGATCTTTATCGGATAATGCTGTATCAAAACTTAAAGAGTCTGTCCCCTTTTTAATATCCTCCGTATTGCAGAAATGCCCAGTAGATGGCAGCAATGTTGTTTCTTCCAATTCACAAATAGATGTCTTTGTAAATGGTATGACTTTGTCATTGCGTTCTGCATTAGACAATGTAGCTCCCTTGAAAAAGAAGGTGATTATTCACAGGAAGCTGGCTCCTTGGTTTAATTCAGAGCTGCGTTCCTTGAAGCACAATGTTAGGAAATTGGAGAGAAAATGGCGCTCTACACACCAAGAGGAATCCTACTTAATCTGGAGGGACAGTCTATTGTTGTATAACAAGACCATTCGCAGAGTTAGAGCAGCATATTTTTCATCATTAATTGAGGAGAATAAGAATAATCCTAGATTTCTCTTCAATACAGTTGCCAAACTTACCCAGAGCCACAGCTCTGTTGATCCAGCCATCCCCTTAGCTCTTAGCAGTAATGATTTTATGGGATTCTTCATAAATAAAATTGATTCCATTAAAAATAAAATAATTGGCATCCTCCCAAACATGATTACCTCGTCCTCAGTAAGTGAGGCAGCATTGGAGGAATTCTTAGAACCTGCGCAGTGTCTGAACTGTTTAAAAGCAGTAGAGCTTTCTGAGCTATCTAGAATATTAGCTTCATCTAAACCTTCTACCTGTATGTTAGACCCAATCCCAACCAAGTTGTTTAAGGAGGTATTCCCTCTGATCAGTGGTCCTATTTTAGACATGATTAATCTATCCTTAGTAAATGGATATGTACCACAGGCTTTTAAAGTAGCTGTTATTAAACCTTTACTTAAGAAACCTTCTCTTGATCAAGATGAGCTAGTAAACTACAGACCTATATCTAATCTTCTTTTCTTATCTAAAATTCTTGAGAAAGTAGTTGCTAATCAACTTTGTGAACATTTACAAAGTAATGACCTACTTGAGGAGTTTCAGTCAGGCTTTAGAGCTCATCATAGCACTGAAACAGCTCTGGTGAAGGTCACCAATGATATTCTCATGGCCTCAGATAATGGACTTGTGTCTATACTTGTCCTGTTAGATCTCAGTGCTGCATTTGATACAGTTGATCACAATATTCTCCTACAAAGACTTGAACATACTGTAGGGATTAAGGGAAAAGCATTAGGCTGGTTTAAATCTTATCTGTCGGACAGATTCCAGTTTGTTCATGTTAATAATAAATCTTCTTCAAACTCTAGGGTCACCTGTGGAGTACCACAGGGTTCAGTCCTTGGACCAATTCTATTTACTATATATATGCTTCCGGTTGGCAAAATTATCAGACAGCATGGGATTAATTTCCACTGTTATGCTGATGACACTCAGCTATATTTATCCATAAATCCTGATGAATCCAATCAGTTACTTCGACTGCAGTCATGTCTTGATGACATCAAAAGCTGGATGACTTTAAATTTCCTGCATTTAAATTCTGACAAGACAGAAGTTGTAATCTTTGGGCCAGAGTCCTCAAAAAATAAACTTCTTAATCAATCACTTAATCTGGATGGCATTAACTTGGCCTCTGGTAATAAAGTTAAAAACCTTGGTGTTGTTTTCGACCAAGACATGTCATTTAAATCCCATATTAAACAGGTTTCCAGAGTTTCCTTTTTTCACCTCCGGAATATCGCCAAAATTAGAAACATTCTGTCCAGGGGTGATGCTGAAAAACTAGTCCATGCATTTGTTACTTCAAGGCTGGACTATTGTAATTCTTTACTATCAGGAAGTCCACAAAATGCAGTTCGAAGTCTTCAGCTGATCCAAAATGCTGCGGCAAGAGTCCTGATGAAAATCAACAAGAGGGATCATATTTCTCCAATTTTAGCTTCCCTTCATTGGCTTCCTGTTAAATCAAGAATAGAATTTAAAATTCTTCTTCTAACGTATAAAGCCCTTAATAATCAAGCTCCATCATATATCAGAGCTCTGATTACCCCGTATGTTCCTAACAGAGCACTTCGCTCTCAGACTGCAGGTCTGCTGGTGGTTCCTAGAGTCTCTAAAAGTAGAATGGGAGGCAGATCCTTTAGCTATCAGGCTCCTCTCCTGTGGAACCAACTCCCAGTTTTGGTCCGTGAGGCAGACACCCTATCTATTTTTAAGACTAATCTTAAAACTTTCCTTTTTGACAAAGCTTATAGTTAGAGTGGCTCATGTTACCCTGAGCTATCTCTATAGTTGTGCTGTGATAGGCCTAGGCTGCTGGAGGACATCAGGGTCTAATTTTCTCACTCTACTGATTTCTACTGTTCTTCATTCTACGGTTCTCCAGTTTTGCATTGTATTACATTGAAATGACTGTCGTCATTTCAGCTTTTAACTTTTTGCTCTCTCTCTTTTTCTTCATAGTAGGTACACCTGGTCTGGCGTTCTGTTAACTTTGACATCATCCAGAGAAGACGGCTCACCCGTTACTACCATCTAATGTAGAACAGATTACTAGATCAATGTGTGCTTCTGTGCTTTTTGTCTCTCTTGTTGTGTCTCTGCTCTGTCTTCTGTAACCCCCAGTCGGTCGAGGCAGATGACCGTTCATACTGAGCCCGGTTCTGCCGGAGGGTTTTTTTTTCCCGTTAATGGGTGGTTTTTCTTCCCACTGTCGCTTCATGCTTGCTCAGTATGAGGGATTGCAGCAAAGCCATGTACAATGCAGACGACTCTCCCTGTGGCTCTACGGTTCCCCAGGAGTGAATGCTGCTTGTCGGGACTTTGATGCAATCAACTGGTTTCCTTATATAGGACATTTTGACCAATCTGTATAATCTGACCCAATCTGTATAATATGATTGAACTGGATTTTGTAAAGTGCCTTGAGATGACATGTTTCATGATTTGGCGCTATATAAATAAAATTGAATTGAATTGAATTGAATTGCCCACTTGAGAACATGTAGCCCCCTCCTGTGTCTTGCAGTAGCTGTTTTCTGACCTTACTGAGTGCTGGTATGGGAGAAAATGAGGCTTACTAGTAAAACAGTGTGTTTTGTGCCACCGTTTGGCATAGGAGCAATATAGGCTGACAAACTTGGTATCAAATGAAAGGGTGGATCGAGACGATCGAAACAAGCCCACTTGAGAACATGTAGCCCCCTCCTGTGTCTTGCAGTAGCTGTTTTCTGACCTTACTGAGTGCTGGTATGGGAGAAAATGAGGCTTACTAGTAAAACAGTGTGTTTTGTGCCACCGTTTGGCATAGGGGCAATATAGGCTGACAAACTTGGTATCAAATGAAAGGGTGGATCGAGACAATCGAAACAAGCCCACTTGAGAACATGTAGCCCCCTCCTGTGTCTTGCAGGGTTAGGGTTAGGGTTAATCTTTGTCTTGCAGCAGCTGTTTTTTGACCTTACTGGAACAAACAGACTATACTTTAATCTACTTCAGTCAAAACTGTGTCACAAATTTGAGATGATTCTGTTTTTTCCTATCTTCCTGGACCAAACCATTGCTCGTAGACTTCAGAAACATATATTTAAAAGGTAACAAAGGTATGGTGATGGAAAGTAAAAAAAAAATCTGTTATCAGGACCTGGGTGATAGTTGTTATAGGGACTATTTGTATATCATACACGTACACACACCATTTTCCTGATGTTGATAGAACATTGGATGTGTGTGATATCTTATGGTCTCAATAAGAACCATCCTTGGTCCTAATTAGGACCTTTTAATTTATTTACATCTTATGGGGAAACTGCAGGAGGTATATGCTTAGGGGGTTTGGTTGAGATTGGACCTGATAGAGCCATATGGAGCCATATGGAGAATAGGTATAGTCAAATTCTACATATTTTACCAATTTTTCACAGCAATTCAAGAATTTTTGTGTCCTATTACTAAAGCTAGAAAGCTATCCAAAGATGCTAGGAACTTCCAACTTCACATCCTCTGAGTCTCAGGCAGAAAATTCTTTTTCATTTAGGGCCAATTTGGAATGTATTTATCTAATTGGCAGGATCTCAAATATTGGACAGCACTAATGCTAGAACTAGAGGCCTGAGCAAGGTTGACCCCTGCTCTACATACAGCACATGTAACCTTAGCAGTTCTTCAGGGTGGGGGATGGGTAGGTGCACTTAGGCTATTTTTCCACCGCTTTTTTTTCCTTCTAGCTAACTGCTAGTTTCCAGCCATCAGCTTCACCTATTGGCTTCTAGCTATTTGCTAGCTTCCAGCCACCCGCTTCATCTATTGGCTTCTAGCTAACTGCTAGTTTCCAGCCATCAGGTAGTGAATTCCAGCTAACTGCTAGCTTCCAGCCATCAGCTTCACCTATTGGCTTTTAGCTAACTGCTAGTTCCCAGCCACCGGCTTCATCTATTGGCTTCTAGCTAACTGCTAGTTTCCAGCCATCAGGTAGTGGCTTCTAGCTAACTGCTAGCTTCCAGCCACCGGCTTCATCTATTGGCTGACAGCTAACTGCTAGTTTCCAGCCATCAGGTAGTGGCTTCTAGCTAACTGCTAGCTTCCAACCACCAGCTTCATCTATTGGCTGACAGCTAACTGCTAGTTTCCAGCCATCAGGTAGTGGCTTCTAGCTAACTGCTAGTTTCCAGCCATCAGCTTCACCTATTGGCTTCTAGCTAACTGCTAGCTTCCAGCCACCGGCTTCATCTATTGGCTTCTAGCTAACTGCTAGTTTCCAGCCATCAGGTAGTGGCTTCTAGCTAACTGCTAGCTTCCAGCCACCGGCTTCATCTATTGGCTTCTAGCTAACTGCTAGTTTCCAGCCATCAGGTAGTGGCTTCTAGCTAACTGCTAGCTTCCAGCCACCGGCTTCATCTATTGGCTGACAGCTAACTGCTAGTTTCCAGCCATCAGGTAGTGGCTTCTAGCTAACTACTAGTTTCCAGCCATCAGCTTCACCTATTGGCTTCTAGCTAACTGCTAGCTTCCAGCCACCGGCTTTATCTATTGGCTTCTAGCTAACTGCTAGTTTCCAGCCATCAGGTAGTGAATTCTAGCTAACTGCTAGCTTCCAGCCACCGGCTTCATCTATTGGCTGACAGCTAACTGCTAGTTTCCAGCCATCAGGTAGTAGCTTCTAGCTAACTACTAGTTTCCAGCCATCAGCTTCACCTATTGGCTTCTTGCTAACTGCTAGCTTCCAGCCACTGGCTTTATCTATTGGCTTCTAGCTAACTGCTAGTTTCCAGCCATCAGGTAGTGGCTTCTAGCTAACTGCTAGCTTCCAACCACCGGCTTCATCTATTGGCTGACCGCTAACTGCTAGTTTCCAGCCATCAGGTAGTGGCTTCTAGCTAACTGCTAGCTTCCAACCACCGGCTTCATCTATTGGCTGACAGCTAACTGCTAGTTTCCAGCCATCAGGTAGTGGCTTCTAGCTAACTGCTAGCTTCCAGCCACCGGCTTAATCTATTGGCTGACAGCTAACTGCTAGTTTCCAGCCATCAGGTAGTGGCTTCTAGCTAACTGCTAGCTTCCAACCACCGGCTTCATCTATTGGCTGACCGCTAACTGCTAGTTTCCAGCCATCAGGTAGTGGCTTCTAGCTAACTGCTAGCTTCCAGCCACCGGCTTCATCTATTGGCTGACAGCTAACTGCTAGTTTCGAGCCATCAGGTAGTGGCTTCTAGCTAACTACTAGTTTCCAGCCATCAGCTTCACCTATTGGCTTCTAGCTAACTGCTAGCTTCCAGCCACCGGCTATATCTATTGGCTTCTAGCTAACTGCTAGTTTCCAGCCATCAGGTAGTGAATTCTAGCTAACTGCTAGCTTCCAGCCACCGGCTTCATCTATTGGCTGACAGCTAACTGCTAGTTTCCAGCCATCAGGTAGTGGCTTCTAGCTAACTACTAGTTTCCAGCCATCAGCTTCACCTATTGGCTTCTCGCTAACTGCTAGCTTCCAGCCACTGGCTTTATCTATTGGCTTCTAGCTAACTGCTAGTTTCCAGCCATCAGGTAGTGGCTTCTAGCTAACTGCTAGCTTCCAACCACCGGCTTCATCTATTGGCTGACCGCTAACTGCTAGTTTCCAGCCATCAGGTAGTGGCTTCTAGCTAACTGCTAGCTTCCAACCACCGGCTTCATCTATTGGCTGACAGCTAACTGCTAGTTTCCAGCCATCAGGTAGTGGCTTCTAGCTAACTGCTAGCTTCCAACCACCAGCTTCATCTATTGGCTGACAGCTAACTGCTAGTTTCCAGCCATCAGGTAGTGGCTTCTAGCTAACTGCTAGTTTCCAGCCATCAGCTTCACCTATTGGCTTCTAGCTAACTGCTAGCTTCCAGCCACCGGCTTCATCTATTGGCTGACAGCTAACTGCTAGTTTCCAGCCATCAGGTAGTGGCTTCTAGCTAACTGCTAGTTTCCAGCCATCAGCTTCACTTATTGGCTTCTAGCTAACTGCTAGCTTCCAGCCACCGGCTTCATCTATTGGAAATTGATTCTTAAGCTGTAAAGCGACGTTTGCCTTCACCTGTACAACTTGAGTATCACTGTGTGACTCACAAGAGCGTAATCCTCTGCGTGGTGGAATGGCATATTTATGACAGAAATTAGCATATCATGACATCATTTTTTCCTGTGCAATTAGTTTTACCGGTATATTCATAAACAATATAATATGGCCCAGCCCCAATTAATGCTCCCCAATTTTTTTTCTAGCAGCAACATAGGATAGCTATTGGAAATGCTATCCAGCATCCACAGATGCGGGCCAGTCAGATTAACTAATCTATAGATCCCCTTCTCTGAAAGAGGGTGGAGAGTCTTAAGGTCTTATGAGGTTTATGTTATAGCAGAAAACAAAATCCACAATGTTTATGAGCATAAATAAGATTTTAGTTAGCACATGAGTATATAAAGTTAATAAAGATGCCATATAATGTTTAAGTTTATAAATTACTTAATTTTTGAAAGAGGTAAAAAAATTTTGGTGCACTTACAATTACACCATTTAAACAAATGTGGTATAAGAAGCAAAATAATGTAAAGCATGATACTGAGCAATCACACAAGTTGGCCAGATTTCATACAGTGGGCAAAAACTTTAAGATGCAATATGCACTTGTAATTACACATGTTGGCCATAGGTGGGACAGTGAGCAAAAAATGTTAGTTGCCAAACACACTTGCAATTACACGAGTTGGCCAGTGGCGGCACGTGAGCAAAACCCTCATTCATCTAAAATACCTCCTCATTAGGTCCAGGAAGATTTTCCTAGATTTTACCACTAGGGCTACTAATAAGCCATCCTCTATCTGTTTCTGGGTTCCTCCTTATTGGGACCATGATTTTGGTCCTAACTTTTCCACCTGTCCTAATATGGAAGGTGATTTGCTTTCGAATGGTCTCGAGAAGGGTGGTAATACAGGAACACACACACACACACACACACACACACACACCAAAATAAAAGTCAACTTAACTGTATACTTCATGCCCTGGAAATCTCTGTATTTTATACTGGATATTTTCAACCATCTATTGAATTTAGTGCACTGTTTGATCTTTTCTTCATAAGAGAACAGCACTGCAGCCAAAATATGGCCTTTTTTGACCTGCTGTATATTAGCCAGTCCTTAAGCTTTTGTGATTTTAATTTTATTATTACAATTAAATAATAATACTGTTATGTTTAGTGTTTTTTCCTAATCCACCTCTTATGTCTTTCAACCTTATGTAATTTTGTCTGTGTTGTGTGCACCTGCCTGTTGCTTTAATCCTATTTATTTCCCCGTTGTGGGATAAATAAAGGATTAGCTAATGTTTTCTTATCTTAAATAACACTTTTTAATATATGTACTGGGTTCTTTCAATGTCTTAATTACATTTTCTTTGTGGGCTCTGTTAACATATGACAGATAATATCTACTTTGAAAGTTCACATGAACTGCTGCTGAAGATGACCACTCTGATGTACCTGGATGTTCTCTGGAGGACTGAAACGCCTCAGTCAGTGACGTCAGTCTGTGGGTCTGTCGGGGCAATGACAGAAGTTTCGTCTCCTCTCTCCGTTTCTGTGGCTCGACGTTTTCTTGCTCATGGTTTTTCACGTGCTTATATAAAATTGTTTTGTTTCCACAGAATTTAACCGGCTTTTTACAAAACATACAGCTGGATTTCATTTACGGTATTAGAATAAAGCCAAACGGCGCTTCAAGTTTTTCCGCTGTTGTGGTGTCTCTCTCTGTCTGAGTCACTGAGCAGCAGTGCGGTTGTTTGTGTGAGAGCTGAGTGGGCGGGCCAGGCTGAGCCTGCGTGCTGATTGGCTGGCGCCGCTGAGCCATGTACGAGAGGGGAGGGGGAGCAGCAGAGTGCCGTGACGACTGGGAGACTGGTGAAGCTGCTGCAGTCGCACGCGCGCTAATTGACACTCTGACCATTTGTCAGTGTCAGTTTTGGACCCCCCTCTGTCCGGGACAACTGACCTTGGGCAGACTGACAGAGGCGAGGTTGCCATGCACCGGCGCCACCCTCTGACCATCTGCTGGCCCTCTGACCACCGGCAGCAGGCAATGCAGGTGAAGTGCCTTGTCCAAGGTGACAGGAGCCCAACGACGGAGACAGTCAGAGCAGGGGATCGAACCGGCAACCTGCCAATTGCGCCACCGTCGCCCACAACAGAACATGTTAAACAGCCAACACAGAATTCTCACCGGAAACGAGCCCGACTTACTGCCGGCAATGCGGACCAGACTCTGACACCGGTCGTACAGAGACCTGACAGCCCTTATTAAAGGGTCCGGTACTCCATACTCCCGGAGTACCCCCCACAGGATCCCCCGGGGGACACGGTCGAATGCCTTCTCCAGATCCACAAAACACATGTAGACTGGTTGGGTAAACTCCCATGCCCCCTCCAGGATCCTGCTGAGGGTGTAGCTGAATATGTCTTTAAATAACTGGTGCGTTTGTTACTCTTACCTTTTGTGTTCTTTGTCATCCAGCTGGTGAGTGATACTCTGCCTTTCGTAGCGTCACACAGCTCCTTTTGTTTCTGTTTTAACCTCCTCTCCTTACAAGGCATCTCTGCAAAATGAAACATGATCCTTAAACTACAATCTGATGCCCATAAAACACTCATACACAAATAGAAATTGACATCCATCCATCCATCCACCCATTTTCTTACTCACTTTATCCCTCATGGAGTCGCGAGAGGTGCTGTTGCCTATCTTCAGCATTTCAATGGGCGGGGTACACCCTGGACAGCTCGCCAGTCTGTTGCAGGTATTGACATTTCATACCTTTTCAAAAAATTGTACTGTATAGCCACAAGTTTAATCCATTAATAATTTGCCTTTTATTATTCCCAGTGCTATAAAGTAAAATTTGAATAAATTATATAGAAATCACTTATTCAAATATTTTTTTTGCTTTTATTTAATTTAGTTTGACTATTGACTATGTGCATGACAGCAAGGGTCTTAAAGTTATATAATTTGCATGAATATTATCCGCCCACCTCCACATTTGGTCCGGCCCCCTGAACAATACCAGAGAGTATTTACATATATGTGTATTTGTATTTGATAATAAAGTTGGACTTTTGCAATGAAATGTTCCTTAGTTTTGAATTTTTTTCATTATTAACTATTAGTTGGTAACTATTTTATACACGCATATAACGTGACATTCTGTTCCACCCTTCTGGGGTCTGTGCCCCTATCTGGCAACCCCCAGCAAAAAATCTCAAACCCGCCGCTCTCAAAGAGAGAACATAATAATGGCGAAAAGATTAGGTAAGAGAAAAATTGATTCAGAATGCAGGGCATTTAACCTGCAGTGGACAAATCATTATTTTTTTTTATTCAATGCAAAGAAAAGGCTGTCTGTCTCATCTATCAAGAGGCGGTGGCATATTCAAAGAATACAATCTGGTGAGACACTATGAATCCTGTCATAAAGACACGTATGGTAGCTTGCAAGGCCAAATGCAAGCAGACAAACTCTCAAAGCTAAAAAGTGGACTTTTAGCTTGGCAGAATATGTTTTTACGCCAAGCTCAGCTGAACCAGTCATCTGTTTGGGCCAGCTTTCAGGTTGTTCAACTGATAGCAAGCAGCAGTAAACCTTTCACTGATGGAGAGTTTGTTAAGAAATGCATGAAAGCTTTTGCAGAGTAGGTGTTTCCCGAGAAGAAAGACGTCTTTGATGCTGTGAGTCTAACTGCTAAGCGAGTACAATCACCAGATGCATTGAAGAAATTGGGGGTAATGTATATGCTAAGCTGCAGCAGAAGACGAAAGAATTTGAATTTTTTTCATTAGCACTGGATGAGAGCAAGGATGTGCAGGACACGGCGCAGCTGCTCATTTTTATACGTGGAGTTACTGCAAACTGTGAGATGTGCGAGGAGCTGGCAGCCCTCCAACGTCTCAAAGGGACGACAGGGGAGGATATTTTCAGCAAAGTGTACCAAACCATGGAAGAGTTGGACCTGGACTGGTCAAAGCTGGCCAGCATCACATGACGGGGCTCCTAGTATGGTGGGCATGTCTCGGGGTCTAATAGGACGCAAGAACTGGGAGATTGAAGAACGATGTCTCACTGCCCCGCTACAAGTCCACTGCCTAATTCACCAGCAAGCACAGTGCTGCAAAGTGTTGACGTGGATTTCTGTCATGAAGGTTGTGGTGTCATGCATAAATTTCATCAGAGCAAAGGGACTTAAACACAGGCAGTTCCAAGAATTCCTCTCTGAACTGGAATCTGCGCACGGAGATGTGCTGTATTACACAGAGGTCCGATGGTTGAGCCAGGGCAGAGTTTTGAGGCGTTATACGAGCTGCTACCTGAAATTAACACATTTCTTCATTCACAAAACAAAACGGTGCCAGAGCTGATCGACCCAGAATGGAAAGGGCACCTCGCATTTTTAACAGACATGACAGAAATGCTGAACAGCTTTAATTTGCAGCTACAAGGCCAGGGGAAACTCATTCGTGAAATGTACCACATCAAAGCATTTGAGGTGAAACTAGAGCTGCTTTTGGGACAAGTGAAAAAGCAGAAGGCAAGGCAAATTTATTTGTATAGCACATTTCAGTACAGAGAAAATGCAAAGTGCTTTACATGATTAAAATATAAGAAAATAAAACAGAAAAAAGCAAGTAGGAATAAAATGAAGAAACAAAATAGAACATGGGACAATAGATATTTTGTTTATTTATTATTCTAACTTGAAAGAATATAACCACCCACATGTGTTTTTGTACTTTATTCTGAAATAATTTTAAACATTTACAACATGCCTTCTGGATTAGAAGTGTTTTTTTCCAATCTGATTCATTCATGTCCACACTTTTTGGCAGCACATGCTGCCCACAGTTCACACTGATGAACGTACAAAGGTAAGCTCACTTTTCTGATTTGAATGAGTCATTCTGAGTATAAAACTATAATCATAATAAAATCTACTGGGATAAAATCCATCTCCACAACCATACTGGTAGTGGTACTGGTTGTGCTGTGTAGGTGCTGTATCACTTAGTTCAGTTTCTCAGCCTGCCTGCTTTGTGGGTTTCACAGGGAAGTTGATGAGAGAGAGAGCTGCAAACAGTGATGTCTACAAGTTATTGGAACCTACAAAAAGATTATAAGGAACACAAAACTTTGGGAGCCTGTTCATATGAGCCATTTAAGTAAGAGATTCTGCTCTGACAACTAAGCTGAACTTGGACCTGTTAATATTGTCCACTGCACAACAGAAACTTTATGTTCCATGGACTTTTTTTATGTGAAGAACCCAGAGACTGGTATTTGGTTATTATTTTTTTTATAAATAGTGTTTTTATTTCTTTCCTGACTTTTGTTCTGTGAAGAATCCATAAAAGGGTTGTATGATTCTGCTTTCTGAAAAACAATACATTTTTAAGTTTAGGCACTCTTGCTATCGTCACACTTTTTCTGTTACAAACTGACCCCGGCCCCCCATCAGAATCAGAATCAGACATACTTTAATAATCCCAGAGGGAAATTGCTTCTCCCATCAGAGAAGGGAAAAGTTATGTTGCCCTCACAGGAAAAAGTTTGGGGACCCCAACCTAAATGGTTAGATCTGTCTCTATCTATGAGGCTGAACTACAGTAAACGGGGAGATGTTTGTTGTTTTTGAATTATATGAGGCTGAAATATTTATAATTAAATTTATTTTGAAACAAATTCTAAATTTTACTAAAATACAGAATCCACTGTGTTGAACAACTTGGGTGAAACACTGAGGGTCTGTGTGCTGATTGGCTGGTACCTTGGGAGCTGAGGGACTGCAGGGGGCGGTGGAGAGTGAGGTGGTGACTGAGCCCATAGTCTGCAGAAGGCAAGGCAAATTTATTTGTATAGCACATTTCAGTAGAGAGACAATGCAAACTGCTTTACATGATTAAAATATAGGACAATAAACCAGAAAAAAGCAAGTAGGAATAAAATGAAGAAACAAAATAGAACATGGGGGAATAGAAAATTTGTTTGTTTATTATTCTAACTTGAAAGGATATAACCACCCACATGTTTTTGTACTTTATTCTGATATAATTTTAAACATTCACAGCATGCCTTCTGGACTAGAAGTATTTTTTTTAATCTGATTATTTTTTAAACTAACCAAATCTTTTTAATCCTTGATTTGGAAAGACCTTCCAATATGACAACACAAGTAATTGTTTTTAAGAAGTCAATATTCAGGAACTATGTAGAGTTGTAACAATGCAGAGCTGTCTGTAAGTTAAAATATAAAGGCTTTAGTTTTCTGCTTTGACTACTATGCAGCATCGACTGCTGCGTTTGTAGCTTAAGTGAGAAAAAAAAAAACACAACCTGAAAAAGGTGTGATGTTCCCTGGTCTGCTGGGTGGTACGGAGGTGTTGCTGCCACTCATACTTGTTGCAACCTGCCTCATGCTGCAGAAATAAAGCAAATAGGGCAGCAAACTATTTGTAAAAAAAGAATTTAAAATTAAATAAAAAATAAAAAATTGACATGTATTGCTTGTTTTTAGATATAACACAACGCATGCATATTTTCTTCTTTTAGATACTGAGAAATATGTTTAATGGAACTATGAAACAAAGGGTCAGAGAGGAAACGTTTTTATTGTTTTTATTTACTCATTTTCTGTGTGTTTGTTCACGTTTAGCCGGAACACAGAAACAGGAAACCAGACGACATCATTCTCAGTTAACAGAAAAACCACCAACTGCAGCTCACCGTGAAGCACAGAAGGTCCATTTTAACTGTGAACACATGAAATCTCAACCGAAAACAGACTGATGGATGTTAGATATTGAATAAATGTATTATCAATGAAAATGGGGACATCTAGAGATAACATGGTTTTGAACAAAACAGGATAACCTCTATAAAATAACTGTATATCTCAGAGAAGAGCTCGTTGATGAACTCAGCAACATAAACAACCAACGTCTCAATACTCTATGTTATTACAAATTGAAAAAAAAAAAACAGAACCTAAATGCAGTCAAAATCTAGAAAACCTTCAACATGACTGGTGAAATGTGTTCAGAATAGAGGTGAGGTGTAAATGCAGCTTAAGGATAAGGAGCTGTATTTGTCATTATTCATACAAGGTACGTATAATAACATTTTGTAGATCAGATGGAGGGTTAGCCTGAGCCTCTGTGACTGAGCAGTCCGCCACTCAAGGGCCTCTCTGAGCAGTGTTGTTTCGGAGCCTCGTGATCGAGACATTAGTGGCTAGCTAGCGGGCTAAAGGACCAGATTTCAGGCTCAGCTATCAGGCCCATCCAGCAATTACCCACCAGCCTACACCATTATACAGCCTAGGTTCTTGGTTCTGTTTCACGTAAATTATCAGAAACATCTCCACAGGGGATCTAAGAAGGAACAATATCCTCAACAACACAAACCCAATGCCATCCTTGTGGTCCTCCTGTCATTGCCCGTCCAGAAGGCTGGATGAACTGTTGACTGCACCAGGCTAGCTGCCTTTCCCATGCAGGCATACTAATGGCAGACTCCATTAATGGGTCCGCCGACTGCTGCATCTCCCTAGGTCTGCTAAAGAGTCAGTGCTTTATACCAGTGTTATCTGTGAGAGGTGTCACACCACAGTTTATCATATGAAGGCTTGGAAATCTTTCCCCTGGTTGGGATGAGTCTGATTGTAAGTTTTCCAGGGAACGTTGACAAGGGAGTTGTATCATTTATCTGTTTCTGGTGCATCCTTGCATTTCCAGTTTGCAGCCGAATTAAATATAAAGAGCTCAAACATAGTTCTAATCCAGCAGCTGCACCAGGCAGAGAGAAAACTTTCATCAGGTTATAAAAATTAATATATCAAGGCTACTTTCAATTTTTCTATAACTGAAAAAATACAGCCTAAATTGAAAAAAAAAAACACAAATAAAAGCTGCAATCCTCAAAGAAATTAATGAAAGTAACAATGTATGTTTAACATTTTAGACTAGAACCTTTTTATGCTGTTTCTTTTCAAGAACAAACTGCTTTCTGTAACTGAAGCTTAAATTTTCTGTGTCTACAGCGCAACAAGAAAAACAGGAAATCACTAATGTGATTTAAATAACTACATCTCCATGTGCCTTACACCGTTTGTGTAAAAATCTTTTCACTTGGACAAGAAATAAAGATTCTTTTTGATGTTCTTTTATTTCAGTCTAACTTGTTTTATTTCCAATTACACTGAGAAACAAGTCCATTGATCTAGCCAGAATACGTTGCTATTTCTTAGCAAATGGAAGCATGATAAAAACAGAAATGAAACCATAAATAAGGTAACCGCTGTGGTTTAACTTAATCACTCTGTTCTAACAATTCATTCTACAGTTTCTTGCGCTGTTGTGAAGAAATGTTTTCATTGATTCACTTGAAACAGAACAAGCCACATTTTCTGTTTCTCTACATTCAAACCCATATAGCCAAGTTTTAAAAGAAACTAATATGCTGCTGTATGAAACATTAAGTCCATATTAAAAATAAAACAATTAATTAATAGAATAGAACTCTATTGTCATTGCACTGTCACAAGTACAAAGCAATGAAATTTGTTCTCTGCATTTAACCCATCACCCTTGGGGAGCAGTGGGCTGCCATGTGTGGCGCCCGGGGAGCAATCAGGGGTTAAGGGTCTTGCTCAGGGACCCAGAGTGCAGGCGCTGGAGATCCAACCGGGTACTTGCATCCTTCTCTGAGTGCAAGCATGCTGCTCTAACCACTAGGCCAATTAACCAACAGATATTAAGTTACTTTGTTCGATGAAAATACAGTCATGTAACATTTTAACTTTTCACGAGACTTACACAAATATTTACAAAAAAAAAAACCTTTAGATGTAAACTGATGTTTGTATATAGGAGAACGAGCTGAGAGCCGGCTGGTGGATGTCATCTGGATTACTTCAGTGAAGAATAGACAACTTCTGATTCTGGTAGGATTTCTAAAAAAAAAAAAAAAGATTTAAACAAAATTAACACACAACGGAAAACAGTTTATTCTGCATCATCACAGCTGTATGAAATATCTTTAGACTCTGTACTATCATCTCTAGAGTCATTCCTGTTTGCAGCAGCTGCAGTCAAACATCATGAGTTTTAAAAATCCTTCTAACTTTCAATTCCATTCAGTTTTATTTTTTCAAGCACAAATTCACAACATGTTATATCAAGGCTCTTTCCAAAGTCAGACTCCATCAGATCCTCCAGGTTGGTCAGAAAGTTTCCTCTCTAAGGAAACCCAGCAGGTTGCATCAAGTCTCTCCAAGCAGCATTCACTCCTCCTGAAAGAGCGTAGAGCCACAGTGGACAGTCGTCTGCATTGCTGATGGCTTTGCAGCAATCCCTCATACTGAGCATGCATGAAGCGATTGTAGCCATCAAGACCTTTGCTCCTTCTTCCCTGAGAACTTATCCAGATTTGTATTCAAACCAAAGTTTTCACATCGTCCTCCTCATCCTATCACCTCACCAGCCTACTTCCTTCTCTGCAGCTCTCTCCATCCCATTATTTCCACAATTGACTCTTTTCAAATCACATGCAATATTTTAAAATCCTGTTTAAATTGTATTCTCTAATTACATGACTCTTTTTTAACCAACCTCTACTATCTTATTTTTTTCTTTATCTCCTATTGTACATGATTTTATGTCTTTTCTCACCATGTTGTGGATGTCTGTTCTCAGTAATATGAAAGACACACAAACAGTAGCATGTTTTTTTTTTAATACAAGCTTTGGTACAACTTTCTTTTGTTGGTTTCATTTAAGATCTGTTCTCATCTTTAATAATAGCAGACCATTATAGTACCTCCCTCCACCTTTCAAGTATCTGACTTGAAGTTGAGCCCTGTGCCCATTTCTGAGCCGATCCATCTGGTCTATCGAGAGAATTTGGCATTTTACCTGATATTTATATCACGGCCATTTGGTTTAAATCGCTGTGAAAGAATCAGAACTATTTGACTGCTTAGCTAACTAGAACCACACATCTAATAATCAAAGGTGAAATGCAAAACATTTTAACATTTAATATGTGAGCCATTAAACATGATAAAGTTGGACCAGCACTTTCTACACCATTAAACAGATGATTCACACTGTTTAGTAGCAATAATCATCAGTCAGCACCAGAAATCTATGTGAAATAAACAAAGGTTTGCATCGGCTTAGTGTGTTTAAGGAGAAATGGAAGAATTTTATGAATGTTTATGATCGATGCTGGGGCAGCAAAGAGGGAAGAATAACAAGCCTGTGATGAGAGGAATGAAGTGTGGTTTAGCCTCCAGCCGCTAATAGTTAATTACCCAGGCAACAAACTATAAAAGAGAGACACCAGTTTGAGTTTGGGAGGAAGCTGGAACACCTGGAGAGTACACACACATACATGGAAGAACATGTGAACTCTTTGGACTGATGTCCATGTCTGTTTCTGTCACTAAAACAACACCATCAACACAGAGACATACAGCGAATAATGAAGGTAGATGTAGCCAAGGCAAAACAAAACAAAGTGACTTACATGATATGTTAGACAATAAGGAGAGAGAGAAAGATTTATACAGGTTGGAAGGCAGAGAGACAGAGATGTTCTCACATATTCTTCCCTGAATTGGTTTTGATACAATAGTCTTTCTGATATTTTTTTGTTTCAGAGCACAATTTCTTAGACCACATAGCTTTATTACCTCGTTACAGGTGTCACCAACAGTTATTTTATGTCAGCATTGAAAGCAGTAGCGGGAATTTTTGAAGCGTCATAAAATCATAGCAATTTTACCTCTGTTCCTTTTATTCCTGATGAATATCTCTCCATAATTAACGTCATTTGTGTTAACAGCTGAGTACACTGCAGATGGATCCCTTCCTGCAAAATCAATTAATAATAAATAAAATAAATTAACACACATTGAAACATCCTACATTAACACAATGAAAAACATTGTTCGCATTTTAACTACACAGAATATAAAGGAAACTTGATAATCAGGCAAAGGTTCACAGATTTTTTTTGACAGTTTTTTTCCTGTGCAACCTTTGTAGCCATTTACTACATACACGCAGTGGAAGTGTATCTGAAACCCAAAAACCCCAACCACAAATTTCCTCACTGTTTTATTTTTGATGGCACGCCACAAAGAAATAACTAAATAACTTATCGAAACTTGAATAGAATTCACAGCCACAAAGACTAGACCACAGTGTGAGCTCTGCCCTGTTGCACTGTGCTGTTACCATCTAGATGCAGTCATTTTTATATCTGTTCATCTCAGGTATGCATGCACTGACCATTGTCATGTAGCACAAGACATAGCTTGAACTCAACTTATATGGGACATATCATGCTTTTTAATGCTTCCTTTTCACATTTAAGTCATTTAATTATGGTCTATATAAATGAATCTGAATAGCTCATTACTGTTGCCTCACAGACTCTTTTACCCCTGTATTCAGGTTCGTCTGAGACCAACTCGTTTTGTAGGTTTCTCTTTAAATCTAAAGCAGGCACTTCACACCTCGTCCCCCTCTACGGCACGCAGCGTTCCACTCTGTTCTGCCATTTTTGATGTATCCTGAGGGATGCTGTCATTAATTGTGTGGGTTGATACACACCACAACAAAGCATTCTCATTTATCCGCTTGTAGCTTCAGCATCTTCAAATTGGACTACAAAATCGCAGACAAAAAAAATTGAGAATTTGTGAAATTGGTCAGCCAGAGGTCCATGACCTTGTTAGGCATCCCTGAAGGAGATATTGTCATTATTGTTAAAAAATGTAATACAAAACAGAGAAAACTGAACAAATTGAAACATATGACCCAAACAGAATATCTACGCAGCAGCTGTGGAAACTACATTCAGCTTTTCTGTACTTCTAGTACAACATAAATTGCTTCAAAGGTAAAAACTGTGTTTTTAAAAAAAGTGAAGAAAAAAAAGATCTTAGCCTTTTTATCATGAGTAGCTTAAAATGTAGGACAATCAGAGGGGCCATTTTAGAAAGTATTAATTGTTTTACTACAGAACACACGGACTTATAATTGCAGAGTCTGGTTCTCCAGCTTCATTCTAGCATAATGGATGGACTCCCAGTAGATTATCAACTATACTACAGATCCCTTGGTAGTTCCCAATATCCGTAACTAAGTGAATGTAAATGGTTGTCATGTTGTGAATGGTTATGAAAGTAATTTTGTCATGGATTATGTAGGTAAAGGGAGCAAGGGAAGCTTATGGAAAAGTGGAGTGATGTTTTCCACTCTGCAAACATTCTTAAGGATTCTTACAGCACAGTGCTGGATGTGTTTCAGCCATGTTTGTTGCAGGAATCCCCATAAGCAAGCAATTTTCTCTGGTCTCCTGCCTGATCTGACCAGTGATGACATGTTTAGCCGCATGTCATCATTCAATCGCTGGTTGTCTAGGTGGTGTCCAGAAAATGACGTGGGCTACATTGATAACTGGCAAACTTTCTGGGGAAAACCTGGTGTGATCCGGAGAGACGGCATCCATCCCACTTTGGATGGTGCAGCTCTTCTTTCTAGAAATCTGGCCGGATTTATTAGTTCTCCTAAATGCTGACAACCCAGGGTCCAGACCAGGAAGCAGAGCCGTAGTTTAACACACCTCTCTGCAGCTTCTGTACTGTTACCCACCCATTACCCTATTGAGACCGTGTCTTTCCCACGGCCAAAACATAATAGATCAAAAACTGATCTAAAAGGAACAAATCATAAAAACTTAATAAAAATCAATACGGCTCATTTTGCAAAAAAATAAACAATTAAATGTGGTCTAATAAATATAAGGTCTCTCCCTCCAAAGACTTTGTTAGTAAATGAATTGATTTCTGATAATCAGACTGATTTATTTTATCAGGCAGTCCAGTGCGCTCTGTTCAAGGTCACAGATGTAACAGAGCGTCTTGTTTGCATAACATACGAAGTTATTATGATTGCAGGGGAGCCAGTTTGGATAGCAGCATTTGTTTTGGGCTGGCAGACTCTTGTTTTTCTGTCCGCTTTAATGTCTCAATGGTTCTTCTCAATGGTGATTTCATACAGCCAAAATTGTGGTCATTCTGGCAGGTACCAGCTTCCAGCTTCCTCCGAGATTGTTTCCATTCTGCCACCAATTTCAGAAATCGCAGCTGGCCTGCAGTTCTGCTTACACAGCATTTCAGTCTGAGTGCTGGCAGCAGACATATCCCTCATGTAGTTCAGGCAGCCTTGACATGGGCTGATCCCTTTATTGAAGACACACTAATTAGGTTTGAGCACTATAACAATGCAGCAGATGAGTTCACCTGCTTTCAGCCTAAATGGAACAGGGAAACTGTGGAGGACGAGCAAGAAGTAGATGTCAAGAAAGACCGGAAACAGAAAGAGAACATCCTCAAAGAAGAAGACCAAATTTGTCAAATGTCAGCTGTGCAAGGATGAATCCATCATTCAAGACAGTTCTTTTAATGTTGTCTTGCCAGTGAGGATATTGTCTTTGATATTGTCTGATGAAATTCTCTGGCCAGATACAGCTAGGCGAACAGATGCTGCATTTACTGTAATTTATGTTAATATTATTTCTTTTGGTTTTCTTCTTTACCTTTACTTTTAACCTGTGCTGGTAGTAGAATGTTTTTAGTTGTGTGTTTTCTGGGCTCATAGTGTTGGGACATGATTTTTTTTTGTGATTGCCTGATTGACTGATCGTTAACCGATTATGGGTATATGACAGAGTTCGAGACTCGAGTTTGTGACTCGTACTCGAGTTTCCTGACTGTCTCTACTGCCTCTCATGTAGGTATGCAAGTTAAAAGGGAAGTAACATGGAATAGTAATAGTAATATCATAGTAATATCATCTTTATTGTCATTGAAACATACATTACAACGAAATTGGTGAAGAGGGCACAGAAGCGACTGTACTTTCTGCGGAGGATGAGGAGAGCCCGCCTGCCCCCGCCCATCCTCACGACCTTCTACAGAAGCACCATAGAGAGTATTCTGACCAGCTGTCTCTCTGTGTGGTGTGGAGGCTGCAGTGCCTCCGACTGGAAGAACGTGAGGAGAGTGGTGAGGACAGCAGAAGGGATCATCGGGGCTCCTCTTCCCTCTATAAAAGACATTTCATCGCAGCGCTGTGTGTCTCGAGCCCGTAACATCATCAGGGACCCCTCACACCCCCACCATAGACTATTCTCCCTGCTGCCCTCTGGAAAGAGGTTCCGCAGCATCCGCTGCAGGTCCACTAGGTTCTGCAAAAGCTTTTTCCCTGCTGCCATCAGACTGTTGAACTGCTGAACTGCTGAAGTATAAAAAACGGACTGTGTACCACACTAGATTCGCTGATTTGCACATCTGCACATTTGCACATTGTATCGTATCCTGCAAAATTGCTGCTGCACCTTAACCGGAAACGTACTGCAAAACTGTGTACAATGCAACTGTCTACTTTTAAATCACTGCTGCACCTTACTGCATATTTGTTTACATTTGGTTTATATTGTTTACATTTCAACTGCCTACTGTTCACTGCTGCACTTTATCCGGAAGTCAATTGAAATTTATCCTGTAAGTGACTGCGATTGATCACTGCACTTTATCCTGTACTGTAATTCACTGCAAGGTATCCTGTAGAGTTACTGCAATATTTCTGAGCTGTGTGAAAACGAAATTTCATTCTGTATGCACTCTGTGTATACAAAATGACAATAAAGAAAGTCTAAGTCTAAGTCTAAGTCTAAGAAATTTGTTCTCTGCTTTTAACCCATCACCCTTGGGGAGCAGTGGGCTGCCATGTGCGGCGCCCGGGGAGCAATCTGGGGTTAAGGGTCTTGCTCAGGGAGCCAGAGTGCAGGCGCTGGGGATCAAACCGGGTACTTGCATCCTTCTCTGAGTGTAAGGGTGCTGCTCTAACCACTAGGCCAACAATCCCCCACCAGAGTTTCTCCTGGATGGTGATGCATTGGTCCTGGCTAAGCGATGTTATGGCTTTCCTTTCCTGTGTGGGATTCCTGTGGTGAGACCTCCTTCTACTTTTCACACCACAGGAAAGGAAAGCCATAACATCGCTTAGCCAGGACCAAAGCATCACCATATTACCAACAGACAAAGGAAGATGCACAGTGGTCCTCAACACTTCAGATTACCAGGACAAAATTCTCACTCTACTGAGTGACACCACCACATTTGAGTCTTTGAAAAGGGATCCAACCAACTCCTACAAAAAGAAAATCACCGACTACCTCCAACAACTAGAAAAGACAAGGTAATTAACCGCTCAAGTTATTAAAGATTATATCCAGGGGAGGACATTCCATTCTTATATGGACTCCCAAAAATTCACAAGGAAGGAACACCACTCAGACCCATTGTCAGCAGCATTAACTCAGTAACATATAACATTGCTAAACAGCTTGCTAGTATTTTAGCCCCCTGGTGGGGAACACACCACATTAGAAAACTCCAAAGACTTTGCAAATAAAGTCAAAGATTTAAAGACGGCACCAGGGGAAACTCTGGTGTCTTTCGATGTCCCTTTACTTTTCACTTGCATACCTACATCAGAGGCTGTAGAAACAGTCAGGAAACGTCTTCAACAAGACAGTGACCTAAATAACAGAACAAATTTCACTCCGGACCAGATCTGTACCCTGCTGGACCTTTGTCTTTCTACAACTTATTTCAAGTTCAGCGATCATTTTTACAGACAGAAGCATGGTTGTGCCACGGGATCTCCAGTGTCAACCAATTGTAGCCAATCTTTACATGGAAGAAATGGAAAAGAGAGCTTTGGGAACCTTCAGAGGAACACCACCAAGCCACTGGTTTAGATATGTGGACGACACCTTTTTCAAAATCCAGTTAAAGAGGTGGAAGCTTTCACAAGACACATCAACCTGGTGGACAACAACATCAAGTTTACCAGAGAGGATGCCAACGACAACAAGCTACCTTTTCTCGACTGTTTGGTGAACTTGGAAGGAGATGGAAACCTCAACATTGAAGTATATAGGAAACCCACACACACAGACCAATATCTTCTTTTTGACTCACACCACCCACTGGAGCACAAACTTTCTGTCATCAGAACCTTACAACACCGGGCCGAGCATGTCCCTACTAAAACAGAAGGGAAGCACAAGGAATAGAAACACATCAGAGATGCTCTCCAAACCTGTGGGTACCCTAACTGGGCTTTTGTCAAATCAGCAAGAAAATCCAAAAGACCCGCTGCAGAACATAATGGTGAGAAGAATAAACGAAGAAACATCGTCATCCCATATGTTGCTGGAGTCTCTGAAAAACTCAAGAGGATTTTCTCCAAACACAAAATCCCAGTACATTTCAAACCAAACAGGACCCTCAGACAGAGGCTGGTGCATCCCAAGGACAAAACACCTAAACCTAAGATGAGCAGAGTGGTGTCTGCAGTTCAGTCAGTGAGGAATGTTCTGATCTTTATATTGGAGAAACCAAACAACCTCTCCACAGACGCATGGCTCAACACAGGAGAGCTACCTCCTCAGGACAAGACTCTGCTGTCCACCTACACCTAAAGGACAAAGGACACTCTTTTGAGGACCAACATGTTCACATTTTGGACAAAGAAGACAGATGGTTTGAAAGAGGTGTGAAGGAAGCCATCTACGTTAAGAGAGAAAAACCAACCTTAAACAGAGGAGGAGGCCTTAGGTTCTAACTCTCAAAAACTTATAATACAGCTATAGGATTAATTCCGGCCAATCTTCACCTCAATTCTCACCCTCATACGAGTGATCAAAACATTGTTTCTGTAAACCAGGCCAATAACAACCCTAATGACTCCCCGTTGCAGAGGAGTGGACCAGTTTTGGTTTAATTTGCATGTCATCTAAGCCATTACAAGGCCTTTGTTGAGCAGTAGTATAAGGCTTGATACTCCACATTACTTCAGACTTTTTGAATTGAGAAAGCTTCCGGGATAGGAAGCGAAACATCTTCAAACTTTGGAAAAAAAAGTCCAGTTGTTTTGTTCTTTACTTTTTTTGGAACAAATGTCAGCTAGTATAGTACTAATAGTACTTTAGCTCTGCCATCTTTTGATAGTGCTCTTAGCATTATTACTGTATCAACATGGAGCATTAATGTTGAATTTAATGGTGTTTTGTATAACTTTAAGATTAAGCCATCAAGCAACTGATCGATACAGCGCCCCAACCTTCCTGGTGAATTAATTACATTAATAAAATCAAAGTTCATAAAGATATATATTTTATTGAGCAAATGTTATGTTCACAGCTTTCTATAAATCTGTTCCTGCTTTTGGCTGCTGACGTCACCCTCTGCATTCTGGTTTGTTCCAGCAAGTTCCCCTGATTGCTTGCACCTGTTTCTGCCTGATTACTGATTCTTTTTCACCTGTGTGTTGCGTTATTTAAGCCTGCCTACTCCTGAACCCCTGCGCCTGTCATGGTTTGGGTTTTGTTTAGTTTTAGTCTTGGACTTTTATTCATTTAGCCTTTCACTTCTCTGTCACCAGCCATTAACCAGTCAGTTTAGTCCACTTCCAGCCACCACCCTCTTCTAAATCAGCTCCACCTGTTCATCCCCTTACTTATACCCGCCTCAGCCTACAGTCAATATCCAGCGTACTTCTGCCTGCCTGCCTGCCTGCCTGTGTTCAATCAGTAACTGTTTCTTGTTCTCTTAGTCATGCCTAGCCCATGTCGGATCTGATCACCTGCTGGTTATCGGACCTGTCTCTACCCCTGGACCCTGCTCCCGGATTCTGTTCCGGACAATTGATTAACTGGCTTGACCCTGGACTGTTTCTGGACTACGGACTCTGATTATGTTTTTCATCATTCTGTCTGCCTGTCATTCCGGTTCCTACCCATTTGCCTGTATTTTTATTAAAAAACTCTCTTAAACATCCCCTATAACGCCTGGCTGAATTCTTGGTCCTCTGTTTCTGATCATGACAGTGCCAGATTCTCGAAAACCATCGTATGAATAGACCATCCAGCATTCCTAGCCTACAGCCTACCTGTGAGTTACCCTGTTTCTCTTGCTATTATTTAACTCTCCAGTTGGTTCTCAGTATCTGGACAGGACCGTTGCCTGTTGCCTGACTCTGCCTCTCTGTCAAGCCCTTCTGGACTTCTGCCCATCATATTGTTTTGAATTACTGATCATGGACTGGATTCTGGACTCAGCCTGTTGGATTGCTCCACTGCTTCCTCTGTCTTTCTCTGTCAACCTGTGTGTGACCTTGGACTGTCTCAGGATTGCCGCTCCACTGACTAAGCACTTCAGGGGCGAACTTCTGCATCTCCAGTCAGCTCATTCAGCTAGATTAATCTGATTTCTTCTAGCTTTTGTCCCAGTTCAACTCCATTCATTTGAGAACAGAAAACTAGAGAGATCCCTAAACTTCACCCATCAGTACAGAAGGGGTTTTAACTGGCCACATATAAAGGTTATCATTTCATAAGCTGTGAGCACGGTCTAAAAGCAAAACACTATAGCAACACAAAGCAAAACACGCAAAGTATAAAGTACTCCAAAATATACTTAAGTACAGTAGTGAAGTATTTTTACTTTGTTACTATACAACACTGATTAAAAGGTACATATTCACTCTATTCGACATTGAAAATGTATATGTAGGGTTGGACATTGTTTGAATTTGAACTATTCGGGTTACGATTGCAATACTTTTTTTTGATTAAGGTTCCTTTTGATTATCGATTCCATCATCCAGCAAAATATGTTTTTTTTAAGGTTTTCACGTCACCTACCACTTACTTTCTAGTGCTTGGATGGGTTTTACCATAGCTGTTTATAATGTTGGATACAAACAGTGTGTTTGCCTCTTTCACAATTAGATGTGCTTCAAGCCTCTGGAGAATGGGCAGTACCTGTCTGCATGTGGGGCTCTTTTCTAAAGACACACAGAGTGTGGATGTTTGGAAAACCTTCAATTTAAAAAATATGGTTAAATAATGTGAGCTTTGAGCTTCTTATGTAGAAGTTCTAACTCTTCCTGTAGGAGCACCTTTACCATCAAGCACCTCTTCATCCACACAGCAATGGTTCGGACCTTAGCCACCAACTGACTCACTGGATTTAGGAAGTACAGACTTTGTGCTGCTAAATCAAGTATGTGTGCAAAGCAGCAAAGTTTCATGAATTGCAGCCGCTTGATAGCCATATCCATTTTGGCAGCATTATCTACAGTGACTGCTACAATTTTGTCTGGAATGCCAAATTCTGAGAGAACATCACTGATTTCTTCTGCCACAACCCAACCAGCCTGGGCTCTGTGCACCGCTTTTGTTTTAAGCACGTGTTGCATAGCACTTGGAAATCACTGTACTCTGTTTCTTGTATGACATGAATACGGAGATGTTTTTCCATATTTACCATGCACCCTCAATTGCCTGATATAGAGTCGCACTGAGCTGAATGGTCAATTGTTTTAGTAATGCCCAACCCTTATTGAAACGCTTGCTGGGCTTTTGAAAAAGCCTGGGGATTTCTACATGCAGTGGAAAAGCCCCTATTGACACCAAATAGTGCACCTATTGTAGGTTTGATGGTCATTCATTTCCCTGCTGTCTCATGCTGCCAAAAGGAACAGTTTGTCAGTAGGTTTGAGGGGGAACTAAGGGACTGGCCCTTTAAGGTGACGATGCCTGCTTTACTCATTCTGCCACTTAGTTATTTAACCATGCCTCACAAAATGTGGGGTAAAAATGGTAAAAGTTTGTAGGGCCAAGGGCTTGCGAGTCCTACCAGTTCTCATGGATATTTCACAGGATTTCAGAAAGATAACTTATTTTTTTATCTTTATAAAAGATCCTGTGTTAATTTTTTTAATTTTTTTTTTGGATTTGTTAATGACTTTAATTGAAAATGGAGGTCCACATTTTGCCGAAAACACAGATACAGGAAGCTGAATGACACAGTCTATAGTGTCAGTTAAACCACAAACTGCAGCACCGAAGGTGCAACTTTAACTGTGATCAGCTAAAAAAAAAAAAAAAAAAAAAAAAAAAAAAAAAAAAAAAAAAATCAACAAACTGAAAGTTGATGGAAGGGCACGTAAGGAATACATTTACCTAAAAGTGGACATTTAGATACATGTTTTGTTTTAAAACCATGTTGATGGCCACTTTTAGGTACTACATAGTTTAGAGAAAAGCTCAACAATGTCTCAATGATCAATTATCTGATTTCATTTTGAAAATAAAAATTCTATTGAAAGAAAAACTAAAATGACCCACGAAGTAGAGATGTGTGGTTTTTCAAAAAGCTGAAACCTGCAAAATGTGTCCAGATAGAGATGAGGTAAAATGTTAGTATTTTAGCTCCAATCCAACAGAACTTCAGAACTGAACCAGCTTCTAAAGACTGTAAACCAACTGACTGATTAAAATAGAAAACATCACAAAAAGCTACAAAACAAGAAAATCAACTCAATCTGACCTTTGTTAACTTTGTTTTTCTGTCGTCGATGATGAGAAATGTTGACGTCGCTGTCAGTAACGTTGTCCTCTTCTCCTTCTGGATCACCTGAAGAGAAAATAACAATCTAAATTTGAACAGAACAGGTTTAAAACAATTCAATTTAAAATTGTTGCAGAGAACAAGTTGTGCATTTAGATCCAGAAGCCTGTCTCACCTTCAGACTTTCTCTGAACACATCGTCTCACCATCAGAACCAGAACCAGCAGCAGAACCACAACGATGACAAATAGAAGAGACAGGAGCAGGTAGGGAGGAGATGGATGGGAGGACAATGTGGGGGGAGGAGAAGGTGAAGGAGAGAGGAATGTGGTCGGGGCAGTAGTTGATGGTTTCTCTAAAATAAAGATATTTATTAAATTATCTCCACAGTTCAGATATTTACTCTAGAGATGAAGGACTTCTGTTTTTACTTCCTGACCTGAGACAGAGATGCTGCTGGATGGAGACTCTCCATGAGCGCTGATGCTACACCTGTAGAGGCCTTCATCAGAGCTGGTCACATGGTGGAGGGTCATGTGACCTGCAGGCTCAGTCCTGATGAGGGAGCCATCTTTATAGAAAGCAGCTGGGAGGTTGGAGGGAGCGGTCTTTGTCTGACAGCTCAGAGTGACGTCATCTCCCTCCATCACAGGGAGGACAGGACTCTGCAGGATCACTGATCCACCTCAACACAGAGACAAACTACAGCATTTCATCCATTTCCACACAGCTTCATCAACACTAACTCCACAGTCTGATCTTACCAGTGACAGTGAGCTGGATGCTGCTGCTGGCTGCTCCCTCTCTCCACTCACACCAGTAAACTCCAGAATCCCATGACAACAGGTAGTTCATGGTACAGGTAGAACCAGCAGCTTCTCCCCATTCATCTCCACACTCAGTCCTGGTTTCTCCGGTTATGTTCCTCCTCACGGTCCATCCAGCAGAGCTGTTGTCCTCCTCACAGCTCAGAGACACAGAGTCTCCTTTAAAGAACTGAGATCTGCTGGGACTCACAGTCAGAGCAGCTGGGAGGACTGGAATGGATAATGGCATTGATTTTCATTGTTTTCAAAGATTTTTTAAAAATGTAATCTTAAAATTGTATCTTTCTACTTACATCTTACATTTACACTTCCTAATATTAATTTGAATAATAAGAAAATTATTTAACTGAATTTATATGTTGATAGAAGTGAACCAACCTTCATTTGTTTTGCAGCAAAGCAGCAAACAAGGAACTGAAGAGACATTAAACTTATTAGTTACAGTTTAACATATAAAAGTTCATTAGAAATTCACAATCCAGACATTTTATCCTCCAGAAACATTTATTACATCACACTGATCTTCATTACATCTCTATATATTTACTCAAATACAACTATAACTTTATCCAGATTGAGCATCTACATCTAAATTATTTTAAACAGTTTATTCTCTTTTTCATCATCTTCTCCATCCTTATCCTGTAATTTCATATCTCAGTCATGTTCAGTGTTTTCAGTTTATCTGAGGTGTGTCCATGAAAGCCAGCGCTGTGTTACTAAGAGCTACAAAGAGGCAGTAAAGTCACTTTTCTTCCTGCTTGATGTGTAGAAGCTCTTTCATCTGAATTCAGTCTGAAGTTTTGGTCCAACTCTTTGACTCAGGTTAGAACAGAGCAGACAGTAAATTTACTTTGCCTGAACAACAACAGGTTTTGTACTTACAGAGCAGATATTGTAGAGATGTTTCCATCATGGTGCCACTTCACGATCTGACCTCTGTTGGTTTTCTGTTGGGGCCTCAGAATAAAGACCGCCTTCTTCCTGAAAACATCAACCTGTGGTTGGTTCCTCCTTCTTTCTAACATACACATGAGTGTTTTCTCTTTTTAAAGCTACAATATTAAATCAGACCTAGAAACAGAACCACCAAAATACCTGTCCACCCTTTTTACTTGTTTAAACAAATATTTAAACATTTGCAGGCTTCTGTTTGGGTGATTTTCCACAGTAAAAGATCTGCATTGACAGCTGATCTCATTGATAGAAGCATGTTAGCTCACAGCTACACAGGTGACAAGAACCATCGTTGTGGTTCTATATGTTAATAGGAGGCGTCACAAACTAGAAGAGAACCAGTGCCCTCATGGGCGGATACTAGACGCCCTTAAAAAAAAGTCTCTGAAAAGTCCAAAGATCAAAACAAAAACAACCCAAACAGGGCGGGGGAGGGAAGTCTAGGACGGAGGGTTAGAGTCCAAACAAAAAACAACCCAAAAAAGATGAACTAAGGTATCTGGCAGGCCTCCACGAGGAAGACCTCAATTTGGCAGCATCTCTGGTAGGCGGCACCGGCGGGCGACCCCAGTGTCACTGGCGGAAGACCGAGGTGTGGCAGCGTCTCTGGCGGACAACTCTGGAAGGCCACCCCAGCGAAGTAGCATCTCTGGTGGGCCTTCCCCAGGCAGACCTCTGCATGACAGCATCTCTGGCAGGTGTCCCCAAGGAAGACCCTGAGGAAGACAGCGTGTCTGGCATGCAACCCTGGTGTAGCAACCCTGAAGACAGAAGTGCAAAAGAACTGTGTGACACACTTAGAAACTTTGGTTTAACTCAACTTGTTAAAGAGCCAACACACAAACAGGGACATATTTTAGACTTGATCATCACTAAAGGTCTAAATATTTCAAAGGTCAATGTAACTGATGTTGCCCTATCTGATCATTTTTCTGTTACCTTTGAAAGCATAATTTCCAGTGACTCATGTAACCTGGGTCTAAATCCCAGTGATCAAGCCTGTGTAAAATTGAACTTCCATCCCCTCATTACTTCATAGCCAATCGCTGTCGAGTATCAAGGTCACATGTACCTCCACAGCCTATCAGATAGGTATATTAGCTGGAGTAAGGAAGTAGGAAAGATTAGGACATGTTGGGAGAAGCAGAGCTGCAGGAGCTAACTACTTAGCCGAGATGGGGAAAAAAACCTGTTTGAGAGACATAAACTGCGGAATTGGTGTTTCTGTGTTGTGACTTCATGTTAGCTCATTGATGTCTTTGTTTGTTTGTATACTGAAACAAACAAATGTATGTTATGGGTTGTATTTGAACAACCCACATGTGAACAATAGGGTGCCTTAAATATTTGTTGAGCATTTGTTTATATTAGGTTTTCTTTACATTTCATGTCAACTAATTTATATAGTTCATATTTATTGGATTTTCATTGATGTAATTTATATTGAACTTTATATTTATTGAATATGCATATTGACTGAAAATTGTTTGGAATTATTTATAGTGCAAAGAGTGCCATTTATTGAATTTGTGTGCACACTAGAATGTTTGATTATATATTGAGAAAATGGTCCTGTTTTACTATTCAGGCCAGGTTTCGATGGCGAGCTGAAGATCCAGGCCTAGAGCCCAAGAAAGGTTGTACTTTTGGGTGCGTGAAGACTTTTGATCTCCTGCCAGGCTGGTAGGAGGCTCCTTGCAGCCAACGAACAATTCTGTTCTACCCTGATCTGACTTGAGTCAGTCACGACCTGCACTGCACCAAGCACTTTAAAAATAACTTGCTTGGGACCTTTAACCAACCCCAGCTTGGGGTGAATGAACTGAAGGGTGTGGGTTCATTACCTGTGGAATTGATTAATTTGTTTTTTTTTCCTGTTTATTTTGTTTTTCTCTTTTGCGCATTTTATATGGCCATTTGAATGTTTCACTGATGTTGTAAATTTGTATATAATTTTCTTCACTATAAATACAAGGCACTCGCAACTGCAAACTTCTAGTCTGTCTGCTCCTTCATGAGTCGTATCTATTTTCTGATCCAACTAGCCCATTGACCCGATTGGTCACTATCCATTTACATTGATTTAAAATATACTATATTATCTTTACAAATATGCTACACTCATTTAGCCAAAGGGACATCGTAAGAAAACGCACCTTTAAGGACAATGCCACAGAAACTTTTATTCAAGCTTACTCTGCTACTTCAAGCTTGGGCTGCAACTCAGTAGATGAGCTAGTAGATAACTTTCAGTCTAAAGTCTCAGACATCATTGACTGCATTGCTCCAGTTAAAGTGAAAGTTTATTCCAGGAATAAAAAATCTCCTTGGAGAAATGCTCCAGCAGTTAGAGGTGAAAAAAGGGAGTGTCGGAAAGCTGAACACAGGTGGAGAAAGAACAGACTCCAGGTTCACTGTGGCATCTATAAAGAGAGACTTTACAGATATAACTTACAACTGAAAAATGCAAGAGAATCTTTCTTCTCTGAGATCATCAAGAAAAACATTAATAATGCTCGTGTCTTATTTTCCACAGTCGACAGATTAACAAATCCTCCTGTGTCCGTGGCTTCTGAACTCCACTCCACCAGGGCCTGCAATGAATTTGCTAACTTCTTTACTGAGAAAATCCTAAAGACTAGAGGTTCAGTTTGTACTTCAATATCAACACCAGAACCAAAGCTGTATCCAACTGGAACTTATCTTGACCAAATGTCCCAATTCAGACGAATAAACTACAAAAGCTCAGAGGAAATCATTCAGCAGCTAAGTTCCTCCTCCTGCTGCCTTGATGTTCTACCTAGAGGTGGGCGATACCGGGAATTTTTAATCGATCCGATACCAAGTAAATACAGGGTGAGTATCGCCGATATTGATACAATACCGATACTTTTGACATTTAAGCTTGACGTATCTTGAAAATGTTGACCTTTCGGTTTTTTGTGATTTTTATTTTATTATTACAATTAATAATAATGTTATGTTCATAGTGTTTTTTTCCTAATCCACCTCTTATATCTTTAAATCCTTATGTAATTTTGTCTGTGATGTGTGCACCTGCCTGTTGCTTTAATCCTACAAATGTCCCCGTCGTGGGATAAATAAAGGATTAGCTAATGTTATATTAAATAACACTTTTTAATAGGACATATGTACTGGGTTCTTTCAATGTCTTAATTACATTTTCTGTGTGGGCTCCAGTAACATATGATAGATAATATCTACTTTGAAAGTTAACAGGAAGTGCTGCTGAAGATGACCACTCTGATCTACCTGGATGTTCTCTGGAGGACTGAAACGCCTCAGTCAGTGACGTCAGTATGTGGGTCTGGTCTGTCGGGGCAATGACAGAAGTTTCGTCTCCTCTCTCCGTTTCTGTCGCTCAACGTTTTCTTGCCCATGCTTATATTAATTTGTTGTGTTTCCACTGAATTTAACTGTCTTTTTACAAACCATACAGCTTGATTTCAATTACGGTATTAAAATAAAGCCAAACGGCGCTTCTTTCCCTGTTCATGTTTTTCCGCTCTTGCGGTCTCTCCCTCTTCGAGTCTGAGCAGCAGCAGCGCGGTTGTTTGTGTGGAGAGAGCGCTGAGTGGGTGGGGCAGGCTTAGCCTGCGTGCTGATTGGCTGGCGCCGCTGAGCCATGTACAAGAGGGGAGGGGGAGCAGCAACGTGCCGTGGCACAGACTGCTGCTGCAGTTAGCGCGCGCGGAAGAGAATAAAAAGTATCGATTTTGTTAAACGAATATTGTTCAATATCAATACCAGCATTGGTATCGATAGGATCAATCCGTCCACCTCTAGTTCTACCCCAAGTTTTATTTAAGAACGTTTTGCCTGTCATGGCGTCTGATTTGATTCAGATAATAAACACCTCCCTTCTGTCAGGTGTTTTCCCCCAGTCCCTAAAAACAGCAAATATCAAACCACTGCTGAAAAAGAACAATTTAGAAAAACTACTACTCCAGAACTACAGGCCCGTCTCCAACCTCCCCTTTATCAGTAAGATTATAGAAAAGCTGTCTTTCAACAATTAAACACCTTCTTAACAACGACCAGCCGCTTTGACGTTTTCCAGTCAGGTTTCCTCACCACAGTACAGAGACCGCCCTTATCAAGGTGTTTAATGACATCCATATAAATACAGACTGTGGAAAAACCACCGTGCTGGTACTATTGGACCTCAGTGCAGCATTTGATACTGTTGATCACTCCATTCTGTTAGAGCGCCTGGAGAACTGGGTCGGCCTCTCTAGTACAGCTCTTAACTGGTTTAAATCCTACTTAAAGGACAGGGACTTTTTTGTGTCAGTAGGTAACTTTACATCAGAGATGACAAAAATCACATGTGGGGTTCCCCAAGGGTCCATCCTGGGTCCCCTCCTCTTCAATATCTACATGCTCCCCCTAGCTCAGATCATAAAAAATAACAACATCAGCTACCATAACTATGCAGACGACACACAGCTCTACATCACCATGTCACCTGGTGACTATGAACCAGTTCAGGCACTGAGTAAATGCCTAGAAGAAATCAATGCCTGGATGTGCCACAATTTTCTTTAATTGAAAAAAAAAACTGAAGTAATAATATTTGGAACAATAGAGGAGAGATCAAAGGTTAGCACACAGCTTCAGCTACTTCAGCTAAAAACCACTGATCAGGCCCGAAATCTGGGAGTAGTGATGGACTCAGACCTGAACCTCCAAAAGCATCTAAAGACAATTACAAGGTCGGCTTTCTATCACCTGAAGAACATTTCCAGGATTAAAGGACTGATGTCTCAGCAGGATCTGGAAAAACTAATCCATGCGTTTATCTTTAGTAGAACTGATTACTGCAACGGTGTTTTCACAGGTCTGCCTAAAAAGTGGATCAGACAGCTGCAGCAGATCCAGAACGCTGCTGCCCGCGTCCTCACTAAGACCAACAAAGTAGAGAACATCGACCCGGTTCTGAAGTCCTTCCACTGGCTCCCTGTATTTCAGAGAATAGACTTTAAAATACTTCTGTTAGTCTATAAATCCCTGAATGGCTTAGCACCTAAACACATCACAGACTTGTTATCAGTGCATCAACCATCCAGAGCACTAAGGTCGTCCGGCTCCAGCCTGCTCTGCATACCTAGAACACGAACTAAACAAGGAGAAGCAGCCTTCACTTCTTATGCTCCCCTTATCTGCAACAAACTTCCAGAAAACTGTAGAAGTACGGACAGCCTGAGTTCCTGTTTTTAATTTGTTTAAGATAAAAAACACATTTGTTTAGGATTGCCTCTGACCGTTGTAATTGAACTGTTTTACCGAAACATCGTTAGTTCAACTTTTGTAGTCCAAATGTTTTTAATGATTGGTTTTAGTTTCTATTCTCTCATGTTCTGTTTTGTTTCTACATTTTATTCCTACCTGCTTTTATTCTGTTTTATTTTCAAATTTTTAATCATGTAAAGCACTTTGCATTATCTCTGTACTGAAATGTACTATACAAATAAATGTGCCTTGCCTTGTGGGCGAGATCGGCATAGCAGCATCTCTGATGGGGATCCCAGAGACAGACCTCGACGTAGCAGTGTCTCTGGCGGGCAACACCGGCGTAGCAGCATCCCTGGTGGGCATCCCTGAGGCAGACCTCGGCATGGCAGCATCTCTAACAGGTGACCCCCCTGTAGCAGCGTCTCTGTCAGGCGACCCCGGCATAGCAGTATCTCAGAAACGTGAGTAAGATGGCCCTCTAGAGCGAGCAGGACCCTTGGTGGGCGCCGAAGGAGGAGGACATAACAGTCTTAACAGGATAAGACAGAGCTAGTCTGAGTCAAAAACCGGGTAATCAAAAAAAGAGCAGGATAATCCAGAACAGAATCCGAGTGCAGAGTCGGGATACAGATCCAAGTTCGGTACACAAACAGGCAGGAAAGACAGATTCAGGGATCAGGTAAGCTCAGATAGTCCAGGGACAGACTTTGTCAGGCACACAAGTAAGCAGACCAAAACAGGCAGGAAAATCATGTAACAAGGCTCAGGTTGGGTCCGAACCTGGAGGCAATCGGGTAATATTGACAGGTCTATCAGAAAGAGAACAATGGACAAAACTCACCAGGCTTGTAAAAATGATCTGGCAATGACCAGGTGACAGAAGTAGGTATAAATAGGGCGGTGAACCGGTGAACCAGAGTAAAGGCTAATTACATGAGGCAGGTGAGAATGATCAGACGAAGGGTGGTGGCTAGAGGAGGAACGAATTGGTTGGTTGACAGGTGACAGGGGAGTGACAGGCAGACAAATAGGGTGGTGACAGAGGTGAAGTGAGCTGGCTGACTACTGGCAGGTGAACTGAGCTGACTGAACAGGTTAAATAAAAAGTAAAAAACTAAACCGACAACAAAACATTAATTGTGACATATTTAGAGTCTGGCCTCCTGTGTTCTCGCTGGTAGATGGTTTCCGCTTTGTTGGTAGTTTGGCCAGTGTTCTTCTAGAGCAGGGAACCCCAAAGTGTGGTTGGGGGTGCGCGCACCACACCAAGGGTGCACAAGCTGAAATCTGTAATGGCGGTTTGACTGTGTTTTCTTTTCCCCACACCCTAAAGACGTGTAAATAAACATTTCCTTTGTGAAAATTAAAATCAAAACTGCAAATTTAATAAATCAATAAAATGTATTGACATGAAAATCTGTTTATTTCAAAAAGTCTTGTTCTACGCCTCATTTTAAGATGAAGTTATCTTCTTCTACGCATTGTGCTTCATATGCGCTCCCAGCTTGTGCCTCTACTTCATTCATTCTTGCAAATATGCTCTATTGGCTGGTGCACGAAATGGCTGGTATACGAAATAAACAAAGTGAGAACACACAGCGGTAGAACATCAGAGTTTAGTCCGTGAATGCACCAGGATGGCCTCTTCAGAGACGTTTCAGGTTGTGGAGGTGTGGCTGATCTGAGCGTGTCTTTCTTTCTCTCGCTACTGGCTGAGCCACTGATACACCTGAAAATCCTCAGGATTCGGTTGTGGATGTTGCAACTTTATTGCAGTTTAATTAAAATTATGTTCTAATTCTATTCCCACAACTTTTGTTATGATGGTTGTATTTTTTTCTTTTTTTTGGGGGGGGGGGGTGCCGGTAGGGACACTGAAGGGGGTGCGCAGCTAAAAAAGTTTGGGAACCCCTGTTCTAGAGAACCCCACTATTACTACCACTAGAGATTTTCCACAGTTACCTTACTTGTCCTCTCTATGTCCAGGCTCCAGCTCCACACTAGGCTTACTACGACCTAGCCTCACCTTCCACCTCCCCCGTTTCCAGCTTCTACCCCTGTGAGCTTGCCTTCTCCCACAACCTGCCCCTGCGTCTGCAGACACCACCTCTATCTTTTTCCCTCAGCTCCTGAAAAAACATTTGTTTGCTCCTTCCCCCACGTCAGGTTTTCTGCATTTTGGGCCCAGAACCACCCTAACACAACAAGGTGTTTCACAATAGACAAAGAATGCTGGAAAATGTGTGACTCTTAAAAGAGCCTTTTGTTATATTCACCACTAGGTGGCCTAGGAGAATCAGGCTGAGCTCTCGGGTTAGAGAGGGAATAGAAGTGTATTAGGAGGGAGAGTTGAATGGTTCTGGTGTACATGAGTTAAGGTTGCTAATAAATGTAGCCCAGATAAAGAGATGTACAAAAAGTCTATGAAGTCTATAAAAGCTAATAAATACCTGAGTTCATAAATACAAAAAATAGTTAATTTATTCTTACTTTATTAAAAGTGTTCATCTTGGGCATGCTTCAGTGGCGCAGTGGTTAGCGCGCATGACCCAAATAGGGCCTTGGCCCTTGATAGGACCGACCTGGACCCAACTAGCACTCTGAGCTACCAGGAATCATTTAGAGGACCTCTGACAATGTTGGAGACAAGGACGACAAGTTTGTGATGTGTGTGTACCACACAGGTGGCCTAATATTGGAGGTGGAGCCGTGACTGTGCGAGGCAAGTTTTTTTACTGGAGAGGAGGACTAAACGAAGCACAGTGGTTCTGTTAGGATTATTATTCATCTGGCACAAGATACCTTTTTAGTTTTTATTATTTGCTCGTTGAGTTAAGCGTCCACTGAGTTTGGTCTCCATATTCAAAGGCATCAAACAGGCCTGCAACGGAGGGTTAAATTGGGTTTTTCCAGCTTTAGGTTTATTTAATAAGCATTTAAGCAAATATTATTGAACTGTGAATTTGGTTTGACATCGTAATTGTTTTTATTTTGGTGTTGTGTGCAGAGAAGCACTTGTTACTTTTCTTAAAGTACTTTTATTCACCTTTTTTATTTTCCTAAATAAAAGGGTGGTATCATGAACACTTTCTACCTTGTGTCAAGTGGTGATTTAGTTTGTGCCTCATTATTCCAGTGTTCAGTGTTTAGTGCTAAAACCTAATACCGTGCATAGATCCCAAATAATACTTTTAAGTAAACATTGAATAGACTGATAGAACCCAGATCCCACTCACTTAATTGTGAGTATTAATGTCATTTTTAGATGAACCCAAACGTAACCACACACAGAGTAAAGTTTTAAAGAGAGTTTATTGAAGATGATGAGTTGTGGAGGATGATGACCAGAGTTCAGACCAGGCTGGAGCTGCGAATGGTTGGAGCTGGCAAGCAGGACGGAGCCCAGAGCAAGGAGGCAGCAAAACCAACAGCACGGCAGAATGAAGACTAGGAACCAGAACCACAGCAGGATTAACGGCACAACTGAGTGAATACTTGCAAGACCGGAAAGAGAGTGAGCAGGACCAGAACCACAGCAGGCAGGCGGAGATGAAGAGAACACGGGCTGGATGAGAACAAGATGAGGTGAGCTGCAATGAGCAGAATCAACAGGAATCAACAGGAACCAACAGAACAAACCGACGAGGAAGGACTGAATGCAGGGAGCTTAAATAGAGAGGATGACAGGTGTGATGAGTTCTGGCCTGATTAGTGGCTGACAGGTGGAGATGATTACTGAGGTGGAGAAGAGACTGGGATGTATGGAGGGTGAACAGTGCCCTGAAATGTCCATGGTGCAGCAAGCAAGGCTGCAGCATGACAATTAAAGGGCTACATAAAGCTGAAGAAACATCCCTCTGCTTCGTACTTGCTTCCAAACATTACAATTGGCAATGATGAGGTTGGTACCCATGCCTGCCCCATCACTGCCCTGCAGTGGAGAACCTACTGTTTCATTTTCCACCTGCCGAAGAATGTTTTAGAAATACAACTAACAACTGTTCATGCTATGGGTAATTCCTGGCCCGAAGCTAGACGCCGAGTGCCACTGATCCATCTGCTAGGCTTTGAAGGACAACGCTTGTTCTACACTTTGCCCGATACCGGTACTTTATATGATGAAGCAATGGCGGACTTGGGACTGCTGTTTGTGGCAAAGGTGAATATTGTTGTAGCAAGATAACAGTTTCGACAGAGGATGCAGCGGAGGTGGTTGTGCTTCTGATGACTTCAAGGGAGGTCAACCCCTCTGATAGACTGCTTTGCAATGTCCACATTAAAACTGCTTCTGGAGAGTCTACTGACATACATATGGACACCCTTATGCTTGAATTACTGGTTGATAAAAGATCATCAGTGTCTATCATACCACAACATCTCTACAACAGACATTTTTCTGGCAGCCCTCTCACTGCACCACATGTGAAACTTATGTGTAACTTATCTGAAAGAGGACATTCCTGTAATAAGATGTTTGGAAGCTGTAGTTACCCATAACCCCCTGTGTATTAGCTCATATGCAGAGTTCAAAACTCTTGAGACATTTGTCCTTAGTGTCAAGTCTTTGCAGTACTGTTTGAATAGCTTCATATATACTCTCGTTGCTAATATTAGCTTCCTCATCACTCATTTTTGTTTTCTTTTCTTTTTAGTTCTTTTGGGGTTAGGGCCAGGGAGGGTTGTGTGTTCATTCTAAGGACTTACTGCGCTCTCTTCCACGTCTTCTTGCTCACACACCTCTTTCAGTGCTCCGAAGTCGTAATCATGGTCTCGGATACTAGCTTGTTTTTTTCTTTGCTTTCTCCATGCCCCCGGTCAATCACTTTTCTTCTTCTTCTTTTATCCGCACGCAGTTGAAGACTTGAAAGCTTACTTATAGTTTGGTTAAAGTCTTAATGTTTGTTTGGGTTAACTTTTTTTTCAGACCCTGCTAAAAGTGCAGCTGCTCATTCCACTGTAGAAGCTAGTGAGTAGCGATTAGCAGTAATGCTACATAATATCGCTATGGATGTGGCTTGAAAATAACAGTATGGGTTCATGATTATTACTTTCACAAACATGTCATGTACAGCAGTGGTTTTATCTTATTTTGGTTGTATTTCATTGTACAAATGTTAATATGGGAACGTTTTTGGGTAGACACTATTGTGGTAGGTCACTCTCATGTCCTTTTTGTTTGCACTGTTCTCAGTTGCACTGAGGATTTCAGAGATTAGGTAAGCAGAAAATGTAAAATGTTAGAGATTGTGAGATTAGAGAGACTGGACTACAAAATTGGTTACCATGTAAATTAAAGATAAACAGATATTCTATACTTCATAAAGTATGTAGTAAAATAATATTTAGCGTTGGGGAGTTTTAAATAAGTCAAGGACAACAGCAAATGTCCAACACTAGTGCTAAACAAAATTATGTTAAACGTCTGAGAGAAAAAGATCTGTTAAGTTTACCGAAAAAGGCTTGGCTTTGTACATTACAAGATGTCAAGAGAAAGAAGTTTGATGCTCAAACAAGCTTCAAGGTTCATAAAAAACGTCTTTGGGTCAATGACATCTAACGAAAACGTCAATGCTGTGCTGTAGTTTATTAGTTGCTGCAAAGATACAACAGATATATCAGAATCTTTTTTAAGCTTGAATTTGCCAGAAGTAAATGTGACAAGCCTAATAGTAGGGGAGCTAGCCTGGGTTCATTTACACAATTGAGTACAAAATGTTTGATGGGCTTATTTTCAGAATCAGAATCAGAAACACTTTAATAATCTCAGAGGGAAATTGCTGTTTCAGTACAATCGCCATAACATAACATACATAACAAACATTACAGGGGGAGACGATTTACTGAGGCCATGCTGCCAAGGACACCGCCTTACATGGTGCCCACAGGGCGCTACCATTGTTTATTTTGTAAACACTACTCTGGGATGTACAAAACCCCTTTCTTAAGAATGTAAGCCCCAGCCCCAAGGGATGGAGGGGTCCCAAAGCTCCCTAAAATATGCATTCATTTACAATGTTGAGTACAAGGCTCACTAAAAATTCTTAGTCTGCCTTAATTAGATCTAACGGACATCTAACATAAGCCCCGTTTACACTACACTTTTTTAACCGAGCCGAGACCGGTCCGAGCTCGGTAACCGAGATAACTGTCGTGTGTAAACGGTCAGCAGACTGAACTGGACCGCGCTAGACATAACCGGACCGCGCTAACTGCAGACCAGTTCCTGGGTCTGCATTTAGGTCTCGGACTGTTTTTTTTATCCCGGTTATCTGATAACGAAGAGCGCATGAGCAGACCGCGTCATCCCCTTACAGTCAGCTGACTGTCAGCGGGTTTTCCGGCGTGTCTGGCTGCACGTCCCGATTCACACTCCATTCAGACAAATTTCAGACATTCATAATAATACTAGCTTCCTTACCGTGCCACACGGTTTCCAGAGATGAATCTGCTTAGCAGTGCGATGAACCTCAGCGTCTGTCGTTGTTTCCTGCGTCTGTAAATCCTTATTAGACGTTCGTTTGTCTTATCCACGTCCCAAAAGCGAGTCTGTCCAAGCTTAACTTCCTGAATGTTACGGGCGCCGCACAAGTTAAACTCTGTGTGCTGCTGGTCCTCAGAGGATTTTAGTAAACTCAGTGTTAAACTGGTCGAGGAGCTGAAAGAGGAAATGGTTTCTTCTCTGACTACGTCACTTGTGTTGTTTCTGCTGGTTTTCAGCTTCCATATTTCTGCTGGCATGTTTGATCTGAGATCAAAGCATGATGTGTTTTCATGTGGGATGATGTGATTTAAAATACTGTCTGTTGTGTAAAACATGTTTATTGATACTTTAGCTAATTTCCTTCCCATAATTTATTGTGCCTACCAGTTGGCACAGATGGGTGAGCAAAGCCTGCCTTCTGAGCCTCCTCTGCCGCATCAATCTTATCCTTGCTCGGATTTGCCTCCTCAACTGCGTCACCTCCTCTTCTGCTTGGTGGTAAAGCTGACCAACGACCGAAGCAACAGCAATATTGCTCGTATTGCTCATTTTGCTTCTACAAAGGGTGGATTTTTAAAAAGTTAAATTATTAAAAAGAAATCACAACTTTCATAATCTGAATGAATACAAGAAATTACAAGCAAATGTAAGAAGAATTATTAAAAATGCAAAAAGAGATTGGACCGCAGAGTGAAGGCAAAAGGGCCAACAAGTGCTAAGCATCTTTGGGAACTCCTTCAAGACTGTTGGAAGACCATTTCAGGTGACTACCTCTTAAAGCTCATCAAGAGAATGCCAAGAATGTGTAATATTCTGGTTTCTGTTCTGGTTTCTGTTCAAGTTATTTTGCTCTCCTGCCTTAGGTTATCTGGTTGCTTTGAATTTTGTCTTGTCTAGGTTCTTGTTTACTGTTAGTTTATCCTGTTTTAGTCTTAGCTTTATTTTCTGTTTTTAGGTTTGTACTTCAGGGTTGTTTTGTTTCTTATCTAGTCTGGTGTAGTTTGTCTCTGTCCACTTGTCCTGTCAGCTTTTTAGGTTTGGTTTCTGCTCTGTTCTTGTTTTGGGCCTCTGCACTGATGTCTGGTCTAATTACCTTCTCTGCACACCTGCCTAACTCCACCCCTGCTGCAATCACCTCTCACCGGTTTCACCTGCCTCCACCTCCATATGAACTGTTGGGACCAGACATCAGTGCCAGGTTGTCTTGTTGAGTTGATGGGTGAGTCTTCTCCTGTCTCACGGTTGGCGGATTGGACAGGAACTGATCTGTGACTGGAGTGTGCATGGTAGGAAGCGACGTAGATTCCGGAAGTGATCCGGAAATGGAGGATGAAAATTTTGGCGCGGAGGATGGAGGGAATGAAAACAATGGATGGAGTATAGTAGAAAATCGGAAAAGAAAGAAAAACAGGAGTAATACATCTGACTCTGATAGTGAAAATGGATTGCATATGACAAGGAAAAGAAAAGAAGAGTTTAAGGTATTGATGAAATTTGCTACTGGGTCTTTCAATAATATCAATCCGCTGAAATTATCCAAAGCGATTAAGGAAATGATAGGAATAATTGAAAGTGTTAAGAAATTAAGGGATGGTAGATTGCTAATGTTTTGTAAAGACAGCAGGCAACAAAAAAAGGCGTTAGAAATTAAATCAATCATGGGACAAGATGTGATTTGTTCAGTATCAGAGGGAAAGAAATGGACAAAAGGGGTAATTACAGGGATCCCTACTGATGTGACAGTTGAAAAGATTAAGAAAGGACTTACAGGAGGATCAGTAATTGATGTGAAAAGACTAAAGTGCAATCGAAACAATGAAAAGGGGGATAGCCTTTCTGTGATGATTCACTTTGATGAGGATAAGTTACCTAGTAAAGTCTTTTTAGGATTCATAAGCTTCTCGGTAAGGCCATATGTTCCCCCTCCTCTAAGATGCTACAAATGTCAAAAGTTTGGGCATGTAGCGGCTGTATGTAGAGGCAAGCAGAGGTGTGCGAGATGCGGTGGAGAACATGAGTATGGCAAATGTGGGCAAGGGGTTAATCCAAAGTGTTGTAATTGTGGAGGGGAACATAGTGCGGGATATGGAGGTTGTGAAGTGAGAAAACATGCAGTACAAGTACAAAATGTTAAAATACAGGAAGGATTATCATATTCTGAGGCATTAAAGAAAGTAGAAAAGAATGTGGAGTCAAAAAATAAACAAAAAGAAATATTACAATCAAAAACGGAAAAGACACAGGGAAAAAATACAGAGAATCTGATGATTAAGAACAATGTAGCTTTTGTAACTTTTATAGCTGAGGTTGTGAATTGTTCCGCACAAACTGAAAGCCGGACAGAAAGAATCAGAATAATAATCAAAGCAGCTGAAAAATATCTAGAGATTGAGGGTATTTCGGTAGAAATGATTAATGAGAAGTTAAAGACAACAAATACTCAAACAGAATGTGGTGGTTCATAATAATGCTTTTAATATTTCAGTGGAATGCTAGAAGTTTAATAGCCAATGGGCAAGAGTTTAAAAAGTTCATTTTTGATTTGGATAAAAAACCAGATATATTATGTATACAAGAAACATGGCTCAAACCTCAGTTAAATTTTGTTTTACAAGGTTATATATGCATTAGGAGGGATCGAAAACAAGGAAATGGAGGTGGAGTCGCTACCTTTATAAAACAAGGTGTGGGATACAGAAATGTAGAAATGAGTGTGGATCAAGAGGTGCTGGTAATAGAAGTTTGGGAAAAGAAACAAAGTATTAAAGTAATTAATTTTTACAATCCATGTGAAAAGTTAAGTAGGAAAAAATTGGAAAATATAAGAGGTAATATAAATCAGAAGGTTGTATGGTGTGGTGATTTTAATGCACATAATTCATTATGGGGGAGTGTTAAAACAGATAGTAATGGGCTGATAGTGGAAGACATGCTAGATTGGGGACAATTGGTATGTATTAACAATGGAAGTGTTACAAGAATTGATGTGAATAATGGGCGAAAATCAGTTTTAGATATTACACTAGTGTCTGAAAATCTAGCTAGAAAATGTGAATGGCATGTAAGTAATCAAAGTACTTTAGGAAGTGATCACTATCCAATAAGGTGTCAAATTGGTGTGGATATAGTTCGATCATTGGTGGAGAGAATTCCAAGATGGAAATTTAAGGCAGCCAATTGGAAGCTTTTTAAAGAATTATGTAATAAAAATATGCGTGAAATGGTAGATATTGAAGACATTGAAGAGTTAAGTAGGAAAATTAGTGAAGTATTAAGAAATACGGCAGGGGAAGTAATAGGTAAAAAGAAAATTATAAGTGGTAGAAAAGCAGTCCCGTGGTGGAATGAAGATTGTAGTAAGGCAGTTAGAGAAAGAAATAAAGCAATGAAGAAAGCCAGAAAATCATTAGTGTATAATGATTACATTAATTATAAGAGAGCTCAGGCAAAGGTTAGGAAAGAAATAAGAATAGCAAAAAGAACATTCTGGAGAGAATTCTGTAATAAAATTGGTGAAAATATTGAAATAAATGATGTTTGGAATATGATTAGAAAGATGGGAGGGATTAGGAGAATTAATAATATTCCAGTTTTAGTTAGTGATGGAAAAGTTGCGATTAAAGATAGTGATAAAGCAGAGATTTTAGTAGATACATTTGCAAAGGTACACAGTAATGATAATATATCAGAAAGTATGAGGAAATATAGGGAACAGAAAGTGAAGGAGAATGATCACATATATAGAAAGAAGAGCATAACAGGGAGCAGGTTAGATCTAAAATTTAGTTTATATGAATTAAAAAGAGCACTGATAGGGGTTAAACATACTTCTCCAGGTAAAGATGACATTTGTTACGAGATGATTAAACAGTTGTCAGAATTATCATTGGGAATGATTTTAAAACTTTTTAATAAAATATGGGAGTCAGGGACTATACCAGTGGATTGGAAGCATGGGGTCATAGTACCAATAGCCAAACCAGGAAAAGACCATTCTCAGCCAATTAATTTTAGACCTATTGCACTGACAGCAAATTTATGCAAACTTACGGAACGGATGGTTATGAACAGGTTGATATATGAGATTGAAAGTAGAAATATTATGTCAGAATATCAAAGTGGTTTTAGAAAGGGGCGAAATACGATGGATTCAATCTTGAGTTTGGAAACTGAAATTAGAAAAGCTCAAATTAATAAAGAAAGTTTGGTGGGAGTCTTTTTTGATGTAGAAAAGGCTTATGATATGTTGTGGAAAGAAGGGTTGTTAATGAAATTGGAAAGGTTGGGAATTGAGGGAAGAATGTATAACTGGATTTCGAGTTTCTTGTTTGGAAGAACAATTCAAGTAAGAGTGGGGTCAGAATATTCTAGGATTTTACAAATTGAGAATGGAACTCCCCAGGGAAGTGTGAGCAGTTCTATTCTTTTTAATTTAATGATTAATGACATTTTTCATAAAATTGATAATGGAATAGGAAGGTCATTGTATGCGGACGATGGAGCTTTATGGAAAAGGGGGCGTAATATTACATTTGTAGAAAATAAAATACAAATTGCAGTGAATGAGGTGGAGAAATGGGCAGATAGTTGGGGTTTTAGGTTCTCGGTCGCAAAAACACAAGTAATATGTTTTTCAAATAAAAAGAAAAATCCTATTTTGAATATCAAAATGTACGGTCAACTGCTGGAACAAGTGGAAGTAGTGAGATATTTAGGTATGTGGATGGATTATAGATTACATTTTGGAGTCCATATTCAAAAATTAATAGAAAAATGCAAAAAAGGAATAAATGTGTTACGGTGCTTGTCAGGAGCAGATTGGGGAGCAAGCTGTCAATCTCTGAAAAGAATTTATTATGCAGTGATTAGGTCAAACATAGATTATGGTAGTATAGTTTATAGTTCTGCGAATAAAACCTTACTTAAAAAGATAGAGGTAATACAAAATCAGGCTTTACGTATTTGTTGTGGAGCATTTAGATCATCTCCTGTAGTATCAATACTAGTTGAATTGGGAGAATTGCCACTTGAACAACGTAGGATACAATTAAGAATGAGATACTGGGCTAGTGTAAAAGGACATGAAGAAAATCATCCAGTCAGATTACTTCTGAAAGAATGTTGGGAATATGAATATAAAGAATTAAAAAGCTTTGGATGGGTAGTAAAGAAAGAAGCGAGCAGCTTGAGATTGAATGACTATATAATAGCCCCAACTGTTCCTATACCGGCTATTCCCCCTTGGATGTTTCCTACACCTCTGATCGATTTACAAATACAAAAAATAATGAATAAACGGGGAAAAAATACATCAACTGATATAATAGTACAACAATATTTAAATAAAGAATATTATTCAGTTCTACAGGTATATACAGATGGGTCAAAGGAGCCAGAGTCTGGAAAAACAGCAGCAGCAGTATACATTCCGACATTTAAAATAAAAATTGCAAAAAGAATATCTAATCATGTATCAGTATTTACTACTGAGGTTTTAGCTATTATATTAGCATTACAGTGGATCGAAGAAGTTCAACCACTAAGAACTGTAATTTGTACAGATTCAATGGCTACTCTGAATAGCCTAATAAGTGCGAAATCTGAAACTAGGCAAGATTTAATATTTGAAGTATTACAATGTCTATTTAGAACAAGGCAGTTAGGAATATTGGTATACTTCCTCTGGGTGCCAGCACATGTGGGTGTAGATGGAAATGAGAAAGCGGACAAGCTGGCAAAGAAAGCATTAAATCATCAGCAAATAGAAATGAATGTATTTTTAAGTAAATCAGAAATTAAGAGATTGATAACAATTGAAATTAGAAAGAAATGGCAAACGATATGGAATAATGAGTCTAAAGGAAGACATTTATATCAGATTCAGAAATGTATTGGAAAGGAGAGGAAAAGATATGGAAATAGGAAAAAAGATATAATTATTTCAAGGCTAAGAATAGGTCACACTGCATTAAATTACAGTCTTTTTAAAATAGGGAAACATGAAACAGGAAATTGTGACAAATGCGGAGATCCAGAAACTGTGCAACATATTATTTTTGAGTGTGCTGCATATGTAAGGGAGAGAATGAAACTAATTCAAGAGTTGAGAAGGATAGGAATTGATGGTAATTCAATAAAAGTGTTGTTAGGAAATGAGACAAGACAGACAAGAGTCAATGAAATATTATTCAAATCCCTAAAAGATACAGGAACAATGAATAGGATTTAGTTGTAGATTCTTTTTTTTATTTTTTTTTTTTTATTTTTTTTTTTTTTATTTATTATTATTATTATTATTATTATTATTATTATTATTATTATTATTATTTGCTTATTTCCCTCATTGATTAATTTTGTAGTCTTCCAAAATTGTGCACTCCACACTCCAGATCAGTAGGTGGCGGAAATGCACCTTTTACGTTGGCCTGCCAATCCGCCATAAAACAACAACAGAAGAAGAAGAAGAAGAGTCTTCTCCTGCAGCATTCTGTTTATGTATTGCCTTTTGGATTATTTTTACCCTCTTGTCTCCAGAAGCCTGAGCCATCCTGTTCTGTCGGTCTGTCCCTGTTTGCACCTGCCCTGCTGGTCTGTTTATTTTTATACCGTCTTTTGGTTCGACGGTCTCTTTGGATTTTTCCCTGTTTTTTGATTTTGTTATTAAAGAGCCTTTCCTTTAAACAAACCTCTGCTGGTCTGGCTGAATAGGGTGTTTTCAGCTGACGTCACGCTCACGTGACTACTCAGCGCGTCCGCCATATTGGGTGGCAGTCGTTTCGCACCGTTGACCTGCATTGTATGACGCCTTAGGCAGTATTGGAAGTGAACAATGGGGAAAACGTGTTTAATGGTTGGTTGCACGGCCCATGGAGGTGGAGATCAACGCTTTCTATCGCCTACCAGCCGTGATAGTGAATCAGTGTGAAAAAAAAAAACAGCTGTCTGAACAACGCCGTCACCTATGGCTGACACGGATATCCAGGTCCGATTTGGACGGTGTTAAGCTGGAATACGCCAGAGTCTGCGGTGCTCACTTTGTCACAGGTAATTAACTGTTAAGTATTTAAAACATATAAGAAGAATATATTAATAATAGGGCTTGGGCGTTATGACTTATTACTTTCCGCGGCTGTCGTGTTGACTGCCTCCGCCGCCTCTACTGCCTATTACTACCGCATACTGTACTCCCTCTCTCAGCCGTGTTTTAATTTTATTAATTTCACCTTAACTTGATTTCAACCATGGTAAACCGTTGCTGTATTGTGGGCTGTAACAGCGCAACACATGATCGCCATGGGAAAAACATAGAAACAGATTAATTTTCCACCGCTTTCCTGCCTGGAGGCGCAACCACGGAGAACAACTGTTAGCGATAACAAAGAGTCATCGGCTCGCTTGGATCGCGGCTGTAAGTCGACCGAACATAACTTTCCACAGTATCCCGATGTCAATGAGAGTGTGTTCTAAACGTTTGAAACACATAGCAGCAAGTTAAAAGCACATTACATGCGCGAGTGGTTGTTAGCGCTAACGGTTAGCATGAGCCAGAGCCCGGCTGAGCGCAGCTTACCTTTGAACGAGTTACAGAGATAAAGAGATCGTCGGCTCGCTTGGATCGCGACTGTAAGACCGAACATAACTTTCCACAGTATCCCGATGTCAATGAGAGTGTGTTCTAAACGTTTGAAACACATAGCAGCAAGTTAAAAGTACATTACATGCGCGAGTGGTTGTTAGCGCTAACGGTTAGCATGAGCCAGAGCCCGGCTCAGCGCAGCTTACCTTTGAACGAGTTACAGAGATAAAGAGATCGTCGGCTCGCTTGGATCGCGGCTGTAAGACCGAACATAACTTTCCACAGTATCCCGATGTCAATGAGAGTGTGTTCTAAACGTTTGAAACACATAGCAGCAAGTTAAAAGTACATTACATGCGCGAGTGGTTGTTAGCACTGGCGGTTAGCAGCTACTAAACTAGCATGTGCCAGCCCGTCTGAGCGCAGCATACCTTTGAACGAGTTGCTGTGTTCCCACTGTTTGCTGGCTTTATGATCTGCAGCTCCTACCGGCGCCAATACGGTAAATACAACTTAATTTTGCACTGGTCATTGTTCTGCTTAAATAATTAAAGCCGCGAGCGGCGTCGATCGGCCTTGCAGCCAAGCGCCTTCGCGGGTGCAACACATTTGCAACACATTTGCGTCGAATTGTTTACATTTTTACCATCTTATTAAAACTCACCTGTCCACGTATGATGGCGATTTCCTTGATGTACATAACCAGATGTGAACTGGTTGTGAGCCTCTAGATCCTTGTAAGCTCTCATTTCCTCAAGAGTGTGCAGAGGGTTTTCACTGAACACCAGGTAATGCACTATGTCGCCGTGCTCTACATTTGGCCAATCATCTGGATTACGGCTAAACAAGGCACCGTGGAGGGCATACGGGTCCATATGGTCGATCACGGAACATTTCCTCAGATATACGTCCTTATCTGGTCGCTCTAGCGTGCTGGCGTACTTATCCATTCGCGATACGATAATACGTGTAAGACAACTAGAGATAAGGAAGTGTGCCACCCAATATGGCGGACCGGAAGTTGGCCAGTGACGTCAGTGAAAACACCCTATTCTGGGTCTGCTGCCTCTGATCATTACAGAGTGTGCGAAGCAGTAATCAAAGCAAAAGGTTGCTACTTTGAAGAACCTAGAATATGACATATTTTTAGTTGTTTCACACTTTTTTGTTAAGTATATAATTCCACATGTGTTAATTCATAGTTTTGATGCCTTCAGTGTGAATCTACAATTTTCATAGTCATGAAAAAATTTATCAATAAAAAATTAAGTTCTTCCTTTTCCAAGTCATACACAGTTTACACGGTAAAACTGTATTGCTCCGTGTCTAGATAATCCATCCATAGTTTTTTTTCTAATACAATATACAGCTCGACAGGAAGAAAGCCTTTCAAAGTAAAACTAAACTTCACAATAAAATGGCCTGAACAAATCTTCTTACTGAATATGATAAAAATAAAAAGCAAACCATCATACAAATAACTTAAATATTTTAGATTTATGGCTCCAACACCACTTTTTCCTCTTTTTAAAAGCCGCTGTTAAATGATGTATTCGTCTGTTTATAACAGCCACCAAGAAAATCTCTCTACTGTCGCGCTGCGCTAAAGGATCCTGTCTATTGCGCAATACGGGATTAACTCGAAAAACTCTGCAAATTATTCTTGCACCTTCCGCAACAGGTTGCAGTCGTAAAAATGGACATGGATACGGCAGACTTCCCTATCTCCTCCGCTTATACAGCCGTGATCTAATCTTGTTTACATGAAATAAGCCTGCTCTCGAGCAGGTTGTCTTGTTGAGTTGATGGGTGAGTCTACATGAAATAAGCCTCTCGAGCAGGCTTATTTCATGTAAACAAGATTAGATCACGGCTGTATAAGCGGAGGAGATGGAGAAGTCTGCCGTAGCCATGTCCATTTTTACGACTGCAACCTGTTGCGGAAGGTGCAAGAATAATTTGCAGAGTTTTTTCGAATTAATCGCGTATTGCACAATAGACAGGATCCTTTAGCGCAGCGCGACAGTGTAATTGTAGAGAGATTTTCTTGGTGGCTGTTATAAACAAACGCATCATTTAACAGTGGCTTTTAAAGAGGAAAAAGTGGTGTTGGAGCCATAAATCTAAAATATTTAAGTTATTTGTATGATGGTTTGCTTTTTATTTTTATCCTATTCAGTAAGAAGATTTGTTCGGGCCATTTTATTGTGAAGTTTAGTTTACTTTGAAAGGCTTGCTTCCTGTCCAGCCGTTTATTGTATTAGAAAAAACTATGGATGGATTATCTAGCCAGTTTTGTATTGTATTGGATTCATGTTTAGCCTTAACTGTTTTAGTTATCCGGTCTTCTTTATTAGATTTGATTAAAGCTTGTGTTCTGTTCAGTCTTAGCCTTGTTTTCTATCTTGGGTTTTCTCTTTATGGTTATTTTTGCTCTGTAGTTGTTCATCTTAGTTCTGTCCTTTCAGCCTTCTAGTCTTTTCCCTTCTTGATTACTCCCACCTGGTTTTGGTTAATTAGTCCCTCCCTCTTCACCTGTCAGCAAGCCTATTTATACCCGTCTCAGTTCCCTGCACTCTGCCAGAACGTCTCTCTTCGTATCCCTACTCACAACCGTTTGGTAAGAGCATTCTAGCATCTGTTATTTTTGTTTTATATGCCTCTCTGCCGGTCTGTGCCCTCCTGTTTTTGTGCCCTCCTGTTTTTGTGCCCTCCTGTTTTTGAGTTTGTCTTGTCCCCACTTGCTCCTGTTTGCTTGCCTGATGTCCATCTTTTTGCCTCCTGGATTAAGTTACTAAAAGCCCTTTAAAAGCATGAGCTCTGTGTCTGGCTCACATTGGGTTCAACCATTGCAAATCATTACAAATGTTTAGTTCCTGTCGTTTTATTTAAACATTGTTTTTATAAAGAAAAGCCAGCAAGTCATCTTTTGCCTGAGATAAGAGATAGTTATGTAAAGTCAGCAATACTACTGTCAAATGGTGTGTTAGAACTTATTCTGAAGGTCATTTTGAAGCAACCCGATCTCTAGTGCAATTTTTCTCTTTTTCAAGTTGTGGAGTTCAATTTCTCCTCTTAATTTGTGTTTTTTCAGGTCAAAATACTAAGTTTTTTTTGTTGAAGATGCCGTTTATATAGGGAACGGATGGCACTATGTGTCATTTTGTGAAAGAAAAAGAGGGGGTTAAACATGCCTCATGCAACAAAAGTAAAAATAACCTGTTTTTTTCCAGGCTTTTTCTTGGTGGCTGTTATAAACAGACAAACACATCATTTAACAGTGGCTTTTAAAAAGAGGAAAAAGTGTCTTTTTAAAATATAGTATAATAATTAAAGGCTACCATTTTGTTGAATATTCTTGTACTTCACTTTTTTCCCCATGTTCTAGTGGGTCCTGTGGAGGCTCTGACATAAAAGAACAAAGTAAATATGAAATTATTAAAAAGCAAAAATACATACTGTAGAAAGTGATAGAAACATCTAACATGGACAGTATTTACGCATTTAATTTGTCTGCTGCTTTCTGCCAGCCCTCTCTCCTGGCTTTAGCAGACTTTGAGGTGTTCCCTGTCGTTTTAATTAATGACTCAAATTCAGCATAACCTTCCATTAAAAGCTCTTGTTCTGCTTGGGAGAAAAACTGTGGGCGTTCTTTGGCCATGCTGAACAGCCAATAGCAGCGTTGCTGATCATTGTTTCTACTATCAATACATTTCCCCTTTTAAACAAACGCATGAACGCGCAGTTATCTCAGATAACTCAATCCAGCCATACTAATCATAAACAACAGGTGTGTTCGAAGAACCCAATTAGCCGGATCATGATTAGCCGGATGAAATCATCTTGGATGTCTCATTTGATCTTGGATGTTTTAAGCAACGTACGAAGAACGGACCCCTGGTTGATGCAATGAGTTGTAGAATGTGTTATGATGCTGAATAATATTAAATACATATTGTAATCTAAAGAACAGCTAGAGAACAAATATGGTGGTGGTAAGTACACTCTCTTTAAGTTTTAAAGTTTTGCAAATTGAAGCAAATTCAAAAACAATTTAATCCTCAAGATGACTTAAATGGATAAATACTACCTCAGTACAATACTATCTTTTATTTAAGAAAAGCTAAAGTATAGAAGTGAAGAAGCAATATTATTAAAGGTACATGATAATGGGGACATCTAGTGGTGGAATAACAGAGCTACACCATTTAGAAACACTGTCCCTGGGTCCGTTCTTCGTACGTCGCTAACTCAGCAGGATTTCATTGTTGACGATTTGGCATGATCTTGGATCGTTTGGTTCTTCGAAAGACATCCTGCACTTGTTGTCATAGCAACATGTGCGCCAGTTTAAGCCTGCTCGAGAGCAGGTTTATTTCATGTAAACAAGATTAGATCACGGCTGTATAAGCGGAGGAGATAGGGAAGTCTGCCGTAGCCATGTCCATTTTTACGACTGCAACCTGTTGCGGAAGGTGCAAGAATAATTTGCAGAGTTTTTCGAATTAATCGCGTATTGCGCAATAGACAGGATCCTTTAGCGCAGCGCGACAGTAGAGAGATTTTCTTGGTGGCTGTTATAAACAGACAAACACATCATTTAACAGTGGCTTTTAAAGAGGAAAAAGTGGTGTTGGAGCCATAAATCTAAAATATTTAAGTTATTTGTATGATGGTTTGCTTTTTATTTTTATCCTATTCAGTAAGAAGATTTGTTCGGGACATTTTATTGCGAAGTTTAGTTTACTTTGAAAGGCTTGCTTCCTGTCCAGCCGTATATTGTATTAGAAAAAACTATGGATGGATTATCTAGCCACGGAGCAATACAGTTTTACCGTGTAAACTGTGGATGACTTGGAAAAGGAAAATTTTAATTTTTTATGGATAAAGTTTTTTTTTTTGTTAAAATTCCCAGTTTGCACATGTCCTTAACTTCCCGTGTCTAAGGAATGACACCGAAATTTGGATCTCTTGACATAACAAGTGCCTTTTTAAAATAAAGTATAATAATTAAAGGCTACCATTTTGTAGAATATTCTTGTATTTCACTTTTACTTGTCCCCATGTTCTAGTGGGTCCTGTGGAGGCTCTGACATAAAAGAACAAAGTAAATATGAGATTATTAAAATGCAAAAATTCATACTGTAGAAAGTGATAGAAACATCTACCCTGGACAGTATTTACGCATTAATTTGTCTGCTGCTTTTTGCCAGCCCTCTCTCCTGGCTTTAACAGATTTTGAGGTGTTTTAATTAATGACTCAAATTCGGCATAACCTTCCATTAAAAGCTCTTGTTCTGCTTGGGAGAAAAACTGTGGGTGTTCTTTGGCCATGCTGAACAGCCAATAGCAGCGCTGCTGATCAATGTTTCTACTATCGATACATTTCCCCTTTTAAACAAACGCATGAACGCGCAGTTGTCTCAGATAACTCAATCCAGCGATACTGATCATAAAAAGCAGGTGTGTTCGAAGAACCCAATTAGCCGGATCATGATTAGCCGGATGAAATCATCTTGGATGTCTCATTTGAGCTTGGATGTTTTAAGCAACGTACGAAGAACGGACCCCAGTACAGTGATGCACAAAGACCCGTGTCCTGCATGTTTTATATGTTTGCCTGTTTCAGCACCTATAAATCACATGAATGGGCAGTCAGCATGTTGCTGGAGAACCTGATAAACTGCCTCTATGCTCATGAGCAAACCAATGAGCATACTGGAAGCACAAGGGCTAAAACATGTTCCATCCGTTCATCGTAGAGATTAACCCGTCTCTTAGGGAGCAGAGGGCTGCCACTGTGTGGTGGGGCTAAGGGACCTGCTCAGGAGCAGCAGTCTGTGGGATACAAACCGGGGAATTTGCAGCATTCCCAGGATGCACACACTCAGCTCTGATTAGGCCACATTTGTTGTTATTTTTGTTATGATTCAAATCTCATGACAATAAGTAAAATATAAAACTAGAAACTACACTGAGGTCTTTTTTCTGACTTTCTTCACCACAACAAGCCTGGGCAAAATCATTCAGAGGGTCATAAAGTCAACAAATCAATAAATCAAATGCTAGCTCTTCCTTCCTTCCTTCCTCCCTTCCTTCACAGAGTCCTCAAAACACATGGACTAGACCACCAAACTCCTCATAAAATTGTTCAATCCCCCACTCTGACCGTCTCGGTCGTTGTGTCCTTGGGCAAGACACTTCACCTGTGTCGACTGCTGGTCAGAGGGCGCTCTGACCAGCAGTGCTGATTTTATGGCAGCCTTGCTCCTGTCAGTCTGCCCCAGAGCAGCATGTCACATGCACATATCTAGCTCACCACCATCATGATGTAAATGTCTGAATGACTGAATTTAGACAGAAGTGCTTTGGGGTCTTAGATTTAGACAACTTTACTGTCATTTTGTGTGAACAGAGTGCATACAGAATGAAATTTCGTTGCATTTTGTTTTTAGGACTTTATAAAAAGCTACAGGCCATTTACCATGTTACCATAAATAGCTCAGAAAGTCCATGAAAATAAAGATCTGATTCACTTCACCACGGCTAGGACAAAAGCCACATGTCTTGCTGCAGCTCAGAGAACCAGAACCTTCAATGAGGACAAATAGCACCTTCATCACTGAGCTACAGCTGCTCTGAATAATGTCTACTATCACCCAGCTGAGTCTCCCTGTGGTTCTCAGTGAGATAATTAAGAGGTGACAGGCAGATATGAAAGTCTTACTGTTGGTCCTGGACAGAGCGTAGTCCAGCCCCTTCATGGCTTTAGCTTGGTTGCTTTTAAACCTGGCCAGGCCAAACTCCTGGTGGTAGACAGAGAGAGAGATAGAAACACCAGTTAACAGGACACATCAACCAGAGAGGACCACTGCTCTCATCCAGGAGAGGTTCTCCACACATCCTTTAATTCTCAGATGACTGAAGACTAACTTTTGAACTCTGCTAATAGCAGTTCTAAATAGTTTTTAAATTTTAGGACCTATAACATAAAAGTATGTAAAATGCGCTGTAAAAACGTTTCCCAGCCTTGCTGCTGTGATTGGTCTTTACTGATATCAGAGCCAGACCAGTGAAAAGGTGCAGTCAGTCTAAGTTCTGGTGGTAGAACATTAGCTGTTGCTGCTAGAACAAGACGGGGCTGCGGATGGCCTCCTCAGTAAGAGAAAACTGCTTTCCTTTGCATCTTAAAATTTACTTAAAATTAAATTACCTTTTCTTTTCAGGCAGTTACAACATCTAAAGCCGAGCATACACTGCACGATATTTTCAATCGTTGTACTAAGATTCAGCTCAAACTGTACGATGAAACCTCAGGGTTTAAAAGTTCCCATCTCTGTTCTGTACAGCCTGATGCTCTGATGTGACCTGACTGCTCACACTGTACGTCTGAAACCACGTCAGACTCAGACCCGTAGAGAGGTGGCGCTATTTGGGCTCGTCTTTTCGGAAGCCGAACGTCAACAGCAGAAGAAGAAAAAGACGGAAGTGTCAATGCTCACTGTTAAACATGAGGCTCACTAGAACGAAACACGCTGACTTGGTAATTCTACGAATTCCTCCTCCGTAGTTTGACTCCATGTCACACGTACCGCCGCCATGCTTCTCTCCACTACTATGTTTTTGTCTGAGAAAAAGAAGAATTCGCTTGTTTGCACATGCTCAGTGCGCCAGGTTTGAGGTAAATCAGCTTGTAGCTCTGCTTCAACAGTAGGAGGTGCTCATGATCACTCACGAGGGCCGACTGAATTTCAAACATGTTTGAAATTCAGTCGGCCCTCGGTACCCTCTGTAGGCTACAAGACGCAGGAAGCACGATGCTGCTGAAACTCGGCCCGATCCAAACGATTCTCACACGACTGAAGAATTGGCCCAAAAAGTCGTACCGTGTACGCCCGGCCTTACTGCAACGGTGTTTTCACAGGTCTGCCTAAAAAGTGGATCAGAGAGCTGCAGCTGATCCAGAACGCTGCTGCCCGTGTCCTCACTAAGACTAAGAACGTAGAGAACATGGACCTGGTTCTAAAGTCCTTCCACTAAGACTAAGAACGTAGAGAACATGGACCCGGTTCTGAAGTCCTTCCACTAAGACTAAGAAAGTAGAGAACATGGACCCGGTTCTGAAGTCCTCACTAAGACTAAGAACGTAGAGAACATGGACCCGGTTCTGAAGTCCTCACTAAGACTAAGAACGTAGAGAACATGGACCCGGTTCTGAAGTCCTCACTAAGACTAAGAACGTAGAGAACGTGGACCCGGTTCTGAAGTCCTCACTAAGACTAAGAACGTAGAGAACGTGGACCCGGTTCTAAAGTCCTTCCACTAAGACTAAGAAAGTAGAGAACATGGACCCGGTTCTGAAGTCCTCACTAAGACTAAGAACGTAGAGAACATGGACTCGGTTCTGAAGTCCTCACTAAGACTAAGAACGTAGAGAACATGGACCCGGTTCTGAAGTCCTCACTAAGACTAAGAACGTAGAGAACATGGACCCGGTTCTGAAGTCCTCACTAAGACTAAGAACGTAGAGAACATGGACCCGGTTCTGAAGTCCTCACTAAGACTAAGAACGTAGAGAACATGGACCCGGTTCTGAAGTCTTCACTAAGACCAAGAACGTAGAGAACATGGTCCCGGTTCTGAAGTCCTCACTAAGACTAAGAACGTAGAGAACATGGACCCGGTTCTGAAGTCCTCACTAAGACTAAGAACGTAGAGAACATGGACCCGGTTCTGAAGTCCTTCCACTAAGACTAAGAAAGTAGAGAACATGGACCCGGTTCTGAAGTCCTCACTAAGACTAAGAACGTAGAGAACATGGACCCGGTTCTGAAGTCCTCACTAAGACTAAGAACGTAGAGAACATGGACCGGGTTCTGAAGTCCTCACTAAGACTTAGAACGTAGAGAACATGGACTCGGTTCTGAAGTCCTCACTAAGACTAAGAACGTAGAGAACATGGACCGGGTTCTGAAGTCCTCACTAAGACTAAGAACGTAGAGAACATGGACTCGGTTCTGAAGTCCTCACTAAGACTAAGAACGTAGAGAACATGGACCCGGTTCTGAAGTCCTCACTAAGACTAAGAACGTAGAGAACATGGACCCGGTTCTGAAGTCCTCACTAAGACTAAGAACGTAGAGAACATGGACTCGGTTCTGAAGTCCTCACTAAGACTAAGAACGTAGAGAACAATGACCTGGTTCTGAAGTCCTCACTAAGACTAAGAACGTAGAGAACATGGACCCGGTTCTGAAGTCCTCACTAAGACTAAGAAAGTAGAGAACATGGACCCGGTTCTGAAGTCCTCACTAAGACTAAGAACGTAGAGAACATGGACCCGGTTCTGAAGCCCTTCCACTGGCTCCCTGTATCACAGAGAATAGACTTTAAAATCCTTCTGTTAGTCTATAAATCCCTGAATTAGCACCTAAATACATCACAGACTTGTTATCAGTGCATCAACCCTCCAGACCATTAAGGTCTTCTGGCTCCAGCCTGCTCTGCAGAACCAGAACCAGAACCAGACATGGAGAAGCAGCATTTAGTTCCTACGCTCCACTGTTTTCTGGAACAAACTCCCAGAAAACTGTATAAATGCTGAAAGCCTGAGTTCCTTTAAATCAAGATTAAAAAGCTATTTTTTTTAAGAATTGCCTTTAAATATTAAAGTGGAACTTTGTAGTCCAACTGGTCTTATACTGTATCAGACCTGCTGCTACTGTTCCAATCCAATGTGTTTGCCTCTGTAATGTTTCTTCTGTTCTGTTGATGTATAGCTTTTTAACCATCTTGTTACTGAAAAGTGCTTACTAGAAAAAAACTTGCCTTACCTAAAAAGTCACATGTGCTGTGGCATAAAGTACAGCTTCAATGCTATTCACCAGTTTTTCTGGGCTTGACTGTCCCTGAAGAAGTCCAATAAGTCCAAGACCGGTTTTATTCAGTTACGTACTCTGACTAAAACATTTCAGCTTTTCCAATCCGCTCTGCAGCTGATTTAAAGACTTCAAGAGGCAGATCCAGTCATTGGAAAATTCCTTCTCTTTTTAGTAACGGCAAAGACCTCTAAGCAAGAACTCTGTACAGTACATAAGGGGCTAAAAAACTAGAATAACAATAGTAGACTTTCTCTCAGTTCTTTCTGAAACGTTTCCACGCCTAATACACCAAGGCCCATCATCCTAGGCACATTCTAAGTCAGCTGCATCTGACTTAAATGAAAATGCTGTTAATGCAGATGTAAGCTTGACTGTTTATAGCAGAGTCAGCAAAGAGCAAAATGAACATGCACAGATGAAGAAACTTGGAGGATTACGTAAAAAGAGGATTGCAAGACCAGTTATGTACAAGAACCAAAAGGAGGATGTCAGTCTGGCAAGAGAAATTTGGAGTTTGTTTCTCACAGAAATCTTCAAGTCAAGATCCAGGACAGAGAAGAACCCAAACTCAACCACACACAGAGCTTAGTTTGACAGTTTATTGAAGATTGTGGATAGTGGAGGAAGAAACCAGCAGTCTATACCGGGCTGGAGCAGGAAGATGGTGCTGACAGGAACTGGCAAACAAGACGGAGCTGGAGCATGCAGACTTGAATGAGTGCAGGCAGAGGAAGCACGGGCTGGTGAAGGTAAGATAATGAATCACTACAAATTATTATTTTATTTATATTAGTATCCTCCACCCATTCTAAAGCTAATAATATAGCACATAATTCTACCGCAAATATACTAAGATAATTAGATGTTCTTTTTGAAATATTAATCTTTAATTCAGTAATCACTACTGCTACACTAGTTGCTTCATTTTTTGGATTTTTCGAACCATCAGTATACATTTGCAAATAATCATTATATTTAATCTGTATTTGATTATAAAATTCTTGGCAGATATCTATTATATTTCTTTTCTTAATATTTAATAGTGATCTATCTATATTAATATATTTCCATATCCATGTATGTCTCAAAGGCCACAATACTGTTGGACTGAATTCTTTGTTATTTACATTAAATGTTTTTGCTCTATCATCCCCAATCCATCCAAAACTATTAAATTGACCCGTTTCTCTTTCCCAACAACTTTCTAATACTTTCTTAACTGGATGATCTTCATTATGTCCTTTTAAATTTATCCAGTAATTAACCATTATCTGTGGCCTTCTGATACATAATGGCATTTCTCCTGATTCTACTTGTAAAGCACATACTGGAGTTGATTTAACTGCCCCTAAACAAATTCTCAATGCTCTAGCTTGAATAACGTCTAATTTTTTTAACCTACTTTTAGCCGCTGAACCATATACCACACACCCATAATCTATTCTTGACCGAATTAGTGACACATACACATTTTTAAGTGATTCAAAACTTGCACCCCATGTTAACCCTGCTAAACACCTCATAATGTTAAGAACCTTTTATATTTTCTCAATAACATGATCTATATGATTTTCCCAAGTTAGTTTCTTATCAAAACTACTCCCAAAAAACGAAAACAATCAACCCTTTCTAACTCCTTCCCGTATAAATACAACTTTTTATCAACCCCAATTTTTTTATTTGTAAAAAACATTACTTTTGTCTTCTCAATTGAAAATGTAAAACCCCACTCTATCCCCCACTTACCAACTTTATCTATGCCTTCCTGGAGCTTTAAGATAAGATGTTCTATATGTCTTCACCTTTTCCATATTGCTCCATCATCAGCAAAGGGTGATCTGCCAAAACTAATTGATAAGTCCTTAAAAATGTCATTAATCATAACTGAGAATAATGTTGGACTTATCACACTTCCTTGAGGAGTTCCATTTTCTATTTTACAAGACTGTGAAACATGATGTCCTATTTTGACTTGAATAGTTCTATCACATAAAAAAATCCCATAACCAATTAAACATATTACCTCCTATCCCTATCTGATGTAATTTAATCATTAGCCCTTCTCTCCATAGCATATCTTATGCTTTTTCCACATCAAAAAACACAGCAACAACAGTTTCATTATTAATCTGAACTTTTCTAATGTCATCTTCTAAACATAATACAGGATCTATTGCTCCTCTCCCTCTACGAAAGCCACTCTGATAAGGCCCAATTATATTTCTTGACTCCAAATATTGTATTAATCTCTCATTCACCATCCTTTCCATCAATTTACACATATTAGATGTTAAAGCAATCGGTCTGTAGTTTCCAGGATTACTATGATCTTTCCCAGCTTTCTTTATGGCAATAACAATGGCTTCTTTCCATTTACACGGCAATCTCCCCTCTTTCCAAATCTTATTATACAAAATTAATAATTTATTTAAAACGTCATCACTCACATGTCTTAGCATAATATAACACACTTCATCTTTACCTGGAGCACTATTCCTAGTTTTACCCAAAGCTCTTTTCAGTTCTCCAATAAAGAAAGGATAATTCATCAAATCATAAGAATTACTCTCCTTCCTTCTTAAACTTTCAGCATTTTCCCTTTTAGTTTTCTCTCTTCCCTGTATTTCATTAACTGATAAGTTTTTCCCACTATGAATCTCCACAAATGTGCTTACTAAAATATCAGCCTTCTCCCTGTCAGTTACTGCTACTATATTTGTAGAGGCATGGCTGTGTTTAGCACTGGTCACAAGAGGGAGCCAGTGTGTTTGGATGTGTGTGTGTGTGTGTGTGTGTGTGTGTGTGTGTGTGTGTGTGTGTGTGTGTGTGTGTGTGTGTGTGTGTGTGTGTGTGTGTGTGTGTGTGTGTGTGTGTGTGTGTGCGCGGGTGCGGCTGGGTGTGGATGATGGCCTGATAATTAGCACCTGTGTCTGCCCATGGAGCTTTGTTTTTTCTTTTGTTTGTGACAGAGAGGGTTGACATAGGGGCCGATATTTTCTGTTGACCGCAAAGTAACAAATCAATAACCAAAGTATTTTTCTAGTCAATATACAAACTTGTCAAAGTGTATTATGCAAGAAGAAGAAAAATAAACACCCTTCAACCAGTATTGGAGCCAAGTTTCCTCCTTCAGTCAGCGAGTCAGACAGACACCTATGTCCTTCCCTCAGTGACTAACCTAGCTTGCGATAGTCACATTACAATGTCAACAGAAAAGGCTAAGTTTCAGATCCTTCCGAAGCTTCACTGGACTTGTGCACTATGGACCACCTAACCACTTCAGATGGTGACCGTGAGTAACTTTGAATGAAAGGAAGAAGCACATCACAACCCATGGTGTTTGAAACTCAGTATATTTCTGCTGTGAGGTTTATACTTGCTTGGACATAGCTGATGCTGGTTACTGCTGCATATTGGATGTGCATGGATGCCGTGGCTACTGTTTGATGGTTCCTAAATTGCTCACGACCAGAAAACTGTTGGAAAGATGGATTGCTTGTTTGTGCAACTCAAAGTGAAGATGGATGTTGGTGCAGTTACTGCTGTAACTCAAGCTTGAATTGGAGACGGGATTTGGAAGCAATGTTGGCTTGTTCTCTATGGAAATAAGATTTGTGCCAAAACAAAGCAGCTGAGTTGGATGTGGCTTTGACACAAATGTGGAATGTGACATGTTTAGTACTTCTGTTGCGCACACACTGTCTGATGTCAATATGAGTGAATCAAAATCTGGTTCAAATCCAAATGATCCTGAAACTGTTAAAAGGTAAGTCATTCTCACTGAAAAGGCGTTGGGGTGTAAAATGGAGAAACTCCAAAAAGAACGTCAAGTAAGAGTGAATAAAATGAAAGGGGTCATATATTACCTGATGTGGAAAAGGATAAACAACACTTCTGGTTTGCAAGCATCAATAAATACAACAAAGGATTCATAGAGGATGTGACACAGTGGCTCTTGGAAATAAAGAAACCAGTAACAGAATGTGCAACACATGAAAATGTTGAGAATTACACTGCAGGACTAGTACATGATGATGTTCAGCCAAAAGACAGCATTTCAAATGTTGGAAGCCAAAAGCAAGGATCAAAAACTGGGTCTTCAAGAACTTCACACTCCTCCACTTCCTCGTCTTTTATTAAAGCAAAGGCTGAAATGGCTGCTCTTCTCGCTCGTCAAAACTTTCTTCAACAAAAACAAAAACTGGACCAAGAAGAGGAGGAAATAAGGAAACTGAAAGAGAGATTTGAGCTTGAAGTGGAGATAGCAGCTGTTCACGCTAAGATGGAAGTCCTTGACGCTTCAGGAAGCATCATAAAAGGTACCAGGCGCACAATATCTGATGGTATGGACTCATATGTCGCTGGAGGGGCTCACACTGTATTTGATGCTGAGATTGACTCATTTGTTCCTGGTGGCCAAAGAGTGCATGGCAATCAAATTGGAAATAGGCCTCATGTAACAAATCCAAATAAAAGAGGAAATATTGATGTCGGATCTCAAACAGTGCAGCAGAGGCCCCATGGACACCTGATGACTCCCAACAATGCTGCTTCAGCTCCTCAGCTTGTAGCTAGTCCACATGTTCAGATGCCAGTCGATGATGATGGTAATAATTTGTTATCCATAATGGCAAGGCAAAATGAAATTTCCGATCTTCTAGTACGACAACAGAACATCTCTCATTTGCCAAAGAGAGAGATTCAGGTATTTGATGGAGATCCACTTCACTACCATGCCTTTATGAGAGCTTTTGAACACAACGTAGAAGAACGGACAAGTGATAGTGGAGACTGTTTGCACTTTCTGGCACAATACACAAGAGGACAACCACAAGAGCTCGTCCGTAGCTGTCAGCAAATGCCTCCAGACACAGGATATCAAAGGGCTAAGGCTTTGCTGGAAGAACACTTCGGTAATGAACAAAAGATCGCCTCAGCTTATTTGGATAAAGCTCTTTCATGGCCTATGGTGAAAGCAGAAGATGCCAAATCTCTCCAAGCTTATGGTCTTTTCTTAAGAGGATGCTGTAATGCGATGGATGACATACAATATATGTCTGAGCTTAACATGCCTGCAAACATGCTTATGGTAATCAAGAAGTTGCCGTACAAATTGAGAGACAAATGGAGGACGGCCGCTTGTAACATTCAAGAGACACGTCATCAAAGAGCTACTTTCCCTGACATTGTAAGTTTTATTGAACGCCAGGTGAAAATTGCTGTAGATCCTGTTTTTGGCAATATACAGGATACCCCAAAGACAATGCAAAATAAAATTGGCAGCAAAGATGGTTATCAGTGTCGCACACTGAACCAAGGAAGCTTTGCAACTACAGTAGGATCAGTGTATGGAAAGACTGATATGAAGAAGGAAGGAACTTCACTGGATAAAAGGACCTGCCTATACTGTAAGGGTGAACATGCACTAGAGTTGTGCTCTCTACTGGAAAAGAGGTCACATAACGACAAGATCACATTTTTGAAAGAACATGGAGTCTGCTTTGGCTGTATGTGCATAGGGCACATAAGTAAGGACTGCAGGAGGCGACTGTCATGTAAAACATACGGAGCTAAGCTCCCTAGCATACTTCATATTCATCTAAAGAGCAAAGAGAAAGCTAAAGATCAAGTTGCAGCTGATTCAAGTACGGCAGTGGACAGCTCTGTTGTGGCTGTGCAAAGTAGTGGTCTCACTGGGGCCGGTGACCATGGATGTAAGTTATCCATTGTTCCAGTTAAGATCAAGTCCAAGAAGGGTTACAAAATTGTTGAAACTTATGCTTTCTTGGATCAAGGCAGCTCGGGCTCCTTTTGTACATCAAGTCTGATAGACAAGCTGAATGTTTCAGGAAGAGGAACTAAAATCCTTTTGCGCACCATGGGCCAGGAAAAACTTGTGGGATGTGACATAGTATCAGGTCTGGAAGTAGCTGGTCTGGAGAGTGATCTCTACTGTGACTTGCCAGATGTCTTTACACAGAAGATGATGCCCGTGTGCAGGAGCAACATACCATGGGAGCAGGACCTGGTCAGATGGCCATATTTGCGTGGGGTACACTTACCTGAAATAGATGCAGACATAGAGCTTTTGATCGGCTTGAATGCACCTAGAGCTCTAGAACCTATAAAGGTGATTCCAAGTAAAGATGGAGTGCCATATGCTGTTCAGACCATGTTGGGCTGGACCGTGAATGGGCCTATATGTGGTGAAGCAGGCTCGGAAGAACCCAGTATCACTGCTAATCGCATTTCTGTTGTGAAATTGGACGAACTATGGAAGCAGCAATTCCAATTGGATTTTCCTGAATGCAGTCATGAAGAGCAACTAAGTCCATCAAGAGAAGATAGACAATTTATGGAAATGGTCAATAGTTTAATTAAGATGATGGACAGTCACTACACCATTAATTTGCCTTTGAAGAAAAGAAACGTGTGCATGCCTGATAATCGCAAGTTAGTAGAGCAACGTGCTTTGAGTCTGAAAAGAAAGTTTGTGAAGGATGCTTCATTCCATGCGGACTTTTATGGACACTATCATTTCCTGTGGTTATGCTGAAAAGGTGCCTGTTGAAGACTTGGTTTATAAACATCAAAGAAACTGGTATATTCCACATCATGGTGTATATCATCCACGAAAGAAAAAGATCAGAGTGGTGTTTGATTGTGCAGCATCATTCCAAGGTGCATCACTCAATGCACAGTTGTTACAGGGACCCGATCTTACCAGCTCATTGATTGGAGTCATAACCAGATTCAGAAAGGAAACTGTTGTTTTGACGGCTGATGTCAAGGCCATGTACTACCAGGTGCGGGTCCCAGCTGAAGACCGCAATCTGCTGAGGTTCCTTTGGTGGCCCAGTGGAAATTTCTCACAATCCTTGGAAGAATACAGAATGTGTGTCCATGACTCTCATCATGGGAAAGTCTAGGGTGGCTCCTTTGAAACCGATTACCATTCTGGAGCTGGACTGGAGCTAACAGCAGCAGTAGTTGCAGCACGAATGGACAGATTATGGAGAAAGGAGCTGCAGATGCCATTACTTGACTCTGTTTTCTGGACTGATAGCACCTCAGTGCTAAAGTACATAAAAAATGATGACCTCATACAAAAGGGAATAAAGTGGACATTTAATCCTCCAAGTGGCTCTCATCATGGGGGAGCCTGGGAGAGATTAATTCTCTCAGTCAGGAAAGTCCTAAATTCTACATTGAGAGTACAAACTCTGGACGAAGATGGTCTCCACACTCTGCTTTGCGAAATTGAGGCCATTCTCAATAGCAGACCAATAACAAAAGCATCTCCAGACACGAATGACCTGGAGGCCTTGACTCCTAACCATCTTCTTCTCCTCAAGGGTCAGCCATCTTTTCCACCTGGTGTCTTTGAAAAGGATGACCTGTATGCCGTGCGTAGATGGAAACAAGTACAATACATGACAGACTTGTTTTGGAAAAGATGGATTAAGGAATATCTGCCACAGCTTCAGGAACGCCAAAAATGGAACAAGATCAAGCACTTTACTCCAGGAGACATTGTGCTTATCGTAGATGACTCTGCACCCCGTAACTCTTGGGTCATGGGGAAGGTCATCAACGTGGTGCAAGATAAAAGAGGGATTGTTCGACAAGTCAAGATCAAGACCAGGACAAACTATCTAGACAGGCCTATTACCAAGGTTTGTTTACTTCAGGAAGCTGAGGACCCGTGATGGATTGTTCAATGACAGGAGTTTCGTTTGCACAACTTGACTTTGAATATAAGACTCGTGGCAATACCCACACTCTGAATGTTCTGGAACCTCAGGCACAGAACTACCTGAAGACGGTTGAAGAACACGCTCATTCAAGGAAGATGAACTATTATATCAGTAAAAAAAGCAAAAAAAAGGATACAATTGTTTAACTTGCTGGAGTTTTCCATGTTACTACTATACTGTAATTATTATGTTATAATAATTAGGGGCCGGAATGCAGAGGCATGGATGTGTTTAGCACTGGTCACAAGAGGGAGCCAGTGTGTTTGGATATATGTCTGTGTGTATGTGTGTGTGTCTGGGTGTAGATGATGGCCTGATAATTAGCACCTGTGTCTGCCCATAGAGCTTTGTTTCTTTTTGTCTTTTGTTTGTGACAGAGAGGGTTGACATAGGGGCCGATATTTCCTGTTGACCGCAAAGTAACAAATCAATAACCAAAGTATTTTTCTAGTCAATATACAAACTTGTCAAAGTGTATTATGCAAGAAGAAGAAAAATAAACACCCTTCAACCAGTATTGGAGCCAAGTTTCCTCCTTCAGTCAGCGAGTCAGACAGACACCTATGTCCTTCCCTCAGTGACTAACCTAGTTTGCGATAGTCACATTACAATATTGTTTTTATTAAGTATCGGATAACTCCATTCTCTTCTATCTCCTCCCATTTTTTTTATCATTCCCCAAACTTCCCCTATCTTTGTACTACTACCAATTTTGTCACAGAAATTTCTCCAATATGCTCTTTTTGCTGTTCTTATTGTTCTTCTTACTTTTGCCTGGGATTTTTTATATTCAATTAAATGTTGAAAATTATGAGAGCTTTTAACCAATTTAAATGCTCTATTTCTTTCTTTGATTACTTTTTTACACTCATCGTTCCACCATGGAACTAACTTTCTCCTATTTCTCCCTGATATCTTTGGAATAGACTCCTCAGCAGCTGCCAAAACACACTGACTGATCTCTTCATTCATGCTTTCAATACTCAAATCATTCTGAACATTTAAACTTTTACCTTCACATACGTTATTACATTTTTCCCAGTTTGCTTTCCCAAATATCCACTTCCCTCCTATCATTTCAGGACTCTGTACCTGACCAATCCTTAAATTGTTGGTTATAATGTAATGATCTCTACCGATAGATTTATTTTTAACTTGCCAATCACATAATGGAGCTAAACAACTAGAAACAAATGTTAAGTCCAATACAGATTCCTTACCTGAATGAATATCAATTCTTGTCTTTTTACCATTATTCAAACATACAAGATTATTACTATCTAAAAAATCTTCTAAAACTTTACCATTATAATCAACTTTTTCACTTCCCCATAATGAATGATGCACATTAAAATCTCCACACCAAATAATATTTCCTTTCATATCCATCTCCTCAAGTTTACTTATATCAAGCTTCTTACAAGGATTGTAAACATTTATAATCAATATTACCTTCTCTTCTACCCATATTTCAATTGCTACATACTCCAAATCCCCTTTCCTTTCAATAATTTTATATGGAATACCTTCTTTAATCAGAGAAAGACACCCGCCCCCATTTCCTTCTTTTCTATCATATCTCACTGCAATGTATCCATATACTCTGAAGTCCAAAAATGGCTTCAGCCAAGTTTGCTGTATACAAATTATATCAGGTTTTACTTCCTGCTTACAAATAAACTGTTTAAAATCTTGACCATTTGACAAAAGACTCCTTGCATTCCATTGTAAGATTAAAACGATCCTTCTTGACTTGCTTGACTACATAATTCTCCCCTTATATCTTCCCATCGAATATTCTTCAAATCTAAGCTATGGCACGCTGCTTTAACAATAATCTGAATCCACAAATTCCCTGACACTAAATCTTATCAAACCGAAGAAAACCTCCTTCGGCACTTCTTTTGTTTCATTTTATTTTTTCACCCGCTCTAACAACTGTTCTAACTTTGACTTTACACAACCACCCAAGTTTCTTTGCCTTTTCCACCTGAACTTCCGAATTACATCCAATCAGAAGATTTCCATCTCTCAGTATTTTGGCATATTTAAGTTCTCCAACATGCGCTTTAAGTGCTTTTGTTAACTTAATTGGATCAATCTTCTTGACCCCTTCTCCTTCCTCAAATCTTACAATAATATTCATAGTTGGATTTTTTTAATTCTTCTGCTCTTTCCTCAATACCTTCACTATCAGTTTCTTCTGTACTTTCCTCACTTCGTTTTTTCCTCTTTCTTTCAGCGGCTCGCTGCTTCTTACCATCCTTCCCCACCTTTTCTTCATTTTGACCACCCATCCCTTCCTCATCACCACAATCCACACTATTCCAGTCACTTCTTTCTACGTCCATTGTTGCCATGTTCTAATTTGAGCCGCATTTATCATCAAAAGTTCAGTTCCAAACTTTTCTGTCTTCGCGCTACCGCAATCATACGTGGCTCTCTCCTCCGACAAAAAACAGCTTCCGCTTTCTCCCCTCACTTCTCCTGGACAGGTGTTCTGAGTGCAGGTTTGATTAAGGCTGACAGGTGTTGGTGATCACTGGAGGGTTGAACTGGAGCTGTACAGGAGGCAGAGAGTGCCCTGAATGGCCTTGGTGCAGCTTTGCCTGCTGCACAATGGCACAAAGGCCTCGTTCTTCTTTGATGCAGCCCCGCTGTGATGAGAAGAAGTTCAGGTGAAAAACGAGAGAGTCTGGAACACCAAACCACAGTGCACCCTGCAACAACAGGAAGTGACACGATACGCCTTACCACAAAACCAGTTATGTACCAGAACTACAAGGAGGATGAAGGTCATGAAAGAGGAGCTTAGAGTTTGTTTCTCACAGAAGTCTTCAAGTGAAGATCCAGGACAGAGATGTTCAGCTAAGGAGGAGAAGACCTGGAGCTCTGACTGAAGGATCAACCTGGGAGGCTGAAGATCTGAGGCCTCAACCTGTTTATCTTCTACCAAGAAGCTGTTGTTACTGAGTGGACTGAAAGGAGGAAAACTCTTTATACTAAAACAATATGAAAAGCTTTCAGGACAGGACCTGTTGGGATTTTAGAACAACCAATCCCATGGAGGGAAAACTGGTTTTATATGAGGCAAACAAGGCAGCTGATCAGTTGATGGTTCAACACTCAGTCACTGACTGCTGGGAGCTTCTTCTGACAGAGGTTGGTGTCTTTTACTATTTTATGATAAAACAGGAAAGAAAAGTATGTTTATTTTACATTTAGTCGATGATCAAAGTGATTAAGTATGAAATTTTAATTCAAACTTTGCCTTTGAGTAACTTCACTAAAATTTAGTTTTCTTTTTCATTTTACCTTGAAGTAGATATAGTTAATACCTACTAGTAGATTTAGGTTTAAAGTCATATTTTAATACTACTAACATGTTTTTTCTGACTGGTAATAAACTAAACATGTCAGAGCTGCTTTGACAGAATCCTGACATAAATCTGATAAAAATATCTGTGGATGGAGCTCAAACTAATGATGAGGAGGGGTCTGAATAATTATGGAGCCTGACTGTATTTATTATAAATATAACTGAAACTATAAACTTTTAGCTGTATCTGGAGCCAGTTTACCTGGTTTAATATCTGTATCTTCCTGCTTACTGCTCTGAGGTTCATTTCCTGAAGTAAATCACCTTCAGTCTGACGTTGTTGTCAGAGTTTGGAGCAGATTTGTTGTTTATCTGGTTTTCAGGAGAAACAATTCAGTTTAAACCTGCTGATGATGAGTTTAAACAGGTGAAGAAAACCTTCTGTACTCAGAGGAAATAAACTCAGTTACATTTCTGGAGTTCAGACTCATTTCTCCAGAATCACGTGATTTACGTGAAGAGCAGCACCAACGCATGCGCACTGGCCTCTGATATCTGGGCGTTGACCGTCTTTATGTTCTAGTTTAAGGCTGAAGATCTCTGACGGCTTTAAAGGAGGTAGATGTTGGATCAGACACCAGTTTGTTGGTTGAAGCAGAAATCTTTTACTCTATCTGGCCTGTAATCGATGGTAGATTTAATATTTATATACGTCACTCTGACGCTCCTCCTTCTTCCGTGAAGCCATAGCAGCGAGTCCTCGGTTAGACCGCCGTCGTCTCTCCACTAAAAACTCTTAGTCTGCCTTAATTAGATCTAAAGTTTCTGTCTGACCCAAACGGACATCTAACAGAGTTTATTCCTAAAGTTAAACTCTGTGTGCTGCTGGTCCTCAGAGGATGTTAGTAAACTCAGCGTTAAACTGGTCGAGGAGCTGAACGAGGAAATGGTTTCTTCTCTAACTACGTCACTTGTTTTGTTTCTGCAGGTTTTCAGCGTCAGTGTTTCTGCTGGTATGTTTGATCTTAGATCAAAGCATGACGTGTTTTCATGTGGGATGATGTCATTTAAAATATTTTCTGTTGTGTAAAACATGTTTATTGATACTTTAGCTAATTCCCTTCCCATAACTTATTTCTAGATTTTAATATTTTATCTCTTCCTTCTTCCAATCTGAACCTGTTAAAAACCCAGTTTCTGAACCACGTATTTAATTTATGGTAAATAAGATATTTTTATACTTTATTGTAATTCATTATGGAGATAAATGACTGTATTTTGGTTCTATGTGATTTCTTAATAGCCAGGAGACCAGGAACTCAATCAAACCACAGAGACTCTGAGTCTTTTCATGCTGCTGGATATTTTTCAGCGTTTCTTTGCTGTAAACCAGGAGCAGAAAATAGTTGATATAAATGTCTCCTTGGGTAAAACAACACCTGGTTGGTTAGAAACGTCCTGCAGTAACCAGAACTTTTTCCTCCACAGAAAATCAGATATAAATCAACCAAAACTGTAAGATAACCAGCAGGCAGGTAAAGCTGCAACAAGCTGCTCTGCTGTTCTACTGCAGCTGATACATGGATCCATAGGAGGTTCTCCTGGTGGAAGAACTTTAAATCAGAACACCTTGGTTCCTCTGGATCACAGTATTAAAGGCACACTATGCAACATTTTTCAGTTAATTAATGTGTTCCATACCGTTTTGGATGATTCAATGAGTCATTTCAGGTTGAACAAAGGTTTTCTTGGCCGCCCTGGTGGTCTGTGGGGGAAATACCGTACTTGCAACTGCAGGAGCCCTCGGCCCGCGCCCACAGGCTCAGAATCTCATGCAAGATCGCGAGAGTCGGTCTTGCTTTACGGCGAGAACATGTTTGTTGCTAGCGCAGTGGCGATATCTGTGCAGTTATCATGGCAGAACCAGCGATAAAACAGCGAAAGCCCATGTCGGAGCAGGCAAGAAAGAGGAAAAGGGCTGTGGACAGAAAGGAGTTGTACACGGGTGAACATCGGGCAAGCTTTTTCCGAATGGCGAGAGCTAAAAGAAAGAGAAGGCTGCAAGGCTGACGCGGACCTCACGTTTCTGCTGATGCGATTGTAAGTAACATTGTAGGGTTTCCCTCACGCTACCGCCTCCCAACATTCCAAAAAAAAACAACTAACTCGATATGCGCGCAAAGCTTGTCTCCCCCGCTCCGCCTCCACCGGTCGCTCCACCGGTCGCTCCGCCGGTCGCGCAAAGCTTGTCTCTTTCCCCCACCCCCCCGCTCCGCCGATCGTCCGGTAAGCAAATTCCTAGGGGAAACACTGCATTGGAATGGTTTCTCTCTCTCTGTGTGTGCATGTTCATACTTTCACTGTGTTAGTCATTGTTTGTACTGCCGTTTTATTGACTTTTCGTTGCGTTCACCTGTCTGCTAAGCTCAAAACAACCGCGCCTGGCTTGACGGAGAAACCAGAAGAACAGCTGAGCATATTTACCCAGTTGCATAGTATACCTTTAACGCAGAACAACATTTAACATGATCTGATGTTTTCTCTATAGATTAATCCTGATGTTAATGGCTGATAATTATGTGAAAATGATATTTATGAGCTGAAACTTTCTATCAGAGATGGAAGCAGAGACTTCTGGTTCTTCTCTGCCCTGATGATGACCTTCATCTGATGATGAAGGTCTGGAGACAGAAAATGGTTCTGGTCCGGTTTCAGCTGTTAATAATTAAATAAGAAAATACTGATGATGTTTTTATAATCTGTCATGTTTTGTAAACTGAACCCGAACACACCACACTCAGAGTTAAGTTTAAAGTGAGTTTATTGAAGAAGATGAATGGTGGATGATGATGACCAGAGTCAAGACCAGGCTGGAGCAGGAGGCAGTTAATGGCTAGAGCTGGTAAACAAGATGGAACCGGAGCACGGAGATGGCAAGACCAGCAGCACAGCAGAAAGGAGATAGGAATCCAGAACCACAGCAGGATACAACAGCACGACTGGATGAATACTTGCAGGGCTGGAGTGAGGGCAGGACCAGAATCACAGCAGGCAGATGGTAAACTCAGGCAGGACAAGAACAGGACAAGGTAAGCGATGAGCAGAGGAACCCAGAGGTAACAGTAAGCAACAGAACGAACCGACAGGGGAGGACTGAAAGCAGGGAGCTTAAATAGGGAGGCTGACAGACAGGTGTGCTGAGTGCTGGCTGATTAGTGGCTGACAGGTGTAGGTGATTAGTGGAGCATGGGATCTGGAGCTGTATGGGAGGCTGAGAGTGCCCTGAAATGTCCATGGTGCAGCAGGCAAGGCTGCACCATGACATAATCAAGTAGTGGTTCTGGTTATACAGCAAGATTCTTCTTATAGTGAATGTTCAGAGGTCCTCTCTAACCTCTCTGCTCTGTGTTGTTTTCTCTCCTGCAGGTCAGAGAAACATTACAGCAGAACCAGGAGACAACGTGATTCTGACATGTAGAGCAGCTGAGAACAAAGATGTTATAGTTGTAGAGTGGAGCAGAACTGATCTGGAGTCAGATGAACATGTTCTCGTGTACAAGGACAGTCAGTTTTATCCAGATGGTCAGTCTCCATCCTTTGAGGACCGGGTGTCTCTGCTGGACGTGAACAATGGAGACATGTCTTTAGTTCTGAAGAACGTGACGACTGATGATACAGGAACGTATGAGTGTCGAGTCGTTCAGAGAGGAAATAATCGCAGAGAGAGATCTCTACTGGACACTGAGCCCATCAGCATCATTAACCTGAGAGTTGAACCAGGTGAGTCTGTCTGTGGATCAGAAGCTCCTGCAGCTTCCTGGTTGTTGATGGAAGAGAGAAACAGATCAGATGTTAGATGATGGAGATGGACAGAAAGACTTCAATGAATCCTGGTTTTCATTTCTGACAGAACCATCCTAGAACTGAACAATTTGACAGTTTTCTTCCAGAAAGTCCAACAGAAATGTAGAACGTCATCCAGCTGCTTTGATTTAGTTCAAGAAGCATCAGATGCTGCTTTGCTGCTGCTGCTAAAATCATCTATTATTACAGTTCTACTGATGTGCTCTAAGACATTTATTTATTATTGAAGACATAGAAACAAATGTGGAGAATCAGAAGATAAATGAGGGCTGGCAGTGACTCTGTTTAAAATCAGTCTCCATGTCATTCCAGTCATTTACCAATCAGCTGATTTCAGGTAAAGATGCTGAAATCAATGCAGAATAAAGTCTATTTCAGTCCCCAGTAGTCAGACATCAGATATGTAGAGCAGCATCATGTGATCTGCTCCTGGCCAGCACCAAGATGGACTCCTGGCTTTCAGAGAACAGCTTCTGGATCAGAGGATTGTTGCTGTTCTGGAGCAGAACAGCAACAATCCTCCAGAACTTTCCTCAGGATCCCGTTAAAGGTGGAGAAAGATTTCTACCATCAAGCTGTTTAGTCACTTTAAGCAACATGACAAGCTGCAGAGCTGCACTACAAGGTCACCTTCAAGAACTGCTGCTATGGTCTGCTGCTGTCTACAACATTTAATCTAGTGGACCTTCAGAGGAGGGAGCGTAATAGAAAGGTGGAGGAAACAGAGCTGGAGATGCTGATGAGACTCTGGAGGAAGCAGCTGCTCTGAGATCAGAGATCAGTAGATGATGTGGGACAGCAGCTTCTCTATCGTCTCCTAGCTGAAAGATCAGACTAACTCCTGATTCTCTTCTGCAGGGAACAAGGATGGAGGAAACAAGGACGGACCAAAGGAGGATGGAGGGAGCTGTAATAGCTGGATAGTTGGTTTTATAGTTTTATCCATTGCTTCTATTCTTCTTGCTGCTGTTGGAGTCATCTTGCTCTGTAAAAGGCAGAGATATTCTTCACCAAGATCTGACTGACCTCCAGCATTAGAAGATGAAGCCCTGCAAGATAAAACAGGACTTTAATAGTCTCCTCATTCCTACCAACCATAGAGATGCTGTGGTCTCCTAGTTGGACTCTTTGCTTTGGTTTCATTTGCAGTAAATTTTCTACTCTAACATCAGGGACGTTTGCATCAGCAACAGAAAACCTCTTCTGAAGCTGGAGTAGAACTTGAAGCTATGAATCCTGAAAACCGTCTCCAGCTGAAGAGAGAACATGAAGGCATCATTTCCAGCTGGAAGAAACCTTCAGCTTCAGACACCAAACACTATTTTCATGCTTTAAGCTTCTCAGGAAGTGTTTGATCTGTGCATTAACTGACTTTATATTATATCTGTTATATCTTTATGATTTATGTTATCTGTGCTCATGCTGAGCTCAGGATGTGTACAGATATACAAAAAATGTCAAGATGGTCAGAACAAAGATTTTGGTAGAAATATTCTTCACCCAGACCTGATCCACCTCCAGCACCAGAAGCTGAACTCTAGTAAATTACAGCATTACCGTAAAAACTTAATCACCCTTAAAACCTTAAAGACGCTTTCAACAAGCTGACTGTTGGAGAAATAAAAGTGTTTTGTCTGAATGGAAAACATGTCTGTCAGTTTATTCATTTATTTTATTTAGTTAGTTTCTGTGTAGTTTATTAACTTTTTTCACTCATCCTGCAGAAACAGCATCTCTCTACTGACACAAATAAAAAGCATTTAAAAAGTTTAGACTGATTAAAATCACTACAACCTGTGGCTCTGTGGGATTAAAATGTGAGATTTTATGTTTCTCAAAGCTATTTAGCAGCTTTGATATTTCATTGTTGTTTTTTTATGAATCAATTAATGAAGCTCATAATTGTATTTTATAAAGATTCAAAGTTGTTTATTTTATTTAATTATTTTTTGTGTAGTTTATTTACTATTTTCCATCCCCCACTACAGAAACAGGATCTCTCTACTGACACAAAAAGCATTAAAACTTTTGGGACATATTATAATCACTACAAGCTGTTCATTTGGTGATTACAATGTGAGATTTTATGTTTTTCACAGTTACATTTGGCAACTTTCATATTTCTGTTTATTTTGTGTGAATGAAAGAATTAAACTCCTAAACGTGTTTAATAAGGATTTGAAGTTTTTATTTTGAGCTTCTTTTTATTATTTAACTCTTTTCTCAACATAATGTGCACGCTTTATTCAGTGTTCATGTACCTCAGAATTTATTTAGTTTTGATTATTTTGGGCTCTTTCATTATTTAAGTCTTTTATTGTGAAAAACAGAAATAAATATTGGGTAAACTTCTGGGAGAAAAATAAACATTGAAAACTTTTTTACAATTTAGAATTAAATTCAAAGCGATTATTGACTAAGCATTTATTACAGATCAGGAATAAAATCAAAACAGGGAATTATTTTACACTTAATGCTTGAAAACATTCCAAACTGATATTTATTTTAATTTATTACAGCCTTTTTGGCATAACACTAATCTTATTTGCGGTGCAGATTGGCTAAAAACAGGAACAAAACTGCAAAGCCATGTTGTGTCTCCCTGTTTGCTGCTGGGACAGAAACAGAGAAAATGAAAACTGGTTCCTGTTAGACAAAGGCTGAAGTGTGCAGGCTGGTGATTGTGATGGCCAGTCCTGCAGCCACACAGTCGGTAACCCCACAAACAACCACTTTTTAGTTTCCCTATAATTATTGTTTGGATTGAATCTGTCCTCACTGTTGCTTTTATCACCTGGATTGTCAGTCTATCAGCTGGAAACAAGAACAGGATTAAGCACATTTTTAAAATTGCTGGCAGCATTATAGGATTTAGAAGAAACTGATTTTAAAGGAGTTCTACAAAAGGCAGAACACACAATTCATTCTTCACATCACCCCCTCCATGGTGAATTCAAGCTATTACCATCAGGGAGGAGGTTCAGACATCCTAAATTAAGAACAAAGATGGAAAAACTCTTTTAGCCAGGTCATTATTCATATAACTCTTAATGGTTATCAGGCTTGGTTTGTTGTTCAGCCTGTTTTAAGTGATAATTGTACATGGATGCTTATTGATGTTGTTGTGGCTAAATTCATTATGTGATTGTTTCTGTGTGTGTGGTTTTGTCTGTGTCTTCTTGTCCCACCTACCTGTAAGGAGAATTTCCCTAAAGAGACACAATAAATGATACTTGGCTTTAAAGAAGATAATTTGTTACACCAAGTTTCCTCTGTGGACCAAAGTGGATATTGCATGTTTTTCAGTGATACTGGGTTACTCGCATCATACAGTTTATAGCAATTCACATAAGAGTCACCTTATCTCCATTTAAAGCTGCAGCTCCTATTAACTTTGTATTATTAATTAATTTTACTCATTTTGATCAACAGTTTTCAGAGTATCTGTATGTAGATCTTCACCAACAACTTCCTGTTCATTTCACACCAAAGACAAACACATAATCTGCTATTAAACTGTTGGCTGTAACGAAATCATAACCCTGACTTATAAAACACATTTAACTTACCCAGCAGACACAGTAAGTATGTTTTCATCGTCATGAAACAATTCCTTAAACCTGCAATGAATTGGTTTCCTCTGTAATGAGCCTCTAAACTTTGTCTGTAGACACTCCTGCTGTGGTTTCCTCTGGCTGGCACCTAAGCAACATCCCTGTCTGTCTACCTTCACATGGGGTACATGCAGCAGAGAGATTTTAACATAAAAGCATTCATACAATACCAACAGGTGCTTTGCCTAGAAAGATGCATACACTGATTAGAAAGTGATCAGTGGATTTGTGTGTCCATCATGGTCAGCAGGCCAGAGTTAATCCAGAACCAGCACATGAACACATGGACTGAAGGTTGCAAAACTCAGACTGTGTGCGTGAGAGTTGGGTAGCTAAGAGGAAGTGGCTCAGTTTTACTTGAGCAGATCTCTGCAGTATTTTCTGCTGCCACAGAGGCTGTGGTAGGAAACCTGATTCTGCAGTGGCAGCTGTTTCTGTACAAATTAAATTTTCTGTTTCATTTCTGCTCTCCCCCTTTATGTGCTTTCAGTGAAGCTCAAGCTGCTCCCAATGTAGAAATATTTTAAATACTTTTCTGTTCAACCTGGATAATGCTTTTAATCATTTCTGACAGAAGTCTGTTGATTTTCACATTTCTTTCTCTTCCTTTAACAAAACAAAGGAAATGTTCAAACAGCCTCAGCTGTTTGACCAACATCAGTGATCACTTGGGTCCCAACCACTGCAGTTCAATTCAATTAAATTTTATTTATATAGCACCCAGTGATGATAAACGTCATCTCAAGGCTCTTGCCAATGTCAAATTAAATTAAATCCTCCAGGTTGGTCAGAAATATTCCTCTCTAAGGAAACCCAGCAGGTTGCATCAAGTCTCTCCAAGCAGCATTCACTCCTCCTGAAAGAGCGTAGAGCCACAGTGGACAGTCGTCTGCATTGTTGATGGCTTTGCAGCAATCCCTCATACTGAGCATGCATGAGCATGCCATGTTGTGGAGCATCAGAGCCAGCATGTCTGGTAGCACGGTGTTGAATGCTGAGCTGAAGTCCATGCAGAGCATCCTAACAGGTGTTGGGCAGCTGTACGTGAGTCAGAGCTGAGTGCTAAGGAGACAGCGTCCTCTGTGGAAAGATCCTCCCTGAAAGCAAACTGCAGGCTGTCCATGCCAGCAGGGATGGCGTCCTTGATGGACTTTAGGAGGATCCTCTTGAAGCACTTCATGATGTCTGGGGGCAGAGTAATGAGACAATAATCATTGAGATTGGTGATAATTGGTTTCTTGGGGAGAGGCACGATAACTGATGATTTCAGACAGGCAGGAACCATGGAGAGCTGCAGGGAAAGTTTGAAGATGTCCAGAAAGACCCCTGCTAGCTGGTTAGCACACGGTTTAAGCATCGGGGCTGACACCATGTCTGGACCTGCAGCCTTGTTGGTGTTGACCTTTTCCAGGGAAGAGGTCACTGGGTGGAGCTGCAGGATGAGAAGCTGATGGTGCTTCTTTAGGTGGGGAAGATGTTCAGGCTCCCTGCAGCTTGGAGAGTCAAAGCGAAGAAGCTGTTTAGGGTGTCAGGGAGAGCTGGATCCTTGCTGAGGTGCTGGTCGCTGCGCCTGTTGTCTCTGATGTTTCTGATACCTCTCCACATGTCGCTTGGCTTTTTGCTGCTGAAGTGGTCCTCAATGTGCTGCTTGTACCTGTGCTTGGCCTTTTGGAGGATTTTTAAAGTTGTCTTCTAGCTATACTGTAGGCCAGTCTGTCTCCGGATCTGAATGCTGCATCCCAGGCCTTCAGCAGGGACCGAGCTGTCCACCCATGGTTTCTGGTTAGGGAACACTCTGATTGTGTTTGTGGGCTCACCACCTGTCGGAGGGGCCAAAGGGGTCGGGTGCATTGTATAACGGGTGGCAGTAGAGGTTGGGGACCTTGGCGTTCTGAACCTTGGCTGCAGAAGCTGGCTCTTGGAACGTGGAATGTCACCTCTCTGGTGGGGAAGGAGCCGGAGCTTGTGCGCGAGGTTGAGAGGTTCCGACTAGAGATAGTCGGACTCACCTTGACGCACCGCTCTGGCTCCGGAACCAGTCTCCTCAAGAGGGCTGGACATTCTTCCACTCTTGAGTTGCCCCCCGGTGAGAGGCGCCGAGCTGGGGTGGGCATACTTGTTGCCCCTCATCTCGGTGCCTGCACGCTGGGGTGGCCTCCCTCCGCATACGTGTGGGGGGACGAGTTCTGACTGTTGTTTGCGCTTATGCGGCAAACAGCAGTTCAGATTACCCACCCTTTATGGAGTCCTTGGAAGGGGTACTGGAGAATGCCCCTCCTGGGGACACCCTCGTTTTGCTGGGGGACTTCAACGCTCACGTGGGCAATGACAGTGGGACCTGGAGGGGCGTGGTTGGGAGGAATGGCCCACCTGATCTGAACTCGAGTGGTGTTTTGTTGTTGGACTTCTGTGCTCGTCACGGATTGTCCATCACAAACACCATGTTCAGGCATAAGGGTGTCCACATGTGCCCTTGGTACCAGGACACCCTAGGCCGCAGTTCGATGATCAACTTTTTTGTTGTTTCATCTGACCTGCGGCCGCATGTCTTGGACACTCAGGTGAAGAGAGGGGCGGAGCTCTCCACCGACCACTACCTGCTGGTGAGTTGGCTCCGATGGTGGGGAAGGAAGCCAGTCAGACCTGGCAGGCCCAAACGTACTGTGAGGGTTTGCTGGGAACGTCTGGCAGAGTCCCCCACTAGTCGGAGCTTTAACTCCCACCTCCGGAAGAGTTTTGAACACGTCCCGAGGGAGGCGGGGGACATTGAGTCCGAGTGGACCATGTTCCACGCCTCTATTGTTGAGGCGGCTAGTCTGAGCTGTGGCCGCAAGCGTCCCTCACCAGCGGTGAGGGAAGCCGTCAAGCTGAAGAAGGAGTCCTACCGGGCTTTATTGGCCTGTGGGACTCCGGAAGCAGCTGATGTGTACCAGCAGTCGAAGCAGCAAGCGGCTCGGCTGGTCGCCGAGGCAAAAACTCGGGCGTGGGAAGAGTTTGGAGAGGCCATGGAGAAAGACTTCCGAACGGCTTCGAAGCGATTCTGGTCCACCATCCGGTGTCTCAGGAGGGGGAAGCAGTTCAGTACCAACACTGTTTACAGTGGGGGTGGTGTGCTGCTGACCTCGACACGGGACGTCCATCGGTGGGCGGAATACTTCGAAGACCTCCTTAATCCCATCAACACGTCTCCCTTTGTGAAAACAGAGCATGGGGACTCTGGTGCGGGTTCTCCCATCTCTGGTGCTGAGGTCGCCGAGGTGGTTAAAAAGCTCCTCGGTGGCAAGGCCCCGGGGTGGATGAGATTCACCCTCAAGGCTCTGGATGTTGTGGGGCTGTGTTGGTTAACGCGGCTCTGCAGCATTGCGTGGACATCGGGGGCAGTTCCCCTGGATTGGCAGACTGGGTTGGTGGTCCCCCTATTTAAAAAGGGGGACCGGAGGGTGTGTTCCAACTACAGAGGAATCACACTCTTAAGCCTCCCTGGTAAGGTCTATTCAGGGGTTCTGGAAAGGAGGGTCCGTCGGATAGTCGAATCTCAGATTTAGGAAGAGCAGTGTCGTTTTTGTCCTGGCCGTGGAACACTGGATCAGCTTTACACCCTCAGCAGGATCCTGGAGGGGGCATGGGAGTTTGCCCAACTAGTCTACATGTGTTTTGTGGATCTGGAGAAGGCATTCGACCGTGTCCCCTGAGGGATCCTGTGGGGGGTACTCCGGGAGTATGGAGTACCGGACCCTTTAATAAGGGCTGTCAGGTCTCTGTACGACCGGTGTCAGAGTCTGGTCCGCATTGCCGGCAGTAAGTCGGACTCGTTTCCGGTGAGAGTTGGACTCTGCCAAGGTTGCCCTTTGTCACTGATTCTGTTCAAAACTTTTATGGACAGAATTTCGAGGCGCAGCCAAGGTGTTGAGGGGATCCGTTTTGGTGGCCTTAGGATTGCGTCTCTGCTATTCGCGGATGACGTGGTCCTATTGGCTTCATCAGGGCGTGATCTACAGCTCTCACTGGAGCGGTTCGCAGCCGAGTGCGAAGCGGCCGGGATGAAAATCAGTGCCTCCAAATCCGAGACCATGGTCTTGAACCGGAAAACGGTAGAGTGCCTCCTCCGGGTTGGGGAGGATGTGCTGCCCCTAGTGGAGGAGTTCAAGTATCTTGGGGTCTTGGTCACGAATGAGGGGAAGATGGAGCGGGAGATCGACAGGCGGATTGGTGCGGCGTCTGCTGTGAAGCGGGCGCTGTACCGATCCGTTGTGGTGAAGAGAGAGCTGAGCCAAAAGGCGAAGCTCTCGATTTACCGGTCGATCTACGTTCCTACCTTCATCTATGGTCACGAGCTTTGGGTCGTGACCGAAAGAACGAGATCCCGGATACAAGCGGCCGAAATGCGTTTTCTCCGTAGTGTGTCTGGGCTCTCCCTTAGAGATAGGGTGAGGAGCTCAGTCATCCGGGGAGGACTCAGAGTAGAGCCGCTGCTCCTCCACGTCAAGAGGAGCCAGTTGAGGTGGCTCGGGCATCTGGTCAGGATGCTTCCTGGACGCCTCCCTGGTGAGGTGTTCCAGGCACGTCCCACCGGGGGGAGGCCCAGGGGAAGACCCAGGACACGCTGGAGGGACTATGTCTCCCGGCTGGCCTGGGAACACCTTGGGATTCCTCCTGAGGAGGTCTGGATGGTCTTTGTGGGTAGGACAGCATCAGTGTGGAAGTGGATATAGGAAAGCACAGATGATTTCTAGGTTAGCGTCCTGTTTAAATACATTCAAGTCAGTGATTCCAAAATAGTCCTGTAGAGCTCACCAGGCCTCTTCTGTCCAAACCTGAATGTTTTTATCACCGGCCTGGTTCTGCAGATCAGAGGCTTGTAGGGAGAAATCAGGTCCTGTGATCTGATGAACCAAAGTGTGGGGATGCGGCAGCTTTGAATGCTCCTGGGATATTACAGTAAACTTGATCTAAATTATTATTGTCTCTGGTCAGGAACTTAATGAATTTATGGAACCTGGGGAGCACGGTCTTTAAATTAACATGTTTAAAGTCCCCAGCAGTTATCACTGCTTCTTCTGGATTACTGTTAATTTAACAAAGTAGTAAAGACCTTCAAGAGCTAGCTTAGCGTTAGCTCTCGGCTCGAGGTATGTTGCAATTGTTATCACATAACTGCAACGTATATCAGGTCAGGTGAGCAGAAGGTTCTGACAACTTTTGCCAAAGTGCACCAGGAGTTTTGGATGTGAATTGCCAGTCATCCTCCTCTGCTTTTCTTCATGGACGCCGTTCGATCAGCCCTTAGCAGCACTCCTCCAATCTTAGCGCTTCGTCTGGGATGTTGCCATCTAACCAGGATTATTTGTGACAGTTATGGTGTTAAAGTGTTGTTCAAACATCTTGATTAAGCTGTTATTTTGGAAGACTGAAAATGGCCTTATTTTATCTTGGTTCATTGAAGTTAGCCTTATGTACTTAACAATAAAAATGTGAAATCATCACTAGTCTAACCATTCATTCTGTACTGTTAATATCACCATTTTTGCTGCCTTTTCCCTATAAATTATGAACTTAAATATTTCAAACTGCCCCAAATGTTTTAAAAAGCTTAATTTAAATCTATCAAGACCCACCCTGCATACAGTCAGCTTGCTGCAGTTTAACAGCAACCAAATAGTTAATTGATTTTGAAAGTGATTAATTTACTAAAACATGAAATGTCACTGTTGACCTATTTTAGTACGGAGCACTAAAACAGCTAAAGCTTCACAATGCTAAATAAATGTGTAATTTATTCCACTCCCAGCAGAAAATGATTCACAAACACAGAAAATGACCTGCAGTCAATGCTGGAAATATCTTTTTTTGGAACTATCTGCAGCTACATTACACACGTTACTTCTGCATTCTATTATTTCTATATAATGTCTATGGGAGTGTTGCCTATAGACATTATATACATGGACACCTCATACCGCATTGGAGCGCATGCCATCTTGGATAGGTCTTTCCCACTTGATGCTCGCATAAGAGGCAAAGGGACTACTCAGAGAGAGAGCAACATTGTCCCTTTTTTCTGCAGTTGACAGTAACATAACCAGCGATAAGTACTGAAAGAAGGCCATATAGTGCAGATCATAATTTTGGGCTGAGTTTGGCTTTGAAGCTGACGTTTTACTTGGTGAGAACAATGCAGAAACTTAATGGGGCATTCCTCAAATGACATGAAATTACTAAATTTAGAACAGGCAGTGCAGCTGCGTTGCGACCACCTTGTTGTTGGATAAGGTGTGTAGAGTGGTGAAGCAGACAGCAACAAAAAATAAATGAACAAGCAGACAGCTGTGACGGACTCAGAAGGGGGATCTTTGGTTTCAGTAGACAGAGAAGCAACAATCTCATAACAAAAAGTAAATTTTATTTTCATGAGACATCCGCAAATGATCACAGAGCCGTTTACTTTCTGTGAACTGGTTATTTAGTGGTCGATGGAGTTTAAACAGACGTGACTATCCATTAGGCAAACATCCTCGATCTGTTTAAAGAACCCCGTACTGATGTGTTGAATCTTTCGTTTCAAATGGAAATTCATTCTATGTCCGCATAGTAGTAGTTGCTTAGTCTCTCATGAACTAGTACGTGTTCATCCCTGCTCTTCCTGAGATTTGCAACTTTCTTGGAGACGTCAAGTCCAGCATTCGCGATTCCAGTGAACTGGTGATTCTAGTGTCTCCTTCCCACTGTCACTGAGTCGAGATTTTACCGAGCCTGCTAATCCTAGTCACGAATCCTAGATTTCACGGATCTTGGGTGGACCTGTCTTCTGGAGTCTCCAGCCTGGACTGCTACCACAGCCTGTCTCCCTTCTGGATTATTCCCCAAGACTGTTTTGTTTGTTTTTACTGCAACCCTCACTTGTTCCTTTAATAAACTTCCTGAACGTTTCTCCTGTGAATATCGGCTTCATTTTCATAATGTCGTTGTTGTTTTTCTTTTGGCAACCAACTGTGAACTTGCTGGTGTTCTTTGGATCATTGTTCTGTGTAATGATAAAGAAATCAATTCAATTCAATTCAATTTTATTTATATAGCGCCAAATCATGAAACATGTCATCTCAAGGCACTTTACAAAGTCAAGTTCAATCATATTATACAGATTGGGTCAGATTATACAGATTGGTCAAAAATGTCCTATATAAGGAAACCAGTTGATTGCATCAAAGTCCCGACAAGCAGCATTCACTCCTGGGGAAGCGTAGAACCACAGGAAGAGTCATCTGCATTGTACATGGCTTTGCTGCAATCCCTCATACTGAGCAAGCATGAAGCGACAGTGGGAAGAAAAACCACCCATTAGCGGGAAGGAAAAACCTCCGGCAGAACCGGGCTAAGTATGAGCTCAGTCTGCCTCGACCAACTGAGGTTACAGAAGACAGAACAGAGACACAACAAGAGAAACAAAAAAGCACAGAAGCACACATTGATCTAGTAATCTGTTCTACATTAGATGGTAGTAGCGGGTGAGCCGTCTTCTCTGGATGATGTCACAGTTAACAGAACGCCAGACCAGGTGTACCTACTATGAAGATAAAAGAGAGAGAACAGAAAGTTAAAGCAGAAATGACAACACATAATGCATAATTGAAGAACAGTAGAACTCTATAGAGTGAGAAAATTAGATCCTGATGTCCTCCAGTAGCCTAAGCCTATAGCAGTAAAACTATAAAGGTAGCTGAGAGTAACATGAGCCACTAGTTATAATTTTTGTCAAAAAGAAAAGTTTTAAGCCTAGTCTTAAAAGTAGACAGGGTGTTTTATTTAATTTATTTTATTTAATTAGTTTTTGTGTAGTTTATTCACTTTTTTCACTCATCCTGCAGAAACAGCATCTCTCTACTGACACAAATAAAAATCATTTAAAAAGTTTAGACAGATTAAAATCACTACAACCTGTGGCTCTGTGGGATTAAAATGTGAGATTTTATGCTATTTAGCAGCTTTTATATTTCATTGTTTTTTTACGAATCAATTAATGAAGCTCATAATTGTATTTTATAAAGATTCAAAGTTGTTTATTTTATTTAATTAGATTTTGTGTAGTTTATTCACTATTTTCCATCCCCCACTACAGAAACAGGATCTCTCTAATGACACAAAAAGCATTAAAACTTTTTGGACATATTAAAATCACTACAAGCTGTTCCTTTGGTGATTACAATGTGAGATTTTATGTTTTCCACAGTTACATTTGGCAGCTTTGATATTTCTGTTTATTTTGTGTGAATCAAAGAATTAAACTCCTAAATGTGTTTAATGAGGATTTGAAGTTTTTATTTTGAGCTTCTTTTTATTATTTACCTCTTTTCTCAACATAATGTGCACGCTTTATTCAGTGTTCATGTACCTCATAGAATTTATTTAGTTTTCATTATTTTGGGCTATTTCATTATTTAAGTCTTTTATTGTGAAAAACAGAAATAAATATTGGGTAAACTTCTGGGAGAAAAAAACATTGAAAACTTTTTTATAACGTAGAATTAAATTCAAAGCGATTTTTGACTAAGAATTTATTACAGATTAGGAATAAAATCAAAACAGGGAATTATTTTACACTTAATGCTTGAAAACATTCCAAACTGATATTTATTTTAATTTATTACAGCCTTTTTGGTATAACACTTATCTTATTTTCCATGCAGATTGGCTAAAAACAGGAACAAAACTGCAAAGCCATGTTGTGTCTCCCTGTTTGCTGCTGGGACAGAAACAGAGAAAATGAAAACTGGTTCCTGTTAGACAAAGGCTGAAGTGTGCAGGCTGGTGATTGTGATGGCCAGTCCTGCAGCCACACAGTCGGTAACCCCACAAACAACCACTTTTTAGTTTCCCTATAATTATTGTTTGGATTGAATCTGTCCTCACTGTTGCTTTTATCACCTGGATTGTCAGTCTATCAGATGGAAACAAGAACAGGATTAAGCACATTTTTAAAATTGCTGGCAACCTTATAGGATTTAGAAGAAACTGTTTTTAAAGGAGTTCTACAAAAGGCAGAACACACAATTCATTCTTCACATCACCCCCTCCATGGTGAATTCAAGCTATTACCATCAGGGAGGAGGTTCAGACATCCTAAATTAAGAACAAAGATGGAAAAACTCTTTTAGCCAGGACATTATTCAGATAAATCTTAATGGTTATCAGGCTTGGTTTGTTGTTCAGCCTGTTTTAATTGATAATTGTACATGGAAGCTTATTGATTTTGTTGTGGCTAAATTCATTATGTGATTGTTTCTGTGTGTGTGGTTTTGTCTTCTTGTCCCACCTAGCTGTAAGGAGAATTTCCCTAAAGGGACACAATAAATGATACTTGACTTTAAAGGAGATAATTTGTGACACCAAGTTTCCTCTGTGGACCAAAGTGGATATTGCATGTTTTTCAGTGATACTGGGTTACTCGCATCATACAGTTTATAGCAATTCACACAAAAGTCACTTTATCTCCATTTAAAGCTGCAGCTCCTATTAACTTTGTATTATTAATTAATTTTACTCATTTTGATTAAAAACTTTAAAGGCTGCCAACATTTACTGACCTTGGTGAGTCTTGCAGCACAGCAGTGATGTCAGAACTGGGGAAAAGATAAGTTATAATTATAGTTTCAGGTTTGATTTTCACAAAGACATCAGACCCATAAACAGAGTATCTGTATGTAGATCTTCACCAACAGCTTCCTGTTCATTTCACACCAAAGACAGACACATTATCTGCTTTTAAACTGTTGGCTGTTATGAAACAATAACCCTGACTTATAAAAATATATTTTACTTAGCCAGCAGACAGAGTAAGGATGTTTTCATCATCATCTTGAAACAATCCTTTCAACCTGCAATGAATTGGTTTCCTCTGTAATGAGCCTCTTATCTTTGTCTGTAAACACGCCTGCTGTGGTTTCCTCTGTCTGCCACCTAAGCAGCATCCCTGTCTGTCTACCTTCACATGGGGTACATGCAGCAGAGAGATTTCAACATAAAAGCATTCATACAATACCAACAGGTGCTTTGCCTAGAAAGATGCATACACTGATTAGAAAGTGATTAGTGGATTTGTGTGTCCATCATGGTCAGCAGGCCAGAGTTAATCCAGAACCAGCACATGAACACATGGACTGAAGGTTGCAAAACTCAGACTGTGTGCGTGAGAGTTGGGTAGCTAAGAGGAAGTGGCTCAGTTCTGCTTGAGCAGATCTCTGCAGTATTTTCTGCTGCCACAGAGGCTGTGGTTGGAAACCTGATTCTGCAGTGCCAGCTGTTTCTGTACACATTAGATTTTCTGTTGGGTTCTTTGTTGCTTCATTCCTGCTCTCCCCCTTCATGTGTTTTTAATGTGGCTATAGCTGCTCCCAATGTAGAAATATTTTAAATTCTTTTTTGTTCAACCTCAGAATGCTTTTAATCATTTCTGACAGTAAGTCTTTTCACTTTTCTTTCTCTTCCTTTAACAAAACAAAGGAAATGATAAGACAGCCTCAGCTTTTCTGATGAACACTGAGTTTGACCAACATCAGCTGGCGCCTCAGTTCAGACCAGAACCGGACTGATCTGCAGGAACCATTAACTTTCTGGACCAACTTTACATGAAAGTGGAGGACCAGCAGCTTCTGACTGATGCTCAGCTGCTGCAGGTCTGTCTGGGTGATAAACAGCAGGGGGCGCTCTAACATGGTCTGTCTCAGAACACTTTTTAAGCTTTGGGCTTCATCCCGATGTCCTCAATTATGGCTCTTAGCTCCTGTTCCTTGAACTATGATGAGGTCAATAGTCAGAACTCTGTTGTGGCGAGGAAACGAGCTTCAGACTGTTGTGGCACACATGGACGATTCTAGTCAAATCAGGACCTAAACTATAAACTACAAAGTGTGCGTTCTCTTCTCTCCTGACATTTTCTTTCATTTCAGTGAGATGAACACACGGAAACTAACAGGTGACACTCAAAAAGAGCCCACAAGTAGCTCATGCCTCCTACAACAAACTTTCCATTATCTTCTTTGTCATTTTTGTCCACATGGAAACTTTCTGAAAACGATTCAACATCTACCCAGGAGTCTTTGTCAATTCTGGTGGCTAAATGGTGGAGATTTCATGTGCCACCGTTATACATAATGCTATGTAAGTAATGTAGCATTCTCTGCAAACCTCAAGTCAATTTAATTAATGCTCAGGTGAGAATAAATGAAAACATTTTGATTGCTTGAAAATAGCTGATTCTGAGGAAACGCTGATAGGATTGTATGTGTAACATCCACCATGCTGACGTCGGAGAAACTTTCAACACATCAACATGGAGGATGAAACTAACTTCTAGCTGATGGCGTTTCCCTGCTGCAGTCAGAGATTTCTGACAGTTTTAACTGGTTACTAGAACCAGTGCAAAGTTTAAAAATGCTCAGATTAAACCAGCTCTATTTTAGGAAGCTTCTGGCACTCAATGCCTTTATTTTGAGCTTTTTATGTGTGATTTTGTGCCTTTATCAGAGCAGAGTTTATACCCCGCAGCTTAGATTTGCTAACCTGACTCTTGGCACATGCATTCAGTTCCCCCCGTACTCCACACGGCTTCACTCATCCATCTGGAATCCGTGACGCTATGCAGAGAGATTTCAACACAATATAAAATTGACGAGACAATCAGGATGACATTTTGACCAATGTAACACACTGGTTAAAATGTCACCCATTTTAAAGCTCTTGCTGTTGTCATCTGCCTGCTGGGAATGCTAGACTTGGTCCTTGTTATGGAAATACATAATAACGTTTGTGTTAAACATTTATTTTTCAAAAGGCAAGGCAAATTTATTTGTATGGTAAATGGTAAATGGACTGAACTTATATAGCGCTTTTCTAGTCATGCTGACCACCCAAAGCGCTGTACACTATAGCCACATTCACCCAGTCGCTCTCACTAACGCGCACACATTTATACACCGAGACACAGCTCGGTAGGCAATTTGGGGTTAAGTGCCTTGCCCAGGGGCACACCGACATGTGGCAAGGGGAAGCTGGAATCGAACCCACAACCTTCTGATTGCCAGACGACTACTCAACCCATCAAGTCACAATCGCCCCATGGCACATTTCAGTACAGAGACAATTCAAAGGACTGCACAGTGACGCAGTGGGTAGCGCTGTTGCCTTGCAGCAAGAAGGTTCTGGCTTCAAATCCAACCCTGGGCCTTTCTGCATGGAGTTTGCATGTTCTCCCTGTGCATGCGTGGGTTCTGGGTACTCCAGCTTCCTCCCACAGTCCAAAAACATGACTCTTAGGTTAATTGGTCTCTCTAAAACTGTCCTTAGGTGTGAGTGTGTGTGAATGGTTGTTTGTCCTGTCTGTCTCTGTGTTGCCCTGCGACAGACTGGCGACCTGTCCAGGGTGTACCCCGCCTCTCACCCAGTGAATGCTGGAGATAGGCACCAGCACTCCCTGTGACCCCATGAGGGATTAAGCAGGTCAGCAAATGGATGGATGGACAATTCAAAGTGCTTTACATGATTAAAATATAGGGAAAAAACAGAATAAAAGCAAGTTGGAATAAAATGTAGAAACATAAAAATAGAAAACATTAAAAAAATAAAACATGGGAAAATAGAAACTTAAATCAAACATTAAGAAACAGTTAGACTAAAAAAAAAAGAAATTGAACTACAGATTTTTCACTAAAACAGTGTAGCTAGAGCCACGCCCGCCGACAGGGTGGGACAAACGGATCAGTTGTCCCGGGCCCAGGACAGAGGGGGGGGCCCAAAACTGACCCTCTGATCATTACAATGGTCAGTGTCAGTCAGTGCGCTCGCGCTAACTGCAGCAGCAGTCTGTGTGTCACGGCTCTCTGCTGCTCCCCCTCCCCTCTCGTACATGGCTCAGCGGCGCCAGCCAATCAGCACGCACCTCAGCCTGGCCCGCCCACTCAACTGTCTCTCACAAAAAAATGCGCGGCTGCTGCTCAGATTCGGAGAGAGAGAGAGACCGCACCAGCGTAAAAATATGAAGAGGGAAATAAGTGCCGCTTGGCTTTATTTTAATACCGTAAATGAAATCAAGCTGTATGTTTTGTAAAAAGCCGGTTAAATTCAGTGGAAACACAACAAATTTATCTAAGCACGTGAAAAACCATGGGCAAGAAAACGTCGAGAAACAGAAAAGGAGACTAAACTTCTCTGACATCACTGACTGAGGCGTTTCAGTCCTCCAGAGAACATCCAGGTAGATCAGAGTGGTCATCTTCAGCAGCAGTTCATGATAACTTTCAAAGTAGATATTATCTATCATATGTTACTGGGGCCCACACAGAAAATGTAATTAAGACATTGAAAGAACCCAGTACATATACTAGAAAGCGTTATTTAAGATAACATTAGCTAATCCTTTATTTATCCCATGACGGGGAAAATTATAGGATTAAAGCAACAGGCAGGTGCACACATCACAGACAAAATTACATAAGGATTGAAAGATATATGAGGTGAATCAGGAAGAAAAAAAACGAACATAAAATTATTATTATTATTATTATTATTATTATTATTATTATATAATTGTAATAATAAAATAAAAATCACGAAACCCGAAAGGTCAACAGTTTCATGATACATCAAGTTTAAATGTCGAAAGTATCTGTCAATGTTGTGCGTTTAATGGCAAAAAGGAAGCCTTTCTCAGAGATTCAGAGATTCAGAGGCAGAGAATTCCCAAAGTATCTAACATATTCTTCTACTTCCTGCAATGGAAGGGAAAATTTGTTAGGGACTGGCTGATATACAGCAGGTCAAAAAAACAGGCCATATTCTGGCTGCAGTGCTTGCTGTTCTCTTATGAAGAAAAGATCAACTAGTGCACTAAATTCAATAGATGGGTTGAAAATATCCAATATAAAATACAGAGATTTCCAGGGCATGAAGTATACAGTTAAGTTGACTTGTGTGGTGGCGGTTGGTGTAGAGGGGGGGGCAAAAAGACTGCGTTGTCCTGGGCCCTAGCAAAGCTGTCAGCTGGCCTGACTAGAGCAGTCGATGGCAATCCTAAACAAATGTGTTTTTAATCTTGATTTAAAGGAACTTTAGAGGAACAGATAAGTGGAGCATAGGAACTAAATGCTGCTTCTCCATGTCTGGTTCTGGTTCTGGTTCTGGTTCTGGTTCTGGTTCTGCAGAGCAAGCTGGAGCCAGAAGACCTTAGTGCTCCGGAGGGTTGATGCACTGATAACAAGTCTGTGATGTATTTAGGTGCTAATTCAGGGATTTATAGACTAACAGAAGGATTTTAAAGTCTATTCTCTGAGATCCAGGGAGCCAGTGGAAGGACTTTAGAACCGGGTCCATGTTCTCTACTTTCTTAGTCTTAGTGGAAGGACTTCGGAACCGGGTCCATGTTCTCTACTTTCTTAGTCTTAGTGAGGACGCGGGCAGCAGCGTTCTGGATCAGCTGCAGCTGTCTGATCCACTTTTTAGGCAGACCTGTGAAAACACCGTTGCAGTAATCAATTCTACTAAAGATAAACGCATGGATTAGTTTTTCCAGATCCTGCTGAGACATCCTTTAATCCTGGAAATGTTATTCAGGTGATAGAAAGCTGACCTTGTAATTGTCTTTAGATGCTTTTGGAGGTTCAGGTCTGAGTCCATCACTACTCCCAGGTTTCGGGCCTGATCAGTGGTTCCTAGCTGAAGTTGTGTGCTAACTTCTGATCTCTCCTCTATTGGTCCAAATATTATTACTTCAGTTTTGTTTTTATTCAATTGAAGAAAATTTTGGCACATCCAGGCATTGATTTCTTCTAGGCATTTACTCAGTGCCTGAACTGGTTCATAGTCACCTGGTGACATGGTGATGTAGAGCTGTGTGTCGTCTGCATAGTTATGGTAGCTGATGTTGTTGTTTTTTATTATCTGAGCTAGAGGGAACATGTAGATATTGAATAGGAGGGACCCAGGATGGACCCTTGGGGAACCCCACATGTGATTTTTGTCATCTCTGATGTAAAATTACCTACTGATACAAAAAAGTCCCTGTCCTTTAAGTAGGATTTAAACCAGTTAAGAGCTGTACTAGAGAGGATGACCCAGTTCTCCAGGCGCTCTAACAGAATGGAGTGATCAACAGTATCAAATGCTGCACTGAGGTCCAATAGTACCAGCACGGTGGTTCTTCCACAGTCTGTATTTATATGGATGTCATTAAACACCTTGATAAGGGCGGTCTCTGTACTGTGGTGAGGAAACCTGACTGGAAAACGTCAAAGCGACTGGTCGTTGTTAAGAAGGTGTTTAATTGTTGAAACACAGCTTTTTCAATAATCTTACTGATAAAGGGGAGGTTTGAGATGGGCCTGTAGTTCTGGAGTAGTAGTTTGTCTAAATTGTTCTTTTTCAGCAGTGGTTTGATAATTGCTGTTTTTAGGGACTGGGGGAAAACACCTGACAGAAGGGACGTGTTTATTATCTGGGTCAAATCAGACACTATGAAAGGGAAAACTTTCTTAAAGAAAGCTGTGGGGAGAACATCAAGGCAGCAGGAGGAGGAACTTAGCTGCTGAATGATCTGCTCTAAGCTTTTGTGGTTTATTTGGCTGAATTGTGACATTTTGTCAGGATAGGTTCCAGTTGGATACAGCTTTGGTTCTGGTGTTGATATGGAAGTACAAACTGATCCTCTAATTTTTAGGATTTACTCAGTAAAGAAGTTAGCAAATTCATTGCAGGCCCTGGTGGAGTGGAGTTCAGAAGTCACGGACACAGGAGGATTTGTTAATCTGTCGACTGTGGCAAATAAGACACGAGCATTATTAATGTTTTTCTTGATGATCTCAGAGAAGAAAGATTCTCTTGCATTTTTCAGTTGTAAGTTATATCTGTAATATCTGTCTTTATAGATGTCATAGTGAACCTGGAGTCTGTTCTTTCTCCAGACCAGACTCCAGGTTTGTGTGTTGGCTGTTTAACATTCTGAGTTAAACCAAAGTTTCTAAGTGTGTCACACAGTTCTTTTGCACTTCTGTCTTCAGGGTTGTCAACGTGAAAGTTAAAGTCTCCCACAATAATTAAACAGTCATAATCAACACATATCACAGACAAGAGGTCACTAAAATCATTAAAAAAGTTTGATGTGGACTTAGGAGACCTGTAAACATTCAGAAACATAGTTCGTACCGGGCTCTTTACCTGGAGAGCCAAATGTTCAAAAGAGTCCAATTTTCCCAAAAACACCTTTTTACACTTTAGTGAATCATTAAACAATGTTGCTACTCCTCCACCTTTCCTTTGCTGTCTGCTCTCACAAAGGAAATTGTAGTTTGGAGGTGTTGACTCCATCAGAATAGCTGCTTCATTAAATTCATGTAACCATGTTTCTGTCAAAAACATTACATCAAGATTATTGTCAATAATGAAGTCATTAATTAAAAGGGATTTTCCTGACAGAGATCTAATGTTTAGTAAACCCAGTTTATATGACCTAGTGGTTGATGATGTCTCTGTGACAGGTTGCATCTGACAGTTTATAACTTTTAAGTATTTGTTCCTGTTTATCCTTATGTTTTTCTTATTTCTGCCACGTATCATCACAGATATTCCATAATCTCCGGCAAAAGGCCCAAGCTGATGCTGGAAACTGTCATGTCTGATAAACGTGCTGCTAGGGCCCAATCTGTATCACAACAAAGTTATCTGAAGGTCCTGAGCACCAGAATGTTCCTTGATACGTAGAGGAGGAGGATCTGGGCCTCTGTGGCCTTTAGAAGATGCTGGTTTAGTCACAGAGTCAGAATGGCTATGTGGAGAGGATGTCAGCTGTAGGCCAATCTTAAATACTTTGTTCATGTTGTGAGAAAATTCCATAAAAGGAACATCTGGGCTTTGTGGAGAAGAAGGGGAGGTGGGTCCAGTCTGGACCGGTGTTCGTGACGATGGAGGTTTTTGGTCCTCTCTTTGTCCTGCTGAGATCTGGGATGAATCCTCCTGTAGTTCTGACGAAGCCTCTTTCTGTGTCATCTTTCTGGCCATCTTTATCTTGGCTTGTTCGGGCTGTACTGGGCTTATTTGTTTTGGCACTGGTTGAGCTTTGTTTTGGAACAAAGCTGATGGTGCGTGATTCACAGAATAGAAGATGTTTGAAATCAGCCGTTTTGCACCTGACCTATTTAGAGAGAAACGATCTCTGTTGAACAGATGTCTTCTTTCCCAAAATATGTTAAAGTTGTCTATGAAGGTTACAGTTGGCTGGAAAAAAACATGCAAACAAACATTTGTTTAGCATCAGAATTCTGGAAAAAATCTCATCTCCACAATTAACGGGTGCGTGAGGGCCGCTGAGAAACACCTTGACATTAAGGCCATCAACTAGATTTAGCAGACGAATGTAATCCTCTTTCAATACTTCTGATTTTCTCCGGGTGACGTCGTCCAGGGCTTCAGCTTGTATTATGAGGTTTTCCAGGGTCGGGCGTTCTTTTAAGATCCTTGGAAGGATGCCACAGTTCAAAGAGTTATACATCAACACCTCTGTGTTTTTCTTGTTAAAGAAATGTTTAATCCCGCTTACAGATTGATTGCCTAATATCAGGGTCCTTGGCCCTGTGGTGTGTTTTTTCTCTGGTAGCTTAGAGTGAAGATTGTTGACATACCTTTGATTGTTGTCGTGATGATCCTGGGTCACATCTTGGAGCGGAGCAAATCTGTTTAGTAACGGAATTCCAACATTTCCAGCAGGTTTACTCCTATCATTTACTGAAATCAGAGCCAGACCAGTGAAAAGGTGCAGTCAGTCTAAGTTCTGGTGGTAGAACATTAGTTAGTTGTTGCTGCTAGAACAAGACGGGCTGCGGATGGCCTCCTCAGTAAGAGAAAACTGTATGGGGTAAGATCACTTCCTAAATAGACTTGTACATAAAAGGATAGTTGTGTCCATATTAGTCAGAAGTTGTGCATAACAAACATTTGTAAACTCATAATAATTTAAATCGCATTCAAAAGATACAACATACAGTTTAAATAGTTACAACTTCAATAACTAATAAATACAAATTTCAAGTTTAAATTTGTGCTTTACTCTTCATGAACACAAACAGCAGCGGCTGCTTGAGAATACGGATTTTTTCTTTGAGAATACGAATTCACAACAGTTGTCTGACGTCACGGTTTCCAAGGCTGGTTAATGGAGCACAGAGTGCGAAGATAGGAGCCGCGCATGCGCTCTTCAGACTGACCGTCTCTGAATGCACCGCGGCTGCAGCTTCATTCCAGACAGCGCAGAGATCACAGTGGTAAATTAAACACTCCCTTTTCTGCTGCTGCTGTTCAAAAGTACGTTTTCAGATCGTTTGAGGCGAGAACATTATACTTTTAAGCTTCCCTATGTGGCCTGTTTACAGAGTTAGTGCGTAATTTTAATAAAAAGTCCGACGTTGAGCGTCTGTGCCAACTGGTAGGTTTTTTAAGACTGACAGCCTATTTCCTACTTTTATCTTAAAAAAACAACATTGAGGATGGTATTAAACATGTGATCACGTTGAAATTGTGACTATCTGTAAAGAATTAAAATGAAAACATAATTTTTATATATTAGTAACAGTAAAGGGAGTAGGGTTAAGCTACTTTGTTGCACCTACTAACCTTCACAGCATTGTTCATTAAGGAAAAGTTATTTCTGTCTGCACCTTTACAATGATTAATCTATAAATTGTGTGCAGTTAGTTCAGTTAATTATTTCAGTGAAATGGTAGAAATACCAGAGAAGGGAAGCCATTTGTTACATTTACTACTATTCATTTGACCCTTTCTTTCTTGAGAACTATAATAATCTGCATGTTAACCACATATAGTTTTATGGTGTGAAAAGGTGAGAATTGAAAAAACAATTATGGTAACATTTGGCATTTTTTATTTACAGGAAGAAACAGAAACAAAAAATGTGAGGATAAACACTTATGGGCCGATCCTCCAAATATTTTTTAATGAAGGGGACCTGAAACCAGCCGTCAGGCTAAGACGGGCCACCATCGTCCTCCTCCTTCAGCTGCTGCCCATCCAGAAGGTCCATGGATGGCCAGGGGAGATAGAGGTGCTGGTGACCCTCTACTGGCTGGCCTGTGGAGCATCCTATAGGGAAACAGCTTGCCAGTAAGATCTCTTACCTTCTTGTCCTTAAATATTGCCAACAATGACACACAATTGATACATATATTATATTAATTGGATAGAAGATTAAGACATATCATCATATTACCTAAATTACAAGTTAATTTTATATTTGGTGCAGGTCAAGTGGAGGCACGCTACAACAGACACCACGCCAAGGCTGATAAACATCATTGAGCGTGCCTTTGGTGGTCTGAAGACACGTTGCGTTCCATCTTCTTAAGGGCGTTGGAGGTCCGCCTGATGTTTGCCCCAAAAGTAATCGCCGCCTGCTGCATCTTCCACAATATTAGTATAGAGGCAGGGGACCAGCTGGACGTGGAGGACGAGGAGGTTGACCCAGAGGAGGATGACCATCCGGCGGCTGAAGACAGGGAGCTGCTCCAGCTGACTGCATGTTTAAGTGAACATGACTACATGTGACCTAACGTAGATCAGTTGTAGTAGTCATACACATGCTGCTTCATTTCATTTTTTTCACTACCTGTAAAAATACATAAAATAATCAGTAAATTAATTTCCATTCCAACTATTTTTAATTGTATGTTTGTAAGCGTTGTCTATTTGTATAAGATGTTAATAGAAGTTATTTCTTTGTTTTAAACCACGTTAGTAACTGTTAATTTGTTAAATATGTTACACCTTCATTGTGTTCCAAAGTTAAAACATTTGTCTAAAATAAATATCTGTATTTTTTTTCATATATTGTTACTATTGTTTTCTTTCCCTCTTTCTTCTCTCAATTCTTCGTGTCCTCACTCAGAGGAAACTCACTTAGATAGGAAAAACATTTATAGAATTTATTTATTTATAGATTTTATATTAGGGCTGGACGATATAGAAAAAAGCATATTGATAAAAAAAAATGCATATTGATCGATAGATAATTATCAAAAATATTTAAAACCTGGCTCTTATAATATTGCTAAATGACTTACTTTTAATATATCACACACAAACACTCAATCCCAATTAAATTCTTATTTAACCAACATTTTTAACCATAACTGATTTTTTTTTTTTATGAAAAATGACTTAACTTAAGAGACCTGGGTGATGTTATTAAATACTGACAAAGAATAAACTAAAGTGACCAGCGCTGTTAGGGAGCGCTGTTAGAGAAAAACTTGCAGCCCGGAACTTTATATCGCGGATCAAGAGTGGCGAGTAGTTTGAAGCCAGGTTTTTCAGCTGCAGACAACAGCAGCATATCCATCACTATGAAGCACGTTACTGCATGCCTGATGTCCTTATGCCGCCAGGACGCTTTGTCATTTTATCACAAAGAAGGAAGCCCAGTTTAGCTGCTATACCTGCTTTGTTTTGGAAGAAGTTCCATAAGATTCCTAAGAAGATGACGCGGAGTCGCGCGGGGCTAAAACGGCTCGCGCTGCTGCGGGTGTGAGCGGCTTACGTGATGAAACAAGTTGGTTGCGTTACCAGACTTTGTTTTTACCGGTTCCTTGCAAAATTTAAAAATCATTGGTTTATTTCTGTCAGGCTGGCGAACTAGTAAAACCCCGTTTTGGGACAATTATTCACGTGCTCTGTGTTGTGGTTTGAGAGGGCGGGCTTTGTAACGGTGTGCCTGGGTCCACGATTACGATTGGTTGAGAGGAAGCAGTGACTGCAGCATCAACTAATATAATAGGCTAAGAGGAAGGAAGGAAAACTGTCTCTATAACCAACTTTTATCTACCCTTTTTTTCCCCTTATTGTGCCACAAGTCTTTCGACTGATATATATTGTTATTAAATTATCGTCCAGCTCCATTTTATATGCTGCTGTCATCCTTGGGAGACATTTACAATTTATTCCAGCAATTATTGAGTTAATAAAGCAACACGCATCAGCCTGATAAACACAAAACAAACACCAACTCTGTAAATAGGGAAGCTTAAAAGTATAATGTTCTCGCCTCAAACGATCTGAAAACGTACTTTTGAAGAACAGCAGCAGAAAAGGGAGTGTTTAACTTACCACTGTGATCTCTGCGCTGTCTGGAATGAAGCTGCAGCCGCGGTGCATTCAGAGACGGTCAGTCTGAAGAGCGCATGCGCGGCTCCTATCTTCGCACTCTGTGCTCCGTTAACCAGCCTTGGAAACCGTGACGTCAGACCACTGTTGTGAATTCGTATTCTCAAAGAAAAAATCCGTATTCTCAAGCAGCCGCTGCTGTTTGTGTTCATGAAGAGTAAAGCACAAATTTAAACTTGAAATTTGTATTTATTAGTTATTGAAGTTGTAACTATTTAAACTGTATGTTGTATCTTTTGAATGCGATTTAAATTATTATGAGTTTACAAATGTTTGTTATGCACAACTTCTGACTAATATGGACACAACTATCCTTTTATGTACAAGTCTATTTAGGAAGTGATCTTACCCCATAAAACTGCATCTTAAAATTTACTTAAAATTAAATTACCTTTTCAGGCAGTTACAACATCTAAAGCCGAGCATACACTGTACAATATTTTCAATCGTTGTACTATAGGCCCGTTTACACTACATCTAAAAACCGAGCCATGCCGAGACCAGTCCGAGCTTGGTTCAGTTATCCAAGACAAGCCGACCCGTTTACACACAAAGCTTATCTCGGTTCCTTGGTTGCTCCTCGCCCCCTAGTGGCGATCTGCGGTACAACCGCTCTCTGGGATTGAAGGCGGAAGCATCAAAAAAAACAGCTGCGCCCGTAACATTCAGGAAGTTATGCTTGATATTGTGATATTTCGGTGTTTGCAGAGAGTCAGGGGAAGAAGGCAACCATTGGTTAATTTACTTGAGAAAGTTGGCTTTTTGGGAAGTGGATGAGACAAACGAATGTCTAATAAGGATTTACAGACGCAGGAAACAACGACAGACGCTGAGGTTCGTTGCGCTGCTAAGCAGAATCATCACTGGAAACCGTGTGGCACGGTAAGGAAGCTAGTATTATTATGAATGTCTGAAATTTGTCTGAATGGAGTGTGAATCGGGACGTGCAGCCAGACACGCCGGAAAACCCGCTGGGCATGACGCGGTCTGCTCATGCGCTCTTCGTTATCAGAAACCGGGATAAAATAGAACCAGGCCGAGACCTACCCAAGAGCTGGTCTGCAGTTAGCGCGGTCCGGTTAGGTTTAGCGCGGTCTGGTTCAGTCTGCTGACCGTTTACACACAAGAGTTATCTCGGTTACCGAGCTCGGACTGGTCTCGGCTCGGTTAAAAAAGTGTAGTGTAAACGGGCCTTAAGATTCAGCTCAAACTGTACGATGAAACCTCAGGGTTTAAAAGTTCCCAGCTCACCAAATCTGTTCTGTACAGCCGGATGCTCTGATGTGACCTGACTGCTCACACTGTACGTCTAAAACTACGTCGGACTCAAATCTTTAGAGAGGTGGCGCTATTTGGACTCGTCTTTTCGGAAGCCGAACATCAACAGTAGAAGAAGAAAAAGACGGAAGTGTCGATGCTCACTGTTAAACATGAGGCTCACTAGAACGAAACACGCTGACTTGGTAATTCTACGAATTCCTCCTCCGTAGTTTGACTCCATGTCACACGTACCGCCGCCATGCTTCTCTCCACTACTATAATTTTGTCTGAGAAGACGAAGAATTTCCTTGTTTGCACATGCTCAGTGAGCCAGGTTTGAGGTAAATCAGCTCGTAGCTCTGCTTCAACAGCAGGAGGGGCCCATGATCACTCACGAGGGCCGACTGAATCTCAAACATGTTTGAAATTCAGTCGGCCCTCGGTACCCTCTGTAGGCTACAAGACGCAGGAAGCACGATGCTGCTGAAACTCGGCCCGATCCAAACGATTCTCACATGACTGAAGAATTGGCCCAAAAAGTCGTACCGTGTACGCCCGGCCTTACTGCAACGGTGTTTTCACAGGTCTGCCTAAAAAGTGGATCAGACAGCTGCAGCTGATCCAGAACGCTGCTGCCCGCGTCCTCACTAAGACTAAGAAAGTAGAGAACATGGACCTGGTTCTGAAGTCCTCACTAAGACTAAGAAAGTAGAGAACATGGACCTGGTTCTGAAGTCCTCACTAAGACTAAGAAAGTAGAGAACATGGACCCGGTTCTGAAGTCCTTCCACTAAGACTAAGAAAGTAGAGAACATGGACCCGGTTCTGAAGTCCTCACTAAGACTAAGAACGTAGAGAACATGGACCCGGTTCTGAAGTCCTCACTAAGACTAAGAACGTAGAGAACATGGACCTGGTTCTGAAGTCCTCACTAAGACTAAGAACGTAGAGAACATGGACCCGGTTCTGAAGTCCTCACTAAGACTAAGAACGTAGAGAACATGGACCCGGTTCTGAAGTCCTCACTAAGACTAAGAAAGTAGAGAACATGGACCTGGTTCTAAAGTCCTCACTAAGACTAAGAACGTAGAGAACATGGACCCGGTTCTGAAGTCCTCACTAAGACTAAGAAAGTAGAGAACATGGACCTGGTTCTAAAGTCCTCACTAAGACTAAGAACGTAGAGAACATGGACCTGGTTCTGAAGTCCTCACTAAGACTAAGAACGTAGAGAACATGGACCCGGTTCTGAAGTCCTCACTAAGACTAAGAACGTAGAGAACATGGACCTGGTTCTGAAGTCCTCACTAAGACTAAGAAAGTAGAGAACATGGACCTGGTTCTAAAGTCCTTCCACTAAGACTAAGAAAGTAGAGAACATGGACCCGGTTCTGAAGTCCTCACTAAGACTAAGAACGTAGAGAACATGGACCCGGTTCTGAAGTCCTCACTAAGACTAAGAACGTAGAGAACATGGACCCGGTTCTGAAGTCCTCACTAAGACTAAGAAAGTAGAGAACATGGACCCGGTTCTGAAGTCCTCACTAAGACTAAGAACGTAGAGAACATGGACCCGGTTCTGAAGTCCTCACTAAGACTAAGAAAGTAGAGAACATGGACCTGGTTCTGAAGTCCTCACTAAGACTAAGAACGTAGAGAACATGGACCCGGTTCTGAAGTCCTCACTAAGACTAAGAACGTAGAGAACATGGACCCGGTTCTGAAGTCCTCACTAAGACTAAGAACGTAGAGAACATGGACCCGGTTCTGAAGTCCTCACTAAGACTAAGAACGTAGAGAACATGGACCCGGTTCTAAAGTCCTTCCACTGGCTCCCTGGATCTCAGAGAATAGACTTTAAAATCCTTCTGTTAGTCTATAAATCCCTGAATTAGCACCTAAATACATCACAGACTTGTTATCAGTGCATAAACCCTCCAGACCACTCAGGTCTTCTGGCTCCAGCCTGCTCTGCAGAACCAGAACCAGAACCAGACATGGAGAAGCAGCATTTAGTTCCTACGCTCCACTGTTTTCTGGAACAAACTTCCAGAAAACTGTAAAAGTGCTGAAAGCCTGAGTTCCTTTAAATCAAGATTAAAAAGCTATTCTTTTTTAGAATTGCCTTTAAATATTAAAGTGGAACTTTGTAGTCCAACTGGTCTTATACTGTATCAGACCTGCTGCTATTGTTCCAATCCAATGTGTTTGCCTCTGTAATGTTTCTTCTGTTTTGTTCATGTATAGCTTTTTAACCATCTTGTTACTGAAAAGTGCTTACTAGAAAAAACTTGCCTCACCTAAAAAGTCATATGTACTGTGGCATAGAGTACAGCTTCAATGCTATCCCCCAGTTTTTTCCAGGCTTGACTGTCCCTGAAGAAGTCCAATAAGTCCAAGACCGGTTTTATTCAGTTACGTACTCTGACTAAAACATTTCAGCTTTTCCAATCCACTCTGCAGCTGATTTAAAGACTTCAAGAGGCAGATCCAGTCATTGGAAAATTCCTTCTCTTTTTAGTAACGGCAAAGACCTCTAAGCAAGAACTCTGTACAGTACATAAGGGGCTAAAAAACTAGAATAACAATAGCAAAGAGGGTTAAATCAGAGGCAGAGACTTTCTCTCAGTTCTTTCTGAAACATTTCCACGCCTAATACACCAAGGCTGATCATCCTGGGCACATTCTAAGTCAGATGCATCTGACTTAAATGACAATGCTGTTAATGCAGATGTAAGCTTGACTGTTTATAGCAGAGTCAGCAAAGAGCAAAATGAACATGCACAGATGAAGAAACAGGAAGGATTATGAAAAAAATGATTTTAAGACCAGTTATGTACAGGAATTACAAGGAGGATGTGAGTCTTGCAAGAGAAATATGGAGTTTGTTTCTCACAGAAATCTTCAAGTCAAGATCCAGGACAGAGAAGAACCCGAACTCAACCGCACACAGAGCTTAGTTTGACAGTTTATTGAAGATTGTGGATAGTGGAGGAAGAAACCAGCAGTCTATACCGGGCTGGAGCAGGAAGATGGTGCTGACAGGAACTGGCAAACAAGACGGAGCTGGAGCATGCAGACTTGAATGAGTGCAGGCAGAGGAAGCACGGGCTGGTGAAGGTAACCAGGCTGGCAGATGTAGAGAGCTCAGGCAGGACAAGGTAAGGTTATAAACATGAGCAGACGATCCAACGGGGAATAACTGACAGAGGTGATCCTATGAAGGAGGTTGGACAGGTGCGCTGAGTGCGGGTTTGATTAAGGCTGACAGGTGTTGGTGAATACTGGAGGGTTGAACTGGAGCTGTACAGGAGGCAGAGAGTGCCCTGAATGGCCTTGGTGCAGCTTTGCCTGCTGCACAATGGCACAAAGGCCTCGTTCTTCTTTGATGCAGCCCCGCTGTGATGAGAAGAAGTTCAGGTGAAAAACGAGAGAGTCTGGAACACCAAACCACAGTGCACCCTGCAACAACAGGAAGTGACACGATACGCCTTACCACAAAACCAGTTATGTACCAGAACTACAAGGAGGATGAAGGTCATGAAAGAGGAGCTTAGAGTTTGTTTCTCACAGAAGTCTTCAAGTGAAGATCGAGGACAGAGTAGTTCAGCTAAGGAGGAGAAGACCTGGAGCTCTGACTGAAGGTTCAACCTGGGAGGCTGAAGATCTGAGGCCTCAACCTGTTTATCTTCTACCAAGAAGCTGTTGTTACTGAGTGGACTGAAAGGAGGAAAACTCTTTATACTAAAACAATATGAAAAGCTTTCAGGAAAGGACCTGTTGGGATTTAAGAACAACAACCAATCCCATGGAAGGAAAAACTGGTTTTATATGAGGCAAACAAGGCAGCTGATCAGTTGATGGTTCAACACTCAGTCACTGACTGCTGGGAGCTTCTTCTGACAGAGGTTGGTGTCTTTTACTATTTTATGATAAAACAGGAAAGAAAAGTATGTTTATTTTACATTTAGTCAATGATCAAAGTGATTAAGTATGAAATTTTAATTCAAACTTTGCCTTTGAGTAACTTCACTAAAATTTAGTTTTCTTTTTCATTTTACCTTGAAGTAGATATAGTTAATACCTACTAGTAGATTTAGGTTTAAAGTCATATTTTAATACTACTAACATGTTTTTTCTGACTGGTAATAAACTAAACATGTCAGAGCTGCTTTGACAGAATCCTGACATAAACCTGATAAAAATATCTGTGGATGGAGCTCAAGCTAATGATGAGGAGGGGTCTGAATAATTATGGAGCCTGACTGTATTTATTATAAATATAACTGAAACTATAAACTTTTAGCTGTTTCTGGAGCCAGTTTACCTGGTTTAATATTTTAACTTCCTGATGTGAATCACCTTCAGTCTGACGTTGTTGTCAGAGTTTGGAGCAGATTTGTTGTTTATCTGGTTTTCAGGAGAAATAATTCAGATTAAACCTGCTGCTGATGATGAGTTTAAAACAGGTGAAGAAAACCTTCTTTGCTCAGAGGAAATAAACTCAGTTACATTTCTGGAGTTCAGACTCATTTCTCTAGAATCACGTGATTTACATGAAGAGCAGCACCAACGCATGCGCACTGGCCTCTGATATCTGGGCGTTGACCGTCTCTATGTTCTAGTTTAAGGCTGAAGATCTCTGACGGCAGAAATCTTTTACTCTATCTGGCCTGTAATCGATGGTAGATTTAATATTTATATACGTCACTCTGACGCTCCTCCTTCTTCCGTGAAGCCATAGCAGCGAGTCCTCGGTTAGACCGCCGTCGTCTCTCCACTAAAAACTCTTAGTCTGCCTTAATTAGATCTAAAGTTTCTGTCTGACCCAAACGGACATCTAACAGAGTTTATTCTAAAAGTTAAACTCTGTGTGCTGCTGGTCCTCAGAGGATGTTAGTAAACTCAGCGTTAAACTGGTCGAGGAGCTGAACGAGGAAATGGTTTCTTCTCTAACTACGTCCCTTGTTTTGTTTCTGCAGGTTTTCAGCGTCAGTGTTTCTGCTGGTATGTTTGATCTTAGATCAAAGCATGACGTGTTTTCATGTGGGATGATGTCATTTAAAATATTTTCTGTTGTGTAAAACATCGTTATTGATACTTTAGCTAATTCCCTTCCCATAACTTATTTCTAGATTTTAATATTTTATCTCTTCCTTCTTCCAATCTGAACCTGTTGAAAACCCAGTTTCTGAACCATGTATATAATTAATGGTAAATAAGATATTTTCATACTTTATTTTAATTCATTATGGAGATAAATGACTGTATTTTGGTTCTATGTGATTTCTTAATAGCCAGGAGACCAGGAACTCAATCAAACCACAGAGACTCTGAGTATTTTCCTGCTGCTGGATATTTTTCAGCGTTTCTTTGCTGTAAACCAGGAGCAGAAAATAGTTGATATAAAATGTCTCCTTGGGTAAAACAACACCTGGTTGGTTAGAAACGTCCTGCAGTAACCAGAACTTTTTCCTCCACAGAAAATCAGATATAGATCAACTAAAACTGTAAGATAACCAGCAGGCAGGTAAAGCTGCAACAACCTGCTCTGCTGTTCTACTGCAGCTGATACATGGATCCATAGGAGGTTCTCCTGGTGGGAGAACTTTAAATCAGAACACCTTGGTTCCTCTGGATCACAGTATTAACGCAGAACAACATTTAACATGATCTTATGTTTTCTCTGTAGATTAATCCTGATGTTAATGGCTGATAATTATGTGAAAAGGATATTTATGAGCTGAAACTTTCTATCAGAGATGGAAGCAGAGACTTCTGGTTCTTCTCTGGTCTGAGACATGATGAAGGTCTGCTGAGGCCTGGAGACAGAAAAATGTTCTGGTCCGGTTTCAGCTGTTAATAATTAAATAAGAAAATACTGATGATGTTTTTATAATCCAGTAGTGGTTCTGGTTATACAGCAAGATTCTTCTTCTTATAGTGAATAATCAGAGTTCCTCTCTAACTTCTGCTCTGTGTTGTTTTCTCTCCTGCAGGTCAGAGAATCTTCACAGCAGAACCAGGAGACAACGTCATTCTGACATGTAGAGCAGCTGAGAAACAAGATGTTATAGTTGTAGAGTGGAACAGAACTGATCTGGAGTCAGATGAGTATGTACTTGTGTACAGAGACAAGAAGTTAAATCCTGGGGCCCAATCTCTATCCTTTAGGAACCGGGTGGATCTGCTGGACGTGGAGAATAGAGACGTGTCTTTGGTTCTGAAGAACGTGACGACTGATGATACAGGAACATATGAGTGTCGAGTCGTTCAGAGAGGAAATAATCGCAGGAAGAGATCTCTACTGGACACTGACCCCATCTGCATCATTAACCTGAAAGTTAAACCAGGTGAATGTTGTTTTTGTCCACCCTAGTTAACGGCAGCTCCTACTTTTATACAACGGCACGTGTGACTGACGGCCTGGGCCAGCCAGTCTATGAAGCAGCCTTTCTACTTCCTACCACTACTTTTAGGGTCTCCCTGTCTCAGGGCCCCAAGTTGGGAGCCACCTTGTTTTTGTCTGACCTGAACTAAACCTCCTCCTCCATCCTTCTCTATTTTGGGTTAAAGCTCACACTAGCTGGGGTTCTAAAGACCTCTGAATCTAACGAGTATTACCCTGTTTAGAGTTCCTGTGAGACCTTTTTAGCTAGATAAGTAGGACACGACTGATCTACTAACCACCTCCGTCCTAGGACCCCACCCTTCTTCAGTGGACAGGTCAGGCCACCTAGTAGCCTGAGGCCACCTGTTTCCCGACCACCGCCCTAGTTAACGGTGGCTCCTACTTTTATACAACGGGACTTGTTACAGGATCGGTAAAACTTAGAAACTCAAAAGTCCCTAAGGGTGTTGTTTTAAAGTTTGGGCTACAGGCAACCTTTAAAAACCTCCTAAACAATTCTAGAACTATACACTATGTCTGTTTTACATTCATAGAAGAACTCAGAAAACTGTTGACTCAATAATTAAATGTCCACAACTTTTTTTAAAGAGGCACAAAATTTTATGTGCTTCTTTAATTAGTATGCTTTAGCAGGGGATTACCAACAGCATTAAGCACTTTAACAAATTACAAATTTAATCAACTTCTTATCTTACTAATGTGTTCAGGAGAGGCTTTTATATTTGAAGGAGCAGACAGACCTGAACCACAGATGTAATCCCAAATACCCCGTTTACACTACCCCTTTCTAACCGAGCCGAGACCAGTCCGAGCTCGGTAACTGAGATAACTATCAAGTGTAAATGGAACGCAAACTGAACTGAACTGAGCCAGACACAACTGGACCGCACTAAATGCAGACCAGTTCCATGTGTGGGTTCGGCTCGGTTTTTCTCTGGCCCTGTTCTCTAATAACTAAGAGCGCATGAGCTGACCGCCTCATCTCCTTACAGTCAGCTGATATTTCAGACATCCATAAAAATACCAGCTTCCCTACCGTGACACATGATTTCCAGAGATGATTCTGCTCAGCAGTGTGATGAAGCTCAGCGTCTGTCGTTGTTTCCTGCGTCTGTAAATCCTTATTAGACGTTCGTTTGTCTTATCCACTTCCCAAAAGCCGACTCTGTCAAGTAAATTCACCAAAAGTTGCCGTCTTCGCCTGACTCTCCGCAAACAACGACGTATCACAATTATAACCAAGCATAACTTGCTCAATGTTACGGGCGCTGCCATTTTGATTTGCTTGGTCCTGCCTTCAATCCCAGAGAGCAGTAGTACCGCAGATCGTCACTAGGAGGCGAGGAACCGAGATAGCGTGATGTGTAAACGGTCGTCAGAACTAAGCTCGGCTTGGATTTAACAAGGGTAGTGTAAATGGAGCTATAGTGTCTTTGATTTCTGGGTAAAGTAGTTGTTCAGCCAAAAACTTCCCTTCTCTTGATGTCCCGTTAATGTCCCATTTACAAAGACTCACGCCTTGAGCCCCTGCTTTGATGTCCGTGTCTGAGGTCCGTCTCTTCTGCTCGATGAGTTGATTCAGCTTCAGAACTGACATCTCATGGGTGCATCTCTCATCTCTGGAACATCTAGGTTCTTCTCATCAACCAGGTCAAAACCACAGCAGTTCTTCTTGACAGGATTTGCAGATCGTTGGCCCAGAATTGTGGAAAATCACGAAGAATGGACAATTCGGCTCAGTCCCAGTGGCTCTCAGAGACAGGGGCACCGTGTTCTCCCTTCGGCCGGTTGATCTTCTCTCTGTCTTGGGTCTTCTTCCTTTTGCTCTGTGTTGCGTGTCTACTGAGACGAGAAACTGAGCAACGAGCACACAAATTACCTTTCTTTTATGTGTTGAGAGACCCGTTGGGAGGTTGCAAACCTCAACCCCCCCAAACCATCTTATTTTATTAATTAGTGAATAATTATGGAAGATGGTCGGGCTCACCACACCACCGATTCTGAGCTATCTTGACAGTGTGAATGGAAAGATTACAGCTTGGGTTGCTGAGATCACCTCTGACATATCCACTTCAAAAACATCTGAGCAGCTTCACTCAGGGAGGAGAGGAAACAGATATTCAGATATACAGATCAGATGTTAGATGATGGAGATGGACAGAAAGACTTCAATGAATCCTGGTTTTCATTTCTGACAGAACCATCCTAGAACTGAACAATTTGACAGTTTTCTTCCAGAAAGTCCAACAGAAATGTAGAACGTCATCCAGCTGCTTTGATTTAGTTCAAGAAGCATCAGATGCTGCTTTGCTGCTGCTGCTAAAATCATCTATTATTACAGTTCTACTGATGTGCTCTAAGACATTTATTTATTATTGAAGACATAGAAACAAATGTGGAGAATCAGAAGATAAATGAGGGCTGGCAGTGACTCTGTTTAAAATCAGTCTCCATGTCATTCCAGTCATTTACCAAGCAGCTGATTTCAGGTAAAGATGCTGAAATCAATGCAGAATAAAGTCTATTTCAGTCCCCAGTAGTCAGACATCAGATATGTAGAGCAGCATCATGTGATCTGCTCCTGGCCAGCACCAAGATGGACTCCTGGCTTTCAGAGAACAGCTTCTGGATCAGAGGATTGTTGCTGTTCTGGAGCAGAACAGCAACAATCCTCCAGAACTTTCCTCAGGATCCTGTTAAAGGTGGAGAAAGATTTCTACCATCAAGCTGTTTAGTCACTTTAAGCAACATGACAAGCTGCAGAGCTGCACTACAAGGTCACCTTCAAGAACTGCTGCTATGGTCTGCTGCTGTCTACAACATTTAATCTAGTGGACCTTCAGAGGAGGGAGCGTAATAGAAAGGTGGAGGAAACAGAGCTGGAGATGCTGATGAGACTCTGGAGGAAGCAGCTGCTCTGAGATCAGAGATCAGTAGATGATGTGGGACAGCAGCTTCTCTATCGTCTCCTACCTGAAAGATCAGACTAACTCCTGATTCTCTTCTGCAGGGAACAAGGACGGACCAAAGGAGGATGGAGGGAGCTGTACTGGCTGGATAGTTGGTTTTATAGTTTTATCCATTGCTTCTATTCTTCTTGCTGCTGTTGGAGTTTTCTTGGTCTGTAAAAGGCAGAGATATTCTTCACCAAGATCTAACAGACCTCCAGCATCAGAACATGAAGCCCTGCAAGACAAAACAGGACTTTAATAGTCTCCTCATTCCTACCAACCATAGAGATGCTGTGGTCTCCTAGTTGGACTTGCTTTGGTTTCACAGTAAATTTTCTGCTCTAACATCAGGGATGTTTGCATCAGGAACAGAAAACTTCTCCTGCAGCAGTAGAACTTGAAGCTATGAATCCTGAAAACCGTCTCCAGCTGAAGAGAGAACATGAAGGCATCATTTCCAGCTGGAAGAAACCTTCAGCTTCAGACACCAAACACTATTTTCATGCTTTAAGCTTCTCAGGAAGTGTTTGATCTGTGCATTAACTGACTTTATATTATATCTGTTATATCTTTATGATTTATGTTATCTGTCCTCATGCTGAGCTCAGGATGTGTACAGATATACAAAAAATGTCAAGATGGTCAGAACAAAGATTCTTGGTAGAAGTATTCATCTCCCAGACCTGATCCACCTCCAGCACCAGAAGCTGAACTCTAGCAAATTACAGCATTACCGTAAAAACTTAATCATCCTTAAAACCTTTCAGACGCTTTCAACAAGCTGACTGGTGGATAAATAAAAGTGTTTGGTCTGAATGGAAAACATGTCTGTCAGTTTATTCATTTATTTTATTTAGTTAGTTTTTGTGTAGTTTATTCACTTTTTTCATTCATCCTGCAGAAACAGAATCTCTCTACTGACACAAATAAAAATCATTTAAAAAGTTTAGACTGATTAAAATCACTACAACCTGCGGCTCTGTGGGATTAAAATGTGAAATTTTATGTTTTTCAAAGCTATTTAGCAGCTTTTATATGTCATTGTTGTTTTTTTATGAATCAATTAATGAAGCTCGTAATTGTATTTTATAAAGATTCAAAGTTGTTTATTTAATTTAATTAGATTTTGTGTAGTTTATTCACTATTTTCCATCCCCCACTACAGAAACAGGATCTCTCTACTGACACAAAAAGCATTAAAACTTTTTGGACATATTAAAATCACTACAAGCTGTTCCTTTGGTGATTACAATGTGAGGTTTTATGCTTTTCACAGTTACATTTGGCAGCTTTGATATTTCTGTTTATTTTGTGTGAATCAAAGAATTAAACTCCTAAATGTGTTTAATGAGGATTTGAAGTTTTTATTTTGAGCTTCTTTTTATTATTTACCTCTTTTCTCAACATAATGTGCACGCTTTATTCAGTGTTCATGTACCTCATAGAATTTATTTAGTTTTGATTATTTTGGGCTATTTCATTATTTAAGTCTTTTATTGTGAGAAACAGAAATAAATATTGGGTAAACTTCTGGAAAAAAATAAACATTGAAAACTTTTTTACAATTTAGAATTAAATTCAAAGCGATTTTTGACTAAGAATTTATTACAGATTAGGAATAAAATCAAAACAGGGAATTATTTTACACTTAATGCTTGAAAACATTCCAAACTGATATTTATTTTAATTTATTACAGCCTTCTTGGTATAACATTTATCTTATTTTCCATGCAGATTGGCTAAAAACAGGAACAAAACTGCAAAGCCATGTTGTGTCTCCCTGTTTGCTGCTGGGACAGAAACAGAGAAAATGAAAACTGGTTCCTGTTAGACAAAGGCTGAAGTGTGCAGGCTGGTGATTGTGATGGCCAGTCCTGCAGCCACACAGTCGGTAACCCCACAAACAACCACTTTTTAGTTTCCCTATAATTATTGTTTGGATTGAATCTGTCCTCACTGTTGCTTTTATCACCTGGATTGTCAGTCTATCAGCTGGAAACAAGAACAGGATTAAGCACATTTTTAAAATTGCTGGCAGCATTATAGGATTTAGAAGAAACTGTTTTTAAAGGAGTTCTACAAAAGGCAGAACACATAATTCATTCTTCACATCACCCCCTCCATGGTGAATTCAAGCTATTACCATCAGGGAGGAGGTTCAGACATCCTAAATTAAGAACAAAGATGGAAAAACTCTTTTAGCCAGGCCATTATTCAGATAAATCTTAATGGTTATCAGGCTTGGTTTGTTGTTCAGCCTGTTTTAATTAATAATTGTACATGGAAGCTTATTGATTTTGTTGTGGCTAAATTCATTATGTGATTGTTTCTGTGTGTGTGGTTTTGTCTGTGTCTTCTTGTCCCACCTAGCTGGAAGGAGAATTTCCCTAAAGGGACACAATAAATGATACTTGACTTTAAAGGAGATAATTTGTGACACCAAGTTTCCCTCTGTGGACCAAAGTGGATATTGCATGTTTTTCAGTGACACTGGGTTACTCGCATCATACAGTTTATAGCAATTCACATAAGAGTCACCTTATCTCCATTTAAAGCTGCAGCTCCTATTAACTTTGTATTATTAATTCATTTTACTCATTTTGATTAAAAACTTTAAAGGCTGCCAACATTTACTGACCTTGGTGAGTCTTGCAGCACAGCAGTGATGTCAGAACTGGGGAAAAGATAAGTTATAATTATAGTTTCAGGTTTGATTTTCACAAAGACATCAGACCCATAAACAGAGTATTTGCATGTAGATCTTCACCAACAGCTTCCTGTTCATTTCACACCAAAGACAGACACATTATCTGCTTTTAAACTGTTGGCTGTTATTAAATCATAACCCTGACTTATAAAATGTATTTTACTTAGCCAGCAGACACAGTAAGGATGTTTTCATCATCATCTTGAAACAATCCTTTCAACCTGCAATGAATTGGTTTCCTCTGTAATGAGCCTCTTATCTTTGTCTGTAGACACTCCTGCTGTGGTTTCCTCTGTCTGCCACCTAAGCAGCATCCCTGTCTGTCTACCTTCACATGGGGTACATAAAGCAGAGAGATTTTAACATAAAAGCATTAAAACAATACCAACAGGTGCTTTGCCTAGAAAGATGCATACACTGAATAGAAAGTGATCAGTGGATTTGTGTGTCCATCATGGTCAGCAGGCCAGAGTTAATCCAGAACCAGCACATGAACACATGGACTGAAGGTTGCAAAACTCAGACTGTGTGCGTGAGAGTTGTGTAGCTAAGAGGAAGTGGCTCAGTTCTGCTTGAGCAGATCTCTGCAGTATTTTCTGCTGCCAGAGAGGCTGTGGTAGGAAACCTGTGTCTGCAGTGCCAGCTGTTTCTGTACACATTAGATTTTCTGTTGGGTTCTTTGTTGCTTCATTCCTGCTCTCCCCCTTCATGTGTTTTTAATGTGGCTCAAGCTGCTCCCAATGTAGAAATATTTAAAATTCTTTTTTGTTCAACCTCAGAATGCTTTTAATCATTTCTGACATATTTCTCTCTTGATTTTCACTTTTCTTTCTCTTCCTTTAAGGAAACAAAGGAAATGTTTATACAGTCTCAGCTGTTCTGATGAACACTGAGTTTGACCAACATCAGCTGGCGCCTCAGTTCAGACCAGAACCGGACTGATCTGCAGGAACCATTAACTTTCTGGACCAACTTTACATGAAAGTGGAGGACCAGCAGCTTCTGACTGATGCTCAGCTGCTGCAGGTCTGTCTGGGTGATAAACAGCAGGGGGCGCTCTAACATGGTCTGTCTCAGAACACTTTTTAAGCTTTGGGCTTCATCCCGATGTCCTCAATTATGGCTCTTAGCTCCTTGTTCCTTGAACTATGATGAGGTCAATAGTCAGAACTCTGTTGTGGCGAGGAAACGAGCTTCAGACTGTTGTGGCACACATGGACGATTCTAGTCAAATCAGGACCTAAACTATAAACTACAAAGTGTGCGTTCTCTTCTCTCCTGACATTTTCTTTCACTTCAGTGAGATGAACACACGGAAACTAACAGGTGACACTCAAAAAGAGCCCACAAGTAGCTCATGTCTCCTACGACGACCTTTCCATCATCTTCTTTGTCATTTTTGTCCACATGGAAACTTTCTGAAAACGATTCAACATCTACCCAGGAGTCTTTGTCAATTCTGGTGGCTAAATGGTGGAGATTTCATGTGCCACCGTTATACATAATGCTAAGTAATGTAGCATTCTCTGCAAACCTCAAGTCAATTTAATTAATGCTCAGGTGAGAATAAATGAAAACATTTTGATTGCTTGAAAATAGCTGATTCTGAGGAAACGCTGATAGGATTGTATGTGTAACATCCACCATGCTGACCATGGAGAAACTTTCAACACATCAACATGGAGGATGAAACTAACTTCTAGCTGATGGCGTTTCCCTGCTGCAGTCAGAGATTTCTGACAGTTTTAACTGGTTACTAAAACCAGTGCAAAGTTTAAAAATGCTCAGATTAAACCAGCTGTATTTTAGGAAGCTTCTGGCACTCAATGCCTTTATTTTGAGCTTTTTATGTGTGATTTTGTGCCTTTATCAGAGCAGAGTTTATACCCTGCAACTTAGATTTGCTAACCTGACTCTTGGCAGATGTATTCAGTTCCCCCCGTACTCCACACGTCACCCTTTAAAATGTCACCCATTTTAAAGCTCTTGCTGTTGTCATCTGCCTGCTGGGAATGCTAGACTTGGTCCTTGTTATGGAAATACATAATAACGTTTGTGTTAAACATTTATTTTTGAAAAGGCAAGGCAAGGCAAATTTATTTGTATGGTAAATGGACTGAACTTATATAGCGCTTTTCTAGTCATGCTGACCACCCAAAGCGCTGTACACTATAGCCACATTCACCCAGTCGCTCTCACTAACGCGCACACATTTATACACTGAGACACAGCTCGGTAGGCAATTTGGGGTTAAGTGCCTTGCCCAGGGGCACACCGACATGTGGCAAGGGGAAGCTGGAATTGAACCCACAACCTTCTGATTGCCAGACGACTACTCAACCCATCAAGTCACAATCGCCCCATGGCACATTTCAGTACAGAGACAATTCAAAGGACTGCACAGTGACGCAGTGGGTAGCGCTGTTGCCTTGCAGCAAGAAGGTTCTGGCTTCAAATCCAACCCTGGGCCTTTCTGCATGGAGTTTGCATGTTCTCCCTGTGCATGCGTGGGTTCTGGGTACTCCAGCTTCCTCCCACAGTCCAAAAACATGACTCTTAGGTTAATTGGTCTCTCTAAAACTGTCCTTAGGTGTGAGTGTGTGTGAATGGTTGTTTGTCCTGTCTGTCTCTGTGTTGCCCTGCGACAGACTGGCGACCTGTCCAGGGTGTACCCCGCCTCTCACCCAGTGAATGCTGGAGATAGGCACCAGCAACCCCTGTGACTCCATGAGGGATTAAGCAGGTCAGCAAATGGATGGATGGACAATTCAAAGTGCTTTACATGATTAAAATATAGGGAAAAAACAGAATAAAAGCAAGTTGGAATAAAATGTAGAAACATAAAAATAGAAAACATAAAAAAATAAAACATGGGAAAATAGAAACTTAAATCAAACATTAAGAAACAGTTAGACTAAAAAAAAAAGAAATTGAACTACAGATTTTTCACTAAAACAGTGTAGCTAGAGCCACGCCCGCCGACAGGGTGGGACAAACGGATCAGTTGTCCCGGGCCCAGGACAGAGGGGGGGGCCCAAAACTGACCCTCTGATCATTACAATGGTCAGTGTCAGTCAGTGCGCTCGCGCTAACTGCAGCAGCAGTCTGTGTGTCACGGCTCTCTGCTGCTCCCCCTCCCCTCTCGTACATGGCTCAGCGGCGCCAGCCAATCAGCACGCAGGCTCAGCCTGGCCCGCCCACTCAACTGTCTCTCACAAAAAAATGCGCGGCTGCTGCTCAGATTCGGAGAGAGAGAGAGACCGCACCAGCGTAAAAATATGAAGAGGGAAATAAGTGCCGTTTGGCTTTATTTTAATACCGTAAATGAAATCAAGCTGTATGTTTTGTAAAAAGCCGGTTAAATTCAGTGGAAACACAACAAATTTATCTAAGCACGTGAAAAACCATGGGCAAGAAAACGTCGAGAAACAGAAAAGGAGACTAAACTTCTCTGACGTCACTGACTGAGGCGTTTCAGTCCTCCAGAGAACATCCAGGTAGATCAGAGTGGTCATCTTCAGCCGCAGTTCATGTTAACTTTCAAAGTAGATATTATCTATCATATGTTACTGGGGCCCACACAGAAAATGTAATTAAGACATTGAAAGAACCCAGTACATATACTAAAAAGCGTTATTTAAGATAACATTAGCTAATCCTTTATTTATCCCATGACGGGGAAAATTATAGGATTAAAGCAACAGGCAGGTGCACACAACACAGACAAAATTACATAAGGATTGAAAGATATATGAGGTTAATCAGGAAGAAAAAAAACGAACATAAAATTATTATTATTATTATTATTATTATTATATAATTGTAATAATAAAATAAAAATCACGAAACCCGAAAGGTCAACAGTTTCATGATACATCAAGTTTAAATGTCGAAAGTATCTGTCAATGTTGTGCGTTTAATGGCAAAAAGGAAGCCTTTCTCAGAGATTCAGAGATTCAGAGGCAGAGAATTCCCAAAGTATCTAACATATTCTTCTACTTCCTGCAATGGAAGGGAAAAAAATGTTAGGGACTGGCTGATATACAGCAGGTCAAAAAAAGGCCATATTCTGGCTGCAGTGCTTGCTGTTCTCTTATGAAGAAAAGATCAACTAGTGCACTAAATTCAATAGATGGGTTGAAAATATCCAATATAAAATACAGAGATTTCCAGGGCATGAAGTATAAAGTTAAGTTGACTTGTGTGGTGGCGGTTGGTGTAGAGGGGGGGGCAAAAAGACTGCGTTGTCCTGGGCCCTAGCAAAGCTGTCAGCTGGCCTGACTAGAGCAGTCGATGGCAATCCTAAACAAATGTGTTTTTAATCTTGATTTAAAAGAACTTTAGAGGAACAGATAAGTGGAGCATAGGAACTAAATGCTGCTTCTCCATGTCTGGTTCTGGTTCTGGTTCTGGTTCTGCAGAGCAAGCTGGAGCCAGAAGACCTGAGTGCTCTGGAGGGTTGATACACTGATAACAAGTCTGTGATGTATTTAGGTGCTAATTCAGGGATTTATAGACTAACAGAAGGATTTTAAAGTCTATTCTCTGAGATACAGGGAGCCAGTGTAAGGACTTCAGAACTGGGTCCATGTTCTCTACGTTCTTAGTCTTAGTGAGGACGTGGGCAGCAGCGTTCTGGATCAGCTGCAGCTGTCTGATCCACTTTTTAGGCAGACCTGTGAAAACACCGTTGCAGTAATCAATTCTACTAAAAATAAACGTATGGATTAGTTTTTCCAGATCCTGCTGAGACATCAGTCCTTTAATCCTGGAAATGTTCTTCAGGTGATAGAAAGCCGACCTTGTAATTGTCTTTAGATGCTTTTGGAGGTTCAGGTCTGAGTCCATCACTACTCCCAGGTTTCGGGCCTGATCAGTGGTTCCTAGCTGAAGTTGTGTGCTAACTTCTGATCTCTCGTCTATTGGTCCAAATATTATTACTTCTGTTTTGTTTTTATTCAGTTGAAGAAAATTTTGGCACATCCAGGCATTGATTTCTTCTAGGCATTTACTCAGTGCTTGAACTGGTTCATAGTCACCAGGTGACATGGTGATGTAGAGCTGTGTGTCGTCTGCATAGTTATGGTAGCTGATGTTGTTGTTTTTTATGATCTGAGCTAGAGGGAGCATGTAGATGTTGAAGAGGAGGGGACCCAGGATGGACCCTTGGGGAACCCCACATGTGATTTTTGTCATTTCTGATGTAAAGTTACCTACTGACACAAAAAAGTCCCTGTTCTTTAAGTAGGATTTAAACCAGTGGAGAGCTGTACTAGAGAGGCCGACCCAGTTCTCCAGGCGCTCTAACAGAATGGAGTGATCGACAGTATCAAATGCTGCACTGAGGTCCAATAGTACCAGCACGGTGGTTCTTCCACAATCTGTATTTATATGGATGTCATTAAACACCTTGATAAGGGCGGTCTCTGTACTGTGGTGAGGAAACCTGACTGGAAAACATCAAAGCGGCTGGTCGTTGTTAAGAAGGTGTTTAATTGTTGAAATACAGCTTTTTCAATAATCTTACTGATAAAGGGGAGGTTTGAGATGGGCCTGTAGTTCTGGAGTAGTAGTTTGTCTAAATTGTTCTTTTTCAGCAGTGGTTTCATAATTGCTGTTTTTAGGGACTGGGGGAAAACACCTGACAGAAGGGAGGTGTTTATTATCTGAGTCAACTCAGACGCTATGACAGGGAAAACTTTCTTAAAGAAAACTGTGGGGAGAACATCAAGGGAGCATGAGGAGGAACTTAGCTGCTGAATGATCTGCTCTAAGCTTTTGTGGTTTATTTGGCTGAATTGGGACATTTTGTCAGGATAGGTTCCAGTTGGATACAGCTTTGGTTCTGGAGTTGATATGGAAGTACAAACAGATCCTCTAATTTTTAGGATTTACTCAGTAAAGAAGTTAGCAAATTCATTGCAGGCCCTGGTGGAGTGGAGTTCAGAAGTCACTGACACAGGAGGATTTGTTAGCCAACTGTGGAAAATAAGACACGAGCATTATTAATGTTTTTCTTGATGATCTCAGAGAAGAAAGATTCTCTTGCATTTTTCAGTTGTAAGTTATATCTGTAATATCTGTCTTTATAGATGTCATAGTGAACCTGGAGTCTGTTCTTTCTCCAGACCAGACTCCAGGTTTGTGTGTTGGTTGTTTAACATGTTGAGTTAAACCAAAGTTTCTAAGTGTGTCACACAGTTCTTTTGCACTTCTGTCTTCAGGGTTGTCAACGTGAAAGTTGAAGTCTCCCACAATAATTAAACAGTCATAATCAACACATATCACAGACAGGAGGTCACTAAAATCATTAAAAAAGTTTGATGTGGACTTAGGAGGCCTGTAAACATTCAGAAACATAGTTCGTACCGGGCCCTTTACCTGGAGAGCCAAATGTTCAAAAGAGTCCAATTTTCCCAAAAACACCTTTTTACACTTTAGTGAATCATTAAACAATGTTGCTACTCCTCCACCTTTCCTTTGCTGTCTGCTGTCACAAAGAAAATTGTAGTTTGGAGGTGTTGACTCCATCAGAATAGCTGCTTCATTAAATTCATGTAACCATGTTTCTGTTAAAAACATTACATCAAGATTATTGTCAATAATGAAGTCATTAATTAAAAGGGATTTTCCTGACAGAGATCTAATATTTAATAAACCCAGTTTATATGACCTAGTGGTTGATGATGTCTCTGTGACAGGTTGCATCTGACAGTTTATAACTTTTAAGTGTTTGGTCCTGTTTGTTATCCTTTTGTTTTTCTTATTTCTGCCACGTATCATCACAGATATTCCATAATCTCCGGCAAAAGGCCCAAGGTGATGCAAGAAACTGTCATGTCTGATAAACGTGCTGCCAGGGCCCGGTGTGTATCTCAGAGAAGTTATCTGAAGGTCCTGAGCACCAGAATGTTCCTTGATACGTAGAGGAGGAGGATCTGGGCCTCTGTGGCCTTTAGAAGATGCTGGTTTAGTCACAGAGCTGTGGCTATGTGGAGAGGATGTCATCTGTAGGCCAATCTTAAATACTTTGTTCATGTTGTGAGAAAATTCCAGAAAAGGAACCTCTGGGCTTTGTGGAGAAGAAGGGGAGGTGGGTCCAGTCTGGACCGGTGTTCGTGACGATGGAGGTTTTTGGTCCTCTCTTTGTCCTGCTGAGATCTGGGATGAATCCTCCTGTAGTTCTGACGAAGCCTCTTTCTGTGTCATCTTTCTGGCCGTCTTTATCTTGGCTTGTTCGGGCTGTACTGGGCTTATTTGTTTTGGCACTAGTTGAGCTTTGTTTTGGGACAAAGCTGATGGTGCGTGATTCACAGAATAGAAGATGTTTGAAATCAGCCGTTTTGCACCTGACCTATTTAGAGAGAAACCATCTCTGTTGAACAGATGTCTTCTTTCCCAAAATATGTTAAAGTTGTCTATGAAAGTTACAGTTGGCTGGAAAAAAACATGCAAACAAACATTTGTTTAGCATCAGAATTCTGGAAAAAATCTCATCTCCACAATTAACGGGTGCGTGAGGGCCGCTGAGAAACACCTTGACATTAAGGCCATCAACTAGATTTAGCAGACGAATGTAATCCTCTTTCAATACTTCTGATTTTCTCCGGGTGACGTCGTCCAGGGCTTCAGCTTGTATTATGAGGTTTTCCAGGGTCGGGCGTTCTTTTAAGATCCTTGGAAGGATGCCACAGTTCAAAGAGTTATACATCAACACCTCTGTGTTTTTCTTGTTAAAGAAATGTTTAATCCCGCTTACAGATTGATTGCCTAATATCAGGGTCCTTAGCCCTGTGGTGTGTTTTTTCTCTGGTAGCTTAGAGTGAAGATTGTTGACATACCTTTGATTGTTGTCGTGATGATCCTGGGTCACATCTTGGAGCGGAGCAAATCTGTTTAGTAACGGAATTCCAACATTTCCAGCAGGTTTACTCCTATCATTTACTGAAATCAGAGCCAGACCAGTGAAAAGGTGCAGTCAGTCTAAGTTCTGGTGGTAGAACATTAGTTAGTTGTTGCTGCTAGAACAAGACGGGGCTGCGGATGGCCGCCTCAGTAAGAGAAAACTGCATCTTAAAATTTACTTAAAATTAAATTACCTTTTCAGGCAGTTACAACATCTAAAGCCGAGCATACACTGTACAATATTTTCAATCGTTGTACTATAGGCCCGTTTACACTACATCTAAAAACCGAGCCATGCCGAGACCAGTCCGAGCTTGGTTCAGTTATCCAAGACAAGCCGACCCGTTTACACACAAAGCTTATCTCGGTTCCTTGGTTGCTCCTCGCCCCCTAGTGGCGATCTGCGGTACTACCGCTCTCTGGGATTGAAGGCGGAAGCAGCAAAAAAAACAGCTACGCCCGTAACATTCAGGAAGTTATGCTTGATATTGTGATATTTCGGTGTTTGTAGAGAGTCAGGGGAAGAAGGCAACCATTGGTTAATTTACTTGAGAAAGTTGGCTTTTTGGGAAGTGGATGAGACAAACGAACGTCTAATAAGGATTTACAGACGCCGGAAACAATGACAGACGCTGAGGTTCATTGCGCTGCTAAGCAGAATCATCACTGGAAACCGTGTGGCACGGTAAGGAAGCTAGTATTATTATGAATGTCTGAAATTTGTCTGAATGGAGTGTGAATCGGGACGTGCAGCCAGACACGCCGGAAAACCCGCTGACAGTCAGCTGACTGTAAGGGCATGACGCCGTCTGCTCATGCGCTCTTCGTTATCAGAAACCGGGATAAAATAGAACCAGGCCGAGACCTACCCAAGAGCTGGTCTGCAGTTAGCGCGGTCTGGTTATGGTTAGCGCGGTCTGGTTCAGTCTGCTGACCGTTTACACACAAGAGTTATCTCGGTTACCGAGCTCGGACTGGTCTCGGCTCGGTTAAAAAAGTGTAGTGTAAACGGGCCTTAAGATTCAGCTCAAACTGTACGATGAAACCTCAGGGTTTAAAAGTTCCCAGCTCACCAAATCTGTTCTGTACAGCCTGATGCTCTGATGTGACCTGACTGCTCACACTGTACGTCTAAAACCACGTCGGACTCAAACCTTTAGAGAGGTGGCGCTATTTGGACTCGTCTTTTCGGAAGCCGAACGTCAACAGTAGAAGAAAAAAAAGACGGAAGTGTCGATGCTCACTGTTAAACATGAGGCTCACTAGAACGAAACACGCTGACTTGGTAATTCTACGAATTCCTCCTCCGTAGTTTGACTCCATGTCACACGTACCGCCGCCATGCTTCTCTCCACTACTATGTTTTTGTCTGAGAAGACGAAGAATTTCCTTGTTTGCACATGCTCAGTGCGCCAGGTTTGAGGTAAATCAGCTCGTAGCTCTGCTTCAACAGCAGGAGGGGCCCATGATCACTCACGAGGGCCGACTGAATCTCAAACATGTTTGAAATTCAGTCGGCCCTCGGTACCCTCTGTAGGCTACAAGACGCAGGAAGCACGATGCTGCTGAAACTCGGCCCGATCCAAACGATTCTCACATGACTGAAGAATTGGCCCAAAAAGTCGTACCGTGTACGCCCGGCCTTACTGCAACGGTGTTTTCACAGGTCTGCCTAAAAAGTGGATCAGAGAGCTGCAGCTGATCCAGAACGCTGCTGCCCGCGTCCTCACTAAGACTAAGAACGTAGAGAACATGGACCCGGTTCTGAAGTCCTCACTAAGACTAAGAAAGTAGAGAACATGGACCCGGTTCTGAAGTCCTCACTAAGACTAAGAACGTAGAGAACATGGACCCGGTTCTGAAGTCCTCACTAAGACTAAGAACGTAGAGAACATGGACCCGGTTCTGAAGTCCTCACTAAGACTAAGAAAGTAGAGAACATGGACCCGGTTCTGAAGTCCTCACTAAGACTAAGAAAGTAGAGAACATGGACCCGGTTCTGAAGTCATCACTAAGACTAAGAAAGTAGAGAACATGGACCTGGTTCTAAAGTCCTTCCACTAAGACTAAGAAAGTAGAGAACATGGACCCGGTTCTGAAGTCCTCACTAAGACTAAGAACGTAGAGAACATGGACCCGGTTCTGAAGTCCTCACTAAGACTAAGAACGTAGAGAACATGGACCCGGTTCTAAAGTCCTTCCACTGGCTCCCTGGATCTCAGAGAATAGACTTTAAAATCCTTCTGTTAGTCTATAAATCCCTGAATTAGCACCTAAATACATCACAGACTTGTTATCAGGGCATCAACCCTCCAGACCACTCAGGTCTTCTGGCTCCAGCCTGCTCTGCAGAACCAGAACCAGAACCAGACATGGAGAAGCAGCATTTAGTTCCTATGCTCCACTGTTTTCTGGAACAAACTTCCAGAAAACTGTAAAAGTGCTGAAAGCCTGAGTTCTTTTAAATCAAGATTAAAAAGCTATTTTTTTTTAGAATTGCCTTTAAATATTAAAGTGGAACTTTGTAGTCCAACTTGTCTTATACTGTATCAGACCTGCTGCTACTGTTCCAATCCAATGTGTTTGCCTCTGTAATGTTTCTTCTGTTCTGTTCATGTAAGCACTTTTAACCATCTTGTTACTGAAAAGTGCTTACTAGAAAAAACTTGCCTTCCCTAAAAAGTCATATGTACTGTGGCATAAAGTACAGCTTCAATGCTATCCCCCAGTTTTTTCCAGGCTTGACTGTCCCTGAAGAAGTCCAATAAGTCCAAGACCGGTTTTATTCAGTTACGTACTCTGACTAAAACATTTCAGCTTTTCCAATCCGCTCTGCAGCTGATTTAAAGACTTCAAGAGGCAGATCCAGTCATTAGGCCCATCATCCTAGGCACATTCTAAGTCAGATGCATCTGACTTAAATGAAAATGCTGCTAATGCAGATGTAAGCTTGACTGTTTATAGCAGAGTCAGCAAAGAGCAAAATGAACATGCACAGATGAAGAAACAGGAAGGATTATGAAAAAAATGATTTTAAGACCAGTTATGTACAGGAATTACAAGGAGGATGTGAGTCTTGCAAGAGAAATTTGGAGTTTGTTTCTCACAGAAATCTTCAAGTCAAGATCCAGGACAGAGAAGAACCCGAACTCAACCGCACACAGAGCTTAGTTTGACAGTTTATTGAAGATTGTGGATAGTGGAGGAAGAAACCAGCAGTCTATACCGGGCTGGAGCAGGAAGATGGTGCTGACAGGAACTGGCAAACAAGACGGAGCTGGAGCATGCAGACTTGAATGAGTGCAGGCAGAGGAAGCACGGGCTGGTGAAGGTAACCAGGCTGGCAGATGTAGAGAGCTCAGGCAGGACAAGGTAAGGTTATAAACATGAGCAGACGATCCAACGGGGAATAACTGACAGAGGTGATCCTATGAAGGAGGTTGGACAGGTGCGCTGAGTGCGGGTTTGATTAAGGCTGACAGGTGTTGGTGAATACTGGAGGGTTGAACTGGAGCTGTACAGGAGGCAGAGAGTGCCCTGAATGGCCTTGGTGCAGCTTTGCCTGCTGCACAATGGCACAAAGGCCTCGTTCTTCTTTGATGCAGCCCCGCTGTGTTGAGAAGAAGTTCAGGTGAAAAACGAGAGAGTCTGGAACACCAAACCGCAGTGCACCCTGCAACAACAGGAAGTGACACGATACGCCTTACCACAAAACCATAGATGAAGGTCATGAAAGAGGAGCTTAGAGTTTGTTTCTCACAGAAGTCTTCAAGTGAAGATCGAGGACAGAGTAGTTCAGCTAAGGAGGAGAAGACCTGGAGCTCTGACTGAAGGTTCAACCTGGGAGGCTGAAGATCTGAGGCCTCAACCTGTTTATCTTCTGCCAAGAAGCTGTTGTTACTGAGTGGACTGAAAGGAGGAAAGCTCTTCATACTAAAACAATATGAAAAGCTTTCAGGACAGGACCTGTTGGGATTTTAGAACAACAACCAGTCCCATGGAAGGAAAACTGGTGTTATATGAGGCAACCAAGGCAGCTGATCAGTTGATGGTTCAACACTCAGTCACTGACTGCTGGGAGCTTCTTCTGACAGAGGTTGGTGTTTTTTACTATTTTATGATAAAACAGGAAAGAAAAGTATGTTTATTTTACATTAGTCGATGATCAAAGTGATTAAGTATGAAATTTTAATTCAAACTTTGCCTTTGAGTAACTTCACTAAAATTTAGTTTTCTTTTTCATTTTACCTTGAAGTAGATATAGTTAATACCTACTAGTAGATTTAGGTTTAAAGTCATATTTTAATACCACTAACATGTTTTTTCTGACTGGTAATAAACTAAACATGTCAGAGCTGCTTTGACAGAATCCTGACATAAATCTGATAAAAATATCTGTGGATGGAGCTCAAGATAATGATGAGGAGGGGTCTGAATAATTATGGGGCCTGACTGTATTTATTATAAATATAACTGAAACTATAAACCTTTAGTTGTATCTGGAGCCAGTTTACCTGGTTTAATATTTTAACTTCCTGATGTGAATCAGCTTCAGTCTGACGTTGTTGTCAGAGTTTGGAGCAGATTTGTTGTTTATCTGGTTTTCAGGAGAAATAATTCAGTTTAAACCTGCTGCTGCTGATGAGTTTAAACAGGTGAAGAAAACCTTCTGTACTCAGAGGAAATAAACTCAGTTACATTTCTGGAGTTCAGACTCATTTCTCCAGAATCACGTGATTTACGTGAAGAGCAGCACCAACGCATGCGCACTGGCCTCTGATATCTGGGCGTTGGCCGTCTTTATGTTCTAGTTTAAGGCTGAAGATCTCTGACGGCTTTAAAGGAGGTAGATGTTGGATCAGACACCAGTTTGTTGGTTGAAGCAGAAATCTTTTACTCTATCTGGCCTGTAATCGATGGTAGATTTAATATTTATATACGTCACTCTGACGCTCCTCCTTCTTCCGTGAAGCCATAGCAGCGAGTCCTCGGTTAGACCGCCGTCGTCTCTCCACTAAAAACTCTTAGTCTGCCGTAATTAGATCTAAAGTTTCTGTCTGACCCAAACAGACATCTAACAGAGTTTATTCTAAAAGTTAAACTCTGTGTGCTGCTGGTCCTCAGAGGATGTTAGTAAACTCAGCGTTAAACTGGTCGAGGAGCTGAACGAGGAAATGGTTTCTTCTCTGACTACGTCCCTTGTTTTGTTTCTGCTGGTTTTCAGCTTCAGTGTTTCTGCTGGTATGTTTGATCTTAGATCAAAGCATGATGTGTTTTCATGTGGGATGATGTCATTTAAAATATTTTTTGTTGTGTAAAACATCGTTATTGATACTTTAGCTAATTTCCTTCCCATAATTTATTTCTAGATTTTAATATTTTATCTCTTCCTTCTTCCAATCTGAACCTGTTGAAAACCCAGTTTCTGAACCATGTATTTAATTAATGGTAAATAAGATATTTTTATACTTTATTTTAATTCATTATGGAGATAAATGACTGTATTTTGGTTCTATGTGATTTCTTAATAGCCAGGAGACCAGGAACTCAATCAAACCACAGAGACTCTGAGTCTTTTCCTGCTGCTGGATATTTTTCAGCGTTTCTTTGCTGTAAACCAGGAGCAGAAAATAGTTGATATAAATGTCTCCTTGGGTAAAACAACACCTGGTTAGTTAGAAACGTCCTGCAGTAACCAGAACTTTTTCCTCCATAGAAAATCAGATATAGATCAACCAAAACTGTAAGATAACCAGCAGGCAGGTAAAGCTGCAACAAGCTGCTCTGCTGTTCTACTGCAGCTGATACATGGATCCATAGGAGGTTCTCCTGGTGGGAGAACTTTAAATCAGAACACCTTGGTTCCTCTGGATCACAGTATTAACGCAGAACAACATTTAACATGATCTTATGTTTTCTCTGTAGATTAATCCTGATGTTAATGGCTGATAATTATGTGAAAATGATATTTATGAGCTGAAACTTTCTATCAGAGATGGAAGCAGAGACTTCTGGTTCTTCTCTGGTGTGATGATGACCTTCATCTGATGATGAAGGTCTGGAGACAGAAAAATGTTCTGGTCCGGTTTCAGCTGTTAATAATTAAATAAGAAAATACTGATGATGTTTTTATAATCCAGTAGTGGTTCTAGTTATACAGCAAGATTCTTCTTATAGTAATTAAATGTCCAGAGCTCCTCTCTAACTTCTCTGCTCTGTGTTGTTTTCTCTCCTGCAGGTCAGAGAAACATTACAGCAGAACCAGGAGACAACGTCATTCTGACATGTAGAGCAGCTGAGAACAAAGATGTTATAGTTGTAGAGTGGAGCAGAACTGATCTGGAGTCAGATCAGCATGTTCTTCTGTACAGAGACAAGAAGTTAAATCCTGAGGCCCAATCTCTATCCTTTAGGAACCGGGTGGATCTGCTGGACGTGAAGAATAGAGACGTGTCTTTGGTTCTGAAGAACGTGACGACTGATGATACAGGAAGATATGAGTGTCGAGTCGTTCAGAGAGGAAATAATCGCAGGAAGAGATCTCTACTGGACACTGAGCCCATCTGCATCATTAACCTGAGAGTTGAAGCAGGTGAGTCTGTCTGTGGATCAGAAGCTCCTGCAGCTTCCTGGTTGTTGATGGAAGAGAGAAACAGATCAGATGTTAGATGATGGAGATGGACAGAAAGACTTCAATGAATCCTGGTTTTCATTTCTGACAGAACCATCCTAGAACTGAACAATTTGACAGTTTTCTTCCAGAAAGTCCACCAGAAATGTAGAACGTCATCCAGCTGCTTTGATTTAGTTCAAGAAGCATCAGATGCTGCTTTGCTGCTGCTGCTAAAATCATCTATTATTACAGTTCTACTGATGTGCTCTAAGACATTTATTTATTATTGAAGACATAGAAACAAATGTGGAGAATCAGAAGATAAATGAGGGCTGGCAGTGACTCTGTTTAAAATCAGTCTCCATGTCATTCCAGTCATTTACCAATCAGCTGATTTCAGGTAAAGATGCTGAAATCAATGCAGAATAAAGTCTATTTCAGTCCCCAGTAGTCAGACATCAGATATGTAGAGCAGCATCATGTGATCTGCTCCTGGCCAGCACCAAGATGGACTCCTGGCTTTCAGAGAACAGCTTCTGGATCAGAGGACTGTTGCTGTTCTGGAGCAGAACAGCAACAATCCTCCAGAACTTTCCTCAGGATCCTGTTAAAGGTGGAGAAAGATTTCTACCATCAAGCTGTTTAGTCACTTTAAGCAACATGACAAGCTGCAGAGCTGCACTACAAGGTCACCTTCAAGAACTGCTGCTATGGTCTGCTGCTGTCTACAACATTTAATCTAGTGGACCTTCAGAGGAGGGAGCGTAATAGAAAGGTGGAGGAAACAGAGCTGGAGATGCTGATGAGACTCTGGAGGAAGCAGCTGCTCTGAGATCAGAGATCAGTAGATGATGTGGGACAGCAGCTTCTCTATCGTCTCCTAGCTGAAAGATCAGACTAACTCCTGATTCTCTTCTGCAGGAAACAAGGAGGATGGAGGAAACAAGGACGAACCAAAGGAGGTTGGAGGAAACAAGGATGGAGGGAGCTGTACTGGCTGGATAGTTGGTTTTATAGTTTCAGCCATTGCTTCTATTCTTCTTGCTGCTGTTGTAGTCGTCTTGCTCTGTAAAAGGCAGAGATATTCTTCACCAAGATCTGACTGACCTCCAGCATTAGAAGATGAAGCCCTGCAAGATAAAACAGGACTTTAATAGTCTCCTCATTCCTACCAACCATAGAGATGCTGTGGTCTCCTAGTTGGACTCTTTGCTTTGGTTTCATTTGCAGTAAATTTTCTACTCTAACATCAGGGACGTTTGCATCAGCAACAGAAAACCTCTTCTGAAGCTGGAGTAGAACTTGAAGCTATGAATCCTGAAAACCGTCTCCAGCTGAAGAGAGAACATGAAGGCATCATTTCCAGCTGGAAGAAACCTTCAGCTTCAGACACCAAACACTATTTTCATGCTTTAAGCTTCTCAGGAAGTGTTTGATCTGTGCATTAACTGACTTTATATTATATCTGTTATAGCTTTATGATTTATGTTATCTGTGCTCATGCTGAGCTCAGGATGTGTACAGATATACAAAAAATGTCAAGATGGTCAGAACAAAGATTCTTGGTAGAAGTATTCATCTCCCAGACCTGATCCACCTCCAGCAGCAGAAGCTGAACTCTAGTAAATTACAGCATTACCGTAAAAACTTAATCATCCTTAAAACCTTTCTGACGCTTTCAACAAGCTGACTGGTGGATAAATAAAAGTGTTTGGTCTGAATGGAAAACATGTCAGTCAGTTTATTCATTTATTTTATTTAGTTAGTTTTTGTGTAGTTTATTCCCCTTTTTTTCATTCATCCTGCAGAAACAGGATCTCTCTACTGACACAAATAAAAATCATTTAAAAAGTTTAGACTGATTACAATCACTACTACCTGTGGCTCTGTGGGATTAAAATGTGAGATTTTATGCTATTTAGCAGCTTTTATATTTCATTGTTGTTTTTTTATGAATCAATTAATGAAGCTCATAATTGTATTTTATAAAGATTCAAAGTTGTTTATTTTATTTTATTAGTTTTTGTGTAGTTTATTCACTATTTTCCATCCCCCACTACAGAAACAGGATCTCTCTACTGACACAAAAAGCATTAAAACTTTTTGGACATATTAAAATCACTACAAGCTGTTCCTTTGGTGATTACAATGTGAGATTTTATGCTTTTCACAGTTACATTTGGCAGCTTTGATATTTCTGTTTATTTTGTGTGAATCAAAGAATTAAACTCCTAAATGTGTTTAATGAGGATTTGAAGTTTTTATTTTGAGCTTCTTTTTATTATTTACCTCTTTTCTCAACATAATGTGCACGCTTTATTCAGTGTTCATGTACCTCAGAATTTATTTAGTTTTGATTATTTTGGGCTCTTTCATTATTTAAGTCTTTTATTGTGAAAAACAGAAATAAATATTGGGTAAACTTCTGGAAAAAAATAAACATTGAAAACTTTTTTACAATTTAGAATTAAATTCAAAGCGATTTTTGACTAAGAATTTATTACAGATTAGGAATAAAATCAAAACAGGGAATTATTTTACACTTAATGCTTGAAAACATTCCAAACTGATATTTATTTTAATTTATTACAGCCTTCTTGGTATAACATTTATCTTATTTTCCATGCAGATTGGCTAAAAACAGGAACAAAACTGCAAAGCCATGTTGTGTCTCCCTGTTTGCTGCTGGGACAGAAACAGAGAAAATGAAAACTGGTTCCTGTTAGACAAAGGCTGAAGTGTGCAGGCTGGTGATTGTGATGGCCAGTCCTGCAGCCACACAGTCGGTAACCCCACAAACAACCACTTTTTAGTTTCCCTATAATTATTGTTTGGATTGAATCTGTCCTCACTGTTGCTTTTATCACCTGGATTGTCAGTCTATCAGCTGGAAACAAGAACAGGATTAAGCACATTTTTAAAATTGCTGGCAGCATTATAGGATTTAGAAGAAACTGATTTTAAAGGAGTTCTACAAAAGGCAGAACACATAATTCATTCTTCACATCACCCCCTCCATGGTGAATTCAAGCTATTACCATCAGGGAGGAGGTTCAGACATCTTAAATTAAGAACAAAGATGGAAAAACTCTTTTAGCCAGGCCATTATTCAGATAACTCTTAATGGTTATCAGGCTTGGTTTGTTGTTCAGCCTGTTTTAATTGATAATTGTACATGGAAGCTTATTGATGTTGTTGTGGCTAAATTCATTATGTGATTGTTTCTGTGTGTGTGGTTTTGTCTGTGTCTTCTTGTCCCACCTAGCTGTAAGGAGAATTTCCCTAAAGGGACACAATAAATGATACTTGACTTTAAAGGAGATAATTTGTGACACCAAGTTTCCTCTGTGGACCAAAGTGGATATTGCATGTTTTTCAGTGATACTGGGTTACTCGCATCATACAGTTTATAGCAATTCACACAAAAGTCACTTTATCTCCATTTAAAGCTGCAGCTCCTATTAACTTTGTATTATTAATTAATTTTACTCATTCTGATCAACAGTTTTCAGAGTATCTGTATGTAGATCTTCACCAACAGCTTCCTGTTCATTTCACACCAAAGACAGACACATTATCTGCTATTAAACTGTTGGCTGTTATAAAATCATAACCCTGACTTATAAAATATATTTTACTTAGCCAGCAGACACAGTAAGGATGTTTTCATCATCATCTTGAAACAATCCTTTCAACCTGCAATGAATTGGTTTCCTCTGTAATGAGCCTCTTATCTTTGTCTGTAAACACTCCTGCTGTGGTTTCCTCTGGCTGCCACCTAAGCAGCATCCCTGTCTGTCTACCTTCACATGGGGTACATAAAGCAGAGAGATTTTAACATAAAAGCATTAAAACAATACCAACAGGTGCTTTGTCTAGAAAGATGCATACACTGAATAGAAAGTGATCAGTGGATTTGTGTGTCCATCATGGTCAGCAGGCCAGAGTTAATCCAGAACCAGCACATGAACACATGGACTGAAGGTTGCAAAACTCAGACTGTGTGCGTGAGAGTTGTGTAGCTAAGAGGAAGTGGCTCAGTTCTGCTTGAGCAGATCTCTGCAGTATTGTCTGCTGCCACAGAGACTGTGGTTGGAAAACCTGCAGCTCTGACCTAATTCTGCAGTGCCAGCTGTTTCTATATACATTTGATTTTCTGTTGGGTTCTTTGTTGCTTCATTTCTGATCTCCGCCTTCATGTGTTTTGTGGCTATAGCTGCTCCCAATGTAGAAATATTTTAAATACTTTTTTGTTCAACCTCAGAATGCTTTTAATCATTTCTGACAGAAGTCTGTTGATTTTCACATTTCTTTCTCTTCCTGTAACAAAACAAAGGAAATGTTCAGACAGCCTCAGCTGTTTGACCAACATCAGTGATCTCCTGGGTCGCAACCACAGCAGTTCAATTTATTTAAATTTTATTTATATAGCACCTAGTGATGATACACGTCGTCTCAAGGCTCTTTCCAAGGTCAGCTTCCATCAAATCCTACAGGTTGGTCAGAAAGTTTCCTCTCTAAGGAAACCCAGCAGGTTGCATCAAGTCTCTCCAAGCAGCATTCACTCCTCCTGAAAGAGCGTAGAGCCACAGTGGACAGTCGTCTGCATTGTTGATGGCTTTGCAGCAATCCCTCATACTGAGCATGCATGAAGCGACAGTGGAGAGGAAAACTCCCCTTTAACAGGGAGGAGAACCTCCAGCAGAACCAGAACCAGGCTCAGTGTGAACGCTCATCTGCCTCGACCCACTGGGGGTTAGAGAAGACAGAGCAGAGACACAGAAAGCTCAGAAGCTCACATTGATCCAGGAGTACTTTCTATGTTAGATGGTAATAGAGGATGATCTGTCTCCCCTGATGATGTCACAGCTAACAGAACACCAGACCAGGTGTACCTTCTATGAAGAGAAAAAAGACAGAGAACAAAAATTTAAAAAAAAAGCTGAAATAACAACAAACAATGCAAACTGGAGAACAGTAGGAGAACTCAGCAGAGTGAGAGAAATAGACCCTGATGTCCTCCAACAGCCTAAGCCTACAGCAGCATAACTATAGAGGTAGCTCAATGTAAACTCAGTCACTCTAACAAGAAGCTTTGTCAAACAGGAAAGTTTTAAGCCTAGTCTTCAGACCAGAACCATTAACATTCTGGACCAACTTAAAATTAAAATGGAGGACCAGCAGCTTCTGACTGATGGTCAGCTGCTGAAGGTCTGTCTGGGTGATAAACAGCAGGTCAAGCTCTAATATGGTCTGTCTCAGAAAAAAAGTAAAACCACACTTATTTACTTTTTATGCTTTGAGCTTCATCCGAATATCCTGAATTAAACTTCCTGTTCATCATTACATGACAGAAACGCACATGGATGATTCTAGTCAAATCCGGGCCTACATCAGAAAAAAACTACAAAGTGCGCGTTCTCTTCTTTCCCAACATTTTCTTTAATTTCGATGAGGTGAACAGGAAAAAGGTGACTCTCAATAAGAGTCCAGTAACCTGGGGAAGAAGAGCCGTTGTAGGGCCTTCTTCAGCAAGTGGGAGGTGTTCACAGTCCAGAAGAGGTCAGAGGAGATATGAATGCCCAGAAACCTGATGCTGTCCACACTTCCACCACCTCCCCCTGTATGTAGAGAGGAGGTGTTCAGTCCTCCTGGACCTCCTGTAGTCTATTATGACCTCCTTGGTCTGACTGGTGTTCAGGATCAGGTTGTTCCTGGAGCATCACTGTGTCAGATTGGTGACCTCATCCCTGTAGTGGGACTCATCATTGGTGGAGATGAGACCCACTACAGTGGTGCTGTCCACAAACATCATCTCTGTGTCTGTGGGGTGGACAGCAGAACAATCCTTGGTGAAAAGGCTGAAGAGAGCAGGCCTGAGAACACATCCCTGTGGTGTTCCTGTGGTGAGGATCAGTGGAGCAGATGTTCCCTATCAGTGGAGCAGATGTTCCCTATCAGTGGAGCAGATGTTCCCCATCAGTGGAGCAGATGTTCCCTATCCTCACCACCTGGGTCTGTTGGTGAGGAAGTCACTGATCCAGGAGCAGAGAAGTGTGGAGATGCTGCCATGTTGTGGATGCATGTCTGGTAGCACGGTGCTGAATGCTGAGCTGAAGTCCATGCAGAGCATCCTAACAGGTGTTGGGTGGCTGCAGAGGAGTCAGAGCTGAGTGCTAAGGAGACAGCGTCCTCTGAGGAGACATTCTCCCTGTAGGTGAACTGCAGGCTGTCCAGGCCAGCAGGGATGGCGTCCTTGATGGACGGAGGAGGATCCTCTGGAGGCACTTCATGATGACGGGGCTCAGAGTAATGAGACAATAATCATTGAGGTTGGTGATAATTGGTTTCTTGGGGAGAGGCACGATAACTGATGATTTCAGACAGGCAGGAACCATGGAGAGCTGCAGGGAACGTTTGAAGATGTCCAGAAAGACCCCAGATAGCTGGTCAGCACACGGTTTAAGCATCGGGGCTGACACCATGTCTGGACCTGCAGCTTTGTTGGTGTTGACCTTTTCCAGGGAAGAGGTCACTGGGTGGAGCTGCAGGATGAGAAGCTGATGGTGCTTCTTTAGGTGGGGAAGATGTTCAGGCTCCCTGCAGCTTGGAGAGTCAAAGCGTGCAAAAAGGCTGTTTAGGGTGTCAGGAAGAGCTGGATCATTGCTGAGGTGCTGGTCGCTCCGCCTATTGTCTCTGATGTTTCTGATACCTCTCCACATGTCGCGTGGATTGTTGCTGCTGAAGTGGTCCTCACTGTGCTGCTTGTACCTGTGCTTGGCCTTCTGGAGGATTTTTGAAGTTGTCTTCAAGCTATACTGTAGGCCAGTCTGTCTCCAGATCTGAATGCTGCATGCCAGGCCTTCAGCAGGGACCGAGCTGTCCACCCATGGTTTCTGGTTAGGGAACACTCTGATTATCTTTGTGGATAGGACAGCATCAGTGTGGAACTTGATATAGGAAAGCACAGATTATGTGTAGCTTTCTAGGTTAGCGTCCTGTTTAAATACATCCAGTCAGTGATTTCAAAACAGTCCTTTAGAGCTGAGCAGGCCTCTTCTGTCCAAACCTGAATGTTTTTTTTCACCGGTCTGGTTCTGCAGATCAGAGGCTTGTAGGGAGGAATCAGGTCCTGTGATCTGATGAACCAAAGTCTGGGGGTGCAGCAGCTTTGTATGATCCTGGGATGTTACAGTAAACTTGATCTAAATTATTATTGTCTCTGGTCAGGAACTTAATGAATTTATGGAACTCTGGGAGCACAGTCTTTAAATGAACATGTTTAAAGCGATTCTGGTCCACTATCCGGCGTCTCAGGAGGGGGAACCAGTGCAGTACCAACACTGTTTATAGTGGGGGTGGTGTGCTGCTGACCTCGACTAGGGACGTTGTGCGTCGGTGGGCGGAATACTTCAAAGACCTCCTTAATCCCACCAACACGTCTTCCATTGCAGAAGCAGAGCCTCAGGACTTTGGGTCGAGTTCTCCCATCTTTAGTGCTGAGGTCGCTGAGGTTGTTAAAAAGCTCCTCGGTGGCAAGGCCCCGGGGGTAGATGAGATTCGCCCTGAGTACCTTAAGGCTCTGGATGTTGTGGGGCTGTGTTGGTTAACGCGGCTCTGCAGCATTGCGTGGACATTGGGGGCAGTTCCCCTGGATTGGCAGACTGGGGTGGTGGTCCCCCTATTTAAAAAGGGGGACCGGAGGGTGTTCCAATTACAGAGGAATCACACTCTTAAGCCTCCCTGGTAAGGTCTATTCAGGGGTTCTGGAAAGGAGGGTCTGTTGGATAGTCGAATCTCGGATTCAGGAAGAGCAGTGTGGTTTTCGTCCTGGCCGTGGAACACTGGATCAGCTCTACACCCTCAGCAGGATCTTGGAGGGGACATGGGAGTTTGCCCAACCAGTCTACATGTGCTTTGTGGATCTGGAAAAGGCATTCGACCGTGTCCCCCGGGGGATCCTGTGGGGGGTACTCCAGGAGTATGGAGTACCGGGCCCTTTAATAAGGGCTGTCAGGTCTCTGTATGACCGCTGTCAGAGTCTGGTCCGCATTGCCGGCAGTAAGTCGGACTCGTTTCCGGTGAGAGTTGGACTCCGCCAAGGTTGCCCTTTGTCACCGATTCTGTTCATAACTTTTATGGACAGAATTTCTAGGCGCAGCCAAGGTGTTGAGGGGATCCGTCTTGGTGGCCTTAGGATTGCGTCTCTGCTATTCGCGGATGACGTTTCCTGTTGGCTTCATCAGGGCGTGATCTACAGCTCTCACTGGAGCGGTTCGCAGCCGAGTGCGAAGCGGCCGGGATGAAAATCAGTGCCTCCAAATCCGAGACCATGGTCTTGAACTGGAAAAGGGTAGAGTGCCTTCTCCGGGTTGGGGAGGATGTGCTGCCCCTAGTGGAGGAGTTCAAGTATCTTGGGGTCTTGTTCACGAATGAGGGGAAGATGGAGCGGGAGATCGACAGGCGGATTGGTGCGGCGTCTGCTATGAAGCGGGCGCTGTACCGATCCGTTGTGGTGAAGAGAGAGCTGAGCCAAAAGGCGAAGCTCTCGATTTACCGGTCGATCTACGTTCCTACCCTCATCTATGGTCACGAGCTTTGGGTCGTGACCGAAAGAACGAGATCCTGGATACAAGCGGCCGAAATGAGTTTTCTCCGTAGTGTGTCTGGGCTCTCCCTTAGAGATAGGGTGAGGAGCTCAGTCATCCGGGGAGGACTCAGAGTAGAGCCGCTGCTCCTCCACGTCGAGAGGAGCCAGTTGAGGTGGCTCGGGCATCTGGTCAGGATGCCTCCTGGACGCCTCCCTGGTGAGGTGTTCTGGGCACGTCCCACCGAGAGGAGACCCAGGGGAAGACCCAGGACACGCTGGAGGGACTATGTCTCTCTGCTGGCCTGGGAACGCCTTGGGATTCCTCCTGAGGAGCTGGCCCAAGTGGCTGGGGAGAGGGACGTCTGGGCCTCCCTACTGAAGCTGCTACCCCCGCGACCCGACCCCGGATAAGAGGAAGAAGATGGATGGATGAATGTTTAAGTCCCCAGCAATGATCACAGCCGCTTCTGGATTACTGTTCATTTGGCTGATAACAAAGTAGTAAAGATTTTCAAGAGCTAGCTTAGCGTTAGCTCTCGGCTTCAGGTATGTTGCAATTGTTATCACATAACTGCAACGTATTCCAGGTCAGGTGAGCAAAAGGTTCTGACAACTTTTTCTGAATTGCACCAGGAGTTTTGGATTTGAATTGCCAGTCGTCCTCCTCTGCTTTTCTCCATGGACGCTGTTCGATCAGCCCTTAGCAGCACTCCTCCAATCTTAGCACTTTGGCAGGGATGTTGCCATCTAACCAGGATTATTTTTGACGGTTATGGTGTTAAAGTGTTGTTCAAACATCTTGATTAAGCTCTTATTTTACCTTGGTTCATTGAAGTTAGCCTTATGTGTTTAACAATAAAAATGTGAAATCATTACTAATCTTCCCATTCATTCTGTACTGTTAATATCACCATTTTTGCTGCCCTTTACCTATAAATTATAAACTTAAACATTTCAAACTGCCCCAAATGTTTTAAAAAGCTTAATTTAAATCTATCAAGACCCACCCTGCATACAGTCAGCTTGCTGCAACCAAATAGTTAAAGTGATTCATTTACTAAAACATGAAATGTCACTGTTGACCTATTTTAGTATGAAGCAGTTAGCTAGAGCTTCACAATGCCAAAAAATTTGTCATTTATTCCACTCCCAGCAGAAAATGATTCCCAAACACAGAAAATGAACTGCAGTCAATGCTGGAAATATCTCTTTTTGGAACTATCTGCAGCTACATTACACACGTTACTTCTGCATTCTATTATTGCTATATAATGTCTATGGGAGTGTCGCCTATAGACATTATATACATAGACACCTCATACCGCATTGGAGCGCACGGTGCTGCCATCTTGGATAGGTCTTTCCCACTCTATGCTGGTATAAGAGGTGAAGGGAGTACACAGAGAGAGAGAGCAACATTGTCCGTTTGTTCTGCAGTTGACTGTTACATAACCAGCGATAAGTACTGACAGCAGTCTATATAGTGCAGATCATCATTTTAGGCTGAATTTAGCTCTGGTAGTGTATTGATGTAATCTACTTTATTGTAAGCCATCATTAACACCTAGACATGTGCTGTTGTGGTGTCATTCCAATGAGATTTATATTGATAACTGCCTGAAGAAAACATTCAAATCTCCACAGTCATTGGTGATATGGAGCTGCAGGTCAGGTAAAGGCACTGGGTAGATGATTCTCATTACGTCTAATTTCTTTTAGTGTTTCTCAAAGCCAGTATGTTGCCTCTTGAAGGATTGTAGTTTGGTGTCATGTCTGTGACAACAAACAACAAAAAGTTAAGCTAAGCCTTGTCTTGTAAAACTCCATGGATAGTTCACCAGTTTCTCCCTTCAGTTAAAATCAGGTTGTTAATCTGCTCAATAGCTTTCATGCCGCTGAAAAGGTTACTTTAATAATGACATTTCATGTCATAATCACTCCATGATTAAACATCTCCTGGCTGGGAGTGAGTCAGAAAGTCAGAGCTTAAACTTAATCAACTCTGATGCTACTGCTTGTTTTGTTCACTTTTAATTACAGTTTTATTTCAGTGTAGATTTGGTGACTGAAACTCAGATTTCATGAAAATATTAGGAATAATAAACATGTTTTCAGTTTATAATCACTTTGAAAAAGAATCAAAATCATAACAATGTTCTAGTGTGTGTAATATCTCACTACAGGTTCAAATAAGATTTGTATAATAACTCAGTTTTCAGCAGGTATTCATGCTGACAGCAGCGGGTAGAATGAACAGGATAAAGTGATGATGGAAAATGAGTGAATTTATGAAGGAACTCCTGATAGTGACCCTACCAAGAAACAGTGTTTAGATGTGGAGTTTTCATTATTAAGGAGATTAAACTGGCATTTTGGTAAAATCTCAAGCCCCTTAATATGATTAGTATGATTAATGATTAATCATTAATATGATTCATATGTCATTTTTCTTTCATCTACACCTGCAGTAGGTCTGACCTGCAGGGGTCCAGATGAACTGGCAGAGATGAAGTAAATTAAAATGGTCTGACAGATCACCAGAGACCCGATCAACACCATTTTATAACCAATTATTGTAAACTTGTCACATGTATTGTGTGTTTATGTATTGTGCCATGACTCTTAACCCTCTGCACCTTAGTGAGTGCAGAGGGCTGAATGGGGACACCTTGTTGTTATTATTGTTGTTATTATTTTTAAGGCAATCAAATGTGAACTTGCTGGTGTTCTTTGCATCTTTGTTCTGTGTAATGATAAAGAAAACAAACCAGCTGGTTCTCCATGATGCAAACAGAGGGAGGTGATCTGATGACATTTAAAGAAGTTGCAGCTTGACACTCAAAAACCTTTTAGAACAAAATGTGAACATCCTGTCACCATGAAACCTGTGGGCGGGAAGCCAGTAACTACCCTGATAAATTCACGCAACACTCTTACAGTCTTCTGTATTTGCATGACTTTTTCTATTTTTCTATGACACATAAAAGAAAGGTAGGTTTATTTTACATTTAGTCTATGATCAAAGTTATACATTTTTAATTTAAACTTTAGCTTTCTTTTTCATTTAACCCTGATGTAGCTAACCTGTCAACAGCCAGATGCATGTCTCGCTCCGCCTAGCTTCACTCACATACATCTGGGACACCGCCATAGGGATTGCATTTACAGAAGGCTGGGCCTTATCAAAACTCCTTGCATATGATTGGATAAGCCACTTGTCTGTCATCTTTATCGACGTGCTATTTCAACCACTCACACCGAAGCTAACCCGTGACGCTGATGAGAGCGACGCAGGAAAAAAAAAAACTTTTTTTTTTTATGTGTTTGCGGCTCTAGTGGCACGCGTGTTATTGAGAGTGAGCTGACAGGAAGAGGGGAAAAGACAGGCGGCAAAGCGCCGCGGGTCGGAGTCGATCCCGGGCCGACCGCGTTGAGGACTAAAGGCCTCCTAACCGCTAACCACTAACCGCCCCGGAAAACAAAACTTGCCAAATCCGGTCGGGAGAAGGGCGAAAACATGGTTTCCACCAACAAAAGCCTTCAGAGGCGTTCTCTGATGTTCTTTTAATGAAACAATATTAGGTAGATTGGACAACACGGAAGAAATAGCAGCATTAATGCTAACGCTTGCTTCCTCGACGAGCCGCCATTGCTATCAAAACAGTCTCATGTCATGGTCGCGTCTTCACTACGTCACATATATGAAACTCCAGCCCTGCGTCCTGATTGGCTGGACAATAAAATTGGTTGGAGAAATCACTTTCAACGGGCGGTGTCCCAGATGTATGTGAGTGGAGCTAGGCGGAGCGAGACATACATCTGGCTGTTGTCAGGTTAGATGTAGCTGCAGTTAAGTCTACAATTATTCATACATCCTACCAGATTTAAGTTTAAATTTAAAGTTTCTTCTGACTGGTGATAACTAAACATTTCAGAGCAGCTCCACCAGAATCCTCAAATCAATCTGACAGAAACGTCTAAATGGAGCTCAAGTGTTTAGGTGATGATGAGGAGGGGTTTGAATAATTATGGGGCCTGACTGTATTTAGTATAAATACAATTGAAACTATAAAATGAGTTGTTTCTGGAGCCAGTTAACCTGGTTTAATATCTGTATCTTCCTGCTTACTGCTCTGAGCTTCATTTCCTGAAGTAAATCAGCTTCAGTCTGACTTTGTTCTCACAGTTTGGAGCAGATCTGTTGTTTGTCTGGTTTTCAGGAGAAATTCTCTAGAATCACGTGATTTACGTGAAGAGCAGCACCAACGCATGCGCACTGGCCTCTGATATCTGGGCGTTGACCGTCTTTATGTTCTAGTTTAAGGCTGAAGATCTCTGACGGCTTTAAAGGAGGTAGATGTTGGATCAGACACCAGTTTGTTGGTTGAAGCAGAAATCTTTTACTCTATCTGGCCTGTAATCGATGGTAGATTTAATATTTATATACGTCACTCTGACGCTCCTCCTTCTTCCATGAAGCCATAGCAGCGAGTCCTCGGTTAGACCGCCGTCGTCTCTCCACTAAAAACTCTTAGTCTGCCTTAATTAGATCTAAAGTTTCTGTCTGACCCAAACGGACATCTAACAGAGTTTATTCTAAAAGTTAAACTCTGTGTGCTGCTGGTCCTCAGAGGATGTTAGTAAACTCAGCGTTAAACTGGTCGAGGAGCTGAACGAGGAAATGGTTTCTTCTCTAACTACGTCCCTCATGTTGTTTCTGCAGGTTTTCAGCTTCAGTGTTTCTGCTGGCAAGGCAAGGCAAATTTATTTATATAGCACAATTCAGTACACAGACAATGCAAAGTGCTTTACATGATTAAAATACAGGAAATTTGCATTCGACTGTTTAACTAGTGCAGTCGAAGGCAGTCCTAAACAAATTAGTTTTTAGTCTTGATTTAAAGGAACTCAGGTTTTCAGCACTTTTACAGTTTTCTGGAAGTTTGTTCCAGATCAGTGGAGCATAGGAACTAAATGCTGCTTCTCCTTGTTTAGTTCTGGTTCTGGTTCTGCAGAGCAGGCTGGAGCCAGAAGACCTGAGTGGTCTGGAGGGTTGATACACTGATAACAAGTCTGTGATGTATTTAGGTGCTAATTCAGGGATTTATAGACTAACAGAAGTATTTTAAAGTCTATTCTCTGAGATACAGGGAGCCATGGAAGGACTTCAGAACCGGGTCCATGTTCTCTACGTTCTTAGTCTTAGTGAGGACTTCAGAACCGGGTCCATGTTCTCTACGTTCTTAGTCTTAGTGGAAGGACTTCAGAACCGGGTCCATGTTCTCTACGTTCTTAGTCTTAGTGAGGACTTCAGAACTGGGTCCATGTTCTCTACGTTCTTAGTCTTAGTGAGGACGCGGGCAGCAGCGTTCTGGATCAGCTGCAGCTGTCTGATCCACTTTTTAGGCAGACCTGTGAAAACACCGTTGCAGTAATCAGTTCTACTAAATATAAACGCATGGATTAGTTTTTCCAGATCCTGCTGAGACATCCTTTAATCCTGGAAATGTTCTTCAGGTGATAGAAAGCTGACCTTGTAATTGTCTTTAGATGCTTTTGGAGGTTCAGGTCTGAGTCCATCACTACTCCCAGATTTCGGGCCTGATCAGTGGTTCCTAGCTGAAGCAGCTGAAGCTGTGTGCTAACTTCTGATCTCTCCTCTATTGGTCCAAAGATTATTATTTCTGTTTTGTTTTTATTCAATTGAAGAAAATTTTGGCACATCCAGGCATTGATTTCTTCTAGGCATTTACTCAGTGCCTGAACTGGTTCATAGTCACCTGGTGACATGGTGATGTAAAGCTGTGTGTCATCTGCATAGTTATGGTAGCTGATGTTGTTGTTTTTTATTATCTGAGCTAGAGGGAGCATGTAGATATTGAAAAGGAGGGGACCCAGAATGGACCCTTGGGGAACCCCACATGTGATTTTTGTCGTCTCTGATGTAAAGTTAACTACTGACACAAAAAAGTCCCTGTCCTTTAAGTAGGATTTAAACCAGTTGAGAGCTGTACTAGAGAGGCCGACCCAGTTCTCCAGGCGCTCTAACAGAATGGAGTGATCAACAGTATCAAATGCTGCACTGAGGTCCAATAGTACCAGCACGGTGGTTCTTCCACAGTCTGTATTTATATGGATGTCATTAAACACCTTGATAAGGGCGGTCTCTGTACTGTGGTGAGGAAACCTGACTGGAAAACGTCAAAGCGGCTGGTCGTTGTTAAGAAGGTGTTTAATTGTTGAAAGACAGCTTTTTCAATAATCTTACTGATAAAGGGGAGGTTTGAGATGGGCCTGTAGTTCTGGAGTAGTAGTTTGTCTAAATTGTTCTTTTTCAGCAGTGGTTTCATAATTGCTGTTTTTAGGGACTGGGGGAAAACACCTGACAGAAGGGAGGTGTTTATTATCTGGGTCAAATCAGACGTTATGACAGGGAAAACTTTTTTAAAGAAAGCTGTGGGTAGAACATCAAGGCAGCAGGAGGAGGAACTTAGCTGCTGAATGATCTGCTCTAAGCTTTTGTGGTTTATTTGGCTGAATTGGGACATTTTGTCAGAAATAGTTCCAGCTGAATACGGCTTTGATTCTGGAGTTGATATGGATGTACAGACTGATCCTCTAATTTTTAGGATTTTCTCAGTAAAGAAGTTAGCAAATTCATTGCAGGCCCTGGTGGAGTGGAGTTCAGAAGCCACGGACACAGGAGGATTTGTTAATCTGTCGACTGTGGCAAATAAGACACGAGCATTATTAATGTTTTTCTTGATGATCTCAGAGAAGAAAGATTCTCTTGCGTTTTTCAGTTGTAAGTTGTATCTGTAAAGTCTCTCTTTATAGATGTCGTAGTGAACCTGGAGTCTCGTCTTTCTCCCTTTTTTCACCTCTAACTGGTGGAGAACTTCTCCAAGGAGATTTTCTCTTCCCGGAAAAAACCTTCACTTTAACTGGAGCAATGCAGTCAATGATGTCTGAGACTTTAGACTGAAAGTTATCTACTAGCTCATCTATTGAGTTGCAGCCCAAGGTTGAAGTATCAGAGTAAGCTTGAATAAAAGTTTCCGTGGCATTGTCCTTAAAGGTGCGTTTTCTTACGATGTCCCTTTGGCTAAATGAGTCACTGGAAATTATGCTTTCAAAGGTAACAGAAAAGTGATTAGATAAGGCAACATCAGTTACATTGACCTTAGAAATCTTTAGACCTTTAGTGATGATCAAGTCTAAAATATGTCCCTGTTTGTGTGTTGGCTGTTTAACATGTTGAGTTAAACCAAAGTTTCTAAGTGTGTCACACAGTTCTTTTGCACTTCTGTCTTCAGGGTTGTCAACATGAAAGTTGAAGTCTCCCACAATAATTAAACAGTCATAATCAACACATATCACAGACAGCAGGTCACTAAAATCATTAAAAAAGTTTGATGTGGACTTAGGAGGCCTGTAAACATTCAGAAACATAGTTCGTACCGGGCTCTTTACCTGGAGAGCCAAATGTTCAAAAGAGTCAAATTTTCCCAAAAACACCTTTTTACATTTTAGTGAATCATTAAACAATGTTGCTACTCCTCCACCTTTCCTTTGCTGTCTGCTCTCACAAAGGAAATTGTAGTTTTGAGGTGTCGTCTCTAATAGAATAGCTGCTTCACTAGATTCATGTAACCATGTTTCTGTCAAAAACATTACATCAAGATTATTGTCAATAATGAAGTCATTAATTAAAAGGGATTTTCCTGACAGAGATCTAATGTTTATTAAACCCAGTTTATATGACTTAGTGGTTGATGATGTCTCTGTGACAGGTTGCATCTGACAGTTTATGACTTTTAAGTGTTTGTTCCTGTTTGTTATCCTTTTGTTTTATTTATTTTTGCCACGTATCATCACGGATATTCCATAATCTCCAGCAAAAGGCCCAAGGTGATGCAAGAAACTGTCATGTCTGATAAACGTGCTGCCAGGGCCCGATCTGTATCACAGAGAAGTTATCTGAAAATCCTGAGCAAAGGCATGTTCCTTGATACGTTGATGGGGAGGATCTGGGCCTCTGTGGCCTTTAGAAGATGCTGGTTTAGTCACAGAGCTGTGGTTGTCAGAATGGCTATGTGGAGAGGATTTCAGCTGTACACCAATCATAAATACTTTGTTCAAAATTCCATAAACGGAACATCTGGGCTTTGCGGAGAAATCAGGGAGGTAGGAGCAGTCTGGACTGGTGTTCGTGACGATGGAGGTTCTTGGTCCTCTCTTTGTCCTGCTGAGATCTGGGATGAATCCTCCTGTAGTTCTGACGAAGCCTCTTTCTGTGTCATCTTTCTGGCCATCTTTATCTTGGCTTGTTCGGGCTGTACTGGGCTTGTCGATTGTTTTGGCACTGGTTGAGCTTTGTTTTGGGACAAAGCTGATGGTGTATGGTTCACAGAATAGAAAATGTTTGAAATCAGCCATTTTGCACCTGACCTACTTAGAGAGAAACCATTGCTGCTGAACAGATGTGTCCTCTCCCAAAAGATGTTAAAGGCATACTATGCAACATTTTTCAGTTAATTAATGTGTTCCATACCGTTTTGGATAATTAAATGAGTCATTTCAGGTCGAACAAAGGTTTTCTCGGCCGCCCTGGGGGTCTGTGGGGGAAATACCGCACTTGCAATGCAAGAGCCCTCGGCTTGCACACACAGAAGTCTCGCTTTACAGCGAGAACTCCATGTGTTTTTGCCCTGCCATTCACTATATGCACGCGCGAAAGCAACAACAAAGAACCGCGTGTTAACGTCAAATAAACATGCAAGCATATCGAGTTTTATTTTGATTATTATTATTATTATTATTATTATTTGTTTGTTTGTTTTTATGTTGGCGAGACGCTACCGCGGCGGCCGCGGCGAGGTGGCGGCCGCGGCTGCGGCTTGGCGAGGCGGCGGCTGCGGCTTGGCTAGGCGGCGGCGGTAGCGTCTCGCCAACATAAAAAAAAAAAAATAATAATAATAATAATAATAATAATAATAATAAAACTGGCGAGGCGGCGGCGGCGGCAGCCGCGGCTTGGCGAGGCGGCGGCTTGGCGAGGCGGCCGCCGCGGCCGCCTCGCCAAGATAGCGCTGGGGGAAGCTTGATGTTCATACCTTCACTGTGTTAGTCATTGTTTGTACTGCCGTTTTTTCCACTTTTCGTTGCGTTCGCCTGTCTGCTAAGCTCCAAACAACCGCGCCTGTCTTGACGGCAAAACCAGAACAGCTGAGCATCTTTACGACAGTGCACTTTTACTTTCGCCCTCTGGGGGGAGCCTCGCTGGAAAATCAACCCCGGTTGCATAGTACACCTTTAAAGTTGTCTATGAAGGTTACTGTTGTTTGTTTGCATGTTTTTTTCGGCTATTTGTTTAGCATCAGAACTCTGGAAAAAATCTCGTCTCCACAATTAACGGGCGCGTGAGGGCCGCTGAGAAACAGCTTGACATTAGGGCCATCAACTAGATTTAGCAGACGAATGTAATCCTCTTTCAATACTTCTGATTTTCTCTGGGTGGCGTCGCCCAGGGCTTCAGCTTGTATTATGAGGTTTTCCAGGGTCGGGCGTTCTTTCAAGATCCTTGGAAGGATGTCTGATATATCAGACACTAGGCCACAGTTCAAAGAGTTATCCATCAACACCTCTGTGTTTTTCTTTTTACAGAAATGTTTAATCCCACTTAAAGGTCCATTGCATAAAATCAGGGTCCTTGGCCCTGTGGCATGTTTTTTCTCTGGAAGCTTAGAGTGAAGATTGTTGACATACCTTTGATTGTTGTCGTGATCCTCCTGGTTTACATCTTGGAGAGGAGCAAATCTGTTTAGTAACGGAATTCCAACATTTCCAGCAGGTTTACTCCTATCAGTTGTTATGTATAGGCGGCAGCAGAGTTTAGCCTCTAGGATAAATAAATCTTATAATCTATTATATTTTTGAGTCTAACACCAGTCAGTTGTGAAAGTTCTGAAATCTAAATGCCAGAAATATTTCTTTATCAGAACTGTTTTCTTATTTTAAGTCTGTTAGAATTACTCAAATTATTTCTATTTGCTAAATGTCAGAATGATGAAAGAATGATTTTTGATAATCATTTATTGCTAACTTCATATTCAGAAGTTTACATACACTAAGATCACTTATAGCTTTAAAATATCTGGGAACACCCAGATGATGATGTCATGTCTTTGGAAGCTTCTTATTGGTTTATTGACAACATTTGAGTTGATTTGAGACACCTGTGGATGTTATAAAGACACCTAAGACACTCTTTGTAAAATATAATGGAAAAGTCACAAGAAATCAGCCAATATATCAGGAAGAGAATTGTGTACTTGTTCAAGTCTGGTTTATCCTAGGGTGTAATTTCTAAATGTCCGTTTCAAGCCTTCGCTGGGTCTATATTTTTGCAGGGGAAAAAAGTAAGAAGACACATGATTGTCTGTTAGCAGGCAGGCTCTGATCTTTGTTGAATTTACAATGCTTATTTTTATTTACTTCTCAGTCTATTTTTGTATTAGAAACAAAGGATTTTAAATTACTGTCATTCTAATGTGGAGCTTTGTTTTTACCCTGTTATAGCAGTTTTGAGCAACTGAAATAAATGCAGCGTCTTTCATGCCATTGTTACCCATCTCCTTTTAACTGCTTAATAGACAACCTTTACTACCAAAGAATAAACTTATTTCAGCAACGAACACATGGTAGCAGCTCCTTCTGCTAGTGAACTTCAAGAATTAGGGTTAAAACTGGAATCAGTGCATCAACATATGCCGATGGGACGTTCTTCATTTACAAAACAAAACTAAATACATTTCAATGTGACTTTTTATTTGAGAGAACCACACCTGAAGGCGCCACATTCATCTGATCAAGCAATTAAACTGAATTTTAAACACCATGGGACTGTCTAGAGACCAGCTTTCCATGCAGACTCAAGAGATGTTCTGATGTTCTGAATGGACCAGAGAACTCCAGAACCAATCGGGTTTTAATCATTAGCTGTAACGTTCCTGGCAATGGGGCTGCTAATTGCTGTCACCTGTTCTGGCTCCACCCCACCAGCATAAAGGTTCCGTCCCTCTCAGCCTCCAGTGCCAGAACGTCTCGAGCCATCTCGGTGAGAACTTCCAGCCTTCTTGAAAACCTGTCTGTCTGTCTGTCCGAAGCCCGACCTGTCTTTGCCCTGTTTTTTGAGCCAGCCTTGCCCCACTTTGGATTTTGTCTGCCCGCCAGAGTTCTGCCTGTCAGCCTCTGGACCTTGGACTGCCTACCCGTGTTCTGACCCAAACCAGCTCGTGAGTACCGGAGATTGCCTGCCCCTTTAACTGTCTCTTCTTTTGGATTCTGACTTGGACCTGGACCTGGAACCTCCTTTTGGATTCGCCCTCGGAAACCTCTGCCTGACCAATTGACCTCCCGCTATCGGATCCGGACTGCACTAGGACATACGGCCTTGGATTATCCCAGCACGGACTCTGCCGAACTCAGGAACCAAGAGTAGCTCCGACGAGCCTGCCCACGACCAGGTTAGTGATCTAGCTTCTAGTCCACAGTTCTATCTGGCTCTGCTGATCACTAACCTGCCGTCTCACCTTCAGGAGCTGCCAGCCGGTGAGCGTGAGCTGCACACAGCGAGAGCCGTGCAAACCCCTCCTTTTCATAAACAACATCAAAGCGTCACTGACCTGTTTTCAGGTTGTCTTTTGGGTCCATCCAAATTCATAACATTAACACAGACATTATTGACCTCCTCAGCCTTATTGCTGACCAGCAGACAGGGATGACTGAGTCAAGTCTCTGCAGGAACCAGACCAAGCCGGATCTGTGTGTCTGGTGGATCCACAGACCTCCAGAGGAAAAAACTGTCCCAAAACGTAAAGCTTCCACATCTGTGCTTGAATGTGGGAAAGGTGCTCTTCAATTCATATTCATGCAAGTAGAAAAAAACCCAGCTTTGACTATACTGTTATCTTTGCTGTGTTAAGGCTCCACCAGAGGGCGCAAATGTGACAGATTATGAATGTCTACAAGAATAATAAAATCCCCAAATCTAAAGAAAACTAACAAAACAAAAGTGTAGTGCTGTGTCCATTCAAATAAACCAAAAGTCAATTGTAAATAACTGTAAACATAATCCCCAACTACAGCAGCTAGAGATCAGAACAAGGCGTGTTACCCTTCTGCGTACAAATAATCTGTGTACGTATGTATGTGTGTGTGTGTGTGTGTGAGAGAGAGAGAGAGAGAGAGAGAGAGAGAGAGAGAGAGAGAGAGAGAGAGAGAGAGAGAGAGAGAGAGAGAGAGAGAGAGAGAGAGAGAGAGGGGGGGGACTCCTCACCCACCTTTAAACGGGGCTATGGACAACAATTGATGGGAGAAAACTAGTACATCTAAAACTCCACTCCGTGTATTCCAGTCACCAACAACATCTCACTTCACCTCTGCTTTCTCCAAGCAAAAAAACTGAATGGCAGCTAAAAACTGAACACGGTACCGTCAGTCCCACTGACTTCTCACTGGAAGCAGGTCAAATAACTGTAAAACAAGCTCTGAGCCATGTTAAATGACTCCACTAAACAAAGGAATGTTTAGGAGGAACTACATTTTGCTTTACTAGTATGGATGACAAGGTTGCAACCCCTGATTCCCCAGACACAAAATACATCAGAAGATTCCCAACAAAGAAGCGAAAGCTAAGTCAAAGCTACCCTACAGGACAGTCGTTTTCCTCCAATGTCATGTCTGTGCAGTTAGCTGCAAGTTGTCACCCGCAATCGTCCTTTTGGTTAATGGGACGATTTGTTCCGTATTTTGATAAATGTCTGTCACACACATATCAACATTAAGTCTAATAGGTTCTGTGCACAGGGCCTATATGATCAAAATTAAAATCAGGAAATAAGCCCAGCAAAATAATTCTGCCGGGATTTATTCAGGACCCCTCGTTCACACCTGTGCTGCTTTCATGGTTGCCTAGAGACGAACACACCAGTCTGTCTCACGCTCCTTTCAATTACACTCCGATGCGAAAACCCTCTTAACATACAAATGATTTGAGAAGAGGCAAATCCATGAATGAAGAGCATCAGTGAGTCTATGAGCTCATTGGGTTCAGCTGGGTTAACAGTAGTAAAATGATCGGCTGTGACCTAGATGGCATTTCTGGATTTTGTTCGCTTTTTGAATGAAGTAATTATAGATTTATTGGTGTTTGTAGTGGTTTATAAGAGCATTTAGCCAAGATTCAGACATTTCTGTGGATATGTTTGTGTTTTACTATGAGGACTTACAGAGTTTAAAGTTAACATAGGGGTCAAGATGATGCGGTCGCTGTCCGTGGTGCTGAACTGCTTTCGATTTGTGTTGTTTTCTTATGGACCATATATCCTGATGTTTTTGTTGTTGTAATGTTCTTTTGGTTTATACTTCATATCCGTTTGATGGACTTCAAACGACATAGTCACTCTCTGTGGTACCAAAGCTTGTAAGCTCCTCTGTTGCACACATGTGTATGTTGCAAAATTATGTTATAAAAGACCTGGTAGTTTGCCCCGCCCCTGGCCCGGCTCTGATTTGTTCCGCTAGTGGTGCCAGCAAGGACACCTTTGACACCGGTGTTCAGGAGATAAACTCCCCCCTCGCCGTTCATCAGGGTTTTAGGGTGGGGTCGTAGACTAGAGGGTGTCATGGGAGTGGATTGTCACTCCTGTCCCGTCCCACTCCTGGTAAAATTACTCACACTCCCTTTCAAAATGACTCCCGCTCCTGCGCCACTCCCATTCTTGTGTTCATTAAGTTTTCTGGCAATACATTGATCCTGAATTTCTATGAAGGGTCAGTTAAGTTGTTCTTTTTAGTTTTGTAATGGCCAGTTAAAAAAAGGAATAATAATAAATAAAACATAAAAGTAACAAACAAGTAAACAGACCATACCTATATTAGTTGAATAAACACAATGTACAATAATGCCTTTTACTAATTTATTAAGTAATTGTTTCCTATGAACAATAAAGTTACTTTTTTTTCAAATTGCTGGAACTAAAGGAAAATAATTCATAATTCGAACTTTATTTTGTCACTCTGGAGAGATTCACTTCTGCATTTTAACCCATCCTCTTGGGGAGCAGTGGACTGCCACTCTGCTGCACCCGGGGAGCAGTCTGGGGTTAAGGGTCTTGCTCAAGGACCCAGAGGGGCAGTCTGTGGGAGTTAAACTTAGAACATCCGGGACCCGAGCGCCTAAACGCTCAGGCAATGCACTGTTTGCCCATCTTCTATCAGGGAAACGTTTCAGGAACATAAAATCCAAAACTAATAGGCTGATAAACAGCTGTCGCCCCCTGCTGAGAATACTGAGTCTGTACACTTTACAATATCACTGCTGGGAACTCATATTTTTGCAAACTCTCAGCTTATCAGGAATGTTTCATTGCACAGCTTCATGCACAGTTCTGTATATTGAGGTTTAAGAGTATTGCACATAATTTACTGTAGGCAAAGTATCTTGAAAGAATCTTTAAGTGACTAATTCATGCAACAAAGTAAATCACATTTTAAAAAGGACTGACTTTGTGAACTCGTCACAGGTCCTAGCAGACCCTAAAGACTGTTCTGCATGCTTGGTCCTTTCAGTGAGTGGTTGACCAGTGGAGCCAACTGACTGATTTAATCTCTCTGTGTGTTTATCTTTCACTTATTTTCACGAGATTTGAATCATGACACAAATAACAAGAAATGTGGCCTAGTCCAGTCCACTGATGCTTATGTTCTGGGTCCTGATTTCCTCTCTATAGGGAACGGAATCACCACCAAAGGACAGCTTGATTCCCATGAAATCCAGGTGTAGCAGGCACGATCATAGTCTAATGATACCATTACATCTTTCAACATTAACATTTACCCAAGGTAGCCTGGCACGAGTTTGGATTTAAATCTGATTAAGATGGTGTTGTTGTTGTTGTTTTTTTAAAACTATCCATGTTTATTCTTTATTACAGATGACATATGCCCTCTTAGCTGAGCCTTGGAGGAGCAACACAGACATTTGTGTGTCCTCTCAGGAAGGCACATAGGTCTCTATAATATACAGCAAATGTGTACAAACTCACAGGAGTTATAAAGAGGGGAGTAAACACAGAAAAAACCTTGCTAGATTAATTTCTTCACGTTTTAAGAAGGGAACAGATTATTCCTGACAGCCGAAATATTAAGTTCTCTATTGACAGTCCTGGAAACATCTTTTCTCTTTTTAAAAGAGGAAATATATTCTCAACGCTGGAGATAGGCACCAGCAACCCCCGCGACCCCATGAGGGACTAAGCAGGTTAGAAAATGGATGGATGGAATATGTTCTCATAATTTCGTGACATTTTGATAGAGGAATATGTTAAGTACTTAAATAATATGTTTGCTAGAGCTGATTACACAAAACACATTAATGATCACAAATTAGCCACTAGAACTCACTAATCCAGTATTTTGTCATGATTTACATTAGAAATACAAGTTTTACCAGAATAATGAGCTACATTTATCTTTTCAGGAAGCCATTTCCATGTCCAGCAGAATGAGCATCTAATTGTTTTAATTTTGAAAATTATAATCAAACAAATTTAGAAAACAGTGTTTGGCGACTGACTGATATCCGTCAGGTTAAAGCGAACATGTGAAGACTTTGATTCTCTCTAGGACTAAAAAAAACAACACAAAACTATGTAAAAAAAAAAAGCACCACAAGACCAAGTTTACTTTTAGTTTATTGGGTTTTTTAAGTGAACAACTTTGATACGACTGTGTCGTTTTACCAACAAGTCAATGAGAAATCCTGAAGTTTTCAGGACCTCTCCAAGATGGCCGCCGTGACAGTCAATGCGGGGTCTGCTCTTACATGGCTATGCTGTCCACAACCAATCAGCACAGCATATTATACTTTCAATGCTGTTCCCAAAACACTACGGTAAATTAAAATATCAGCTGAGATATTTTTTAAGCATTACATGTACAATAATTTGCTCTTTTTTAAATTAAATTTCAATCTTCGTCAACCCCACTTTGAACATCATTTTAAGGTTTAAAACAGCAGAATGAATAAAAGTCAAATAAATCGTATCAGACATGTTTATGAGCTTCAATCACTGATCAGACAAAGCATAGCTTTTAACCAAAATCAACGAAGAAACATTAGAAAAAAAACAGCGTTGAAAAACAATGACCAAAGAAAAATATTAAAACATAAATCTCACTTGGTGATCAGGCACAGGTTGTTGTGCTCTCGAATCTATCAAAACGTTTTAAATGAATTTAATTTGTGTCACTGGTGAGATCTTGAAAAAGAGTCTCTGAGATCAGAGTTCAGTGGACTGACCCGTTATTCAGTGTTCAGCTGAACATTAAAGTTCTGCTTCCTCAGTTCTGAGTTTGATCCGTTTTGAACATTTTAGGATCTGATCAAATATTTACACTGAAGATGGCCTGACTGATCTACATTTAATTTTAATAAACCGCTGAAGACTGGATTGTTCTGATAACTGGGTGTAAAAATGAAGTGAACTGAAACGTTGATTTCTTTGGCTGTAAAAGGAAACGTTCTTCATTGCAGATAAATCCTGCTCAGCTCTGGAAACGACAAAGGTGGAAAAACTAAAATTAAAATAAAAAAATTGAAAGAAAAGCTTCATAGAGAATCTGAGCACATTTAAGACTTGTTCACACTCCTTTACTTGTTAATACTAGCTTTAGAGTCAGAAATGTATAAATCTGACCGGAGCAGAAAAACACAATCAGGTCATGTTGAAGAACATCTCCACCTTCTATGGCACAAGAACGCTGCAACAGCATCAACAGGAAGAACCACAACAGCACAAAATAGGACACTAGAAGTCCAGTCTTCCTGCCTCCATCCTTGATCCCTCCATCCGCTTTCTGTTCCATCTCTATGGTTGGTAGGAATGATGAGACTATTAAAGTCCTGTTGTAACTTGCAGGGGTTCAACTTCTTATGCTGGAGGTCAGTCAGATCTTGGTGAAGAATATCTCTGCCTTTGAGGGAGCAAGACGACTCCAACAGCAGCACGAAGAATAGAGGCAATAGCTAAAACTATAAAACCAATTATCCAACCAGTCCAGCTCCTTCCATCGTCCTTTGGTTTCTCCTGGTTCCCTGCAGAAGAGAATCAGGAGTTAGTCTGGTCTTTCAGCTAGGAGACGATAGAGAAGCTGCTGTCCCACATCATCTACTGATCTCTGATCTCAGAGCAGCTGCTTCCTCCAGAGTCTCATCAGCATCTCCAGCTCTGTTTCCTCCACCTTTCTATTACGCTCCCTCCTCTGAAGGTCCACTAGATTAAATGTTGTAGACAGCAGCAGACCATAGCAGCAGTTCTTGAAGGTGACCTTGTAGTGCAGCTCTGCAGCTTGTCATGTTGCTTAAAGTGACTAAACAGCTTGATGGTAGAAATCTTTCTCCACCTTTAACAGGATGCTGAGGAAAGTTCTGGAGGAAAACAGACATCTAGACACATTTTCAGGTGTTCAGGTCCAGTGGACCCAGAGCTGATCAAAGGAGTAGATGGGTTTCCTCCTCTGTGTGAGCTCTGAGTGTCTAAACTTAACAATTTTGACAAATGCTCAAAAGTCAGCTCAAAATTTAACCTCCAACACCGACCTGCACATTTTCTCTGTTTCTGTCCCAGCAGCAAACAGAGTGACACAACATGGCTTTGCAGGTTGTTCCTGTTACAGCAGATCAGCACGACCACTAAGATAAGTGTTATGCCAAAAAGCCTGTAATAAATCACAATAAATATCAGTTTGGAATGTTTCAAGCATTAAATAGACAATAACTAATTTTTTTTTATTTTATTCCTCATCTGCAATAGAAATTTAGTTAAAAATCTCTTAGAATTAATTTTAAGTTCCAAAAAATCCCTCAATGATTTTTTCCCTTAGTTAACCCAATATTAATTTCTGTTTATCACAAGAAATGACTTGAATAAAGAAACAACACAAAACATTTTAGGTTTACTTTTTATTTTAGAGAAAGTAAAGACTTAATAAAGCGTGCACAGTATGTTTAGAAAAAAGTAAAGGAATAAAAAGACACAAAATAAACAACTTTGAATCCTATGAAATACATTTATGAGCTTCATTCTTTGATTTATAAAGAAATCAACAGAGAAATATTAAAGTTGCAAAATTTAACTTTGAAAAACATAAAATCTCACATTTTAGTCACAAAAAGGTTCTAGTGACATTTAATCTGTCTAAACTTTTTAAATGCTTTTTATTTGTGTCAGTAGAGAGATGCTGTTTCTGCAGGATGAATGAAAAAAAGTGAATAAACTACACAAAAACTAACTAAATAAATGAATAAACTGACTGACATGTTTTCCATTTAGACCAAACACTTTTATTTATCCACCAGTCAGCTTGTTGAAAGCGTCAGAAAGGTTTTAAGGGATGATTAAGTTTTTACGGTAATGCTGTAATTTGCTGGAGTTCAGCTTCTGGTGCTGGAGGTGGATCAGGTCTGGGAGATGAATACTTCTGCATTCTATGATGTACATAAACAACAAGAAAAACTGAGAGACCAAGTATCAGTCCGTCCTTTATCCCTGCTGAAGAGAACCAGGTGTGTCTTTATAGTCCCTTTATATTTTGTCACAGAGCTGAAGGTTTCTTCCAGCTGGAAATGATGCCTTGATGTTCACTCTTCAGCTGGAGGACGATTTTAAACATTGATTACATCTGCTAGAGGAGGTGATTTCCTGACATTAACGTCCCCGATTTATATAGAGCAGAAAACCAACAGGTGAAACCAAAGCAAGGAATCCAACGAGTCCTACTATGAAACCAACTATCCAGCCAGTACAGCTCCCTCCATCCTCCTTTGGTCCGTCCTTGTTTCCTCCATCCTCCTTTGGTCCGTCCTCCTTGTTTCCTACAGAAGAGAATCAGGAGTTAGTCTGATCTTTCAGCTAGGAGACGATAGAGAAGCTGCTGTCCCACATCATCTACTGATCTCTGATCTCAGAGCAGCTGCTTCCTCCAGAGTCTCATCAGCATCTCCAGCTCTGTTTCCTCCACCTTTCTATTACGCTCCCTCCTCTGAAGGTCCACTAGATTAAATGTTGTAGACAGCAGCAGACCATAGCAGCAGTTCTTGAAGGTGACCTTGTAGTGCAGCTCTGCAGCTTGTCATGTTGCTTAAAGTGACTAAACAGCTTGATGGTAGAAATCTTTCTCCACCTTTAACAGGATCCTGAGGAAAGTTCTGGAGGATTGTTGCTGTTCTGCTCCAGAACAGCAACAATCCTCTGATCCACAAGCTGTTCTCTGAAAGCCAGGAGTCCATCTTGGTGCTGGCCAGGAGCAGATCACATGATGCTGCTCTACATATCTGATGTCTGACTACTGGGGACTGAAATAGACTTTATTCTGCATTGATTTCAGCATCTTTACCTGAAATCAGCTGATTGGTAAATGACTGGAATGACATGGAGACTGATTTTAAACAGAGTCACTGCCAGCCCTCATTTATCTTCTGATTCTCCACATTTGTTTCTATGTCTTCAATAATAAATAAATGTCTTAGAGCACATCAGTAGAACTGTAATAATAGATGATTTTAGCAGCAGCAGCAAAGCAGCATCTGATGCTTCTTGAACTAAATCAAAGCAGCTGGATGACGTTCTACATTTCTGTTGGACTTTCTGGAAGAAAACTGTCAAATTGTTCAGTTCTAGGATGGTTCTGTCAGAAATGAAAACCAGGATTCATTGAAGTCTTTCTGTCCATCTCCATCATCTAACATCTGATCTGTTTCTCTCTTCCATCAACAACCAGGAAGCTGCAGGAGCTTCTGATCCACAAACAGACTCACCTGGTTCAACTCTCAGGTTAATGATGCTGATGGGGTCAGTGTCCAGAATCTTCCTTTCATTATTTCCTCTCTGAACGACTCGACACTCATATGTTCCTGTATCATCAGTCGTCACGTTCTTCATAACCAAAGACACGTCTCCATTCTCCACGTCCAGCAGATCCACCCGGTTCCTAAATGACAGAGACTGACCATCTGGATAAAACTGACTGTCCCTGTACAAAAGAACATATTGATCTGACTCCAGATCAGTTCTGCTCCACTCTACAACTATAACATCTTTGTTCTCAGCTGCTCTACATGTCAGAATGACGTTGTCTCCTGGTTCTGCTGTGATGATTCTCTGACCTGCAGGAGAGAAAACAACACAGAGCTGAAGTTAGAGAGGACCTCTGATTATTCATTATAATATAATGTCTAATCCTGCTTTAGAAACAGAAACATTGGTTGGTTTAAACAACTATAGTTATTTTCTAATTGAATCATTAAAATCTGAAACCAACAAGAACCATTTTCTGTTCCAGACCAGAGAAGAACCAGAAGTCTCTGCTTCCATCTCTGGCTGATTGATCAGAGAATCTCTGATAGAAAGTTTTAGCTCACAAATATCAGAGTTTTGCATAATTATCAACCATCAACACAAAATTTAGGTTACAGTGGAAACCCTGCATCAGATCTTGTTAAACATTGTTTTGTGTTGACATTATGATCCAGAGGAACCAAGGTGTTCTGATTTAAAGTTCTCCCACCAGGAGAACCTCATGTGGACCCATGTGTCCTTTGAGCTTCAGGATAATCAATCAATCAATCAATCAAGATGTATTTATATAGCACTTTACAACAACCAGTAGGTGTCCAAATTAGGAAAATCACAAAATACAAAATTGCTTAACAAAATTAGGAAAATCACAAAATACAATAGAAAGAGGGAACATAGAAAACAATATAATCACAAAAGGTTACAGAGAAACAAAAAAATTGAATTGTCATAAAACTGCTACATATTAAAAGCCAGCCTTAACAGATATGTCTTGAGTTTGGACCTAAAAAGGAGCGAAAATCCAGGGGTAACTTGTTCCAGAGTCTCGGGGCAGCAACTGCAAAAGCCTGATCACCCCACGGTTTATATCTGGGCCTTCTAAAACCAACAGGATAACATCTGAGCAGCTTGTTGGACAAGTCTAATAAATACTCACCTGCAGGAAGACACTCACAATATGTAGTTTGATTGGTGTCCTAATGTCTTAGTTTGTAAGAGATAATTAATCCATACAGGAATAGATACCAAGAAGAACAATTTATCTCCATAATTAACATTTAAAGGAGCAATAAGCGATATTACTCAGCTACATCTACAACCTGAGCCTCAGCCTGGGGGTGGTGCCCACCCTATGGAAGACCTCCTGTGTGGTACCGGTTCCCAAAACGCCGCACGCCAGGGAACCGGCTCACTTCAGACCAGTCACCCTGACCTCCCACCTGATGAAGACCATGGAGCGCCTCATCCTAGCTCACCTACACACCGTGGTGAGCCCCACTCTGGACCCGCTGCAGTTTGCCTACCAGCCCAACATTGGAGTAGAGGATGCCATCATCTACCTGCTGCAGCGGGCGCTAACCCACCTGGAGACCACCGGGAGCGCTGTGAGAGTCATGTTCTTTGACTTCTCCAGCGCTTTCAACACCATCAGACCGGTGCTGCTGAGGGGGAAGCTGGAGGACGCTGGAGTGGAGAAACATCTAGCTGTCTGGACCATGGACTACCTCACTGACCATAGACTACCTCACTGACCGCCCTCAGTACGTGCGGCTGCACGGCTGTCAGTCAGAGGTGGCACTTTGCAGCACCGGGGCCCCCCAGGGCACCGTTCTGTCTCCGTTCCTCTTCACCCTCTACACCTCGGACTTCACCTACAACACAGACAGCTGCCACCTTCAGAAGTTCTCTGACGACTCGGCCATTGTGGGCTGTGTGTCTGAGGGGAACGAGCTGGAGTACCGGTCGGTCATCATGGACTTTGTGGACTGGTGTGAGAAGAACCATCTGTGCTTAAACACCAATAAGACCAAGGAGATGGTGATGGACTTCAGGAGAAGACCCCCACCTCACTCCCCTGTGAACATCCAGGGGCAGGACATAGAAACTGTGGAGAGTTTCAAATACCTGGGTGTTCACGTCAACAATAAGCTGGACTGGACTCATAACACCGACGCCCTGTATAAGAAGGGCCAGAGCCGGCTCCACCTCCTGAGGAGGCTGAGGTCCTTTGGAGTGAGCAGGCCTCTGCTAAAAACCTTCTATGACTCTGTGGTGGCCTCAGCCCTCCTCTACGCTGTCGTCTGCTGGGCTCCTGGCAGCACAGAGCGGGACAGAAAGAGACTGAACAAGCTGGTGAGGAAGGCCACTTCTGTCCTGGGCTGCTCTCTGGACTCAGTGGAGGAAGTGGCTGAGAGGAGGGTGTTGTCCAAGTTCACATCCATCATGGACAACACCTTCCACCCCCTGCACCAGACTGTAGAGGAGCTGAGCAGCTCCTTTAGTGCCAGACTAAAACACCCTGTCTGTAAAAAGGAGCGTTACCGCAGATCATTTATTCCTGCTGCTACCAGATTATACAATGCTGCACTATAACTGTGACCTTAACCGTTATAAGTAACATGCAATAACTAATGTACAATAATATGCAACTCATGTAAATTTAATCTCTGGACTATACATATAACTGTATAACAGTTACAATTACTGTAACAAGTGTTTTGCAGTAACTACGTGCAATAATGTGCTGTGTTTATTATTATTATTATTATTATTATTATTATTATTACTATTATTATTATTATTATTATTGTGTTATATTATTATGTTATAAAGGTCACTCATTCCTGCTGCTACCTGATCATACTCGCTGCTTTATAAGTGTAACTATTAGAGTAACGACTGCAACCATGCACCATAGCTGCAACAATAACTGTAATAACTTATGTGCAATAAGCTATTTAAACAAGGTGCTATAATCCGTGCATTAAGCCTGTGCAATAATCCTGTATAAACTGTATAATAACATATGTGCAATAACATATTTATACATAGGAGTGTACAGAATTGTATATTGTATATAGCTGTATAACTGTATCTAACTGATTCTACTTACCTACTTTGACACCTTCTTCTGACTTTTGACTATTGAGCCGATGGGACAAGTGAATTTCTCCACTGTGAGATCAATAAAGCTTATCTTATCTCTTATCTTATTTCACCACTAGGTGGGGCTAGAGCACTGCCTGCAGATCAAAACAAGGTGTGCATCAAGCCTCTTTCTACCTCAGGGACCACAGACATCATATAAGAGTAGACCCCGCATTGACTGTCGCGACGCAGGAATTACGGCCGCCATCTTGGGGCGGTCGACCTGCTACCCTAACCTGCTGATTCAAGCTGAACTGATGAATGATGCCTCAGAACTGTGCGGCTCATTTTTGTTTGAATCGAGGGACTATTGACGTCAGGGCTTCAGGGATAACTTTTCCCAGGTAAGACGAAAATATATTGTTTATATTTGTGATTAGAATGTGATTTTTCTAATATTAGGTAGAGAGATACATGGATGCTATAAACATTGCCTCTGCTCCATGAAAGCATCAGAGCTTTTGACATTAGTGAATGAATATATATATATATATATATATATATAGTAAATTATTGACTGATTTTAACTTTTGTCCTACTATTGTTGGGTGGGTCTTAGACCTGGTGGATCTTGACAGATCACAGCGTGTCACAGTAAATGGTTCTATGTCATTTGAGGCATTTTCTTCTACTGGTTCTCCTACCGCCTGTGTTGTTTTTCCTCTGCTGTATGTCTTCTACACCAGAGAGGGGTGTGCGAGCTGAAAACTGTTATGGCGGTCTGACCGTGTTTCTTTCCCCACACCATAAAGACGTGTAAATAAACCTTTCCCTCGCAAAGATAAAAATCATAAACTGTGAATTTAATCAATAAATAAAATGTATTGTAATGATCCATATTGGAAGCTGTCCGGTTCTGTTCGTCCTTAAAATAAAGTGTCAGCAGCAAAACCTCGGTCTGGTACTTGGGTGTCTTGACGGAACATTACAGTACTCACACAAAAATGTATCTATCTAAAATAAATCTTCTTCTACGCTTCATATTAACATGAAATATCTGCATTGTGCTGTAGATGCCCACCTGGCTCATGGCCTCTGCTTCAATCATTCTCGCAAATATGCTCAATTGGCTGAAATCAGGGAAACTATCAGGGAGCTCAGACATCTAAGGTGATTAAGGAGGAGCGGAAGAGAGAGAGAGACAGGATTTAGAATTGCAATGGATCCGGGAGACGAAAACGAGCAAGAATCAAAAAATGTTTCTTTCTCTCACCTGACGTTACGTCGTTTATGTCAGCAGAGGAAAAATGTAATTCGGGCCGAAGGTTTTATTTACGAGATTAAATTGAGTGACTTGGTCTCTCTGATGCGGATATAACAAGCCCACACTGCTTTTGGGGGAGGTGTGGGGGGGGGGGGGTGATAGAGGCGGTTTCTTGACTCTTTTCACCACTGATCTCTATTATAGACCAGTTCACGCGTGATGTCATGCGTGACGTCAGCGCTACATCCCGCGTAGGCAAAAGCAGAACTGTTCCCGTCTACTATCATTACAAAACGGGTGATTTAGAGCGTATTTTTAGTTAGTTTATTTTTGGAATCTAAACAATGCCTACCACTTGTTGTGCTGCTGGTTGCACACAGAGGCATTCCAAATCGTCGGATGTACGTTTCTGTCGTTTCCCGAACGACGAGGAAAGAAGAACGAAATTGATCATTTCAATGAAAAGGATGCAGGCAGACAATCTCAATGGACTGGGGGATCCATCATACCACGACAGAATGTGCTGTCTACATTTCATCTCCGGTAAATACAACTTAATTTTGCACTGGTCATTGTTCTACTTAAATAGCGGCGGAGGGGAGGTGGCGATCGCTAGACGGAGCCGGGAGAAGCAGAGTCGATTCGCTGCAGCAGCAGCAGCACGCCGCATCATTTTAGTTTTCTTTGTGCAATCAGTGTGCAATAATGTGCTCCAGACAGCGGCTGCATTACACCCCTGTTTACGCTGCAACGTTGCCGACACCCCCACCAATTTTAATAAGACAAAAACACCAAAATAATCCGTAGTGAACTATGTTTTTTTAACCTACCGGGCGGGTCTTCCTCTCTGCTGAGGCGCTGTGTGTCAGACACAAACATGTCTGAACATCCATCCATCCATTTTCTGACCCGCTTAATCCCTCATGGCGTCGCGGGGGTTGCTGTCTATGTCCCGATATGAAATAATTGTAGCCGTCCAGTGGTTTCAGGGGCTGGCCTGCCGTGTTTATAAGGCAGCTGTATATGTCGCGGTACGGAACACTTGGCAACATTTCACAGACTCGCTCCGTCCCTTCAGGCTTTTGCTGTGTGGATCTGGCAACCTGATACCATCAACCATCAACTTAGTCTTAAAACGATCTTGTGATACGTTATCTAAAGAACAAAAATACGTCGAGAACTCGTCGTTTCCTTCTTTTGCGTCCGCCTTTGTGTTCGCCTTTTGCCAACCAGTCCGGCGCGCATGCGCGAAAAACCCGGATCAAAACAATAACAATGAACTGGTCTATACACAGGAGTGCTAATCGCCCGCTGTTAGAACGAGTCGCTTTGAAGCCACCAGCCGCCATATTGGTACTCCCTATTTTCCCCCAGTAACTAGGGAATATGTGCGCTACAGCATCGAATAACGAGGATTTTCTCATGTTCAGGGGGAGCTTAAAACTTTAAAAATGTCAAATGGCATACACTTTTATTTTATGTACTAAAAGTATCAACTACTGAGAAAGTCATGTACTGAAAATAATTAGCATTTTATTTATTAAAAAAAAAAATAAAAAAAAAATATATATATATATATATATATATAACATTTGTAAATATATAAATAACAATATACAAAACATATATTTACATATATGTATACATATATATACATATATACATTTACACATATACACACATATATATATATATATATATATATATATATATATATATATATATATATATATATATATATATATATATAATATGAATAACATGTAAAATATTTCAGTACCTAATTTCCTAGTAGTTGATAGTGTTAGTACATCCACTGACTGTAGCATTACCTGTGAAACGTTTCCACACAGCCAGAAAACTGCTTGTTGTTGATACCAAATCCTATGGGATTCTGTGAGAGTAGGGAGTAGCAAGATGGCGGCCAGTGACTTCAGTTTTTCGGGCAAATACACTCCAGTGTATAATAGAGATCAGGGCTTTTCACACACAGAGCTTTAATACTTCTCATCGTGACTCAGACATGCGCAGTTCATTTTAAAGAGACAGGTGTGTTGCTGTGGGCGTGTTTTACCTGCTGGATGTAACCGCTGTGAAACAATCAGAAAATAACGTTTTATTTCTCTGATTAATAACATATTTATGGCGCGTCCTGTTATTGTTACTCTGTGTACCGGTTTTCTCTCTGGCTCGCTCGTCATCGGACACAAATCAAATCAATCTTCTTCGCGTTTGTTTTCTGCCGCGTAAATTCTGAATCAGCCTCAGATTTAGAAGCTGCTACATGAAATAAATGAAGCGTAAACACGCACACAGGTAGATGATCAGAGTTTAGTTTCAGGTTGTGGAGGTGTGGCCGATCTGAGCGTCTCTTTCTCTCTCTGGATTCACGCTGAGCCACTGATGCACCTGAAAACCCTCAGGATTCTGCTGTGGATGTTGTGCGTAACTTTATTGCAGTTAAATTCAAATTATGTTATAATTTTATTTACATAACCTTTGTTATGATGGTTGAGTTGTAACTACAACTGCATTTCTTTTTTGAAGATTGGGGGTGCGTCAACCCGCTTGGGGGTGCCCGGCGAAACAAGTTTGGGAACCCCTGGTCTATGTCTTCTTGTCCCACCTAGCTGTAAGGAGACTTTCTCTAAGGGGACACAATAAACCATACTTGACTTTAAAGGAGCCAATTTGTGACAATACTGTGTACTAATGTGGTTATTAAACATTTTTCAGGGAGACTGGGTTACCTGCGTCATACAGTTTAAGCAATTCAGATCAGAGTCACCTTATCTCCATTTAAAGCTACAGCTCACATTCATTTTCTACTATCTCAATTAATTTTACTAATTTTGTCTCATTCAAAAACTTTAAAGGCTGCCAACATTTACTGACCTTGGTGAGTCTTGCAGCACAGCAGTGATGTCAGAACTGAGGAAAAAAGAAAGACAGGTTATAGTTCAGGTTTGATTTTCACAAAGACATCAGACCCATAAACAGAGTTTCTGCATGTAGATGTTCACCAACAGCTTCCTGTTCATTTCACACCAAAGACAGACACATTCAGGCATGGACTGGTAATCGGGCGTACCGGGCATTTTCCCGGTGGGCCGACGTGCTGTTTGGGCCGGCAGACCCGACATGTATATTAATAATATGTATTATTATTATTATTATTAATAATAAAAAAAATTATATATATATATGTCGGCCTCGTTATATTTGTATAATGCATGAAGAAAAATAAAATCAGCAGCGCAAGAGTCTGTTCCGATCATCCGGCCCTTACCACAGGCTACTGCAGCCCATTGGTTATCATCCCTGACAGTCTAAAGGGCTAGGCCAATCATAAAGTAGAAAAACACCTTCACGCTCCATGTGGAACTTTGTGCAGCGGTGTTCACGGATAAGAAACGCAAGGGAGGCGCAGAGAAACTGCGCGAAAAAAGAAACGAGTTCTTCAAACGGACGCTGCGAAATGTGTCAAACTGACTGACATGTTCCCAACAGCAGGCCTTCATCTGCTCCGGTGTCTGATGTAAAATATGGTGGTGGTGGTTGTAGTCAGTGACGTGCGGTAGGGTTCATAGCTGGTGAGGCACTGACGTCATCAGAGTCAGATTTACACTCTACAGAGTAGACTCGTTGCAAAGTGCTGAAAGAGACTGATTGAGCCAAATAAATTCACCAAGAGACATGGAAAAAATATTGATTCTTTGATGAAAAAATAAAACTAAATTATTTGTCATTTGACTGGTAACAGTTTATGAGTTATGATGGATTTCTGCATTTGTGACACATTCTAAAACTATAACCCACACTATGCACATTTTATCACAAAAGCAAAACATGAATAAGTATCGCTGTCTTACCTCTACTTATAAATTATGTCCATGCAGCGCTCTTTCTGAACAAAAATATCATCATTTTCCGGTAAAAACTCTTTATCTTCTTCAGATTTAAAACTCTCTTAGTCTCAGTGGAGCTCACTGCCAGGGAGGAAAGCCTTCCTTCATCAATCCTGTTCCAGCTGTATGTTTAGATTCTTTTTAGTGCTTTACTTGTTCAACAAAACTCGCTAATAAAACATCCATAACTTGCTGTGACTACTATTTGGGGATCACGAGCGGTGCTCCTTGAGCGCCCCCTGCCTAGAGGCCAAGGAACTGCCGGCCTCACCTACAACCAGCTCTTTGCCTTTTATGATCGCGCGCAGCAGCACGAAAACATGTTACCTGCACACCGTTTGATGCCCAAAACACAATTCGTAATCCACATATATTAAATTGTGGAAAATCAGTTCATAATTGTTTGAACAATTGAATTTATGATATAGAGACAGGAAGATGCATCACAGAATGGAAGCCAGCGCAGTTAACATGGGATTGCGCAATCCCAGGGGAGGCCAAGTTCGCTGCTGCCTCACCGGCTTCGCTATCAAGCACCACCAAGGATTTACATGAAAAATAGAGAAAAGTCTGCGATTTTAAAGAAAATATGATCAAAAATGAGGAAATTACATAAATAAAATACTTATTACCAATGACTGAGTGAATCAAAATGTATATTATGTTATTATATATTTTCTTTCTTTCCATAATGACAAGTGAGGCCTGGCTGAGTTTACATTTTACAGTGTTAATAAATTAAGATTTTGGAAGTATTTTAAGTGTCCACTGTCACTAATTTCCATTAACCTGGCCTCAAGGTATTGCACAGTTGGTATTGCACAGTTGGTATACACATTCAGTACACAAAAAAAAAAAAAAAAAAAAAGAAATGTGGTGGGCCAGTCTAATCCAAAATGCCAGGGCCGATTTTTTGTCCCAGTCCACCCCTGGACACATTATCTGCTTTTAAACTGTTGGCTGTTATTAAATCATAACCCTGACTTATAAAAATACATTTTACTTACCCAGCAGACACAGTAAGGATGTTTTCATCATCATCTTGAAACAATCCTTTCAACCTGCAATGAATTGGTTTCCTCTGTAATGAGCCTCTTATCTTTGTCTGTAGACACTCCTGCTGTGGTTTCCTCTGGCTGCCACCTAAGCAGCATCCCTGTCTGTCTACCTTCACATGGGGTACATAAAGCAGAGAGATTTTAACATAAAAGCATTAAAACAATACCAACAGGTGCTTTGCCTAGAAAGATGCATACACTGAATAGAAAGTGATCAGTGGATTTGTGTGTCCATCATGGTCAGCAGACCAGAGTTAATCCAGAACCAGCACATGAACACATGGACTGAAGGTTGCAAAACTCAGACTGTGTGCGTGAGAGTTGTGTAGCTAAGAGGAAGTGGCTCAGTTTTGCTTGAGCAGATCTCTGCAGTATTTTCTGCTGCCACAGAGACTGTGGTAGGAAACCTGATTCTGCAGTGCCAGCTGTTTCTGTACACATTAGATTTTCTGTTGGGTTCTTTGTTGTTTTATTTCTGCTCTCCCCCTTCATGTGCTTTTAATGTGGCTATAGCTGCTCCCAATGTAGAAATATTTTAAATATCTTTTTTTGCCTCACAATGCTAATTTCTGACAGTAACTCTCTTGATTTTCACTTTTCTTTCTCTTCCTTTCAGCAAACAAAGGAAATGATAAGACAGCCTCAGCTGTTCTGATGAACACTGAGTTTGACCAACATCAGCTGGCGCCTCAGTTCAGACCAGAACCGGACTGATCTGCAGGAACCATTAACTTTCTGGACCAACTTTACATGAAAGTGGAGGACCAGCAGCTTCTGACTGATGCTCAGCTGCTGCAGGTCTGTCTGGGTGATAAACAGCAGGGGGCGCTCTAACATGGTCTGTCTCAGAAAAAAAAGAAGTAACAACCAAACTTATTTACTTTTTAAGCTTTGGGCTTCATCCGGATATCCTCAATCACAGCACCCAGCTCCTCTTCCTTGGCCTTTCATGTGTTGTGCCCGGAAAGCTGCTGGACCAGACTCTGTCTCTCCATCCACCTTGAAGCACTGTGCTGATCAGCTGTCTCCAGTGTTCACAGACATTTTTATCAACTCACTGGCGACATGTCATGTACCTGCCTGCTTCAAACCCTCCACTATCATCCCTGTTTCCAAGAAGCCAAGGACCACAGGACAGACAGAACTCTGTTCTGTCTCTCTTCGAGGTCGGTCGTGTTTTTCTCCCCTCTCCAGCTTTCACCCCCCCCCCCCCTCTCCTGCTTCTGCTGCTATGTCTTGTCTTTCTGAGCACTTTCTGCACTTTCTTCATATCAACCGAACTCTGAAAAACATGGATCTGGTAAGCTGGTCTCTCAATGCTATTGATCAAATTTTTTCGATGGGTAGGCAATGAAAGGGGGACCCGTTTGGTCTTGATTTGACTCATTTTGTGGGATACACCCTATATTCTTGGATGGAAAACGGTGTGTCTTTCGACTTTGTCATTCCTGGACGTTTGAAACGTTTACATGTTTGGATTCAGGATACTTGGATTTCTACTTATTGGACTTGGTGGATTTTTGATGTATCAGCAAACACAGCAGATGTCGGTAGCCATTTGGCCTTGATCAGGCTGCCGGCTGCATGACGCGCTCACTAAGGCGGTGAACGGACAGTTCTGGAAGGTGGAGGAGCAGAGCCGAAAAGCTGGATGTGCTGGAACGCAGACTGGCTTCGGTGTTTGAACTCAAGGGGAGATGGGATAAAATCTGGAGGTGAAGCGCGGAAAAGCCCAACAATTTGGAAAATTGGATTTCATCATTTGGAGCCAGCAAAAGACTTAAAGCTGACAGGAAAGTCAGGGCAGCTGTATCATAACAAATAACATATTTGGATTATGCCCTCCCTATCTCTACTCCTGGATTGTTATGGCGGAGAGTGCTCAGAACTCTCCCCCGCTCCCTCCTCCCCCGCTGACATCTGCGGATGCTTTTGCTGAACTGTGGGCCGGCTGATAACATCAAGGACAATGGCCTCTGGAGAGTGTTCACGGAAATATAAACACTTTCACCCAAACAGACACACATAACTGATGCTCATATAAACTGATGAACTTACACGCGACTAGTCTCAAATGTTTACCTTCTGCTATATGTGTCTCGTCTTATTTTTGCTTTTTGTGCATGAGGCTTTTGATATCTGAAACTGTATCCTGTTATAGGATAAAGTATTAGGTATGTTTTTTACCCTCCCACCTTCCTTTTTGTTGCCTCTATCTTTTCACAGAGTAATGGCAGCGCCATGTGGGCACCGTGTAAGGCGGTTCCTTGGCAGCAAGGCCTGAGTAAATCGTCTCCCCCTGAAATGTTTGTGATGTTTGTTATGTTATGGTGGTTGTACTGAAACAGCAATTTCCCTCTGGGATTATTAAAGTATTTCTGATTCTGACTTAATGACTTTAGACCCGTCGCTCTGACCTCTGTGGTTATGAAGTCCTTTGAGCGCCTTGTGCTTTCACACCTTAAAGAAATCACTGATCCCCTCCTGGACCCCCTACAGTTTGCCTACAGAGCCAACAGGTCTGGATCACAGGAAGTCTGTAATCCACCTGCAGGTTGATTACAGACATCCTGTCGGACATGAAGCAGCACGTGAAGCTGGGAAAACATGACTCTGACTCACAGCTCATCAGCACTGGTTCCCCCCAGGGCTGTGTTCTTTCTCCTCTGCTCTTCTCCCTGTACACCAACAGCTGCACCTCCAGTCATCAGTCTGTCAAGCTCCTGAAGTTCTGGACGACACCACTCTCATGGGACTTATCTCTGATGGTGACGAGTCCGCCTACAGGTGGGAGGCTGACCATCTGGTGACCTGGTGCAGGGAGAACAACCTGGAGCTCAACGCTCTAAAAACAGTTATATTCGTAATATCAACATTTAACCCTATGTATATCATGTCATGTCATCCCCCATGGTCTGTTAACCACTTGGGGGGGGGGGGGTACCTCTATATCAGATTTTGTTGAAAATTTGTCGAACATCATGCACACTTCACGTAATCAACCAATAACCAATAAAAACAGAAATCGTTCCCGCGTCATTTCATGCGCTCTGGGATTGTGAAAAGATACTGAAGAGTCAGAGGCTGAGGGGGAAAATGAATGCGCTCTGTGCTTATTAAAGCTTTGAAAAACAAACGATGACTGAGATGCTGAGGAAAAGAAAGACTATTTTAAACAGGAAGAAATACTTTATGAAGTAATTGTCAACTCCCCAGGTTTTTGTTAGTAGCTGCAGTTTTCCAAGGAAGCTTCAGATGGAGGCCTTGGAATGGACCAGTGTCACTCTGTCTCCCTGGAGCTTCAATCTGACCTCGTTCATTTTCCCAAAGAAGTCTTAGGGGTATAAAATGTGATAGTGACAGGACCACAGCTGGTCCTTCAAGGATGCGTCAGCCTGGTCAAGAAATTCAATGACTGAATGGAAAAGCTGCATAGCCTGGCCAAACAGTTTCCCTTTGACAGCCAGCACACCTCTGTGTGGAGCAGCAGGAGCTTCAAGGTCTCATCATTTTCCCCACACAGATGTCTGAAGAGCCAATCATTAAGCAGATGTGCTTTTATTTTGTTGATCGCCTTGACCGCAACGTCCAAGGACTGATGGAGTGACAGGGAAACCTTTTTGGCCTTCAAGTTGTGATGGTGCAGTATGCAGGGCACTGTTAACACCCGGGGGCTTGCTGCTTCAGCAGGGTGGCGAATCCCCGTTATCTGCCGAATATAGCTGACGCTCCATCCATGGCGAAGGTGATGATGTTCATCTCTGGGATGCCCCTCTGCTGCAGGAACTTAGTCAGGGTGTCGAAGGTCGTGTCTGAGGTCATGTATTCCCTGGAAATTAAATCATCCACCAGGGCCCTCCTGGACACATAACGAACCTATACCATCAGGGGGACATCATTGTCGGCTGTAGAGGTCTCATCCTGTTGGACACTGACGGGACAGCAGCGGAACTTTATGCACAGCTGTTCCTCCGTGTCTGTTGACATCTCCAATAAGCGCCGGGCCTCATTGTCATTACTGAGCGGGATGGCCTTGGTGATGGACGGTGGAGATCACCTCCTTTATTGCAGAAATAACAAGAGACTCCCCCACATGGAAGGATAAATCGGCCTTCACAATGAGTAGTGATGTTATCAGAGGCCACCGACCCTTTCTCTGTCTGGTTGACACTCCGCGCGAACATGCTGTTGATTGTAGGGCGCCTTAAATGATGGTGACTGATGATGACTTAAGAATGATCTCACCCTTAATACTATACAAATGCTGAAATTGACAAATACACAATGGTCCATCAACAAGTTAAACAACCTGTTGAACCTGTGCAGAGAGGCAGAGAGGAACCTAATGTGACGGGGGAAGGTGGTGTGGCACAACACAAGGAAGCATTGAGAAATTTTTACAAAAGACTTCTTGAATGTGATGTTATACAACTGTGAATTGTATTAAGAATTGCTACCTCTCAGTTAATCCATTTCAACTTGTTTTATTTTGATTTATTTTCTTTTGCATGTTCTTTGGGTAGCGAGTAGTGTTTCCTATCATTTTATTAAATTAGAATAATTACTGTAACAGGGAATGCAGGTGGAGGCCCCCATGGTGTCCTGGATTGTTGATTACCTGACGGGCAGACCACAGTATGTACGCCTACAGAACTGTGTGTCTGACAGGGTGGTCAGCAACACTGGGGCCTCTCAGGGGACTGTCCTCTCCCCCTTCCTCTTCACCCTTTTCACCTCAGACTTCAACTATTGCACTGAGTCCTGCCACCTTCAGAAGTTTTCAGATGACTCAGCAATAGTTGGTTGCATTTAAAAGGGTGGTGAGAGTGAATATAGGACTGTGGTGGGCAACTTTGTCACTTGGAGTGAGCTGAACCATCTGCAGTGACAAAGACTAAGGAGCTAATAGTGGGTTTGAGGAGGACAAAAACACCTGTGACCCCTGTTTCCAATCCAGGGGGTCCCTGTAGACACTGTGGAGGAGTATAAGTACTTGGGAGTGTACTTTAACAATAAGCTGGACTGGACCAGGAACACCGAGGCAGTCTACAAAAAGGGTCAAAGCCGACTCTTTTTCCTGAGGAGGCTGAGGTCCTTTAACATCCGTGGGACGATGCTGAGGATGTTTTATGAGTCTGTTGTTGCCGGCACGCTCTTCTTTGCTGTCTGGCTGTGGGCTGCCAACAACAACAGACTGAACAAACTGATCAGGAGGGTCGGTGATGTTGTGGGGGAGGAGCTGGACACTCTGACGACTGTGGCAGAGAGGAGGATGCTGTCCAGGCATCTTAGACAATGTCTCACACCCTCTCCACGACACACTGGCCCAGCAGAGGAGCTCTTTGAGCAGAAGACTCCTCTCACCCAGATGCACCACAGAGCGCCACAGGAAATCATTCCTGCCTGTGGTCATCAATCTTTACAACACCCCCCCTCTGTAACTGACATTTATTCACTCTCTGCACTGTTCTTGCACAAGTCACTATTCACTTTACTTGGATCTATAGTTAAACATATGTATAAATATATACATGTATATATATATTGACTTATATATGTATATATTTATATTACTTTGTTTGGAATGTTGTAAATTGTTACGACCCAAACTCGTCTAAGGGGACGGGGAAGTAACATTTAGAGCCAACACAAAAGAGAGTATGAAAAAATGTAACAATTTATTGTTAAGTTGGCTGTAGGAACAAAAATGATGGAAACAATAAGTACACTACCGAAAAGGACAGGACATGATCTAATAACAAAAGAAACCCAAAGAAGACTTAAGGCCACAAGAACTAATGTGTTGATGCTGGAAACAGCATCAACACTAAAATAAACCACTAGACAGAACATCCAACTAGTAACACAACCAGGAATTGAGAGGCTAGAACAGAGTGCCACGGCAAATTGCCAAACTAGTGACACAGCCTTCAATAGTCAGGTTAACAAAGTGTCACAAAAAACAGGAAACGAGTAACACAACCATCATTGTCAGGTTCAGAGTGTCACGGCAAATTGCCAAACGAGTGACACAACCTGCAATTATCTGGTTAGCAGATTGTTACAGAAAAACATCACAACAAAAAAACCACAACCGGCACTGTGGCAAGCTGCTCTAGAACACAGCTGCCCTGATTGCGTGGGAGAGCTGAGTTTAAATAAGGAGGGCTCTCCACGGATTGGTGAGGCAATCAGGCGAGTGTCCAATCCAGAATGAGGATGATGACAGAAGGAAGTGGCTGAAGATAAACCAGGAAGAGACTTCAGGAGGTCTGTAAGTTTCCACAGTGGCCTCAGCAGGCAGGAAGCTGCAACTACACCTGCAAACAAGTACTTAAAAAGAAAAGCAAAACAGACAAAAAGGCCACTGGCTGTAACATAAATATATATATAAAAATGTTTGTATATCTGGAGCGTGTAACAAAAGTAATTTCCCTCTGGAATTATTAAAGTATGTGTGATTCTGATTCTGATTATTTGGTTTAATAAATAATAACATGTGAAATAGTAATTGTTTGTGGTTATTTTGGTCAAGAAATTGAATGCTCTCTAAGAGCTAAAGAAGTACCTCCTTTTGAGTTAACAATTGAATTAACTGAGACATTTTCATTGGTTTGCGATAAAGAAGCAAGGGTTAAAACTCCAATTGCAGTTATTATTTGAGTTATCAACATTTGCAGGATAAGTCTAATCGGTCAACAACCGGTCAGATCACACTTTTCCAGCAGAAATAAGTTCATAGCGGCTAATTAATAAATGCATTGTTAGTGTTAATCATTACAGGCTTATAGCCCTGGGATCACAACCATTTGAATTATATTTGTTATAGCTACCATTTGAGTTTGAATTATCTATTATTAAATTATGATAGCAAATTATAATTAATAATAATAGTCATAATCAAACAGGTTTCTGGCATAACACCCCGTTCTTCCTGCCTGGAACTCCAGAGGAGAGAGGGGACTGGGACAAGCCTCACAGCAGGGATGCTGCCATGAGCAATGCCCTGCCAGCCACACAGTCAAAGACTCTTTCACTTTGGCTGGGACACCTTGGAGAAACAGCTGGCTGGGGAAGCCAGTCACACAAGCTAGCTACCATGGGGCCTAATGAGGCATGAAAGACCTGCAGGCTGAGTAAATATGTGTCTGAAACTCAGTTCCTGCTGGCATTGGAGAAACTGGCAGCCGATTAAAAAAGTCTCTCACTTCTGCTTAAAACAGATGCTGAAGTAATTCAATCCGTCTATGCCAGCTTTGTTTTGCTTCCTCAACGGACTCCAAACGAAAAAATGAAAAGCCAGCAAAGGACCCACTTTCCCGAGCTGAGGGAAAAAATCTGCTGAAATCGCCTGCTGCATGCCGGGGACTTGGCTGCAACCGGGCCAGAGACCGCTGCGGAGCCTCCGACCAGGCATCCTCTCCGACCACATTTCGGCTAGCTGACGGCCACATGTCTGCTGCTGCTAAGCCACTAGCCACTGCTGGAAGAACCTTGTATTCCCTGCTCTTCCAATGCTCTCTTCCTTGGATGGCCAAAGTGGACCGAGCTCACACGAGGCACCGACGGGTTCGGCAGAGAGGCCACAAGGAAAGTTTCACGGTGATTTGGAAATGTTTGTGTAATACGTACATGGTGTTCTTAAACACAAAGAGCTAACGGACGTAGCTCATGCTAGCATTCTGTACCATGTCATTGCCGATGTAGGGAAATGTGACATTGATTGGCTTATAGAGAATACCCCACATAAGATCTCTTACGAGCTGAATTTATGGTATAGGGATAGAACAAATTGTTATGTTTGTATGTCAATGTTAGTAAAAACCCTCATGTTATTCCTAAACACTATTTGAAAACTTCAGTGGTATTTCCAGACATTCTACAATCAGCTTTAGGTCCTGTGTATCTCAATCAAACTATCAAAAGATTAATGAGTTTATCTCAGTCTGCTTCCACAGAACACAGGAATAAATTTGACTAATTTCCTGAGAATAAAAATGACTGATAGATATGGAAAATCTGTTTTTGGCACAGTTCACATTTCTCCCTATGCACATTTAATGACTATGCTAACACTTTTACCTTCACAAAGCTGAAAAATACCTAGGCAAATACCTTTGCCTCTCACTGTTTCTCAATCTGGGCTCCTTGCACTACATATAAACCTAATTACCCTCTGATTGCTATCCAAGCTCCTCTAGGTACAGCATGCAAGCTTTGGTTGACATGTCCTGATGTTAGTGGAACCATTGATCAGTCAGACTGTATGTGGCTCTGTGGAGCCTACATCTTTGTATCACTCCCCACTGACTGGACTGGCAAGTGTGCCCTGGTCCTTTGTTAACTGACCATTATGCTGTATCAACCAATGCAGTTGAAACTGATCACAGAATAGAGAGTGGTCTGGATGCCCCAAATGATGTGGGAACAGATGCTGAAGACCATCAACTGTGGACAACAGGCCAGAAGGTTTTGGATGCTAAGCTCTCTGGATCGGAGTGGGGAAACTGGAGCAGAGAATGGACACCGTGAATTACAGGCTGGCTATATTCACTAATCCAATTTTGGCTGCACTGAGGGAGGTCAAGCAGGAAATGCGGAGTGTCAGATGAGTTCCCCAGAACCAAATGCTTCTTAACAAGCTCCCAGCTTCTCAAAGTGTTGTGTATGTGTAATGGTGGCCACATCTTGTTGTCCCTGTACAACCACAAATGATGCTGATAAGGGGTTATTGTGATTAAGCAATTGTGAAGTTAACAACACTAAGGGATGGCACAGACAAAGATTAGGTAACAGAGGACTAATTGAGCTGGGTATGTAGGTAGACTCTTTTCCCCTTTCATTCACTGTTTACCGGATTTAACTCAGGTAAAAAAAAAAAAATTTCTTCTAGGACCGTTCCTAGAAGAAAATGAGATGGGAATCGAAAACCGGTTCCTGTTCAGAACCGGTTCCTTGTGTTCCAATTCCATGGCACCGTTTGGCAGCTCGCTTAACGATTCTCTTATCGATTCCAGGCAGCACGACTTACGTCACTTTTTTACTTGCATTCAGTAAGCAAGTACGACGTGACCAGGCGTAAGTCTAGAAAAGAAAAACAAAAAAATGGCGCCCCATCGGGTAAAGCGATCGAAAGTCCGGTCAACAAGGAATAATCAGTGGATCATTAGCTATACCTAAAACTAATACTTTTGTGGGGATTTAATGAATTTAGCGTTAATCAATAAGAAAATAAAAACATAAACTGTCGTCTCGATCACTGTTTATGGGGGCGGCCATTATTGCCCGACATCACATCCTGTGACGTAATGTCGCGGTAAGGCACTGCGCTCTACAACAACAATTGTTTCGGATTTCCAGAGGACTTCACCATTGAAATTCACGAGAGCTATTGTTGAAGCAACAATCCCCACGTGCATGGCAGTTGGATATTCCAATACATCGGGTAAAAGTGAAAAAAACATTAGTTTTTTCACCTTTCCAATTCGTGATCCACCACGGGCTCTTTTGTTGGATTACCAACTTGCCATCGAACTTCTGGCCAGAGAGAAAAAATGTCGTCTGTAGCCAACATTTCGAAGAAGAATGTCTTCAAGATGACATGAGAGCGAGACTTTTCTGTAGGTTTTTCTTTTTTATAATATAGAATTTGCCGGAACATTTGTTTACCGACCAGAGCGGCGGAGGGATACGACAGACTTAGAAAGAATGCTCACTGTCGCGAAGCCCACTTATTTTCTGCAACTTTGGTTTTATTTTTTCTAAAGTCGCTTGTAAATATCATGAGCTGCAGGTTGCAGTTTTTTGGGCTTGTTTCTGAAAGTGTAGTCGATTGTTCGGGGTCTAAACTAAGTGACAATTAAATATCCCTCTGCCTCATAACGCACTGGAGCTCATCCTGACAGGAGCAGAGAGTAAACTCAGAAGGAGACGCTCTGACCGTATTTTCTGCAGTTTACGGCTGCAATAACTGATGATAACTGCTGAAAGTAGATTAGGCGGTGCAGATCACCATTTTGAGCAGAGATTGGTTCTAAAAATGAGTTTTATACTCATCTTATTACATTGCAGAACCCAACCCATAAACCGTACTTTAATGTTTATTTGTTGTCTTTTTATGTCTCTAAAATGTAAAATTAGTATTACTTTAAATTTAAATGCTTAATACGATGTCTATTTTTGTTTAAGAGGTTAAAAAAATTAGAGATTAGAGCGATTAGAGAATCGATAAGGAATCGAATCGTTTCACAGAATCGATAAGGGAATCGGAATCGTGAAAATCTTATCAATTCCCAACCCTATCCTTTATTGTACAATTTGATCAGTCGGACTACAAACTGTGTGTTAATCAGGCTGCTGGCCAGCCACTAGCTGCGAGCCACTGGTAACAAAATGGACCTTTATCATACCTACCTGCTCAACCATAACGTGACAATGATTCAAGAGGAAAAGAAGGCTGGAAAAAAAGGTTATTTACGCACACACATGCGGTCAGACACAGGCTGGAATGGACTGGCAGTTCATGGCAGTCAGCCTGCCGCATGCATTAGTCAAACAGGCCACAATAAAAGGAAGCAGCTCATTTCTGAGCAGAGATTGTCTGTGTGCACACAGGAAGAGGTGGCGTAACTCTGGCTGAAGTCAGCAATACAAACCGAATGCTGCTGAGCCAGCATGGACTGATAGTAAGTTACAGTTAATCACTTAAAAAAAACAGTTACAAGTTTCGATATGGTCACATATTGACAATAAACAGTTTTGATTATTTTATTCACCCAGCAAGAAATGAGGTGAGGTTTTAATGTAATAAGCATTCAGTTTTGCCAAGTCAGCTTATTGTAAGCAACTTTGGGCTTCTTTTTTTCTAAAGTCATGTGTAAATTTTGTGAGTCGTCGGTTGCGTTTTTTTTGGGCTCGTTTCTTAAACTGAAGTTCCTTATTTGGGCACTCCTTCCTCCTACGGCCTCCTCCTGATGTGCTGGCCTGTCTGCTGGAAGCGCCTCCATGCTTTGGACACTACGCTGACAGACACAGCAAACCTTCATGCAACCATCTGTACATATAGTAAATGTGTTAGACATTAAATGAACAGTTATTTTGAATAATCAGAGCTCCTCTCTAACTTCTGCTCTGTGTTGTTTTCTGTCCTGCAGGTCAGAGAATCATCAGAGCAGAACCAGGAGACAACGTCATTCTGACATGTAGAGCAGCTGAGAACAAAGATATTATAGTTGTAGAGTGAAGCAGAACTGATCTGGAGTCAGATCAATATGTTCTTTTGTACAGGGACAGTCAATTTTATCCAGAGGGTCAGTCTCCATCCTTTAGGAACCGGGTGGATCTGCTGGACGTGAAGAATAGAGACGTGTCTTTGGTTCTGAAGAACGTGACGACTGATGATACAGGAACATATGAGTGTCGAGTCGCAGGAAGATTCTGGACACTGAGCCTATCTGCACCATTAACCTGAGAGTTGAAGCAGGTGAGTCTGTCTGTGGATCAGAAGCTCCTGCAGCTTCCTGGTTGTTGATGGAAGAGAGAAACAGATCAGATGTTAGATGATGGAGATGGACAGAAAGACTTCAATGAATCCTGGTTTTCATTTCTGACAGAACCATCCTAGAACTGAACAATTTGACAGTTTTCTTCCAGAAAGTCCAACAGAAATGTAGAACGTCATCCAGCTGCTTTGATTTAGTTCAAGAAGCATCAGATGCTGCTTTGCTGCTGCTGCTAAAATCATCTATTATTACAGTTCTACTGATGTGCTCTAAGACATTTATTTATTATTGAAGACATAGAAACAAATGTGGAGAATCAGAAGATAAATGAGGGCTGGCAGTGACTCTGTTTAAAATCAGTCTCCATGTCATTCCAGTCATTTACCAATCAGCTGATTTCAGGTAAAGATGCTGAAATCAATGCAGAATAAAGTCTATTTCAGTCCCCAGTAGTCAGACATCAGATATGTAGAGCAGCATCATGTGATCTGCTCCTGGCCAGCACCAAGATGGACTCCTGGCTTTCAGAGAACAGCTTCTGGATCAGAGGATTGTTGCTGTTCTGGAGCAGAACAGCAACAGTCCTGTTCAACCACTGTTTGTGTGCAAAAATAATTAAAAGATGCCTTAAAATAAAAAAGGCATTTGTATGGAAAAAGTATGGTGTAGTGCAAATGGAATGTGCAAAAATCCAGTAAATTTTGAGTTGTGTTCTACTTAAATGGATAATAAAAGTGCGGCAACGTTGGTAGTGCCAACTAAAGATGCAAATGTGATGTAGAGTCCATTTTAGAGTTTAACAGTCTGATGGCAACAGGAAAAAAGCTGTTGCAGAACCTGGTGGATCTGTAGCAGATGCTGTGGAACCTCTTCCCAGAGGGTAGCAGGGAGAACAGTTCATGGTGGGGAATCGAGGGGTCTCTGATGATGTCTTCACCACTCTTCTCACGTTCTTCCAGTCGGAGGCTCTGCAGCCTCCACACCACACAGAGTGACAGCTGGTCAGAATGCTCTCAATGGTGCTTCTGTACAAGGTCATGAGGATAGGCGAGGTTGGCCCTCCTCCACCAGGCCACTGGCTGCTCCACCTCCTCTCTGTAGTCCCGGTTGTTGTCGTCTCTGATCAGGCCCCCACACCGTTGTGTCATCTGCAAACTTCACGATGTGATTGGTGGTGAACCTGGGGACGCAGTCGTGTGTCATCAGAGTGAACAGCAGGGGGCTGTTGTATTCATGGATCCCCCGTATGCCTTGCCACATGCTTCCGGTGTTGATGGTGTCGTGGAAAAGATCCTGGATTTTTGACTGTGGTTCCGCTTCGCTAACCTGATGGCACGGTTTAGGTTGGCTCTCGCTGTCCTCAGTGCCTCCTTGTCACCAGACTTGAAGGTTGTTATTGCCAACCTTTACCCCATCGACGGGAGTCCACGATCTGTTGGATTCGGTGCCCCTGGTGGTCCTGGAAGGGTGGGGGAGGCTCGGCCAGAGGGCACAACGCAAACCCCCGCCCCTTGTTACCACCCCAGTCAGCGAGTCAGCGATTTTGCTCAGCAGTTCGGTGGAGGGCCTGGGTGGTCTGCGACCAGTACTGCTGGCAGCTGCGGATGTGGTGTTCGGCGGTTGGGATGGTGTTTGCCTTTCATCCACGGGGAGGAGAGGAGGTTGATTACCCAGGGAAAAGGGGAAAAGCTGGATGCAGTGGAGGTGTGGCTGTTGTGGGCATATTCCACCCATGGGAGGAACTTGCCCCAGTCTGCTGGGTTGGAGGACGTTAGGCATCGGAGGGTGAACTCCTGGTTTAGCTGTTCTATGTGAACGTTGGTCTGAGGGGGATAGCCGGAGGTAATGGTATACCGGGCTCCAAGAGTGGAGGAAAACTCTTTCCAAACTCTTTCCAAACCTGGGAGGTGAAATCGGACAGGCAGAATATCCTGAGGTATGCCGTGCCGGAGGAGGACGTGCTTAACCAGGAGCTGGGCCGTCTGGAGGGCTGAAGGGAGTTTGCAGAGGGCGACTACGTGACAGGTTTTGTAGAAACGATGTAAAATGGTGAGTATGGTCGTCATGCCCTGGGATGGCAGGAGGCCAGTGAAAAAATCTAAAGCAATGTGGGACCATGGGTGTTTTTTAGGAATAGGAAGTGGCTGGAGAAGGCCCGAGGGGGGCTTATTTGACGTTTTGTTTTGGGCACAGATAGGGCAGGCAAGGACTCCTGGACATCTGTGGGCATTAACCGCCACCAGAAGCGCCGTGAGATGAGGGTGAGGGTCCGGTTGGTACAGAGGTGTGCAGAGAGCTTGGCAGAATGGAACCATTGGATAACACGGGGGCGTGCAGAGAGAGGTACGTAGGTTTGATTGGCAGGACCATTACCTGCATCGGGGTCAATTCGCTGTTTCCGGGAAATAAGTTCCTCGATCTCCCAATGTAGGGTGCCGAATGTGCAGGTAGGCAGCAGAATGGGAGCAGGTTCTTTATCTTAACTTTGTGGGGCATATAGACAGGGGTTAAGCAGCCAGGCTGAAGGCTAACCGCTCCCTTCCATCCTGCTGTCCAACGTCCGCTCACTAGACAACAAAATGGACCATCTACAACTCAAACTTTCTGCAAAGAGGGAGTTAAGAGAATGCTGCGCTCTGATCCTGACCGAAACATGGCTCACATCAGCAATCCCAGACCACGCCGTTAGCCTGGAGGGGCTAGCTACTTTCCGCGCCGACAGAAACAAAGAACTCAGTGGTAAGACCCGAGGAGGCGGACTCTGCGTTTACATCAATAACACCTGGTGTAAAAATGCTAGATTAGTCACAAGCTTTTGCTCTCCGGACATCGAGATGCTAACTGTTAGCTGCTGACCGTTTTACCTGCCCAGAGAGTTCACTGTTGTTATTATCACAGCGGTTTATGTTCCTCCGAGCGCTAATACAAAAGAGGCTATGAATGTCTTCTATCGGACTATCTCTGAGATGCAATCTGCACACACGGAGGGCGTTTTCATCATTTCTGGGGATTTTAACCAGGCAAATATAAAAACTGTTCTCCCTCAGTTCTACCAACACGTGGATTTTGCAACTCGGGGAGAGAACACTCTAGACCTGGTTTACACAAATATTAAAGGCGCATTCAAGGCAGCCCCCCGCCCCCACCTGGGCTCTTCAGATCATCTTTCTGTGATGCTATTCCCTGCATACAGGCCCCTGCTGATCAGAGCTAAACCTACAGCGAGGCAGGTGAGGGTGTGGACTGAGGGAGCAATGGAGGCGCTCCAGGACTGTTTTGTCCTGGGACATGTGCAAAGCTGCAGCAACCTATGAGGACAAGATCAACGTTGATGAGTACGCCATGACTGTGTCAGCCTACATCAAAAAAATGCATTGAGGACGTCAGCACCACTAAGACCATCATCACCCAAGCCAACCAACGACCCTGGATAATTCTGGAGGTCCGTCAAGCGCTAAAAGCACGGAACTCAGCCTTCAAGTCTGGTGACAAGGAGGCACTGAGGACATCGAGAGCCAACTTGAACCGTGCCATCAGGTTAGCAAAGCGGAACCACACTAAGAAAATCCAGGAGCTTTTCCATGACGCCAGCGACACCAGGAACATGTGGAAAGGCATACGGGCGATCACTGAATACAACACGCCCTCACCCCCGGTGGGTGAAGTTGATGCTGTCTTCCTCAAATGGACTAAATAACTTCTTTGGGAGGTTTGAGGCACTAAACAGCACTCCAGCAGTGAAAGCTGTTCCCCAACCGGAAGAGGAGGTCCTCTGCCTTGACACAGCCGACGTGTGGAAGACTCTAAGGAGAGTCAACCCGCGGAAGGCCCCAGGTCCCGACAACATACCTGGGCGGGTGCTCAAGGAGTGTGCAGGCCAGCTGGCTGTCGTCCTCACAGACATTTTTAACACCTCGCTGGACCAAGCCACAGTGCCAGCATGCTTTAAGTCTGCCTCCATCATTCCCGTGCCGAAGAAACCTCAAGTCACCTGTTTCAACGACTACCGGCCTGTTGCACTCCCATCATGATGAACTGCTTTGAAAGGCTGGTGAAACAACACATCGTCTCCAGTCTCCCCCCCAACACTCAACCCGTTCCAGTTTGCCTACCGAAGAAACTGCTCCACTGAGGACGCCATCTCCTCTGCTCTTCACCTGAGCCTGACACACCTGGAGGAGAAGAACACGCACATGCGGATGCTGTTCCTGGACTTCAGTTCAGTGTTTAACACCATCATCCCACAGCATCTGGTGGGAAAACTGGAACATCTGGGCTTCAGCACACCTCTTCGCAACTGGCTGCTAGACTTCCTCACCAACAGACCTCAGTCAGTCGGACAGAACACCTCTGATGTCATCACCCTCAGCACGGGCTCCCCTCAGGGCTGCGTCCTGAGCCCCCTGCTGTTCACCCTGATGACTCACGACTGCGTCCCCAGGTTCACCACCAATCACATCGTGAAGTTTGCAGACGACACAACGGTGGTGGGCCTGATCAGGGACGACAACGACCAGGACAACAGAGAGGAGGTGGAGCAGCTGGTGGGCTGGTGCAGAGACAACAGCCTGATTCTGAACGTGGAGAAGACGAAGGAGATCATCGTCGACTTCAGGAAGAACCGGCCGCACCACGCTCCACTGCTCATCAACAGCTCAGCTGTGGAGGTGGTCAGCAGCACCAAGTTCCTGGGGGTGCACATCACGGACAACCTCACCTGGTCTGTGAACACCCCGTCACTGGTGAAGAGGGCACAGCCCACCTGCCCCCGCCCATCCTCGCCCGTCCTCACGACCTTCTACAGAAGCACCATAGAGAGCATTCTGACCAGCTGTCTCTCTGTGTGGTGTGGAGACTGCAATGCCTCTGACTGGAAGAACGTGAGGAGAGTGGTAAAGACAGCAGAAGGGATCATCGGGGCTCCTCTCCCCTCCATTAAGGACATTTCATCCCAGCGCTGCGTGTCCCGAGCCCGAAACATCATAAAAGACCCCTCACACCCCCACCATGGACTGTTCTCCCTGCTACCTTCTGGGAAGAGGTTCCGCAGCATCCGCTGCAGGTCCACCAGGTTCTGCAAAAGCTTTTTCCCTTTTGCCATCAGACTGTTGAACTGCTGAACTCTAAACTGGACCCTGCACCACTTTTTGCACATTTGCACCATTGCATCTTTATCTAGCATTACAAATGCTGCCGAACTTGCAGTTTCCAAATGCATTTTTGCACAAATGCCTTTTGCACCATCATTTCTGCACATACAAATGGTTTTAATTGTTCTCTTCTCCTGCATTGTTTACATTTCAATTGTTTACTTTTTAATTACAAGCTGTATTCAACAGAATTTCGTTCTGTATGCTCTCTGTACATACAAAATGACAAATAAAGATGCCTAAGTCTAAGTCTAAGTCTAAGACAGAGCATCAGGCTTTTGGTTCTTGGAACCGGGGCGGTATGAAATGGACAGATTAAAGCATGAGAAAAAGAGGGACCAATGGGCCTGTCTGGCGTTGAGAAGTTTAGCAGTCTGGAGGTAAGTGAGGTTTTTGTGATCTGTCCAGATGATCACGGGCTGCTCTGTCCCCTCTAGCCAGTGGCGCCACTCCTCCAGGGCGAGTTTGATGGCCAAAAGCTCTCTGTCTCCCACCTCATAATTTCATTCATTGGGAGTCAGATGTCGGAAGAAGAAGGCGTAGGGATGGGGTTTCTGATCACTGTTCGAGTGCTGAGATAGAACCGCACCCACCCCAGTGTAGGAGCCATCAATCTCTACTGTAAACTGCCTAGCGGGATCAGGATTTATGAGGACGGAAGCCTGAGAGAACCTCTTTTTAGCTCTTCAAATTTGGAGCTGGCGTCTGGGTTACAGGTGAACGGGGCATTTGGTGATGTGAGTGCATGTAGGGGAGCGGTGATCAGACTATGTCCTCTGATGAAGCAGCGGTAAAAGTTGGCGAAGCCAAGGAAGCGCTGGAGTTGCTTTTGCATCTCCAGTACTGGCCAGTTGAGGACCGCCTTGATTTTCGGGGTCTGGTCGAACCCGCCCACCCTCTAGGATGAGGCCGAGGAACGTCAGAGCGGGCTTGTGAAACTCACATTTTTCCTCTTTTACAAACAAGCAGTTCCAAAGCAGCCGTTGGAGAACCAGACGCACATGACGTTGGTGATCAGTGAGGTTCTGGGAATAAATGAGTATATCGTCCAGGTATACAAAGATGAAGAGGTTCAGAAAGTCCCGGAGGACATCATTGACCAGGTACTCGAAATGGCCCAGAGTCTTAAATGCCGTCTTAAAATCGTCCCACTGGCTGATCCGAACTAAGTGGTATGCATTGCGTAGATCTAGCTTGGTAAGTGGTATGCATTGTGGACTGAACCAGTTCAGAATCCTACCTAATCTGGAGGGACAGTCTATTGTTGTATAACAAGACCATTCGCAGAGTTAGAGCAGCATATTTTTCATCATTAATTGAGGAGAATAAGAATAATCCTAGATTTCTCTTCAATACAGTTGCCAAACTTACCCAGAGCCACAGCTCTGTTGATCCAGCCATCCCCTTAGCTCTTAGCAGTAATGATTTTATGGGATTCTTCATAAATAAAATTGATTCCATTAAAAATAAAATAATTGGCATCCTCCCAAACATGATTACCTCGTCCTCAGTAAGTGAGGCAGCATTGGAGGAATCCTTAGAACCTGCGCAGTGTCTGAACTGTTTAAAAGCAGTAGAGCTTTCTGAGCTATCTAGAATATTAGCTTCATCTAAACCTTCTACCTGTATGTTAGACCCAATCCCAACCAAGTTGTTTAAGGAGGTATTCCCTCTGATCAGTGGTCCTATTTTAGACATGATTAATCTATCCTTAGTAAATGGATATGTACCACAGGCTTTTAAAGTAGCTGTTATTAAACCTTTACTTAAGAAACCTTCTCTTGATCAAGATGAGCTAGTAAACTACAGACCTATATCTAATCTTCTTTTCTTATCTAAAATTCTTGAGAAAGTAGTTGCTAATCAACTTTGTGAACATTTACAAAGTAATGACCTACTTGAGGAGTTTCAGTCAGGCTTTAGAGCTCATCATAGCACTGAAACAGCTCTGGTGAAGGTCACCAATGATATTCTCATGGCCTCAGATAATGGACTTGTGTCTATACTTGTCCTGTTAGATCTCAGTGCTGCATTTGATACAGTTGATCACAATATTCTCCTACAAAGACTTGAGCATACTGTAGGGATTAAGGGAAAAGCATTAGGCTGGTTTAAATCTTATCTGTCGGACAGATTCCAGTTTGTTCATGTTAATAATAAATCTTCTTCAAACTCTAGGGTCACCTGTGGAGTACCACAGGGTTCAGTCCTTGGACCAATTCTCTTTACTATATATATGCTTCCGGTTGGCAAAATTATCAGACAGCATGGGATTAATTTCCACTGTTATGCTGATGACACTCAGCTATATTTATCCATAAATCCTGATGAATCCAATCAGTTACTTCGACTGCAGTCATGTCTTGATGACATCAAAAGCTGGATGACTTTAAATTTCCTGCATTTAAATTCTGACAAGACAGAAGTTGTAATCTTTGGGCCAGAGTCCTCAAAAAATAAACTTCTTAATCAATCACTTAATCTGGATGGCATTAACTTGGCCTCTGGTAATAAAGTTAAAAACCTTGGTGTTGTTTTCGACCAAGACATGTCATTTAAATCCCATATTAAACAGGTTTCCAGAGTTTCCTTTTTTCACCTCCGGAATATCGCCAAAATTAGAAACATTCTGTCCAGGGGTGATGCTGAAAAACTAGTCCATGCATTTGTTACTTCAAGGCTGGACTATTGTAATTCTTTACTATCAGGAAGTCCACAAAATGCAGTTCGAAGTCTTCAGCTGATCCAAAATGCTGCGGCAAGAGTCCTGATGAAAATCAACAAGAGGGATCATATTTCTCCAATTTTAGCTTCCCTTCATTGGCTTCCTGTTAAATCAAGAATAGAATTTAAAATTCTTCTTCTAACGTATAAAGCCCTTAATAATCAAGCTCCATCATATATCAGAGCTCTGATTACTCCGTATGTTCCTAACAGAGCACTTCGCTCTCAGACTGCAGGTCTGCTGGTGGTTCCTAGAGTCTCTAAAAGTAGAATGGGAGGCAGATCCTTTAGCTATCAGGCTCCTCTCCTGTGGAACCAACTCCCAGTTTTGGTCCGTGAGGCAGACACCCTATCTATTTTTAAGACTAATCTTAAAACTTTCCTTTTTGACAAAGCTTATAGTTAGAGTGGCTCATGTTACCCTGAGCTATCTCTATAGTTGTGCTGTGATAGGCCTAGGCTGCTGGAGGACATCAGGGTCTAATTTTCTCACTCTACTGATTTCTACTATTCTTCATTCTACGGTTCTTCAGTTTTGCATTGTATTACATTGAAATGATTGTCGTCATTTCAGCTTTTAACTTTTTGCTCTCTCTCTTTTTCTTCATAGTAGGTACACCTGGTCTGGCGTTCTGTTAACTTTGACATCATCCAGAGAAGACGGCTCACCCGTTACTACCATCTAATGTAGAACAGATTACTAGATCAATGTGTGCTTCTGTGCTTTTTGTCTCTCTTGTTGTGTCTCTGCTCTGTCTTCTGTAACCCCAGTCGGTCGAGGCAGATGACCGTTCATACTGAGCCCGGTTCTGCCGGAGGTTTTTTTTTCCCGCTAACGGGTGGTTTTTCTTCCCACTGTCGCTTCATGCTTGCTCAGTATGAAGGATTGCAGCAAAGCCATGTACAATGCAGACGACTCTCCCTGTGGCTCTACGGTTCCCCAGGAGTGAATGCTGCTTGTCGGGACTTTGATGCAATCAACTGGTTTCCTTATATAGGACATTTTGACCAATCTGTATAATCTGACCCAATCTGTATAATATGATTGAACTTGATTTTGTAAAGTGCCTTGAGATGACATGTTTCATGATTTGGCGCTATATAAATAAAATTGAATTGAATTGAATTGAAGTGCGAAAGATAGGTGAGGAATAAGATATTTATTTTTCACAGTGATCTGATTGAGCCCGCGGTAGTCTATACACGGGTGGAGGGAACCATCCTTCTTTCCCACCAAAAAGAAATCGGCTACTAACGGAGATGAGGAAGGACGGATTAAACCCGAAGCGAGGGACTCCTTTATATATTTCTCCAGGGCCTGTCGTTTGGCACGGGAGATATTATTAAGGTGAGTGGTAGGTAGTGGAGTGTGGGGCAAGAGGTCGATTACGCAATCATACGGGCGATGGGGAGGTAATGACTCGCTTTTACTAAAAAACAAGTCATACGTGGTGGTGCTGCTCGGGGACCAAACTTAAATCCCCGAAGTCCTCGCCAGTAACGGGGCCCCCAGAGGGTGGACTGGTAAGTACGGCGGATCGAAAGCAAAACGAGTGACATGCCAGCGACCATGATTCAACCTGTCCCTCAGCCAAGTTGATGTGGGGATTGTGCTGTTGTAACCAGGTGTAGCCTAAGATGAGAGGGGCATGTTTAACAGGAAAAACGAGAAAAGAGGTCTGTTCCCTGTGGTTACCAGAAATGACAACCTCCAGGGATTTGGTTCGATGAGTGATCTGGGGAAGACTGCCGCCATCAAGGGTGGAAACCTGGAGGGGCATGGGCAATGGGACTGTGTCAATTTTGCCCGGAAAACGAGGGATTGATCGATCAGGTTAAAATCACAGCCCGAATCAACCAGGGCGGAGAGGTTTAGGCCGTCGCAGGCCATTGGAATAGTTACCTGCAGACAGAGATGTGGAGACGTGGGAGGACGTGGAGGTGAGGGAAAGGAAAACTTAGCTGGGTCCGCTGGTTTCCCCGTTACAGCCGACGGACCCGGTCTTTTGGTCGTTCCGGGAAAAGCACTAATAAAGTGCTCCGAAGAAGAGCAGTGAGTGCATAGTTTCGAGTCTATGCGTTGCATGGGTTCCGGGGGAGAAAAAGGAGCAGCAACGGGCCGAAGAGAAGTTCGCTCAGGAGGAGGGGGAGCCGGCTGGCAGGGAGATTGGTCTCTCCGTCTGGCCCCGGCCACTACTCTTCAACTGATTGTCTGGCTGAATGGCCAACGCGATAAATTTGTTTAGTGAATGGGGTTCCTCAAGGCGAGCTAACTCATCCTTGAGGGGTTCGTCCAGGGCTTGAAAAAACATCGTCTTTAGGGCGCACAATTCCCAGCAGCTGCTAGAGTGCAGAATTCAATTGCAAATTCAGAGGCCCGGCTGCGGCGCTGCCTGGGAGCCAACAGGTGACGGGACTGCTGTACCGGATCGCATTCGGACGAAAAAAATCATCTTAAATTTCTGCACAAATTCATTAAAGGAGCAGCCGGACTGTCGGTAGTCAAAAAAGCGGGACTCAGCCCATCTTAATGCTCTCCCTGATAATAGACGCAAGACAAAAGAGATCTTTGCTTCATCCAGGGCGCACGTTCGCGGAGACTGGTTGAAAACTAAAGAGCACCGAAATAAAAATCCACCACAGTCCTCACTGTCCCCAGAAAACTTCCCTGGGCTGGGAGAAATGGTTTCGCCGACAGGCGGGGTCGGCTCAGTGGGCGTAGATTCAGAGATTGCAGTGGGTGACGCATAGATGGGGCCCTGTAAGACCTCCGCTTAAATGCTCCTGAGCCACGCTGCCGAACGAGCCTCAGGTGTGCACCACGCCGACCTGCCAAACTACAGTCACCTGTGGGGGAAAAGGAGAGGAAAAAAAAGGCAGAGCCGGCAGAGGCCTAACCGGCACTATTCACTCAGTTCTGACCTTTTGTTGGCCTGGTTTTTAATTGATGTGTTTCTGTTCTACAAGCTGCTGTTGTGCATCAATCTTTCACGAATTGAAGGAATAATTGCAATAATCCGCATCAAACGTGATGAACCTTGAACATTAATTTTCTCTTTGAGCAAATATTAAACAATCCGACTTGTCATTCCAAAACCAAACCAGGAAACCAATCTAAATACTTCACATCCACTTTCTCCCTAATTTTCTGTCACATAACACTTTCAGGTCATAAAGTACATCCAATAGAGGGCGCCTATTCACCAAAACTGTATAGTATAGTATACTGTATAGTATATAAGCATCTGTAGTTTATGAGAGGTGACTGTCTTCAACTACCGTTGTGAGGAGACTTCAGAAAAACTCTTTGGAGACAGATTTAGTGGAGCAGAGGAGGGCTATATTACAAACAAAGCTTATGTTATAAAGTACACATCTTGTACACAAAACCAAGAGGAATCTTAGCCGATCATGACAGTACTCCCCACTAACAACGAACACAGCCCCTCTAATATTATTCTGGGAGTACGATTCCCAGGGTTAATGTTTTCCAGCAGAGCTGTAGCTTCGCTTTTACTCCTTATTTTGGACACATGGCTAGGAAATTTTTTTGTTTAGCACATTTCAGTACAAAGACATCGCAAAGAGCTTGTCCTTGTACATCTCATCTCATCCCTTCTCTTCAAAGGGCTGAAAGATTTGTTTTTGTCCCGAGAGATGCTTTCAGATAAAATCTCCAAGGTTTATTTTTCTACAACAATAAACTCCCCTGCTTCTAATTTGGCTGAACTACAATTGAATTGTTATGAGGAATAAAAACAAGCTAACACATCATTTCTTCAGGATTCAGACTCCACACCACATACTGTTAATGAGATACAACAGGTATACAACAACCATGCACAATAATAAACTATGTTACAAAATGATGTGTTGGACTCTGGACTTTCCAGCCCTATAATCAATTATGGAGGACGAAAGTAATACAATTTTAGTAAAAGGATTTGCTACATTATATTAAACAGTGTGTTGCAATGTACTTTTGTTTCAAAAAGTTATCTTTTATTCTTCCTCTCTTGGGTTTCATCACATAATTTGTGCCATGGGAAATTAATTAGCTAAAAACTAAATGTCTTTGCTCTTAATTACCAGAATACTAATTTTAACCTCAGTATTGTGTGGACCATGAGGGGAACTCAGCTTCCTACCAGGTCTGCCCTCATTTCCAATCTGTGGATCACTTTGGCTCTGGTTCTCTTGTAGTTTCTGACTCCTCCTATGAACAGATAGAACTACAATGATGGTTCTGGTCACCTGTGTAACTGGGACATTTTCTTGTTTTGCTCCTATGTGTCTGTAACCTCCAGCAGCATCTTATTGTTCAACCAGCTGTTCCTCCCTCATCTAAAGGTTCCTGTAACGTTCCTGGCACTAGAGCTGATCCTGCTCTCAATTAACACACCTGGTCAGTCTCCACCCTGCTTTCAATTAGTCTCTACTGGTTCCACCCGTCTTCACCTCCATATAAACCCCGCCCGGATCAGTCCCCAGTGCCAGAACGTCTCTACTCATCTTGCCGGTAAGAATCCTCCAGCACCTTTGTTTATGAGCCTGGTTTTTGTTGCCCGATCTGCCCTCTCTGTCATTTTTGTCTCCGAGCTGCCGAGCCCTCTTCGACTCGTTTGCCTGCCTGAAGTCGCATTTATTTGGTTTTGGACTCTGAACCTGTCGACACGTGAGTACTGGGTCTGAGGAACTCTTTCTGGGCTTCTGGGATTCTGTCTGTTTGCTCGCTGGACCTGCCTGGACTGCCGCTGGAGCTCTGCCACCCTTCCTTTAACCTTCCCTTCGTCTGGTTCTACCTGTCATTGCTTTATCCCCCCTGGATTACTCCGTACATGGCTCTGTTTTGCCTTCCCCTGTGTTAATAAATCCTTTGAACGTTTTTTTCCGTGTCTGGTTGAATATCGGGTTCAGTTAAATCATTCATTACAGTTCCTGCAGATTATAAACTTGCAGCAATCAATATTTATTTGTCAGCTGGGAAAATCAACCAATCAGAGGCTTGCAAATGTTTACAGATATGTTTAAACAAGAAAAAGGGACCAGGGTAATTTCTGGTGTCCTTTTTCTAGGACAGATTTATTTCTGTAGCTTTAAACGGAGAAAACTAACATTTGTATGGTAGAAAGAAAGAGGAACAGGTTCATGGGAAGAAGGCGGTCTTTATTCCAACAGAGGTCAGACCGTGAAGTGGCACCATGATGGAAACATCTCTACAATATCTGCTCTGTAAGTACAAAACCTGTTGTTGTTCAGGCAAAGTAAATTTACTGTCTGCTCTGTTCTAACCTGAGTCAAAGAGTTGGACCAAAACTTCAGACTGAATTCAGATGAAAGAGCTTCTACACATCAAGCAGGAAGAAAAGTGACTTTACTGCCTCTTTGTAGCTCTTAGTAACACAGCGCTGGCTTTCATGGACACACCTCAGATAAACTGAAAACACTGAACATGAGATATGAAATTACAGGATAATGATGGAGAAGATGATGAAAAAGAGAATAAACTGTTTAAACTAATTTAGATGTAGATGCTAAGTCTGGATAAATGTTTGATTAATGTTTATACTTCATTAACTGATTTATCTTGTTATGACGTAGTAATGTAAGCTTCTGATATAATCCTATTACTCACATGATAGCTTAATCATGTCTGTGCAAAGAAACAGAAGACACTCTGTTTCTTCGCTTCCTGAAAAAAAAAAAGTCTCAGCTACAAGATTATGTGCTGACTGGACGTGATCGTTCAGCTGTGTATCTTTGTTGACAACTGAGGCTGTAAACTATCTGTTTCTGTTACAATTTTATTTGAGTAAATAAATACAGATGTAATGAAGATCAGTGTGATGTAATAAATGTTTCTGGAGGATAAGATGTCTGTGATTGTGAAGTTCTCATGTCTCAGTCTTTTATATGTTCAACTGTAACTAATAAGTTTAATTTCTCTCAGTTACTTGTTTGCAGGTTTGCTGCAGAACAAATGAAGGTTGGTTCAATATATCAAAACTCAATAACTTCATTATATTAGTAAATATTTGGAAGGACAGAAACCTCAAAGCATGACATTATTTTTAAAACAATGAAACCTCATGTAATTTTCCATTTCAGTCCTCCCAGCTGCTCTGACTGTGAGTCCCAGCAGATCTCAGTTCTTTAAAGGAGACTCTGTGTCTCTGAGCTGTGAGGAGGACAACAGCTCTGCTGGATGGACTGTGAGGAGGAACACAACCAGAAGAACAAGAACTCAGTGTGGAGATGGATGGGGGATACCAGCTGGTTCTACATGTAACATCTCCTACTTGTTCACATTAGACAGTGGAGTTTACTGGTGTGAGTGGAGAGAGGGAGCAGCCAGCAGCAGCATCCAGCTCACTGTCACTGGTAAGATCAGACTGTGGAGTTAGTGTTGATGAAGCTGTGTGGAAATGGATGAAATGCTGTAGTTTGTCTCTGTGTTGAGGTGGATCAGTGATCCTGCAGAGTCCTGTCCTCCCTGTGATGGAGGGAGATGACGTCACTCTGAGCTGTCACACAAAGACCGCTCCCTCCAACCTCCCAGCTGCTTTCTATAAAGATGGCTCCCTCATCAGGACTGAGCCTGCAGGTCACATGACCCTCCACCATGTGACCAGCTCTGATGAAGGCCTCTACAGGTGTAGCATCAGCGCTCATGGAGAGTCTCCATCCAGCAGGATCTCTGTCTCAGGTCAGGAAGTAAAAACAGAAGTCCTTCATCTCTAGAGTAAATATCTGAACTGTGGAGATAATTTAATAAATATCTTTATTATAGTGAAACCATCAACCACTGCTCCGACCACATTCCTTTTTCCTTCACCTTCCTCCCATCCATCTCCTCCCTACCTGCTCCTGTCTCTTCCATTCATCATCGTTGTAGTTCTGCTGGTTCTGGTTCTGATGGTGAGACGAAGTGTTCAGAGAAAGTCTGAAGGTGAGACAGGATTCTGGATCTAAATGTGTTCTGTGCAACAATTCACACATTTTAAACCTGTTCTGTTGGATTTTTACATGTTGTCCAGCTACAACCTGAAAATTTGTTCTTATTCTGAAACATTCTGACTCAGTACATTTAGATTTAGATCATTTCTCTTCAGGTTTATTCAACATTTCACTTCCATAAGTGTTTAGTTGATTGATATTTCAGCAGATCTCAGTTAAAGTTATTCGCTCGGTGCTGCGGTTTGTGGTTTTTCTGCTAACTGACTTTAATACTCCATGCTCGTTGTGGTTGCTCCCTGATAGTTTCCCTGATTTCAGCCAGTTGAGCATATTTGCGAGAATGATTGAAGCAGAGGCCATGAGCCAGGTGCGCATCTACAGCACAATGCGGATATTTCATGTTAACATGAAGCGTAGAAGAAGATTCATTTTAGAAAGATACATTTTTGTGTGAATACTGTAACGTTCCGTCATGACAGCCAAGTACCAGACCGAGGTTTTGCTGCTGACACTTTATTTTAGGACGAACAGAACCGGACATCTTCCAATATGGATCATTACAATACATTTTATTTATTGATTAAATTCACAGTTTATGATTTTTATCTTTGCGAGGGAAAGGTTTATTTACACGTCTTTATGGTGTGGGGAAAAAAAAAAAACACGGTCAGACCGCCATAACAGTTTTCAGCTCGCACACCCCTCTCTGGTGTAGAAGACATACAGCAGAGGAAAAAGAACACAGGCTGTAGGAGAACCAGTAGAAGAAAATGCCTCAAATGACATAGAACCATTTACTGTGACACGCTGTGATCTGTCAAGATCCACCAGGTCTAAGACCCACCCAACAATAGTAGGACAAAAGTTAAAATCATTCAATAATGTCAAAAGCTCTGATGCTTTCATGGAGCAGAGGCAATGTTTATAGCATCCATGTATCTCTCTACCTAATATTAGAAAATTCACATTCTAATCACAAATATAAACTATATATTTTCGTCTTACCTGGGAAAAGTTATCCCTCAAGCCCTGACGTCAATAGTCCCTCGATTCAAACAAAATGAGCCGCACAGTTCTGAGGCATCATTCATCAGTTCAGCTTGAATCAGCAGGTTAGGGTAGCAGGTCGACCGCCCCAAGATGGCGGCCGTAATTCCTGCGTCGCGACAGTCAATGCGGGGTCTACTCTTATATGATGTCTATGGTCCCTGAGGTAGAAAGAGGCTTGATGCGCACCTTGTTTTGATCTGCAGGCAGTGCTCTAGCCCCACCTAGTGGTGAAATATCGCTTATTGCTCCTTTCAATGTTAATTATGGAGATAAATTGTTCTTCTTGGTATCTATTCCTGTATGGATTAATTATCTCTTACAAACTAAGACATTAGGACACCAATCAAACTACATATTCTGAGTGTCTTCCTGCAGGTGAGTATTTATTAGACTCGTCCAACAAGCTGCTCAGATGTTATCCTCTTGGTTTTAGAAGGCCCAGGTATAAACCGTGGGGTGATCAGGATTTTGCAGTTGCTGCCCCAAGACTCTGGAACAAGTTACCCCTGGATTTTCGCTCCTTTTTAGGTCCAAACTCAAGACATATCTGTTAAGGCTGGCTTTTAATACGTAGCAGTTTTATGACAATTTATTTTTTTTGTTTCTCTGTAACCTTTGTGATTATATTGTTTTCTATGTTCCCTCTTTCTATTGTATTTTGTGATTTTCCTAATTTTGTTTAACAATGTTTAACAAGATCTGATGCAGGGTTTCCACTGTAACTTAAATTTTGTGTTGATGTTTGATAATTATGCAAAACTCTGATATTTGTGAGCTAAAACTTTCTATCAGAGGTTCTCTGATCAATCAGCCAGAGATGGAAGCAGAGACTTCTGGTTCTTCTCTGGTCTGGAACAGAAAATGTTTTTTGTTGGTTTCAGATTTTAATGATTCAATGAGAAAATAACTATAGTTGTTTAAACCAACCAATGTTTCTGTTTCTAAAGCAGGATTAGACATGAAATTATAGTCAATGTTCAGAGTTCCTCTCTAACTTCTGCTCTGTGTTGTTTTCTCTCCTGCAGGTCAGAGAATCATCAGAGCAGAACCAGGAGACAACGTCATTCTGACATGTAGAGCATCTGAGAACAAAGATGTTATAGTTGTAGAGTGGAGCAGAACTGATCTGGAGTCAGATCAATATGTTCTTTTGTACAGGGACAGTCAATTTTATCCAGATGGTCAGTCTCTGTCATTTAGGAACGGGGTGGATCTGCTGGACGTGGAGAATGGAGACGTGTCTTTGGTTCTGAAGAACGTGACGACTGATGATACAGGAACATATGAGTGTCGAGTCGTTCAGGGAGGAAAGAATGAAAGGAACATTCTGATCACTGAGCCCATCTGCATCATTAACCTGAGAGTTGAAGCAGGTGAGTCTGTCTGTGGATCAGAAGCTCCTGCAGCTTCCTGGTTGTTGATGGAAGAGAGAAACAGATCAGATGTTAGATGATGGAGATGGACAGAAAGACTTCAATGAATCCTGGTTTTCATTTCTGACAGAACCATCCTAGAACTAGGGTGACCACCTGCTAATAAGCCCAAGGGGGGACAAGGGGTATGTTTCTGAGGGACAAAGTGGGACACTGCTTGGCGCGGCGGTGCCCCCACCTCACATGCAGACTCACTGATAGGGGTTTACACATTTGTAGCACATACCACCTTACATGGTATATTAATAATGCCCTATTCCCATAAACATGTGTAATTGCTGATTTATGCTCATGAATAGGCCAACCAATGTGTATTTCTTTCTAAATAAAGATTCATAATACTTTGAACATTCAATGAACAGATGCACTTCCAATTCCGATTTACTTTAGCTATTTAATTGTATTTATTTTTCATTACAATTTATTCACTTTAAATAAATTATAATTTATAATTAAAGGATTAACAGGAATTGTAGTTGCTCTACACCACAGGAACTGTAAAAAAAAAAAAAAAAAGTCTTAACTCACGACTCCAGCAGTTCACAGAACGAGAAGGGGGAGGAAGGATGGTGAACTTGGATGTTGGTAAAGGCAGGCGCAGGAAAAAAAAACTGTTCAGTGTTCTGGGGACACCTTTAGGACTCAAACCTTTTCACCAGCATCTGAATCAAATAAGAAAGATAAGAGACAGAATTAATTTATGATAAGCTTCCAAATGGTTTTCCAGTATAGACAGAGGAGTGCAAACCCATCACCATCACAAGGTGACAACAATACAAAAAGGTGCCAAGATACAATCCTATGCAAAACAATGACATATTTTGACCTAAAAGGCTACTGTTTCCTAAAAGTGACACATTTGAACCCCTGTAGACAGCCCACCAATGCTCAAAATCAATCAAACTTCATCTTAGACAAATAGGGTCTTACATATCTAGGTTTCTTACCTTCAGGTTTCTTCTTGAAGTTGTATTTTAATTGGAGCGTGCAGCATTGAGGAGAACCTTCTCTTTCACTACATAAGTGTAAAAGTCCTTGCAACTGAATGTGAAGTTGCTCTTCACCTGAATTTCTGACTTGATGAGGTTTAGCGAACATCTGTTTCTTGTGTCCGTCCAGCATCCTGTCATCAGTGAAAAGACCCTCTCCACTGACGCATTGGTGATTGGTACACACAAGAGGAAAGAAGCTAATGCTGTCATGTTTGGTGTGTGTTTGCTTGAGTAAGGTGGCCCACTTCTCCACAACTGGAGCTCCAGACTGCACGATGGCCTGTTGGTGCGGCAGAACGACACAATACTCATCATATAGCGCATCCATGTCCAGCTTCTTGCTTAGCTGCAGGACCTCTACAGCTTCACAGAGATGGGAGAAGTTAAATGGGGTTTCTTTAGTGCCAGGCTAGCCAATTTCTTCAGGTAGTTGGAGTCTGAGAAGTCATAGCGCTGCTCCAGGTAGGTGAGGGAGGACTGGTAGAAGTTGCACATGTCTTCTCTGAGCACAGCTGCCTATCTGTCTGGAAACTGCTGGAGGAGTACACCCGTCTGGGCCCCAAAGAAACCATCACTCTGTCATTGCTGTAGCTTGGTTTTTAGGGTGAACATCCTATCGTAGAGCTCACAGACAGTCCCATCTTCTCGCTCCAGCACCAGCACAGTGTCGTGGAAAATCTTCAGCGCATTGCTGAGGAAGGACAGGTAAACCTAAAAGACGTAAGGAGAGTCAATGATCCTGTGTGCTGACACTGTTTGCATTATCATCATTTCTCTAATCCCTGTTTCATGTAATAATACTTAGATGAAAAGAAAAGTTGAGTGCAATTAAAATTAATTACCTGTAGATCAAGGGGGGTTGCCCTCACCATCCTGGCAATCCTTGAACAGCCGCCATAGTGACTTTGGGCACTCGTCCTCTCCCAATGAGAGAAAGTAGGTCTTGATAGGAGCCCAGCTGTCGTGAAGCCTCTTCACTGCAGGCCACAAGCTCAGCCATCTTGTGGGCACATGTCTAAGCAGGGACTGGCCTGTCTCCACAAAGGTGTGAATTGATTTAAGTTCCTCAATGCGTTTGGCAGATGAGGAGAAGTGGCTAAAGGTCTTGTTGACGACATTTTCGATGTCGATATGTAGCCGATCTCCTGCGTGTTTTGCACTGTTGTGAACGATGTGGGCCACACAGTTTGCCTTCAAAATGCAATTGTTGTTCTCTTTCAGTTTCTGGAAGACAGAGTTGTATCTCCCGTAATTCACACTAGCATTGTCAGCGGAATACGCAGATATCATGGTAGTCCCAGTCCGTTGACTATCTGGTTGTGGATCGCGGCAGATGTTTCATCACTGTCATCATAGAAATCAAGGACCTTGATCTGTACTCCCAAGTCTGGCGTCCAGTAACGCACTGACAGTGGGAAGAGCTTGGTGGTCCCATGATTGGAGGCATCTGAAGCCACTGAGAAGAATGGTGTGTGGGCTGTGGAGACACACACACAGATGGGATGAACTTAAAAGAGATTCTCTAAAAACAGATTATTATTAAAAAAAAATACAAGATACTGCTTTACTGTTTTGATCATTATTGATTTTATATAAATATTATCTATAGAAATATTTATACCTTTTCAAAAATTATAGTTGCTTTTGTTTGCTTAGTTTGGGAGATAACTAATGTGAAATGTTGCACACAATCATGTAAGGATACACAGAGCCTGGTTTCATGAAGGCACGGATGAGCAGCATTATGTTAGCTAACGTTAGCTACTGATGCAATGTGAACTGAAGGAAAAGTTGACTTTTAACATACCAGCAGAAGAACATGATTAATTAACATTAGCTAGCTAATGTTACACAAATAGCTAACACACAACAATGTTACAGTTACATCCATGAACATAACTTTAAATTTACCTCTCGTTGCTCATTCAGTGGTCTTCTGAGGACTTTCAAGCAATCTTCGACGGAGGCAGGGGCAAGTACATCCGTGATAATGGCTTCTGCCTTCGTCCGACCACAGGCCATCCTCTTGGCAATGTCCGAGTCTGGATAAATCGTTGGGGCTAGCTTTGTGCCACATTCTCCTGCTCGATATGATGTAGCGTGTTGGACAGTGTAATACACACTCGTCACCTCTGCAGCAGTCACTTTGTCAGCTATAAAGTCGTTTTTAGGTCGGAGGAAAGCATCCATAGATTTTGATGTTTCTTTCTGTTGGACACGTTTCTTGTGAGTCTCCGTGAGTCTGTGTCGTTTGACATCGTATTCCCCTCCATGTCCGATTGAGAAGGTCACAAAAAGCCCTCTCGGTATACCCCTCAACACCTTTCAGCCACAAATATTCATTTTCCCAGTCTTTCTTGTACCCACACCTTCTCTTTTTAATTGCTGGTGGCGATGCCTCAGACTCAGTCTCTTTCTCCATATCTCCCAAAGCGCGCCTCTAAAAGTTTCTTCCCAGTGTGTCTGGTATGCACGTGTGTGCGTAGTAGTCATGACAACAACGAAAAAGTTGACAACCTAGTCAGCAGTTCAACTGAGAGGTGGGTGTGGCAACAGTAGCGTAGGTCTACTGAACTGTCAAGTAATGTTCGTTTGGCTGCCTGGGGCTCCAGGATAGAGCGACCAACTTTTTTTTTGAGAAAGCATTGATTATGCGTGACACAGTCTCAATTTGCGGGACGCATGAATTGGGCTTCAAACGCTGTGCGCGCACGCGCTACGCGGGACAGGTGGTCACCCTACCTAGAACTGAACAATTTGACAGTTTTCTTCCAGAAAGTCCAACAGAAATGTAGAACGTCATCCAGCTGCTTTGATTTAGTTCAAGAAGCATCAGATGCTGCTTTGCTGCTGCTGCTAAAATCATCTATTATTACAGTTCTACTGATGTGCTCTAAGACATTTATTTATTATTGAAGACATAGAAACAAATGTGGAGAATCAGAAGATAAATGAGGGCTGGCAGTGACTCTGTTTAAAATCAGTCTCCATGTCATTCCAGTCATTTACCAATCAGCTGATTTCAGGTAAAGATGCTGAAATCAATGCAGAATAAAGTCTATTTCAGTCCCCAGTAGTCAGACATCAGATATGTAGAGCAGCATCATGTGATCTGCTCCTGGCCAGCACCAAGATGGACTCCTGGCTTTCAGAGAACAGCTTCTGGATCAGAGGATTGTTGCTGTTCTGGAGCAGAACAGCAACAATCCTCCAGAACTTTCCTCAGGATCCTGTTAAAGGTGGAGAAAGATTTCTACCATCAAGCTGTTTAGTCACTTTAAGCAACATGACAAGCTGCAGAGCTGCACTACAAGGTCACCTTCAAGAACTGCTGCTATGGTCTGCTGCTGTCTACAACATTTAATCTAGTGGACCTTCAGAGGAGGGAGCGTAATAGAAAGGTGGAGGAAACAGAGCTGGAGATGCTGATGAGACTCTGGAGGAAGCAGCTGCTCTGAGATCAGAGATCAGTAGATGATGTGGGACAGCAGCTTCTCTATCGTCTCCTAGCTGGAAGATCAGACTAACTCCTGATTCTCTTCTGCAGGGAACCAGGAGGATGGAGGAAACAAGGACGGACCAAAGGAGGATGGAGGAAACAAGGACGGACCAAAGGAGGATGGAGGAAACAAGGACGGACCAAAGGAGGATGGAGGAAACAAGGGCAGACCAAAGGAGGATGCAGGAAACAAGGAGGGACCAAAGGATGATGGAGGAAACAAGGATGGACCAAAGGAGGATGGAGGAAACAAGGACGGACCAAAGGAGGATGGAGGAAACAAGGATGGACCAAAGGAGGATGGAGGAAACAAGGACGGACCAAAGGAGGATGGAGGAAACAAGGACGGACCCAAGGAGGATGGAGGAAACAAGGATGGACAAAAGGAGGATGGAGGAAACAAGGACGGACCAAAGGAGGATGGAGGAAACAAGGACGGACCAAAGGAGGATGGAGGAAACAAGGACGGACCAAAGGAGGATGGAGGAAACAAGGACCGACCAAAGAAGGATGGAGGAAACAAGGACGGACCAAAGGAGGATGGAGGAAACAAGGACGGACCAAAGGAGGATGGAGGAAACAAGGACCGACCAAAGAAGGATGGAGGAAACAAGGACGGACCAAAGGAGGATGGAGGAAACAAGGATGGACCAAAGGAGGAGGGAAGGAAGAGGGCTGGACTGAAAGTTGGTCTCTCAGTTTTTCCTGTTGTGGTTCTTCTTCTTCTTGTTGCTGCTATTGTAGTCGTCTTTCTCCGTAGAAGGCAGAAAAATTCTTCACCTATACCTGACTCACCTCCAGCATCAGAAGGTGAACCTGAGCAAACTACAACAGGATTGTAAAAGTCTAATCATCACTACCAACCCTGGAGATGCTTTCAACAAACCAACATGAAGCATTAATCTGACACTGGCCCACCCTGCACTTGTTTTGGCTGCTGACATTTTGGTTGTTAATCTTTGATATTATAATAATAAAATAGAATGTTATGGGAATTTGTGACTTCATTCTGGCTGTTTGAGTTAACTAAGCTCTGGTAGTATCTAGTCTAGTAGTGCAAACCTGTCCAGAGGTGGGCTACATTTCATATGCTAAGATTCTCCGTAAAGCTTTTCTTTTAAATGTTTCATTTTTTTTTAAAAATTATTTACACTTTGAAAAGTTCAGTTCTCAGCCAAAGAAATCAACATTTCAGTTTAGTTCATTTTTACACCCAAGAACAGTCCCGTCTTCAGCAGTTTATTAAAGATGAGTGTTGATCAGTCAAGCAGTCTTCAGTATAAATCTTTGACTTCAGATGATGCTAATCATCTGCAGATCCTAAAAGTTTGAAGCCGATCAAACCCAGAACTGAAAAGAGCAGAGCTTTAATATTCAATTCTCATTACTCAGTGTAATGGTTCAGTTCACTAAACTCTGTTACTGAATCTTTTAAATATTTGTCTCTCTAGGTAAAGAGCTTGGTACAAACTATGTTCTTGAATGTTTACGTGCCTCTTAAGTCCAAATCAAACTTTTTTTAAATGATTTTAATGATTTCCTGTCTGTAATGATGATTACGACTGTTTAATTATTGTGGGAGAAATTTTGGTTTAACTCAACATGTTAAACAGCCAACACACCAACTGGGACATATTTTACACTTAATAATCACTAAAGGCCTAAACATTTCCAAGGTCAATGTAACTGATGTTACCTTATCTGATGACTTTTTTTGTTACATTTTAAAGCATCATTTCCAGGGCCTCAGTTAGCCAAAGAGGCTACTACTTTTTTGCAAGACAATAGGGAGACTACAGATATTAAAGATTAAAGAAGTATTGTTCCATTAAATCTAAATTCAGTGGCGGCTGGTGAAAAAAAATCTTGGTGGGGCTGGCCAATAGATTTCCCTGCCTAACCCAGTATATGCGTTTAAATTAAAAGTCGGAAAATTACTACGATTCCACAATAAGCATTTAATTAATAAAAAAACATTGTTCACTAAGGATTATTTTGGTGTCTTTGTATATTATATTATTATACGTATATTATTACGAAACAAACGTTTACGTCTTGACTTAAATATATATCCTGTCATGGTTGAGTTCTGGTTTGACTTCATTTTGCTGTTATTTTCATTTTTCATCTCATGTGGGTTTGGTTTGACTTTATTTATTGTTAGTTTTCATTGTCATTAGTTATTTTCTGTCATCTTCACTTCACCTCCTCTGCAGTTAGTCACACCTGCCAGCCACTAATTAGCCAGACTCACTTCACCTGCCAGCCATCCTACTTAAGCCGCACTCTGCTGTCACTCCTTTGCCGGTCCGTCATCATTCTACACCCTCTCCATGCCAGTCCCTCTGTAAGTCTTTATATTCTGCTGCTCGTTCTTGGAGAAGCTTTGCTTTTTGTCCAGGTGTCTGCTATGGACTGCTAACCTGACAAGCTACTCTGGAGAAGCTCTGCTCTGTTCCCTGGTGTATCCTGTGAGTTACTAACCTGACTAGCCGCCCTGGAGAAGCTCAGCCCTGTGCCCTGGTGTCTGCAACGAACTGCTAACCTGTTGTGGCTACGGGGCTGCTAGCCGAGCAGTACTGAGCATTCCCGGCTGCCTGTATTGTCGTGACTCTCTCTCACTCCGGGCCGTCAGCTCCTGCCATCACCTTCACTCCGGTTCTGTGTTACCTGCTCCTCTGGCCTCATCAAACCTCCATCATCAACCTTGCAATAAAGACTCTCAATTTTAGTCCCGTGTGTGTGGTTCTGAGTTCATCCGTAGACAAATCGTGACATATCCTAATTTTTTATTTATATAATGATTTAAGTAGAACAATGACTAGTGCAAAATGAAGTTGTATTTACCGGAGATGAAGTGTAGACTGCAAATTCTGTCGTAGTATGATGGCTCCCCCAGTCGATTGGGATTATCTGCCTGCGTCCTTTCATTGAAATTATCCATTTCTTTCGTCTTTCTTCGTCCTTCGGTAAACGACAGAAACATACATCCAACGATTTGGAACGCCTCTGTGTGCAACCGGGAGCACAACAAGTGGTAGGCATTGCTTAGATTCCATAAATAAACTAACAGTACGCTCGAATTCACCCGTTTTGTCATGCTGGTAGGAAAAAACAGTTCTGTTTTTGCCCATAGACATCATTTGACTAGACGCGTCATTGGGCGGGTTCTGCCTATGCTGCGATGCGTCAGAGCGTCCGCCATGTTAAATGTGGCAAATCTGCAGTTACTCAGTCACTTAAACAGCATCAGAGGGACTTTAATCTCTGAATATACTTTGTATTCGTAGTATTTTTATTTTGGTAATATTACAAGTTTATTTCCGTATCCCTTTAGCTTCATTCTCCTGAATTTATTCTCGTAAAGAATAAAAATAATTAAAATAGTCTAACCTGGCCCTATTACTCCAGGAGTGAAATAATTCTGCAAACTGTGATTATTCTGGAAATGTTCCCTCTTAATTCTCATAATATGACGTTTTTCTCATAACATTACCACACAGTTACAGTATACAGTCTCTCTCTCTCTCTCAAAGATTTTAAAATCTCTATATATTTAGACTTTTCCCCTCCACATCTAGGGAGGGCAGCACCCGAGCGCCCCCTATGGGCCAGCCGTCACTGTCTAAATTTATCAATAAGATGACATCTTTACAGATTCTTCTGCATTCTGAATCACATTGTACCTGAACTGGGGACATATATTTCATGTCATTTTTTTAAAGTAAGACTAATTCACCTGTTTACACCTTCTTGGCGAATCTTATTCTGCAGTCACAGGACTTTTCAATAATTACTAACCGCTACCTGCGATAGACTGGTGGCCTGTCCAGGGTGTACCCCGCCTCTCGCCCATTGACAGCTGGAAATAGGCACCAGTAACCCTCATGACCCCATGAGGGATAAGCGTGCATCAGATGGATGGATGGATGGATGGATGGATGGATGGATGGATGGATGGATGGATGGATGGATGGATGGATGGATGGATGGATGGATGGATGGATGGAACTAACTGTTACTAAAACAATACCTTTTAAAATTATGAACTAGCATATTTCAGAGGCTGCGATCAAAGAGCTTAAAGGTATATAGCCACCTTATATGGTTATACAAAAGACCAAAATACAGTCGATTATGATAGAATAAGGTTATATTCATCAACCGTCCATCCACATAGTGTTTTGATGGTCCTTTTTGAGCCTAAAAAGAATCCAGCACAGAGATATAAACATACATGGCGGCATGTACAGGCAGTACCGCAGAACTATGATAAAGCCATTTGGTGACGAATAAATCGAAAGTAAGTAATGCTGAACCGAGCCTGACCCTCTGAAGACTTGCCGTAAAGTGGCAGCTTGGCATGATTGAAGACCAACATTTATTAATCAAATAAACTGATGTACAGCAACTCTAAAAGCCTCATGTTATAGCATGTTATAGCATGTTATAAAAACTTTGTATGCAACCAGAGTTAGTTACTGACTTGTAAATTAAAAAAAAATCAAATATAATGGCTATGCACCTTTAAACAGTTGCAGGAGAAGCATAAACAAAGAGAAAAGCGGATCCATAAAATGTTGTTACTTAGATTATATTATTTGGAAATAGATTTTTGCCTTTTTTGAGGTGTTTTTCCTTTCTTCTAAAAAATCCCTTAGACCTTCACATACGTAGGAACATCCATTACTGGTACTAAGGAGCCAGAAGGAATCCCACAATCCTTTGCATGACATGGAAATTAATGAAAATGTTTGGAGAGAAGGCTGCAGGCCCAGATTTGACTCACATCAGCCATGTGCGTTTGGTCGCGTAATGACATCACAGTTAAAGGCTGTCTGAAATTGGCAGAGCAGTCTGACGCTCCATTCCTCCCCATGATAGAGTTTCAACTGTTGACCCTGTAAAAGGTCAAAGAACAGGAGCTAGGAGCAATAATTAGAGGTGTTTGGATGGAGCCAGAGTCTCTGAATGTCCAGACTTTGGCGTTTCACAGGCTCCTACAGTCAGCCAGTGCCAGACTATTGTAAGCAACTAGTGTATTTTTCCAGCGGTCCTTGTCTGCCTTAATCTTGCATGTAAGCTGAATTCTCGCAGTAGCTGTGTGTTCACAACAGTGTCTGAACTCCACACACACACACAACGCACTGTGGACAGAGCACCAATGGCCATTTTCTAGTAGTACCAACTTTGGTCAGGTTGCTTCTGTACGTGTCGCTTTGTAGGCCTTTCCACTGGTAAACATTATGTTGAACTGTTACCATTTCTAGTACCTTCTTGAATGGGTTCTAACCGCAGCAAGTTGACTTGAAGATGTCTCCTCAGAAGGCTGACTGTCTCTGATTGGCTAAAGGATGGAGTCACTGTGTAGCAACAGCATCTCCAGCACTAGAATCAAACCCGCCATATAAGAAAGGTACTGCAGAGCTCATATTTCATACTTCATATCACCAAAAGGAAAGTTTTTTTGAACGTCTTGCTTATTTATATAAATTGGAAAAAGGCCTGGAAGACTCACTTTTAATACTGTATTTCAAATACAATAAGGGATCTTAATTTCAGGACTTTGCACAATATTTATCCTTGTAACAAAAGACTTTGAATGTTTAAAGATTTGGAGGAAACCTGTAATTTCGTCAAGTTGAGCCAAAAACTGTAATACATTTTCTTTCATCTCTTGGATTTTTGGCGTGACATGGAGAAATTCATCAATGAAAAAAATCAAAATAAAGAATCAATATCACTCCTAAAGATGTAATAATCAAATTTAAACCTAGGGATCGAAATTGGTGATTTATAACAAATTTAATGCTCTTATTGGGTATAATATTTCACATAAATAGGGCAAAGTTCTCCGGGTCACCCCCAGATTTTCATGTCTTCTTAATAGTAATGTCGTGCCATTATGACGTGACAAACTCCCAGCATGCAACACCATTGTGACTAAAACGTCTCCAGCCGCCTACAGCTCCCCTCAGCACGGAGGATGTGACTGGCCACAGATCAAACTACACCCCATAAACCCAAAAGGTTCGTTCTTCTTTGATGCAGCCCCGCTGTGTTGAGAAGAAGTTCAGGTGAACAAACCATGTGAAACACGAGGAGTTCCCAATGTTTTAAAAGTGCTTATGTGTTAGAAACAGATGTTAGAGCAAAGAGATTAAAGATAGAAACGAGAGAGTCTGGAACACCAAACTGCAGTGCACCCTACGACAGGAAGTGACACGATACGCCTTACCACAAAACCAGTTATGTACCAGAACTACAAGGAGGATGAAAGTCATGAAAGAGGAGCTTAGAGTTTGTTTCTCACAGAAGTCTTCAGGTGAAGATCCAGGAAAGAGAAGAAGATCAGCTAAAGAGGAGAAGACCTGGAGCTCTGACTGAAGGTTCAACCTGGGAGGCTGAAGATCTGAGGCCTCAACCTGTTTATCTTCTGCCAAGAAGCTGTTGTTACTCAGGGGACTGAAAGGAGGAAAGCTCTTCATACTAAAACAATATGAAAAGCTTTCAGGACAGGACCTGTTGGGATTTAAGAACAACAACCAATCCCATGGAAGGAAAACTGGTTTTATATGAGGCAACCAAGGCAGCTGATCAGTTGATGGTTCAACAGTCAGTCACTGACTGCTGGGAGCTTCTTCTGACAGAGGTTGGTGTTTTTTTGATGAAGCAGGTATGAAACGTAGGTTTATGGGCCTAACTGTATTTATCATAAATATAACTCACACCTTGAATTATCAACTAAAGGCCAGTTTACCTGGTTTAACATCTGTAACTTCCTGCTTCCTGCTCTGAGTTTCATTTCCTGGTGTAAATCAGCTTCAGTCTGATGTTGCTGTCAGAGTTTGGAGCAGATTCGTTGTTAGTCTAGAGGAAATTCTTCAGATTAAACCTGCTGCTACTGATGAGTTTATTACAGATGAAAACATTTACTCAGGAAATAAACTAAGTTACGTTCTGGAGCTATCTAAAAGTGACATCACGTCCCGTCGTGAGGCCACCGACACATGCGCTCTGATATCGGCCATTGACCGTCTTTATGTTGTTAAAGACTAAAGATCTCTGATGACTTTTAAAGGATGTAAACTTTGGGTCAGACACCAGTTTGTTGGTTGATTTAAATATTCTTTACTCCGTCGGGCCTGAAACCGATGATAGATTATTTTATACTACGTCAGTCTGACGCTCCTCCTTTTTCCGTGAAGCTAGTGCAGCTAACAAGGCCTCGATTCAATCGTCATCTTCTCTCGACTAGAAACACTTCTGCCTCAACAAATTTCGCTTTTATCCGAGATCTAACAGAGATTATTAAAGTTAAACCCAGAATTAAACTAGTCAAGCAGCTGAAGGAGGAAATGGCTGCTGTTCGAACTGAGTCACTCGTGTTGTCTCTGCTGGTTTTAGCCTTCAGTGTTTCTGCTGGTGAGTTTGATCTTAAATGATAACAAAGCATATTTTGATGCGATTTAAAATATTTCCCTTTCTGTAAAAGTTCTTAATTGATCTTTTAACTGATTCTTCCCCCTAATTTATTCCCATATTTCATCCTTGTCATGATTGTTTACCGATGTACTCAGGACGCGCACACGGGACTAAAGGTTTTAAGAGTTTTATTATAAGAGGTTGCTGGATGGTGGGTGATGAAGTCCGGAGGATCAGGGTTACAGAGGATCAGAGGTGTAGGTGATGGCAGGGGCTGACGGCCCGGAGCGAGAGTCCATATTAACTGGGTGGCCAAGACAGACAAATACGTCAGCAAACTGGAACCTATTGCCCTGATATCAAAGCTAAATTGGGCTGATATTCTCTAGACAACGCCTGACAGACTGGGAGTTATTTTATTAAATACATGGCTCACAAAGTTAAAGGTAACACCAAAATAACACATCCTAGATCTCAATTAATGAAATATTCTCACTGAAAAACTTTATTATTTACACAGTGGAACTGATAGAGAAGAAAATAACAAAACAAATATCAATGTAAATCTACATTATTACACCATGGAGATTTGGATATTGATTCATACTCAATATAAAAGTGGAAAATAACATGACAAGCTGATTAAATGTTAAATGTTAGTGAATATTCCTCAAGAAAAGTCAGAATGAGCCTCAGCAGTGTGTGTGGCCTCCACCTGCCTGTAGGACCTCCCTACAACTCCTGATGAGGTGGAGGATGGTCTCCTGAGGATCTCCTCCCAGACCTGGACTAACATTCACCTGGACAGTCTGTGGCATTGGTGGATGGAGACATGATGTCCCAGACGTGCTCAGCTGGATTCAGGTCTGGGGAACAGGAGGCCGGTCCATAGCATCAATGCCTTCGTCTTCCAGGAAATGCTGACACACTCCAACCACATGAGGTCTACCATTGTCTGCATCAGGAGGAACCAGGACCAACCTCACCAGCAGATGGTCTCACAATGAGTCTGAGGATCTCATCTCTGCACCTGATGGCAGTCAGAATACCTCTGGCAGCACATGGAGGCTGAAGGCCCCCAAAGAAATGCCCCCCCACACACACCATGACTGACCCACTGCCAAACCGGTGAAGCTGTAGGGTGTTGCAGCAGCAGAACGTTTTCCACAGCGTCTCCAGACTCTGTCACGTCTGTCTCATGTACTCAGTGTGAACCTGCTTTCATCTGTGAAGACCTCAGGGCGTCAGTGGAGAATTTAATCTTGTTCTCTGGTAAACGTCCTGCACCGTGTTGGGCTGTAAGCAGAACCCCCATCTGTGGACATCAGGCCCTCATACCACTCTCATGGAGTCTGTTTCTGATCATCTATGCAGACACATGACCATCTGTGGCTGCTGGAGGTCATCCTGCAGGGCTCTGCCAGTGCCCCTCCTCTTCCTCCTTGCTCAAAGGTGGAGGTAGATGTCCTGCTGCAGGCTTGTTGACCTCCTGCGGCACACGTGTCAAACTCAAGAGTAATGTCATGTCATAAAGTAGAGGCATATATCCTTTTAAAGTGTATAAAGTGGCTAAAACTGAGCCTCCTGTAGGGAATGTTGATTTTTTTAACTGTGCAGTAACAGCATCAGTTTTCCCACAACACATGAAAACAACCCAGAAATGTCCAGAAAGAGAAGTGATGCAGAATGATGAGTTTAAACTGTAACTCACACCAATATCAACTTTTTTACAGATAAATAGGGCCTAAGGTGCTACTTTTATGTTACTGTGCATTTTTTCATGTTTTAACGTGAACTAAAGTTAAATTATCAAATCGAAAGTATCATCTATACAGGAGCAATCGGCCCTTTTAATAACTTCATGATACCAAAGTGGCCCCATATAGAAATGAGTTTGACACGCTTGTCCTACGGCCTCCTCCACGTCTCCTGATGTCCTGGACTATCTCCTGGAAGCGCCTCCATGCTCTGGACACTACGCTGACAGACACAGCAAACCTTCATGCAACCATCTATACATATAGTAAATGTGTTAGACATTAAATGAAAAGTTATTGTGAATAATCAGAGCTCCTCTCTAACTTCTCTGCTCTGTGTTGTTTTCTCTCCTGCAGGTCAGAGAATCATCACAGCAGAACCAGGAGACAACGTGATTCTGACATGTAGAGCAGCTGAGAACAAAGATGTTATAGTTGTAGAGTGGAGCAGAACTGATCTGGAGTCAGATCAATATGTTCTTGCGTACAGAGACAGTCAGTTTTTTCCAGAGGGTCAGTCTCCATCCTTTAGGAACCGGGTGGATCTGCTGGACGTGAAGAATAGAGACGTGTCTTTGGTTCTGAAGAACGTGACGACTGATGATACAGGAAGATATGAGTGTCGAGTCGTTCAGAGAGGAAATAATCGCAGAGAGAGATCTCTACTGGACACTGAGCCCATCTGCATCATTAACCTGAGAGTTGAAGCAGGTGAGTCTGTCTGTGGGTCAGAAGCTCCTGCAGCTTCCTGGTTGTTGATGGAAGAGAGAAACAGATCAGATGTTAGATGATGGAGATGGACAGAAAGACTTCAATGAATCCTGGTTTTCATTTCTGACAGAACCATCCTAGAACTGAACAATTTGACAGTTTTCTTCCAGAAAGCCCAACAGAAATGTAGAACATCATCCAGCTGCTTTGATTTAGTTCAAGAAGCATCAGATGCTGCTTTGCTGCTGCTGCTAAAATCATCTATTATTACAGTTCTACTGATGTGCTCTAAGACATTTATTTATTATTGAAGACATAGAAACAAATGTGGAGAATCAGAAGATAAATGAGGGCTGGCAGTGACTCTGTTTAAAATCAGTCTCCATGTCATTCCAGTCATTTACCAATCAGCTGATTTCAGGTAAAGATGCTGAAATCAATGCAGAATAAAGTCTATTTCAGTCCCCAGTAGTCAGACATCAGATATGTAGAGCAGCATCATGTGATCTGCTCCTGGCCAGCACCAAGATGGACTCCTGGCTTTCAGAGAACAGCTTCTGGATCAGAGGATTGTTGCTGTTCTGGAGCAGAACAGCAACAATCCTCCAGAACTTTCCTCAGGATCCTGTTAAAGGTGGAGAAAGATTTCTACCATCAAGCTGTTTAGTCACTTTAAGCAACATGACAAGCTGCAGAGCTGCACTACAAGGTCACCTTCAAGAACTGCTGCTATGGTCTGCTGCTGTCTACAACATTTAATCTAGTGGACCTTCAGAGGAGGGAGCGTAATAGAAAGGTGGAGGAAACAGAGCTGGAGATGCTGATGAGACTCTGGAGGAAGCAGCTGCTCTGAGATCAGAGATCAGTAGATGATGTGGGACAGCAGCTTCTCTATCGTCTCCTAGCTGAAAGATCAGACTAACTCCTGATTCTCTTCTGCAGGGATCAAGGAGGATGGAGGAAACAAGGACGGACCAAAGGAGGATGGAGGAAACAAGGACGGACCAAAGGAGGATGGAGGAAACAAGGACGGACCATTGGAGGATGGAGGAAACAAGGACGGACCAAAGGAGGATGGAGGAAACAAGGACGGACCAAAGGATGATGGAGGAAACAAGGACGGACCAAAGGAGGATGGAGGAAACAAGGACGGACCATTGGAGGATGGAGGAAACAAGGACGGACCAAAGGAGGATGGAGGAAACAAGGACGGACCAAAGGATGATGGAGGAAACAAGGATGGACAAAAGGAGGATGGAGGAAACAAGGACGGACCAAAGGAGGAGGGAAGGAAGAGGGCTGGACTGAAAGTTGGTCTCTCAGTTTTTCCTGTTGTGGTTCTTCTTCTTGTTGCTGCTATTGTAGTCGTCTTTCTCCGTAGAAGGCAGAAAAATTCTTCACCTATACCTGACTCACCTCCAGCATCAGAAGGTGAACCTGAGCAAACTACAACAGGATTGTAAAAGTCTAATCATCACTACCAACCCTGGAGATGCTTTCAACAAACCAACATGAAGCATTAATCTGACACTGACCCACCCTGCACTTGTTTTGGCTGCTGACATTTTGGTTGTTAATCTTTGATATTATAATAATAAAATAGAATGTTATGGGAATTTGTGACTTCATTCTGGCTGTTTGAGTTAACTAAGCTCTGGTAGTATCTAGTCTAGTAGTGTAAACCTGTCCAGAGGTGGGCTACATTTCATATGCTAAGATTCTCCGTAAAGCTTTTCTTTTAAATGTTTCATTTTAAATTTTGTTTTATTTACACTTTGAAAAGTTCAGTTCTCAGCCAAAGAAATCAACATTTCAGTTAAGTTCATTTTTACACCCAATAACAGTCCCGTCTTCAGCAGTTTATTAAAGATGAGTGTTGATCAGTCAAGCAGTCTTCAGTATAAATCTTTGACTTCAGGTGATGCTAATCATCTGTAACAGATCCTAAAAGTTTGAAGCCGATCAAACCCAGAACTGAAAAGAGCAGAGCTTTAATATTCAATTCTCATTAATTAGTGTAATGGTTCAGTTCACTAAACTATGTTACTGAATCTTTTAAATATTTGTCTCTCTAGGTAAAGAGCTTGGTACAAGCAGCATTTAGTTCCTATGCTCCACTTATCTGGAACAAACTTCCAGAAAACTGTAAAAGTGCAGAAAGCCTGAGTTCCTTTAAATCAAGATTAAAAGCACATTTGTTTAAAATTGCCTTTGACTGTTCTAGTTAAACTGTTTTACTGTTTTTAAATGTTCTTTTTTTTGTTTCTACATTCTATCCCTACTTGCTTTTATTCCTGTATTTTAATCATGTAAAGCACTTTGCATTGTCTCTGTACTGAATTGTGCTATATAAATAAATTTGCCTTGCCTTGCCTTGCCTTACAAACTATGTTCTTGAATGTTTATGGGCCTCTTAAGTCCAAATCAAACTTTTTTAAATGATTTTAATGACTTCCTGTCTGTGATGATGATTACGACTGTTTAATTATTGTGGGAGAACTAGAAATTTTGGTTTAACTCAACATGTTAAACAGCCAACACACCAATTGGGACATATTTTACACTTAATCATCACTAAAGGCCTAAACATTTCCAAGGTCAATGTAACTGATGTTACCTTATCTGATGACTTTTTTTGTTACATTTTAAAGCATCATTTCCAGGGCCTCAGTTAGCCAAAGAGGCTACTACTTTTTTGCAAGACAATAGGGAGACTACAAATATTAAAGATTAAAGAAGTATTGTTCCATTAAATCTAAATTCAGTGGCGGCTGGTGAAAAAAAATCTTGGTGGGGCTGGCCAATAGATTTCCCTGCCTAACCCAGTATATGCGTTTAAATTAAAAGTCGGAAAATTACTACAATTCCATAATAAGCATTTAATTAATAAAAAAACATTGTTCACTAAGGATTATTTTGGTGTTTTTGTCTTATTAATCATTTTCACAGACTCATGCCAGAGGGTTTGCATACATTGTACATGTACGTATATCATTACAAAACAAACGTTTACGTCTTCACTTAGATTTATATCCTAACTTTTTATTTATATAATGATTTAAGTAGAACAATGACCAGTGCAAAATTGAGTTGTATTTACCGGAGATGAAGTGTAGACTGCAAATTCTGTCGTAGTATGATGGATCCATTGGGATTGTCTGCCTGTGTCCTTTTCATTGAAATTATCTATTTCTGGGAAAAAAAATCATTTCTTTATTCTTTCTTCGTCCTTCGGTAAACGAAAGAAACGTACATCCAACGATTTGGAACGCCTCTGTGTGCAACCGGGAGCACAAGAAGTGGTAGGCATTGTTTAGATTCCAAAAATAAACTCAAAGTACGCTCTAATTCACCCGTTTTGTCACGCTGGTAGGCAAAAACAGTACTTTTTGCCCATAGACATTACATATGTAGACGCAGGTCAGTTGACAGCTTTGCTAGGGCCCGGGACAACACAGTCTTTTTGGGGCCCCCCTCTACACCTGCCGCCACCACACACACAGACCTGCGCGCGCGCACGCACGCACACACACACACACACAAAAGTCAACTTAACTGTATACTTCATGCCCTGTAAATCCCTGTATTTTATACTGGATATTTTCAACCCATCTATTGAATTCAGTGCACTAGTTGATCTTTTCTTCATAAGAGAACAGCAGCACTGCAGCCAAAATATGGCCTTTTTTGACCTACTGTATATTAGCCAGTCCCTAAGCTTGATGTATCATGAAACTGTTGACCTTTTGGGTTTTGATTTTATTATTACAACAAAATTATAATAATAATAATGTTATGTTCATAGTGTTTTTTTTCCTAATCCACCTCTTATATCCTTCAATCCTTATGTAATTTTGTCTGTGTTGTGTGCACCTGCCTGTTGCTTTAATCCTATAAATTCCCCATCGTGGGATAAATAAAGGATTATCTAATGTTTTCTTATCTTAAATAACACTTTTTAATTGGATATATGTACTGGGTTCTTTCAAGGTCTTAATTACATTTTCTCTGTGGGCTCCAGTAACATATGATAGTGTTGTGCCAGTTCAGACGTGACGACTGCATTAATTCGGGACATGACGGACTGCATTTCCCATGATGTAAGGTGGTCAAAATGGCCACCAACTCCCATCATGCAACGCGGCCCAAAATGGCCGGCGCCCTAGCAACCGATAACGTTGCTAGGGTAAAGTTGATAAAACTCGTTTGCGCCTCGCAATCGGCTTTCTTCACTGGCGCGCTGCCAACCCCAGAAGACACACAGCTGTTTCACTTCGTTGGGGCAATCCCACGCCACGTGCTCGAGTTTCTCGCTGGACCGAGATTTTTCGAAGCAAAACTATTCCCTGTGCAGACACAGGAGGTTGACTCTAAAAGGTACTTTTAATTCCCTCTGATCAAATATCTCCCAGTGATCGAAAGAGGACTACGCTTTTGCTGGGCCGAGCAAAGCGACTGTGAACCCGGAGGAAGAAACGAAGGAGCTTCTTCCCCGTCCCGCTGCAGCCTGCGGACAACTGCGTTCGTCAAGACGCGTTCAGAAAGCCGCCTTACTCGGAGCGCTCCGGACCAGCCCCGAGACACCTCAAAGTAACGGGTTCTCCCCTTTTTATATCTGTCTCACCAACAGGGTGTTTAGAAGTGCCTGGGCAGACGTAGGAACTTGTAGGTGTAGGTTAATGCTTTTTATTTCAAGAAGGAATTGTTTATTTTGCTGAATATTTTCTTTGTATGTGCATGCATTCGTGAAAGTGACTTGGCTGTTGTTTAATTGTGTGGTTCGTGGAGACTCCGCCGTGAGTCGATTCTTCAACCTTTCATCCTCTTTCTCTCTCTTTGTTCCATCTTTGCTTTGCTTATCAGCGGGAGCAAATCTTTTTGTCCGAGCTCATTTCGCGGTCTCCGTTTAAACTCCCCAGTTCAGTCAAAGGAGCTGAAGGTCCAGAATCCTCCATTGGAATGGAGGCTCAGGGTGTCATTAGCTCACTGCTTAAAATGACACCGGAGGACCAAGACCGCTTGAATCAGTTTAACATAGAGGACTGTGAGAGGAAAATTCAGGAATTGGTGGAGGAGGTCCAAAGCAAGCCAAAACATAGATTGGTAGCAGATGTTTTGGGTGAGTTCACTGCGTTATACCACCGAAGGTTAACGCTAGAGACTGATCTGCGTAACAGAGAGGTTGAGATGCGGATCGAAGCTGAGGAAAGAGTTAGAGAGCTAGAACAGAGAAGTGTTCAGGGCAGCTGTCATCTTAAGGAGGAGCGAGAGGAGGATTGCATTAGCTTGCAGACAGAAGGATCTGAGTGTGAGAACCTCAAAGGAAAACATGGGGATCACACCTGGAGGACATTGGACGAACTGGGCCCTCAGGCATCTTCTGAACGAAGGGTAAGCGAAGGAGGTCAGTACAGATGTAACAGTGTGGTTCGGAAAGAAGTGCCTATACAACCTAGGGCGGGAAACAGGACTGATTCACATGATGAAAATCATGGAACAACACCTGCTTCCCACCTGACCCCTGGCATTGTCTGCTATGATCTTTTCCCCCCACCAGGGTGACGGGAGCACCGTTCCTGGGACACAGGTAAACCCCACTCCTCTGAACTGCGTCCACGGACAAGAGTTCATGACAGGGAGGGTCCCCCGGCGTCCCACGAATGGCCGCCGATGCCAGGTAGGTGGTCAGAACTAGAGCCCCCCTCCTATCGTGGTTACCGCAGGCAGGAGTCGTCAGGAGAGGACTCAGATGGACCAGCCCCGATCCCTGAACAGGGACTGTGGATGCGTCAGCTTGAGTCCCTGGCCCGAGACATAGAGCGCTTTTATCCCAGCAATACAGAATCCACCATTGATGACTATCTCAGAGAGGTAGAGCGCTGTCTGCTAGACTTATATAGCCCCTCTGCTCGAGAAAAGTTGAGACTTATCTGGAAAACCACGTCCAGAAGTGTCCATGTGTTCATAGAAAGCCTCCCTCCAGCTACACGTGACCGTTACTCAGCTCTTTGTCAGGCTTTAAGAGAAGAATATTCTGTGTTCACAGACCCAGCTTCTGTGACTCTTGGAGCTTTTGCAATTCAGCAAAAGAGAACTGAAGCTCCAAAGGAGTACTACCGCCGGTTGCGGGCTGCTTACTTTCAGGGACGAAATGCTCCCGGCTTGGAGGAAGACCACACTTTCAAATCCTTGTTCCTCCACAACCTTCATGAAAGCGTGCGTTATGAGGTTACCATGCATTGTAGAACCAAGACACTTACCATGCAGGAAATCAGGAAGTACGCGCAGGTTGCATGGGAAACACGTGTCCGGCCCAACAAAGGAGCCGACAGTGATAAAAAGGTTCTACGAATTCAGGTCGAACCAGAAAAGAGGTTAGGTCTGGAGGGACATGAGATGCCTCCCTTCAAACCTAAAACTAAATTTGGTTCCAAGAAGCAACATGGTTTTGAGCCGCAGCAGAAGAAAGCTTCTCATGATAGGGGAGGTCAGCATGACTGCATGGAAGGTGAGAGGTTTCAAAAAATGGCACAGGCCGGATCCAGCTCGACACGGTAAGCAAACTGACAGGCCAGACTGGAAGCCGGAAAGCACACATGACAATAAAGGCTGGAACCTGCGCATGGAAGAGTCAATGAGAAAGGAGATGGAGGAGACTTTTCGCAGGTTGCTAGCCGAAACAGTGCGTCAGATCGCGCCGCAGCCGTCCTCGCCACCATCCAATCCTGCCGACCCTCCTGGGAAACCAGGCCCAAAACCCACGTCAGCATGACTAGGCGTGGACCAGGCTCCCCCTTCTAACAGAGTTTATCTGATTAAGTGGGGGAACCAACCGAAAAATCACCAACAACCTTCTAAAATCCCATTAGCAGGTGATCAGAAAACCCCTTTTCTAAGGTTTCTAGGTGCGCTGAACCACAGTGAAAACGCGCATCGCTTGTACTGCTCGACAGTTATCGGAGGATGTGTGACTGCAAATGCTCTTTTAGACACAGGTTCCGAGATCAGTCTAATGTGCTCAGATTTGTTTGATGAGGTGACCAGAGCTATGGTGTCCCTTGGGAAACCGTTTCAGGTGGAGACCTGTAACGTGGGCATCACCAGCTACACTCAGGATCAGTCATGCATCACCAAACGGGCGTGGTTAGACATCACTTTCCGTGACATGACCCTTGTTCACCCCATCTACATCTGTACTTTGGACACAGAACCTTTTCTTGTGGGTCAGGATCTGTTGACCAGGTTAGCTCCACTCATCGACTGCCATCATGGTCATCTTTGGGCCCAAGTGGGGACCCCCAAGCCTCTTATTTCTGGAAGTGGACTGTCCGTCCCCATCAACCAGGTGACCTGCTCAGAAGAGCCCAAAGAACTCTTAGCACCATTTCTGCCTTCAATAGAGCCGATTTCCAAATCCTCTGCCACACCACCGCTTCTCAGCGACCAGAGAACTTCTCTCTGCAGCCACACATCTTTCCTTTGCTCACTTAAACACTCTGGAGTTGAACCCTATAAACTCCAGTGGCCGAAGGTGTGCACCTGGAAAGCACATTCATGCCAGACGTGCTGCTGGCTCTTTGGTCGGAGAAATCTGCGATCAGCAGAGATCTGTACAGCTCTCTGTGCCGTGAAAAGCCCCATCTGGCTGAAACAAAACACAGCCACTATTTGCTCTCAGCAGACTGGCCTCGCCGGCTTCTGAAAGCAACGGGGGTGTGCATACTTTATGCACAGATTGGCACAAGACAGCTCTCTCATCCTTTCAGCATTGTGGAGAATTTACATCCTCCAGTGTTTGTTGGTGCTGATTTTCTGGTACGGCTAGGTGCACAGCTGGACACTTGTAACCAGGTCCTGTGGGCTCAGGCTCACGTGATCCCAAGTTCCTTCCTGGGCACCCCTGAAGTCATGCGATCAGGGAAAACCACCCCACAGGCTTGCCAGGTAGCTAGCGAAACAAACATGCTAATACCACCACAGACTGCAGGTGTACCTATCAGATTAGCCATCCTGAAAGGACAACAAATACAGAGCACACAGGTTTTCTTCCAACCCCTTTCTTATTTCCAGGAATCCAACCTGGTCATCCGGGGCACACCCCTGCTTGAGCTGAACAACCGCTCAGCTTATCTCTTGGTGGAGAATCCAACCCACATGCCGATCCAAGTGGTGGCGACGAAACCTCTTGGGGTGCTCATCGAAAGCTCCTTCCACGACCTTGAGCTGAGCATTCCCGCCATTAGAGACCTGCACTTATCCTTGACCGGCAGACAGGACTCTCCAGATACCGTGTTTACTTTTTCTTCCAACATGATCCAAATCAGGCGACATGAAGCTCGGCCTGCTGGATCCCTTTGTGGTGCAACACTTGAAGCTGAAGGAAACCTGTTGGCGTATACGATAGAAACCAACCCAACAGAACCAGCACCAAATCAACCAGAGAACCGGGACTCACCCACTGAGCCCTGCCCTGGTTTCGAAACAGAAATTATGCAACAGCTGGAAGAAGCCGATGCACTGACCACTGAAACAGAGAGAACAGCACTTAAAGAGCTGCTCCATGAGTTTCAGCCCATTCAGCCCAAAGATTCAAACGAACTTGGGATCCCATTGACACATGTCCATGACTCACCAGTAGGAGGACACAGAAGGTGCAAAGCTAATCTGAAAACTCTCCTACAGGTGGCGTCCCGGCCTTTAACGGCCCAGGACACCCAGGAGTATGTACAAGGCTGCTTAACCTGCTGCCAGTTACAACCCACACGACCGCTAGACCGAGCCCTGCTTCAGCAGAATGGATCGAATGTTTGCCGGCACCGAATGACACCGCTGTCACCACAGCAGCCCTGCTGCTAAATCACGTTTTCAGCCGGTGGGGCCTTCCACTGTCCATCGACTCGGACAGAGGAACACATTTCACGTCAAACATCATGACCGCGCTTTTCGACATGTTGGGCGAGGAAGTTAAATTCCACATCCCCTACTACCCACAGTCATCGGGACAGGTGGAGCGAATGAACTGCACCGTGGTCAGTATGTTAAAGGAACATGCCAGCAGCCATGGCAGGGACTGGGACACAAAGCTTCCCCTGGTCCTAATGCTAATCTGCTCTACCTCACCACGCTCCACAGGGGTGACACTTTTCCAGATGATGACAGGGAGACAAATGACACTTCCCCTGAATCTCATCTACCAGCCCGAAGACGTCAGTGTGACAACCGTCTACACTGCACACCAGTGCGTCACTCACTTGGGCAGAGACCCGCTTTCCCAATTGCCAACAGTTTGGCTGCACTTTCAGCGAGTTTCTGTCCGAGTTTAAAATGGTCTTTGCAGCAGAAGTCGATGAAGTACAGGATTCTCGGCAACTTTTAGCTCTCCGGCAGCGGGGTAGACGTGTTGCTGATTTCGCCATTGAGTTTCGCACGGTGGCTGCTGCGGCAGGCTGGGAGCAGCGCGCTTTAAAGACCGTGTTTTTCCAGGCGCTTGATGAGTCCCTTAAGGACGAATTAGCGCGTCAGGAAGAACCCGCTACGCTCAACGAGTTCATCTCTCTAGCTGTCCGATTAGATAACCGTCTCCGGGTCCGCTCCAAGAACCGAACCATTGGACCGCTCGGCTGTCGGTCGCTTCCCCTCGAGCGAAGCTTCCCTAAACCCGCTGATTCTCCGCGTCCGCCTCCGGAACCCATGCAGTTGAGCCGGGTTCGGCTCACTCCTGATGAGAGGCAGAAGCGAATGAGTTCGAGGTTATGTTTATATTGTGCCTCTGCCGCTCATTTTATTAAAGACTGCCCAGAACGGCCAAAAGAGTAGGTCCGTCGGCTGTAACGGAGGAACCGACGGACCAACCTAAGTTAACGCTTTCTTCCCCTCCGCGACTTTGTTTAAGGGCTGCGATTGTCTCCACCCGTGACACTTTTTCGTTATCCGCCCTGGTGGATTCAGGGTGCGATTTTAATTTAATTGACCAGGCTTTTGTCCTCCAGGCAGGTTTCGAGACTGTACCTCTTAGTGCACCTCTTCAGGTCTCGGCGTTAGATGGTGGGGTTCTACCCAGAATAACCCATAGAACCAAGCCTCTAGAGTTGGTTGTTTCTGGTAATCATAGAGAGCGGCTCACCTTTTTCGTTTTTCCCGTTAAACACGCGACCTTAGTTTTGGGTTTTCCCTGGCTACAGCAGCATAACCTGCATTTAAACTGGGCGGAGCGGCGAGTTGAGACCTGGTCGTCTAACTGTCACGCCGTTTGTTTACAGTCTGCGGTGCCCTCCTGCCAGACTCCCGTGCAGCCACTAAATCAGGTGGATCCTGAATTGCTTAAGTTGGTGCCTGAGTGTTATCATGATCTCAGGCAGGTTTTCAGCAAGACTCAAGCCTGCTCTTTGCCGCCGCATCGGCCATACGACTGCGCTATTGATCTCCTGCCAGGCGCCCCTCTGCCGGCCAGTCGCCTTTATAATATCTCTCAGGCCGAACGACAGGCCTTGGAGAAATATCTTAAAGAGTCACTAGCAGCCGGGCTGATCAGAGCCTCATCCTCTCCACTAGGGGCAGGTTTTTTCTTTGTTTCTAAGAAAGATGGTTCCTTACGTCCCTGTATCGACTATCGGGGTTTAAATGCGATTACTGTAAAAAACAAGTATCCCCTCCCACTCCTCTCTTCGGCCCTTGAACCGGTTCAGTCAGCCACCATTTTTACTAAGTTAGACCTACGTAATGCTTACCCCTTGGTGCGGGTCCGCCGGAGAGACGAGTGGAAGACAGCCTTCAAGACTCCCCTGGGTCATTTCGAGTATCAAGTGATGCCACTCGGCCTGTGTAACGCCCCAGCTGTCTTCCAGGCCCTAGTCAACGATGTCCTCCGTGACTTTCTCAATGTGTTTGTTTTTGTCTACCTCGACGATATTCTCATTTATTCCTGCAACCCCACAGAACATCAAGGTCATGTGCGGCTGGTCCTCCAACGTTTGCTAGAGAACAAATTATTCGTCAAGGCAGAAAAATGTGAGTTTCACAGACCCTCCGTGTCCTTCCTTGGCCTCATCCTGGAGGGGGGACGGGTCCGATCTGACCCAGGAAAAATCAAGGTGGTCCTCGACTGGCCGGTGCCCGAGACCCGAAAGGAGCTACAGCGTTTTTTAGGGTTCGCCAACTTCTATCGACGGTTCATCCGGGGGTACAGTCAGATCGCCGCTCCCCTCCACGCCCTCACGTCCGTCAAGATGCCTTTCACTTGGAACCCGCAAGCTAACTCAGCGTTCTCAGACCTTATGAGGAGGTTCTCCCAAGCACCTATCCTAATCCATCCTGACACTAAGAAACAGTTCGTGGTTGAGATCGACGCTTCGGACACAGGGGTTGGTGCAGTTCTTTCCCAGAGCTCCAACCAGGACCAGAAACTACACCCCTGTACCTTCTTCTCTCGGCGCTTATCCTCGGCTGAACGAAAGTATGACGTTGAAGACAGAGAGTTGCTCGCTATCAAGCTCGCCTTGGAGGAGTGGCGTCATTGGCTGGAGGGGTCCGAGCAGCCCGTCCTCATCTGGACCGACCATAAAAACCTGGCCTACATCCAAACAGCGAAGAGGTTAAACCCTAGACAAGCCCGCTGGTCCCTTTTCTTTTCCCGATTTAATTTATCCATCTCCTACCACCCCGGTTCTAAGAACCAGAAGCCCGACGCCCTGTCCCGCCTCTACTCACCCCCCGACTCTGAGAAGGAACCAGCAAAGATCCTCCCACCGTCGTGTGTTTTTGGAGCCGTCCAGTGGGAGATTCAGAAAATTATCTCACAGGCCCAGCTCTCTTACCCCGACCCTGGCACTGGGCCCCCCAACTGGATCTATGTGCCCAGCTCCGCCAGTTCCCGTGTCCTGCAGTGGGCTCATTCTGAAAAATTCTCCGCACACCCTGGCATCCATCGTACTCGCACGTTTTTGTCCCGTCGATTTTGGTGGCCCACCATGTCCCAAGATGTCAAAGACTTTGTTCTCTCGTGTCCCGTGTGCGCTCAAAATAAGCCGTCCAACCGGCCGCCTGCAGGCCTCCTACAGCCCTTGCCAGTCCCAGAACGCCCCTGGTCCCACGTCGCCCTGGACTTCGTCACTGGACTCCCCTCTTCACAAGGCATGACAGTCATCCTCACAGTTGTCGACCGTTTTTCTAAAGCCTGCCACCTCATTCCCCTCAGAAAGCTTCCCTCAGCTCTCCAAACGGCCCAGCTCCTGGAACATGTGTTCCGCTTACACGGAATCCCACAGGAGATTCTGTCTGACCGTGGTCCAAAGTTCATATCGCGGGTGTGGAAGGAGTTTGCCGTGGCCCTTGGGGCCCGGTATGCTCTGACCTCTGGTTACCACCCGCAGACCAACGGTCAGACAGAACGTTTGAACCAGGAGCTGGAGACCGCCCTCCGTTGTCTCACCTCTCAGAACCCCTCAGACTGGAACAAGTACCTCCCCTGGGTTGAATACGCACACAACAGCCACGTCTCCACCGCAACCGGGTTGTCCCCCTTCGAGATTTCCCTGGGTTATCAGCCACCACTACTCCCCGAGGATAATAGACAGATCGCCGTTCCCTCAGTTAAGGATCACATCAACCGCTGCAGACACTACTGGACCCAGACCATTCAGGCCCTCAAGAACACTGCTGAATTAAACCGCCGATTTGCTGACCGTAGACGGGTCCCAGCCCACAGTTACCAACCCGGTCAGCAAGTCTGGCTCTCCACCCGAGACCTCCCTTCCCGAGCAGCCTCTCGAAAACTGTCCCCACGTTTCACTGGTCCCTATGTAATCACCTCCATAATCAGCCCCACGACTGTCCGTCTCCGCCTCCCGTCTCACTCCCGAGTCCACCCCACATTTCACGTCTCACAGATTAAGCCCGTCAACTCTAGCCCTTTGCTCTGGCGATCTCCCCCTCAAACTCCCTTGGTGGTACCAAGTCGGGCACGAGGTTCCCTTCCCCGGATTCTACCTGGTCTCCCCGTACTCTCCTGGTTCCTCCCGCTGTCGGATCCCTGGATTTCCCCGGTGCTGTTCGGACCCCCTCGCTCCGCTCTCGAGCTGCCTGGACACCTGCTGCCAACATCCAAGCTGAGTCCCCACCGCCTTCCTCCCCGGTCGGGTTACCTGCGCCTCGTGGTAAGCTTACGCCCCTTAGTTACTTTACTCAGATTCCCTTCCGTGAACTAATCTTTCCCCTTACCTCCAGATTGATCCGGTTCCCTGGTCCCGGGCTCCCGTTCGAGCCGTCTCCTGCCCTTGCAGATTAGCTCTGCTGCCTCGTAGAATAATTACACACAGACAATACATTCAAACAATGTTTTATTATACACATGTGTATACATAATTTATGTAGACAAATGATTTCGTCCTACACCTTTTGTGAAGTCGTTCCCAAGAGCCATAATAGACAAAAAATCAATGCATCACACGTGTTAAGATACAGCTGGCTGTGATTATACACCTGGCCACTAGGTGGTGTCGTGTGCACATGAAGCATCAAGAAATTAACCCTTTCTCGAACCAGTTGGCTCAAGTGGTTCAATGCCTCATGAGGCTTCATCTCACCATCACTACAAACTAGTAACACAACCAGTAATTAAAAGACTTGAACAGAGTGCCACGGCAAAACACCAAACTAGTGCCACAGCCTACAATACACAGTTTAACAGAGTGTTACAGCAAATATAAACACTAACCACCCAGCAGTGTGGCAAGCTGCTCTAAAACACAGCTGCCCTGATTGCATGGGAAAGCCGAGTTTAAATAAGGAGGGCTCTCCACGGATTGGTGAGGCAATCAGGCGAGTGTCCAATCCAGAATGAGGATGATGGCTGAAGGAAGTGGCTCAAGGTAAACCAGGAAGAGACTTCAGGAGGTCTGCAAGTTTCCACAGTGGCCTCAGCTGGCAGGAAGCTGCAACTACACCTGCAAACAAGTACTTAAAAAGAAAAGCAAAACAGACAAAAAGGCCACTGGCCGTAACAATTGGCAAGAACCATTTTTGGTTCAATCACAAACGGTTAAAGCAGGAGCAGCACAGCATGGATATTCATGTGTTTGTGAACGCACAAATACCACGAGAATGTATCTTTCAGGCAAGGTTAAGAGAAAACTGCTTTCCTTTGCATCTAACTTAAAATTAAATGACCTTTTCAGGCAGTTACAATATCTAAAGCCGAGCATACACTGTATGATATTTTCAATCATTGTACTCATATACAGATCAAACTGTACGATGAAACCTCAGGGTTTAAAAGTTCCCAGCTCACCATCTCTGTTCTGTACAGCCTGATGCTCTGATGTGACCTGACTGCTCACACTGTACGTCTGAAACCACGTCGGACTCAGACCTTTAGAGAGGTGGCGCTATTTGGACTCGTCTTTTCGGAAGCCGAACGTCAACAGTAGAAGAAGAAAAAGACGGAAGTGTCGATGCTCACTGTTAAATATGAAGCTCACTAGAACGAAACACGCTGACTTGGTAATTCCACGAGTTGCTCCTCCGTAGTTTGACTCCATGTCACACGTACCGCCGCCATGCTTCTCTCCACTACTATGTTTTTGTCTCAGAAGACGAAGAATTCGCTTGTTTGCACATGCTCAGTGCACGAGGTTAAGGGAAATCAGCTCATAGCTCTGCTTCATGATGTGCTCACGATCTCCTCACGAGGGCCGACTGAATTTCAAACATGTTTGACATTGTCCCTCAGTACCCTCTGTAGGCTACAAGACAGATGCTGCTGAAACTCGGCCCGATCCAAACAATTCTGGCACGACTGAAGAATTGGCCCAAAAAGGGCAAAAATTCATACCGTGTACGCCCGGCCTTACTGCAACAGTGTTTTCACAGGTCTGCCTAAAAAGTGGATCAGACAGCTGCAGCTGATCCAGAACGCTGCTGCCCGCGTCCTCACTAAGACCAAGAACGTAGAGAACATGGACCCGGTTCTGAAGTCCTCACTAAGACTAAGAACGTAGAGAACATGGACCCAGTTCTGAAGTCCTCACTAAGACTAAGAACGTAGAGAACATGGACCCGGTTCTGAAGTCCTCACTAAGACTAAGAACGTAGAGAACATGGACCCGGTTCTGAAGTCCTCACTAAGACTAAGAACGTAGAGAACATGGACCCGGTTCTGAAGTCCTCACTAAGACTAAGAACGTAGAGAACATGGACCCGGTTCTGAAGTCCTCACTAAGACTAAGAACGTAGAGAACATGGACCCGGTTCTGAAGTCCTCACTAAGACTAAGAACGTAGAGAACATGGACCCGGTTCTGAAGTCCTCACTAAGACTAAGAACGTAGAGAACATGGACCCGGTTCTGAAGTCCTTACACTGGCTCCCTGTATCATAGAGAATAGACTTTAAAATCCTTCTGTTAGTCTATAAATCCCTGAATTAGCACCTAAATACATCACAGACTTGTTATCAGTGTATAAACCCTCCAGACCACTCAGGTCTTCTGGCTCCAGCCTGCTCTGCAGAACCAGAACCAGAACCAGACATGGAGAAGCAGCATTTAGTTCCTATGCTCCACTGATCTGGAACAAACTCCCAGAAAACTGTAAAAGTTCCTTCAAATCAAGATTAAAAAACTATGTTGCTTATAATTGCATTCAAATGTTAATGTGGAAGGTTGTAGTCCAACTTGTCTTATACTGTATCAGACCTGCTGCTATTGTTCCAATCCAATGTGTTTGCCTCTGTAATGTTTCTTCTGTTTTGTTCATGTATAGCTTTTTAACCATCTTGTTACTGAAAAGTGCTTACTAGAAAAAACTTGCCTTCCCTAAAAAGTCACATGTGCTGTGGCATAGAGTACAGCTTCAATGCTATTCCCCAGTTTTTTCCAGGCTTGACTGTCCCTGAAGAAGTCCAATAAGTCTAAGACCGGTTTTATTCAGTTACGTACTCTGACTAAAACATTTCAGCTTTTCCAATCCACTCTGCAGCTGATTTAAAGACTTCAAGAAGCAGATCCAGTCATTGAAAATTCCTTCTCTTTTTAGTAACGGCAAAGACCTCTAAGCAAGAACTCTGTACAATACATAAGGGGCTGAAAAACTAGAATAACAATAGCAAAGAGGGTTAAATCAGAGGCAGAGACTTTCTCTCAGTTCTTTCTGAAAACGTTTCCACACCTAATAGACCAAGGCTGATCATCCTAGGCACATTCTAAGTCAGATGCATCTGACTTAAATGAAAATGTGACTGTTTATAGCAAAGTCAGCAAAGAGCAAAATGAACATGCACAGGAGAAGAAACAGGACAGATTGCTCAAGTGATCACATGACCAGTTCAGAGGCAGAGTCATGCAGTAGGAATTTAGAGTTTGTTTCTCACAGAAGGCTTCAAGTAAATATCCAGGAGAGAGAAGATCAGCTAAAGAGGAGAAGACCTGGAGCTCTGACTGAAGGTTCAACCTGGGAGGCTGAAGATCTGAGGCCTCAACCTGTTTATCTTCTACCAAGAAGCTGAAAAGCAGAAAACTCTTTATACTCCAACAGTATGAAAATCTTTCAGGGCAGGACTTGTTATTTGAGAACAACAACCAATCCCAAAGAACAACAACTGGTTTTACATGATGCAAACAAGGCAGTTGAACAGTCACTGACTGCTGGGAGCTTCTTCTGACAGAGGTTGGTGTCTTTTTCTATTTCCTGATGAAACAGGAAAGAAATGTAGGTTTATTTTACATTTAATCAATGATCAAAGTGATTAAATATGTACTTTTTAATTCAAACTTTGCTGTTGAGTAACTTTTCACTAAAATGTAGTTTTCTTTTTCATTTTACCTTGAAGTAGATATAGTTAATACCTACTAGTAGATTTAGGTTTAAAGTCATATTTTAATACCACTAAGATGTTTTTTCTGACTGGTAATAAACTAAACATTTCAGAGCTGCTTTGACAGAATCCTGACATAAATCTGATAAAAACATCTGTGGATGGAGCTCAAACTACTGATAAGGAGGGGTGTGAATAATTACTGACTGTATTTATTATAAATATAACTGAAACTATAAACTTTTAGCTGTTTCTGGTTTATTATTTTAACTTCCTGATTTAAATCAGCTTCAGTTTGACGTTGTTGTCAGAGTTTGGAGCAGATCTGTTGTTTGTCTGGTTGCTGCTGATGAGTTTAAACAGGTGAAGAAAACCTTCTGTACTCAGAGGAAATAAACTCAGTTATATTTCTGGAGTTCAGACTCATTTCTCCAGAATCACGTGATTTACATGAAGAGCAGAACCAACGCATGCGCTCTGGCCTCTGATATCTGGGCGTTGGCCGTCTTTATGTTCTAGTTTAAGGCTGAAGATCTCTGACGGCTTTAAAGGAGGTAGATGTTGGATCAGACACCAGTTTGTTGGTTGAAGCAGAAATCTTTTACTCTATCTGGCCTGTAATCGATGGTAGATTTAATATTTATATACGTCACTCTGACGCTTTTCCTTCTTCCGTGAAGCCATAACAGCGAGTCCTCGGTTAGACCGCCGTCGTCTCTCCACTAAAAACTCTTAGTCTGCCGTAATTAACTCTAAAGTTTCCGTCTGACCCAAACAGACATCTAACAGAGTTTATTCTAAAAGTTAAACTCTGTGTGCTGCTGGTCCTCAGAGGATGTTAGTAAACTCAGCGTTAAACTGGTGGAGGAGCTGAAAGAGGAAATGGTTTCTTCTTTAACTACGTCACTTGTTTTGTTTCTGCAGGTTTTCAGCTTCAGTGTTTCTGCTGGTATGTTTGATCTGAGATCAAAGCATGGACTCTGAGTCTTTTCATGCTGCTGGATATTTTTCAGCGTTTCTTTTCTGTAAACCAGGAGCAGAAAATAGTTGATATAAATGTCTCCTTGGGTAAAACAACACCTGGTTGGTTAGAAACGTCCTGCAGTGACCAGAACTTGTTCCTCCATAGAAAATCAGATATAAATCAACCAAAACTGTAAAATAACCAGCAGGCAGGTAAAGCTGCAACAAGCTGCTCTGCTGTTCTACTGCAGCTGATACATGGATCCATAGGAGGTTCTCCTGGTGGGAGAACTTTAAATCAGAACACCTTGGTTCCTCTGGATCACAGTATTAACGCAGAACAACATTTAACATGGTCTGATGTTTTCTCTGTAGATTAATCCTGATGTTAATGGCTGATAATTATGTGAAACCCTGATATTTATGAGCTGAATCTTTCTATCAGAGATGGAAGCAGAGACTTCTGGTTCTTCTCTGGTCTGGAACATGATGAAGGTCTGCTGAGGCCTGGAGACAGAAAATGGTTCTGGTCCGGTTTCAGCTGTTAATAATTAAATAAGAAAATACTGATGATGTTTTTATAATCCAGTAGTGGTTCTGGTTATACAGCAAGATTCTTCTTCTCATAGTGAATAATCAGAGCTCCTCTCTAACTTCTGCTCTGTGTTGTTTTCTCTCCTGCAGGTCAGAGAATCATCAGAGCAGAACCAGGAGACAACGTGATTCTGACATGTAGAGCAGCTGAGAACAAAGATGTTATAGTTGTAGAGTGGAGCAGAACTGATCTGGAGTCAGATCAATATGTTCTTCTGTACAGAGACAGACAGTTTTTTCCAGAGGGTCAGTCTCCATCCTTTATTAACCGGGTGGATCTGCTGGACGTGAAGAATAGAGACGTGTCTTTGGTTCTGAAGAACGTGACGACTGATGATACAGGAACATATGAGTGTCGAGTCGTTCAGAGAGGAAATAATCGCAGAGAGAGATCTCTACTGGACACTGAGCCCATCTGCATCATTAACCTGAGAGTTGAAGCAGGTGAGTCTGTCTGTGGGTCAGAAGCTCCTGCAGCTTCCTGGTTGTTGATGGAAGAGAGAAACAGATCAGATGTTAGATGAAGGAGATGGACAGAAAGACTTCAATGAATCCTGGTTTTCATTTCTGACAGAACCATCCTAGAACTGAACAATTTGACAGTTTTCTTCCAGAAAGTCCAACAGAAATGTAGAACGTCATCCAGCTGCTTTGATTTAGTTCAAGAAGCATCAGATGCTGCTTTGCTGCTGCTGCTAAAATCATCTATTATTACAGTTCTATTGATGTGCTCTAAGACATTTATTTATTATTGAAGACATAGAAACAAATGTGGAGAATCAGAAGATAAATGAGGGCTGGCAGTGACTCTGTTTAAAATCAGTCTCCATGTAATTCCAGTCATTTACCAATCAGCTGATTTCAGGTAAAGATGCTGAAATCAATGCAGAATAAAGTCTATTTCAGTCCCCAGTAGTCAGACATCAGATATGTAGAGCAGCATCATGTGATCTGCTCCTGGCCAGCACCAAGATGGACTCCTGGCTTTCAGAGAACAGCTTCTGGATCAGAGGATTGTTGCTGTTCTGGAGCAGAACAGCAACAATCCTCCAGAACTTTCCTCAGGATCCTGTTAAAGGTGGAGAAAGATTTCTACCATCAAGCTGTTTAGTCACTTTAAGCAACATGACAAGCTGCAGAGCTGCACTACAAGGTCACCTTCAAGAACTGCTGCTATGGTCTGCTGCTGTCTACAACATTTAATCTAGTGGACCTTCAGAGGAGGGAGCGTAATAGAAAGGTGGAGGAAACAGAGCTGGAGATGCTGATGAGACTCTGGAGGAAGCAGCTGCTCTGAGATCAGAGATCAGTAGATGATGAGGGACAGCAGCTTCTCTATCGTCTCCTAGCTGGAAGATCAGACTAACTCCTGATTCTCTTCTGCAGGGAACAAGGAGGATGGAGGAAACAAGGACGGACCAAAGGAGGATGGAGGAAACAAGGACGGACCAAAGGAGGATGGAGGAAACAAGGACGGACCAAAGGAGGATGGAGGAAACAAGGACGGACCAAAGGAGGATGGAGGAAACAAGGACGGACCAAAGGAGGATGGAGGAAACAATGACGGACCAAAGGAGGATGGAGGAAACAAGGATGGACAAAAGGAGGATGGAGGAAACAAGGACGGACCAAAGGAGGAGGGAAGGAAGAGGGCTGGACTGAAAGTTGGTCTCTCAGTTTTTCCTGTTGTGGTTCTTCTTCTTCTTGCTGCTGTAGTCGACTTTCTCCGTAGAAGGCAGAAAAATTCTTCACTTTTACCTGACTCACCTCCAGCATCAGAAGGTGAACCTGAGCAAACTACAACAGGATTGTAAAAGTCTAATCATCACTACCAACCCTGGAGATGCTTTCAACAAACCAACATGAAGCAATAATCTGACACTGGCCCACCCTGCACTTGTTTTGGCTGCTGACATTTTGGTTGTTAATCTTTGATATTATAATAATAAAATAGAATGTTATGGGAATTTGTGACATTCTGGCTGTTTGAGTTAACTAAGCTCTGTTAGTATCTAGTCTAGTAGTGCAAACCTGTCCAGAGGTGGGCTACATTTCATATGCTAAGATTCTCCATAAAGCTTTTCTTGTAAATGTTTCATTTTAAATTTTGTTTTATTTACACTTTGAAAAGTTCAGTTCTCAGCCAAAGTAATCAACATTTCAGTTTAGTTCGTTTTTACACCCAATAATCTGAACAGTCCTGTCTTCGGGAGTTTATTAAAGATGAGTGTTGATCAGTCAAGCAGTCTGCAGTATAAATCTTTGACTTCAGGTGATGCTAATCATCTGTAACAGATCCTAAAAGTTTGAAGCCGATCAAACCCAGAGCTTTTCTTATGATTTTAATGACTTCCTGTCTGTGATGATGATTACGACTGTTTAATTATTGTGGGAGAACTAGAAATTTTGGTTTGACTCAGCATGTTAAACAGCCAACACACCAACTGGGACATATTTTACACTTAATCATCACTAAAGGTCTAAAGATTTCCAAGGTCAGTGTAATTGATGTTACCTTATCTGATCACTTTTTTGTGACCTTTTTAAAGCGTCATTTCCAATGACTCAGTTAGCCAAAGAGGAATAATTAGAAAACATCTTCTCAGATCATGAACTCCTCTATAGTTCTGATTTCTCATGAGCCACCTGCTGAAATGGATTTCCCCCATTAGGATGAAAGACCAGAGAATTTGTAGAAATGTATTGGCAGCTATTTCCAACAGTATCTTCTTTGTTCTTGAACAATCTAAACTGATGTCACTGTTTAATGGATGACATAGCAAAGATTTTCCCAAATGTTTTTTTTTTTTTTTTACTTTTTTGCAAGACAATAGGGAGACTACAAATATTAAAGATGAAGTATTGTTCCATTAAATCTAAAGTTATCAATGAGGTGGCATCTTTACAGATTCTTCTGCATTCTGAATCACATTGTACCTGAACTGGGGACATGTATACATGTAATTCATGTCATTTTTTCAAAGTAAGACTATTTCACCTGTTTACACCTTACTTGGCAAAGATTATTCTGCAGTCTCAGGACTTTTCAATAATCACTAACTGTTACTAAGACAATACCTTTTAAAGTTATGAACTAGCATATTTCAGAGGCTGCGATCAAAGAGCTTAAAGGTATATAGCCATCTTATATAGTTATACAAAAGACCAAAATACAGTCGATTATGATAGAATAAGGTTATATTCATCAACCCTCCATCCAGATAGTGTTTTGATGGTTCTTTTTGAGCCTAAAAAGAATCCAGCACAGAGATATAAACATACATGGCGGCATGTACAGGCAGTACCGCAGAACTATGATAAAGCCATTTGGTGACGAATACATCAAAATGAAGTAATGCTGAACCGAGCCTGACCCTCTGAAGACTTGCGATAAAGCGGCAGCTTGGTATGATTGAAGACCAACATTTATTAATCAAATAAACTGATGTACAGCAACTCTAAGAGCCTCATATCAGAGAAATTAATTTCCCGTTGAACTGAAACAGGGACACAGCATTAAGGTAAAAAAAAAAAAAAGTCAGTCGATCTGTTTATAATGTTTATTCTACTTAAGACTGTAGAGGCTAAGAACAGCATTGCTGTTACCTTCTTACATTGTTAGTATAAATAAACATGAAGGGCTTCATTTACTGACAAACTGAGCAAAAACAAAGTGCAAAATGGCAAAATGATAATTAATATGCCAGCAGCATGTTATAACATGTTATAAAAACTTTGTATGCAACCAGAGTTAGTTACTGACTTGTAAATTTAAAAAATCAAATATAATGGCTATGCACCTTTCAACAGTTGCAGGAGAAGCATAAACAAAGAGAAAAGCGGATCCATAAAATGTTGTTACTTTTATATTTTTTATATTATATTATTTGGAAATAGATTTTTGACTTTTTTGAGGTGTTTTTCCTTTCTTCTAAAAAAATCCCTTAGACCTTCACATACGTAGGAACATCCATTACTGGTACTAAGGAGCCAGAAGGAATCCCACAATCCTTTGCATGACATGGAAATTAATGAAAATGTTTGGGGAGAAGGCTGCAGGCCCAGATTTGACTCACATCAGCCATGTGCGTTTGGTCGCGTAATGACATCACAGTTAAAGGCTGTCTGAAATTGGCAGAGCAGTCTGACGCTCCATTCCTCCCCATGATAGAGTTTCAACTGTTGACCCTGTGAAGGTCAAAGAGCAGGAGCTAGGAGCAATAATTAGAGGTGTTTGGATGGAGCCAGAGTCTCTGAATGTCCAGACTTTGGCCTCTTTGGAGCTTCACAGGCTCCTACAGTCAGCCAGTGCCAGACTATTGTAAGTATAGCAAGTGTACTTTTCCAGCAGTCCTTGTCTGCCTTGATCTTAATCAAGCTGAATTCTCGCGGTAGCTGATTGTTCACAACAGTGTCTGAACTCCACCCACACACACAACGCACTGTGCACAGAGCACCAATCCCCATTTTCTAGTAGTACCAACCATGGACCGCGGAACGCATTTCAAATTGGTCGGGCCCATCAGGCAATACTCACAATACCACTACCCACGCACGCGCCCGCATACACATAAAACACCAGCATCCCCTTGATCACGCAACTGATTTGCGTCACGTGACACAAGACAAGCCAATCCATTTTTAGACACCAGAATTTATTGCTTTCTCATAGGCTGTGGTCCCTGAGCATGATAAATGTGTCTGCCATGTTATAATTAAAATCGGCACCGAATTTTTATTTAACTTTTTTTCTGACGTTCCAGCACACACGCCCCGGATTTATTTCCACTTACAATCATTATATTACAGCTAACACAATATTTACAGAATAAAAATACTTTTAAAAAGAAAAGTCAAACTCACCCCTGCTCTAAATATTCCCGAAAAAGTGTCTCCGTCTTCATTATGCTGGAGAAGTCCCTGGCTATCCTCCAAGCATCCACTGTGGTCAAAAGATCCCTGTGTGTGTGTGTGTGGGCGCACATCAAGCTATTTAGTCTTTTCTGGGTCATTGTTGATCTCAGATAGGTCTTGATACGACGGAGGGACGAGAAACGCCTCTCAGCACTTGCAGTGGACACAGCCTTAAAGCTAACGAAGCAAACGAAGCTAACGAAGTAGCGGTCATAATCAGCGCAGAGGTGGGAAAACTTTTGTTTACATCACATGACACAATCAGCCAATACATTTTTAGATGGGATGATTTATCGCTTTCTCATTGGAGAATGATGCTGGTGCCATAGACTACTGTGCATTTGAAAAAAATAGCTATTGAATATTTTAATTTTATTTATATATATTATTTTACATGTTTGATCATCAAAAGTAGGTAGGGCCGCGGCCCTACTGGCCCTACCCGTTCCGCGGTCCATGGTACCAACTTTGGTCAGGTTGCTTCTGTACGTGTCGCTTTGTAGGCCTTTCCACTGGTAAACATTATGTTGAACTGTTACCATTTATTCACTGGGGTTCCACCCGCAGCAAGTTGACTTGAAGATGTCTCCTCAGAAGGCTGACTGTCTCTGATTGGCTAAGGGGTGGAGTCATCTGGAGGAAACCTGTACTTTCGAAATTCATCACTGGAAAATCAAAATAAAGAATCAATATCACTCCTAAAGATGTAATAATCAAATTTAAACCTAGGGATCGAAATTGGTGATTTATAATAAATGTAATGCTCTTATTGGGTATAATATTTCACATAAATAGGGCAAAGTTCTCCAGGTCAACCCCAGATTTTCATGTCTTCTTAATACTAATGTTATGCAATTATGACATGACAAACTGCAACTCCCAGCATGCAACTGCAGGTGGGACTACAACTTCTCAGGCCGCCTACAGCTCCCGTCACCACGGAGGTGGTGGCTGTCCACAGATCAAACTACACCCCGAGAATACAACCTCAGTAAACCGTGCAGCCCCGCTGTGTTGAGAAGACGTTCAGCTGAACTTCTGCGTGTTGTTGACAGGTGGTGGGCCCGTGGTCAAGTTCTTGGCAGGACCAAGAGTTTTGGCCCCTGGGCATTTCACATGCACAAACGATGAGCAGGTCACAGTGAGCAGTAATCACCCAGTTATCTGAGAATGTTCTGCTGAATGTCCCTCTTTTCCCAAATGGGATCAGTGGGAGCAGACCCAGATTGATCCTGTGATTAACTATGATTGTGACTGACATATGGTGTCCTGGGGGCTTTTTCACAAAATCGAGAAAGACAATTAAGTCGGGATTTTTCAGATCTCCTGGCTAAATTAAGCCTGGACTCGGTCTCACTAAAGCAGAAGCACATCCGGTACCATGGTGATTTATTCTGTGCAGCTAGCCTGCTCCAGACCAGGCTAATAAAACCAGACTTAGTTAATCCTTCAGTCAGCGGTCATACTGATCAAAAACCAATGAACTTTGTCAGTCATTCAGCTTTCTTATTTGTGTATATTCTTTTTTTTTTATCAGCTTGCGTTAAAAAACCACTGGTACATGGGGTGTTAGCCACTGTCCGCTGTAAGTTATAGTAAAATGAAATGCTCAGTCATCATCATTACCCAGGAAATCTTTGATCCCTGAAGCCACGTTCCCTCCTAATTCTCCTTTTTTCCAGGTCTTCCAGCAGTGCTGCATCTTGTATTTGAAAGAATAAACAGCAACATTGCTATCATAGTTTAATATCCGAGTCTGAAGACCGGACACTGTATCAGATGCAGTCAAAACCTACACCTGATACAGTCTTTAGTTAAGATTTAGATTAAAAACAAATGATCAGAACAAAATAATCGGAACATAGATGCAATTTTAAATCTGGAATAGATTTAATATTTTCTCTTCTAAAACCACAAACATACTACTAACAATAATTTTTTTTAAATCATAAATATTTACATCAGAGAAAAAGTTGTGTAACAAGTCAAGAAAAGGAATATATAAATTGTCTGTTTGTGTTTAATTCAGAAAAAATGACCTAACGCACAAGATGTAAAGCAGTCATTTAAATTAAAAAAACCTAACACGCTAATTTTTAGGACGATTTAATGCAATCAGTCACAGCCTGGGTAGATTTCATGCTTCGCCCCCAGTGACCATTTTTTGTATTTGTTTATTTGGCAGGGACAGATACAATAAACATAGATCATTATATAAAAATAATCATAGTGCTAATTTGCAACACTTGTCCCTTGAATGGCTTTCAACAGTTACAATAAATGAGAAATAAATACAATTACAATAAATGCAGTCAGAAATGTCCAGATACCAGTTAGCACTAATAGAAATCATTGTAATAAAATAAACATATTCACTCAAGAGCAATGAAATGCACGCCTCATATACACATATACATTTTATATCACATGAGCACACTGCTGCTGCTTTATGAGCCAGCATTTTGTTTGTTTGTTAAGTAGACCGTCTAGTCAGAGTCTTAATATATTCAGGAAATCCATTCTACAGGTTGGTTACTGTCACAGAAAAAAACATGTTTAGCAAATGTCACATTTGCTCAGACATACGGAGACAACTAGAGATTCCTGGATGGTCGGACAAGCTGAACACAAACTACAATGGTAACAACCGCAATACCCATCCTATTGGTAAACGATGGCATCCAGGAGCTTGATTTCAACCTGCTTCCCTTGAGGAAGCCAGCGTAGAACAGCTTAAACATTGGTGGAAATTTAGAGGCCTCAAAATGAGCAGAAAAAAAGCAGTAAAGTAGGAAAGTAGGAGCGGCTGTGTAGAAACCCGCTGAATCTGTGTAGAATTACAGCTGATAAAAAGAAAAATATATATTACCTGTGTTTTAAATTACAATAGGGCTTTTCCCGTTTTCTAAAGCTGTAAAGTCAGTCGTCTTGCTGTAGTCAGACACACACATCCTATCTCACTTTCACACACACTTATCCTGAGACCCACAAACAAGATCACATAAACACCCCTGCTGACAGTCTAACAGACCAGCAGCCCCATTTCATTACGAACAGCTTTATTAGTGTGTAACTTACAACCAATGAGGTTCAGAACAGTCCTTTTTATTTATTAACAGCTCCGGCTCAAACAAACTGCTTGGGTTTCTGGGTTGGAGTGGGAGGGGCCTGTGGTGGGAGGGGCTTGTGCTTCTCCGATGACTCTCCCTGGTCGTCGTGGAGAAGGGGAGGAGCTTCAGCTGGAGGGAAAAATGCAAAAGACACTGGTTGATGCAATGAGCTGTAGAAATGTGTTAAAATTACCCGTGCTGATAAGACTTTACAACGAGGTACACAAAATTTGATTGAGCACTAGTGACCTAAGCTTGCCTACACGCTGAATTCTCACCGTATTGGTGCGTTCACAAACACATGAGAATCCATTTGTAACGCTCCCGCTTCAACCGCTGGTGACAGAACCAAAAACGGTTCAGGCCAATCACGTTGCAGTATTATGGTTTAAGGCGGGACGTACTTGCTGCCTTGGTTAACTAATCAGGAACTAATGGGTAGTTTACCAGTACTTAATGGGGACTTAGGGGACTACTGGTTAAGTACCAAAGAGACAGAGGAGAAAATCTCCATGTGGGTTCTAAATAAACTCTGCACCAGTGAGGTCACAGCTCAAAGTTGTAAAAAAAAATCTGCTTGCTAGTGATTACTGCTTTTATTGGATTCTCTCCTGATGATGAAAGATATTAGTAATTTATATTCTTGTACAGCAAGGCAAGCCAAATTTATTCATAAAACACTTTTCAGTAACAAGATGATTCAAAGTGCTGTACATGAACAAAACAAAAAACCAGAGGAAAGATAAGGATTGCAGAGAGAGAGGGAAAACATTACAGAGGAAAGCACAAAGCATCGAATAGTAGGAGTAGGATAAGATATGTTAAAGAATTATCCTGGCTGACAAGTTGGACTACAAACTTCAACATTAACATTTAAAGGCAACTCCAAGCAAATAGATGTTTAACCTTGATTGAAAGGAACTCAGGCTTTCAGCACTTTTACTGCTGTCACCTTATTTATGTCTGACTATCACTTACTCAGGACCAAATCACTGATACCAAGTAATTACTGAGGAACCAATCATTACTTAATCAGTACCTGACCATTACCTACAGTCTTTGTGTACCCTGCAGTAAAGTCAAACATCATACCAAGTACAGAGGAACCAACCATTAACTACCCATTAGCACCTGATTCATTCCTCTTTGGTTTCCTTAGTTTAATGTTTAATGTAATGTGAGTCCTCACTGCAGCTCTGATTCAGAAAGACGCTCATTTTGGAGACGGGTGACACAGAACTATGCAAAATGACCTTTCGATAAAATTTAAAAAATGGCCATAAGCCAACTTAAATCTAAAGTCTTCCTCTGGGTTTTCTACCGTCACATTCCTCTCTACAATGATCACCAGGGTGGCGTGGTCCACAGATTAACAGATCATTGTGACAAGGTGTGAGGTGATCACTTTAATTGCTGTGAAAAGTCAAAAACACTCAGTTGTGCGTAATGCTGCTTGGTGGAAGCGTTGGCACGGTTGGAAGACCTTGGAGGAGGGAGAATTGAGAAAACGTGGTTTCAGGGATCTAATACTTCCTGGTCAATGATGATGACTGACCTGTTTGGACTCATTCTGCCTATAGGGGATAGTGGCTACACCCGCCTTTAGGTGCTGAACGACCACTCTCCAACACACAGAGCGCAGAGAAGGTGCACTCAACCACTCACCCCCAGGCAGCTTCCTAAAATGGAGTTTCTTAGGGTTTTTCTCTGTGTCTGCCACATATCCATGATGAAGAAACCATGAGCAGAGCCATTTTAACACACATCAACATTGTAGGGGTGCTTTGCATCGACCAGTTATGGTTGAATCTGGGTGTTTAGAGACCAGAACCTGGTACCAGACGTTCACGTACAGCTGGGATCTATGAAGGGAAATTGCATGCTGGTTCGTGCATGGTTTTATAAATCTGAATACTTTTATAAAACACAAAGTTTTATAAAGGAGACCCCAGGTCCACGTTACCACGGCCAGGACAAGAGCCAATGTCTTACTGCAGCTCAGAGAACCAGAACCTTCCATGTGGAGAATTAGCACCTTGACCTCTGACCTACAGCTGCTCTGAATAATGTCTACTATCACCCAGTTGAGTCTCCCTGTGGTTCTCAGTGAGTTATTGACAGGCAGATATGAAAGTCTTACTGTGAATCCTGGACAGAGCGTAGTCCAGCCCCTTCATGGCTTTAGCTTGGTTGCTTTTAAACCTGGCCAGGCCAAACTCCTGGTGGTAGACAGAGAGAGATAGAAACACTAGTTAGCAGGACACATCAACCAGAGAGGACCACTGCTCTCATCCAGGAGAGGTTCTCCACACGTTCTTTATTCTCAGAGAAGTGCACTGCAAAAAGGGAATTAAAATTAAGTATATTTTTCTTGAAATTAATATATTTTTCCATGATTTGGGCAGCTTAATAAGACTATTTGCCAATGGAATGAGTATTTTTACCCCTAGAATAAGATAATTAGATATCCTGCTCTTGAAATAAGATGATGGAGAAGAGTTGTTCTTTCTTTGAGTGCAAAAATTGACAAATAGACTTAGATTTTGTTGCAGAAAAACATTAAATACGCAACTGGACAAAATACCCTATCTCACTGCCCAAAAAGTGGGGAAATCCATTCAGGCTCCATCAGAAGATGCTGCTTGTTTAGTTTAAGATTGGCCTATGCTGCTCATCCATTGTAGCATCAGTGAATCTGTGATCGACATCATGGTCTCCTGAGAAAAGATGGTAATGGGTATTTACCTGAATTACTTACACCTGGCTTGACATAGCCAGACCTGCTGAGCCTGGCTTTCGTAACACAAACAAAGCCAGAGTGCTCTGATCACATTGAGCCCAGCCGGGCTTTACCTCTTTTGCTGCATTTCTAAATCCTGCTTCTGTGAAACACCTCTCTGGTTCTGAGAGCTTTAAACATCAGAGTACTTGGGTGAACATTGGGTTTCTATGTTACCTGAATGGGTCGGGCCAGTCCATAAACAGATGAGGAGATCCAGGCTTCTCGCCTCAGTTTGGTCCAAGTGGGCTGACTACCGTCCTGTTCAAACATGCAGCGCTCCACCACCGTCTGAGAGGATTAAAAACTGGACATTACGTTTTACCCCAGATTATGACTGGAACATTGGAAACAGAGTCCGTTTTTGGATATAAAGTAGTAATATTTCCCTCAGGCAGGACACAGAACACCTCTATAAAAGCATGGCAGTGTCTCACCATCATGGCGCTGTGGTTCAGGTTCCAGGTCTTGGTGGTTAGGGTGCTGGCTTCCACGTCCACGATGGAGTCCTCCAGGACGTAGACGACCCGGGCCAAGTGGGTGGGGAAGATTAGCTCCGCCCATCCAGGAAGCCGGTTGGTTTTGGTCAGCAGTCGCCGTGACAACAAGTGGTTGCTGGGGGTGAGCTCTCGGTAGAGGACGTCCTCTGTGAGGACATGAGTGCTGGCCCACAAAACCAGGGGACCAGTCAGTCTTTAAAATCTCTTCCTGTCTGACTTTATTTACAGATATAGTCAAAAATCAATCATTTATATTTTTTCTGTCACAGAGATTCTGGACAAAGAAATCTCAAAACTTTAATTTGAATCTAGAGAAAACCAAACATCAAGTATTTGATAATAGCTAAATTAGGCATAGTTGGGTATAGCTCTGACCACTAGGGGGTGACAAAGTGCTTCCAGTATTGTTCTCAGTACCACCAGGCCTAACTAAACCTCCTGGGCTGAGCGGTGATCTGAGGTTACAGTGGTCGACCATCTGAGGATACGCTTCATGCTCTAGTTTAATGGTAGCATAAATATTTTCACAATTTCAAGTGTTTTCAGATTGGGTGTAAAGGTAAATATTTGCATTTTAATGACATGTTAAGGTGACTGTACGATTTAAGTCATATTTGACAAATCTGTGTGTTTTAAGACTGTTATTCATTCCTGTTTTATTCCATCTAAGGAACATTGCTAAGATTAGTTCTATGGTTTCTAAAGAAGAGATGGAGATGCTCGTTCATGCTTTAATTTCTGTATACATGTTTAATCAAATAATCTATGGTCAAATTATAAGTAAAAAATAATGCAGCTGCAAGGATTTTGTCTAAAACCAATAGGAGATCACACATTATTCATGTATTCAAGGCTCTTCATTGGCTTCCGACTGGTTTTAGAGGACATTTTTAAATTTAACCATTACTTACAGACCCAAGCATGGCTGAGCTCCATCTTACATCCAGGATCTGCCGAATGCACACATCTCTGGTGGCTGTCCGAGCTCTTGGGGTCGTGACCTTTTAACTGTTCCCAGAACACGTTTTAAAACAAGAGGTGATCGTACTTTCTGTGGTTCTAGCTAGCCAAAATAGTTTTTATTTTATGTATTGTTGTTGTTACTTGTTTTATTATAGTATGTAAGTAGATGTATATTTTTATATATGCATATGTGTGTATATATATATATATATATATAATTGTGTATATTTTTTGTGAATTTTGGATCAATAACATTGTTGTTTAACAGGAAGGTACTTTAAGTTACTTTAAGTGCAATTAGAGGGAGAAGGGGTATGAAAAACAAGTTTTACTTCTTCATGCCCCTTTTCAGACAGCTTACTTTAATCATTAATCATTGTCAGATATCAGGGTAAATATACCTGAAATATTTTATTTAGAGGAAAATTTTGTTTATCTCATTTCTTTTTATGTTCAAATGATTTTATTGAATTGGAACAGAAAATTTAATTTAATGTTTACCAATTACTTTTTTATGTGGTACTTTGTTGTTCGAAGTATTACTGAAATTGATTATTTTTTTATTATTATTATTATTTAATTTCTGATATTGATTTATTTATTATTTGTTAAATGTGTTAAATTTGTTAATTGTCTGAAATAAATTCCTTTCATCATCATCATCATCATTTTATCCTATGTTTTTGTTTTTACTGCGAAGCACTTTGTGAGCCCTCTTGTCTGTGAAAGGTGCTATATATATTTTACTTTCTTCCTTATTTAAAAATGAAACTTTTTGCGGTTCCACCTTCTTAAATCTAAATTAACTTTTGTTCAAATAAAACATTAGCCCATTTAAAGTAGATGGGTTAGAAATTCAAACAGGACCCTTTCTATAAATTGTAATAGTCTGGCATTGCAGAGATTCATGGCCCTCAGTAGAACAAGTTCAGGATTCAATTAAACTCTCTGATTCTCGCAACAATAATACCTCTGGCTTCAGTCTGGAGTCGACTTAAGTTTGTAAATGAAACCCACATATTCAGACATGTATGTTGTTGAGCAGATGGAGATTTACGGCAGGTTTACCTGTATGGGTTTGGGTAGCGCTGCCAGAAAGCAGCCAGAACCTGATGCCATGGACTCTTGATGTGGACCTCGCTGTAGAAATATCGCACCATGTCTGGAGTCACCGGCAGAGATCACAGCACAGCTCATTCAGTGACTGCAGGGGGGGAGACAAAATGGAGGTCCACCTGAACTGGAGAACATCAATCAGAGAAGCAGCTCCATGGTAACTCTGGAGGAGCTGGAGAGATCCACAGCTCGCATGGAGGAGGATCTGTTGGCAATATGACTGTTAGTTCTGTTTCCGCTAGTCTGACTTTGAAGGAAGCAGTCCCTTGTGTGGTTTTGCCAAAAAATGATCCTTTTGGCTGAAATGCAAAATAAATGTGTGGCAGAAAAACAAGTGCACATCAACCATCCCAACGGTGAGAGATGGTGGAGGCAGCGTCATGCTGTGGGGATGCTTTGTTTCAGCAGGGACAGGAAAGACGTTCACATATGGGAAGATGATTAGAGAAGAAGTGGAAACATGCTAATCTATCACATGAAGTCCCAATAAAATATATTTTGGTTTGTAGTTGGAAAATTGTGAAGAACAAAAAAATGTTCAAGACGTTGTAGGTTTGGGGTTTTAGTTTAGGCCTTTTGTTGTATTTGGCTGTACTTCAGTTTAATTACAATTACAATTAAAATGTATTTATTTTCTATGTTATCTATTTCCACAACATTCAAGTTGGTGAAATTCCCAACACTTAAGGAATTAGTCAAATTTAAGCAAAATAAGAATATAAGTAGTTCTAAACATACATCACTGAGTCTTTTAAGTCATAAATACAGTTTCTGATTCTATTAACACGGTTACATTCATGTGATTAAAAAACTGAAACCCAGTTAATGTGATCGCAGATTTACTTAATATTTAGCGTATCACCGCCAGCAAAAATAAAAAAAAAAACATTTGCGTTGGCCGGGAATCGAACCCGGGTCAACTGCTTGGAAGGCAGCTATGCTAACCACTATACCACCAACGCCCGACGGAAAGCGATGGTGGACATCTTCAATTTATCCCAACAACATGACGCCTGGTCCCTCTTTTATGATTAGTTGATGGTTCTACGTCTCCAGGCTAGACTCTTCGCTCCGTTTACCGCCCTGTTATCGCTGCGGACATCAGCAGCTCCAGCCCGGGCGCCGGAGCTGCTGATCAGCAGGCTAGCCGCTAGCAGCGAAGCTAACGTACCTGCAGCGGGGTCAGGTCGGTGTGAAAGCCCGGGAGCAGCGCTCCAAACGCGGCATTACTGGAGATTTAGCCGTGGACGCGACAATAAAGCTGCTGTTAGCAGTTTCTGATCCCTGGACACCCAGGTAGAACCAGATCAAAGCGGTTACTGCACCTCCCGCTTTCCACCACTAGATGTCGACGTTTCATCACTTTACAGCAGAAACTCACGCCTGTCCTCCTGGATTTCTGAAGATCTCCTGACTTTATGTTACTTTTTGTTTATTTTATTCCTTTTAGCAGTGCGCCTAAAAATAACTTACTTAAACCTCCCTAAATTATTAAGACATAAAAACTCCTAAGCACTTCTATTCTGAAGATGAAAATGTCTGGAGTAGTGTGGAGTTCCACATCTTCCATCTCTCCAGGACCTGTATGCCTCCAGGACTCTGAGGCGTGCAGGGAAGATTGTGGCTGATCCCTTCACCCCAGTCACAGACTATTTCTGTCACTTCCCTCTGGCAGGAGGCTGCGGTCCATCAGGACCAAAACCTCACGCCACAAGAACAGTTTTTTCCCATCTGCTACCAGCCTTATGAACAAGGCCAAGAGCCACCTGTGAAACTGGACACTGTCTCTCTCCCCCGTTCAGGACTTACAAGCTTCACCAATGTGGCATCTCCAGACCTTCTGCGTTACATTAACGCACAGTCTATATAGCTTTCTGTGTATATATCTATTTTGTTTTGTCTGCACCATCACCACCAGGTCAAATTCCTTGTAAGTGCAAACCTACTTGCCAATAAACTTGATTCTGATTCTGAAGCTTTCCAGGCCTATAAAGCTTGGAACTCCACACTACTCCTGACATTTTAAATTGAGAAAGCTTCTTGGATGGGATGCGAAACGTCTTCATCTTCAAAATAGAAGTCCAGTTGTTTTATTTTTTAACATTTTTTGGATTGATCATGACCTGGATGACTAAGACTCTTCACCAACATATTATATACATAACAGACAAATTAAAGTTTACCAGCTGTCTGATTGTTCCATTTCCTTTGCTGAATCCATGAACTCCAGCAGAAACAAGAGTAAAGTTTCATGAAGGTGATGGTGAGCTGCTTTTAGCAGTATGACATTCAGCGTCCGTCTCGGGAAATTAGAATATTGGTAACATAATTTGTCTCTGATCAGCTAATTAACTCCAAACAGCTGCAAAGGTTCCCTGAGCCTCTAAATGGTCTCCGTCTGGGTCATCAGGCAACACCATCATGGAGAAGACTGCTGGCTGGACAGATGTTCAGAAGACACTCACTGATTCCCTCCACAGGGAGAAGAGGCTGGTTGTTCACTGAGGGTGGAAACCAAGCATGTTAACAGAAAGTTAAGTGGAAGGAAAAAGTGTGGTAGGATTAATTTCAGAGTGTTGTCAAGCAGAGTCAAGAATCAGGGGGAGCTTCACAAGGAGCGGACTGAGGCTGGAGTTGGTGCATCAAGAACCGACTCCAGGACATGAGCTACAAGCGTCTCACCTGGTCTGAGGAGAAACAGAACCAGACTGTTGCTCAGTGGTCCAAAGTCATCTTTCTAAATCAGTTTAGAGTTTGCATTTCATTAGGAAATCAACGTCCCAGAGACTGGAGGAAGATTAAAGAGTCCACGTTGCTTGAGGTCCCATGAGGAAGTTTCCACAGTGAGTGATGCTCTGGAGGGACGTGTCACCTGCTGGTTCTGATCCACTGGGTTTTCTGAAGTCCACCGTTAGCCCAGCCAATGATGTTCTAGAGAACATCACGCTTCATTCTGCTGACAAGCTTCATGGAGATGCAGACTTCATTTCCCAGCAGGACTTGGTACCAACCCACACTGCAAGAAGGTTCCAAAAGCTGCTCCTGTGACCCTGCATATGGATGTGAATGTTTATGAGTGGCTGAGTTCCTCCAGATAATTTTTTCTTAATTCTTATATACATTACGTTTAACATTGTGTTATATCTCTTTTAATCTCCTAATCTTATGTATCTCGTCTCTTTTATTCCAGCTTGTTTTATTACTCCAGACATGGAAGAACTTGGAGCACCATCTGGGTTAAGAAGTGAACTAACATTGATAGATGGTGGTACCGTGCTTGATTGGCCAGAACCTGACCAGAACCCCGTAGGGAACCTTTGAAGTGTTGTCCAGAGGAAAAGGAGAGACACCAGAACCAACAATGTAGACGGTCTGAAAGCAGCAGCAACCTGGGTTTCCAGAACCCTTCAGCAGTCTCCTACATGTGGTGCAGGAATTCATGCAGCAGGAGCCCAGACCAAACACCGAGGGCAGAGAAGTGAACAGACTACTCAGAAAATTACATTTCTGTGTAAAATGTCTTTTCTTTTTATCTAATGCTATATTCTACTCTTCTGGGATACTAAATTTTTGGGGTTTTCTGTGACCCAGAATCACCACAAACAGCCAAAATGATTTGTGTAATATAGTAAATAAGGTTTATTACACCTTTCACAGATGTAAAGTCATAAAGAATTGACCAGAAAAAAAACCATTTAAGATGTACATCCATCATCCATTTTCCAACACGCTTATCCCTTGAGGGGTCGCGGGTGGTGCTGGTGCCTTTCTCCAGCTGTCAATGGGTGAGAGGCGGTTAAGATGTACAGAAAAACAAAAAAACATATGGAAAAAGCACAACAAATATCAATCAATCTTTATTTATATAGCGTTATTACACACATTATTAAAATAAAGCAATAAAAAAAATAATAAATAAATAAAATAAAATAAATAAAGCAATAAAAGCTGAAACAAAGATAAAACAAAAATACATTAAAAGCACAATAAAATCATGATATCAAAAGCTGAATGACTTTAAATTTCCTGCTTTTAAATTCTGACAAGACAGAAGTTGTAATCTTTGGGCCAGAGTCCTCAAAAAATAAACTTCTTAACCAATCACTTAATCTGGATGACATTAACTTGGCCTCTGGTAATAAAGTTAAAAACCTTGGTGTTATTTTTGACCAAGACATGTCATTTAAATCCCATATTAAACAGGTTTCTAGAGTTTCCTTTTTTCACCTCAGGAATATCGCCAAAATTAGAAACATTCTGTCCAGGAGTGATGCTGAAAAACTAGTGCATGCATTTGTTACTTCAAGGCTGGACTATTGTAATTCTTTACTATCAGGAAGTCCACAAAATGCAGTTCGAAGTCTTCAGCTGATCCAAAATGCTGCAGCAAGAGTTCTGATGAAAATCAACAAGAGGGATCATATTTCTCCTATTTTAGCTTCCCTTCATTGGCTTCCTGTTAAATCAAGAATAGAGTTTAAAATTCTTCTTCTAACGTATAAAGCCCTTAATAATCAAGCTCCATCATATATCAGAGCTCTGATTACTCCGTATGTTCCTAACAGAGCACTTCGCTCTCAGACTGCAGGTCTGCTGGTGGTTCCTAGAGTCTCTAAAAGTAGAATGGGAGGCAGATCCTTTAGCTATCAGGCTCCTCTCCTGTGGAACCAACTCCCAGTTTTGGTCCGTGAAGCAGACACCCTGTCTACTTTTAAGACTAATCTTAAAACCTTCCTTTTTGACAAAGCTTATAACTAGAGTGGCTCATGTTACTCTGAGCTACCTTTATAGTTTTACTGCTATAGGCTTAGGCTACTGGAGGACATCAGGGCCTATTTTTCACTCTGCTGAGTTCTCCTACTGCTCTCCAGTTTTGCATCTTTTGTTGTTATTTCAGCTTTTAACTTTTAGTTCTCTGTCATTTTTTTCTCTTCATAGAAGGTACATCTGGTCTGGCGTTCTGTTAGCTGTGACACCATCAGGGGAGGCAGATCATTCTCTATTACCATCTACCATAGAAAGTACTCCTGGATCAATGTGAGCTTCTGTGCTTTCTGTGTCTCTGCTCTGTCTTCTCTAAGCCCCAGTGGGTCGAGGCAGATGAGCGTTCATACTGAGCCTGGTTCTGGTTCTGCTGGAGGTTTTCCTCTCCACTGTCGCTTCATGCATGCTCAGTATGAGGGATTGCTGCAAATCCATCAGCAATGCAGACGACTGTCCACTGTGGCTCTACGCTCTTTCAGGAGGAGTGAATGCTGCTTGGAGAGACTTGATGCAACCTGCTGGGTTTCCTTAGAGAGGAAACGTTCTGACCAACCTGGAGGATTTGATGGAGTCTGTAAAGTGCCTTGAGATGACATGTGTTGTGAATCAGTGCTGTCTAAATAAAATTTAATAGAAAATTCAATTGAATTTTTATTAACAAATATTTCCCTCTTTAATCCCTCAGAGGGGTAATTAGTCTCTGTGTTTAACCCATCCCTTCAGATGCAGTGTGCTGCAATACTGAGTGGTACCTGGGGTCAATCTGGGGTCTTGCCCAGGGGCCCATGCTGACCGTCAGTGGGGATTGAACCAGGGAGACAGCCAGCGTGCCGCTCTAACCACTAGAACACCACTCCCAAATCTCTAGAGTCGGCAAAGAGAAGCTGCAGCGGTAAACTGTTCCTGAGTTTAAGCCCAGAGGAACATGCAGGGATCAGAGCGTTTAGTTAAAAGCTGACACACACGGTCAGGAGCCTGGCAATTAAGAGGTGAGAACAGGAGTTTAAAACACATTCTGAAACCCACCAGGAGCCTGTAAGACAGAACTTTCCCTCCTGCACCTCAGAGCTGCAAGGAGCGGACAATCTGGGTCACCATGAGGCGCTCAGCCAGAGACAGGGCCAGGATCTCCACGCCTGCTGGTGCCTCCCTGCCTGGGCGACTCCAGAGTAGGACAGGGTCCACCTCCCTCCAGGAGCTGGGGTCCAAAGCCCAGATCATGACACCTAACTCCCAACACCCTGTCATGCTGCACCATCAGCCAGACTACAGGTTGCTGGTTCATGACCTGAGGGAGATATGGACTTCCTCATCATGGCAACCTAGGAGCAAGCCATGGGTCAAGATAACACCCCAAAAACATTATTTTAAAGACATGCTCATAGTTATAGGATTATTATTAAACTAGATAATAAAGTTGCTAGAATTAAGAAATGTTCTAAAAAAACATAAAACATTCAGACAAAGTTATACATTTTAGTTTTAATCGAGAAAACGGTAGAAAACCCCAGAGTCGTTCATTCAGCCTCTCTCTCCCTCATCTCTCCAAGGTCTCTCTGCCTTCCTCTCTGTTAGCGGCGGGGAGCCAATCACCTGCCTGCTCTCGCGCCTCCTGTTTCCTCCTCACCTCTCCTCGCGCCAATCAGACGGTTCACACCGCGCGCGCTGCACGGCCCGCCGCCACGGGCGCTGCCGACAGCGGATCCAGCGCACACACCGACACACACACACACACACACCGAGACACACACACACACACACACACACACACAGAGAAACACACACACACTGACACGCGCGCGCGCAGCTCCCCTGTCTGTTACCGAACATCAGCGTCGCGTGTACCCCCTGCCTCCCCCCTCCCCTTCTCGCCCTGCCGCCAGAGCGACGCACGTATCCGTTCATAACCTCCGCCATTATTCATCGCTCCCCCCTCCTCCTCCTCCCCCTCTCCTCCCGTGGTGCTGTTTTTTTCTCCTCTTTTCTTTCCTCGAGCTCCTCGCCGCTCTTCCTCCTCCCCTGCAGGGTCTCCACAGAGCCGCTTCCCTTCTCCTCCGCCGGGCTAATTTAACGCCTCGCCCTCCCTCCTCCTCCCCGCCTCGCGCTCGCTTGTGCCAAGCCCAGGTGATTATCCATCCGCCCCCCCAAACCCCCACTCCCCCTTATCCCTCCCTCCATCACCTCCTCCTCCTCCTCCTCGGCACCAACAGACCGACAAATCCCTCCCGGAGCTCCGCTCCCCCCCTCCCCTCCTCTCCTCTCTTTCTCTGTCTCCTTCCCCGCCAGCCATGATCCGTGGCGGGCTAATTCCCAGACGGTCTTCTCCTCCTTCCTCCTCTTCTCCTCTTCACCCTCCTCCTCCTCCTCCTCCTCGCGGGGCCGGTAAGTAGCAGCACGCGCCGTCCATCTTCTCCCTTCCTCCTCGCGCTGTATCGGACTGCATGCTGTGTTCACGGTATTTATCGGTCGTTATCGGCTCTGCCTTTTTCGTGATTGACCCCCTCCTCCCACCCTCCTCCTCCCCCTCCTCTGTCCCTCATCACTCACCCTCCTTCCCTCCTCCTCCCCCCCCCCCCGCCCTGCTCCTTGGCTTTCAGTGCCCTGAGGGGGGAGGTGTTAATGTGTCGCGTGGGAGAGCCGTTTTCCCCTCGCGGTCGGTGGCCACCGTGACCTTCTGTCGGAGCTCGCGCCGGCCCGCTTGACCAGACAGGGTAATTAGTTACGCCTCGGGGGAGTTGAGGGGTTGGCGAGAGGGGAGAGGAGGGGGGGTGGGATCGAGGGGGAGGAGGGAGGGGGCGCACGGGCGCGTGCACGGGCCGCCACACATTTTCACACTGGCTGCACACACACAGCACGAGGACACACTGGTTTAGAGGCGGCACGCGCTTGTTTCCTCTGACAAACACCCACATTTCTCGCTCATTCACACAACAGCGCAGTCTGCCCGTTGTTCGCACGCCGACAAAAAGGCGGCGGAGGTTCCTCTGGCTGGTTTGAGCCTCCGTTTGTGATCAGGGGGAAGGTTTGTGTTACTGCCGTGATCACGGGGTCCGAACCCGGGCAACACTCCCAACTTTCAGCGGCTTCCCAGGGAGGTGGGAACCAAACTGAGGAGTCCAGACGAAGAAAGTGTTTTTTTGAAGGTTCTGACTTGTTCCACTCCCCAAAGGGAAAGATGTGCTGACGAGGTATAGAAAAGATTGATGGACTGAAAAGAGAAAAGATGTAATGTAAAATATGTTTGGACTTTGGGCCAGATGAGCTACTCAACCCTAGTTCTTAATCCAGGCTCAATTTAGACCCGGGGTCTTCAATGCCAGTCCTGAAGGTCCGGTGTCCTGCAACTTTTAGATGTGTCCCTGGTCCAACAGACCTGAATCAAAAGGCATAATTAGGTCGTCAGCATGCAGTCAAGTTCTCCTGAGTCCACCTGGTTCAGGTGTGTTGGACTAGGGACATCTAAAAGGTGCAGGACACCGGACCTGGAGGACGAATTGAAGATCCCTGATTTGAACTTTGCCTGAGAGGAAACCCAAACATGGCAGTCCAACGCTTGGAGCAGTCCAACTGGACCTGATCATGATGGCCAAATTCCTGAGATGTCAACCTCTCACTGGATCCTGATGTTTTTCGAATTTATACTAGGCAGGAACCTGTTAAAACCTGCAGCTTTTGTTAAAATTAAGCTAATTGTACATACCCTAACCAGGATAAGTCAATCTAAAGGGACTAAAATATTAGTGATGTCAGCAGTTTTAGGGGCGGATTTAACGGAAGACCGGACAGACTTACACCGGGTTCACACTGAATACGGTGCTGAGCGGTTCCGGCGCTGCGAAGTTACAAGTCCGGTTAACGAGGTCGTGTGGCGCTGCAAAAAATTCGGCAAGAAGGAAGTCTGACCGGATGCTGGATCAATCTCCTGAATTTCACGAGCCAAACAGGAAACGTTGGGCACTAAACAGGATAAAGTTCTGGTGAATTTCAGAATAAAATCACACCACCAATTTAGCTAATTTGACTAGTGTAAACAAAACGGCGACATAGAAACACGAGGAAATAGAGAGGCTTTTGGAGGATGTAGTAGGATAATTAAGCACACGAGGAATGAGTTTTGCCTTAGAAAATTAAAACCAAACTATTTTTCTAATGATTTATGAGGTATAGCAACAGAAAAGACCGCACAAACTTCTGTTCTCGCCATTTCCGCAGCTGGCAGCTTTTTCCCGAGCAGGACTGGGAGTCAGAGGTTTGTGTCAAACAGGAACTGGATCAGGACCGTAACCCGCACCATAGTCAGTGTGAGCCCAGGGTTAAAGGTGCATAGTGCAAGTTTTGAAGTTAAATATTATTTATTTTACTTCCCATACCTGCCCTTACAATTGTCCGATTTCTAAAATAAGTTTTCCTCTATTTACCGCAGTTGTCTCTATAGGCTGGATTAGTCAGTTTATGAGAGAGTAATTTGGGCTGAATCTTCTGGGCAATCATTCACCTGGCTACTTCGCTGAGTCACCGTCATAACTGATGCAATAGCGAGAGAACACGGGCTAACTTCAATATTTTTAAGTTTCTCACATCAGAAGACATTTTGCCTCTAAACAAAAGACCTGTGCAGTCGCAGCAGCAGATGCTTTTCTTCTTCTCGTATGCACGTACACGACACTGGTGTCATTTCAACTTGTCGCCAGAGGGGGCAGACGTCTGCAAAAATCCTGGAATTTACGCTGCGCTCCTTTAAATGGGCTTAAATACTTGAATGGATAAGGAAACAGCACGTTGTGAAAGATCTTCTGCAATAAAACGTTAGCAGATCAAATTGTTTGCAGTTTTCATTCTGAGGTAATGGGGTAGGATTCATTAGGTTTATACTTCTTTCGACCCCATTTTGAATATAATATTTAGCTGAGAACAGTGTGAAATATCTGTTGATCGAGCATTCCTTTATATTTTCTGTTTCTTTTACAGTTTTATTTTTAATTTGAGTTTGAAATAAACCATCCATCCATTGTCTATGCCGACTTATCCGTGCGGGGTCACGGGGGCAAAAGCAAATCAGAGTCCTTGGTTTTAGCACTCTCATGGCCCCAATCTCAAGGATTTTGCACCCCTTTGAACCTGGATACAAGAAGAGATTAATAGTGAAATGGAAAAGACAACCTATCATCTCATGTGCCATCAGGCTGCACCACCAGAGATGTGGACCGACTGTCCACTGTGGCTCTACGCTCTTTCAGGAGGAGTAAATACTGCTTGCCAAGACTGGATGCAACCTGCTGGGTTTCCTTAGAGAGGAAACTTTCTGACCAACCTGGAGGATTTGATGGAATCTGACTTTGTAAAATGCCTTGAGATAATAATAATAATTAATACTTTATTCATCTCACAATAGAGAAATTCACTTCTGCATTTAACCCATCCCCTTGGGGAGCAGTGGGCTGCCACTGTGGGGCGCCCAGGGAGCAATCAGGGGTTAAGGGTCTTGCTCAGGGACCCAGAGTGCCAGCAGTTAGGATCGAACCGGGTACTTGCAACCTTCTCAGAGCACAAGCGCACTGCTTTAATCACTAGGTCACCACTCCCCCTGTGCTGAGATGACATGTGTTGTGAGCTGGCGCTATATAAATAAAATTTAACTGAATTTGTTTAAATTGACCAGTGTGGTTCTGCCCTTAAGATCCAGCAGTTCTGTTCTGAGTTGGAGTCGACTTTTCAGCTGATCCCACATGTTGATCAAATCAATTAGTCAACTGATGGATCAAGGCACCTGGGAGGTCACAGGAGAACCCAAACAAAACCCAGGCACAGACTAAACACGGTGTGCTGACAGGGATTGTTCTGCTGAAAACACCGTACTGGAGTTCACCCTGAAGACTGGTAAAACATGAATGCAAGAGGCTGCTGATTATAAAGCTGTGCTGTAGGTTCTCTTTACTAAGACTAGAGGTCACCTGGACTCCTTGGAGGTTTATCGTCTACAGGATATGACACAATTCTTTATGGGCCTATACCTTGTGGTATAGCACAACTTCATATACCCATCTCTTCTCTGGTCCTAATGGTTTAAGCGAAAGACAGTGAACTTGTTGTCTGGCTGATGCCAGTCATTAAGACAGCGGTCAGCACATCGTGGTGCTAGAAGTAATCCAATACATTTGTTCAGAGGACAGGAGCGAATGTTAGGGTGTTCCGGGAATGTTTGGTGGTCAATGGTTCTCTAGTTTAGTTGGTCTGTGGCAACCAGAGCCTTGGTGTTGATGTGTAATAAATCCAACACCTGCTAATCCTCTGAATCTGCAAGCATAATAGAACCACCCAGACTGATTCAAAGCCAAAATTGTATGCCCATCTTTTGGGAATTGAAAAGATTTTCACGATTCCGATTCCCTTATCGATTCTGTGAAACGATTCGATTCCTTTTCGATTCCAATTTGGGGAAAAAGGAGAACAAACAGTTTGTTGATGAGCATCAACTTTGTTTACTTAACTATCACACGACCTTACAAACTAACAAGGTCAAGATGTCCACAGCAAATGTGCAACTGGAGTAACATTTCTATTTGATATAAGAACAAATTTAAATACAGTAGATGAGTTGTTTAGAATACAATAAAATGTAAGTTTGTTGTGACAGTTGCTTATTAATCTCTCTTTAGATAACCTCAGTCATCTAAATCTAATGGAGAAGCCATCCGTTTAATGAAAAAGCATTACTGTACAATTTTGGGAAATAAACTCGTCTCCCCCTAATTTAAATTAAACGAGCGTCACCTTTCTCTCGCTCCCTGAACTGTGGAGCAACTTCGTAGCATGTTTCGTTACATCCATTGCAATAGCTAGAATCGTGTAATAATTCCAGCTACCAGTAGTTCTAATTAAACATGCTAGCAATGAAGGGCTGGATTAACGAGAAAGGCACACTCCCTTAATAACCCCAAAGAGAGGTAGGAAATTGGTTTATTTCCAGAAATAGGTTCAACCTGTTCTGGTTCCTAGTAAAAAGATTTACTAGGAACCAGCCAGTGATGTAAAACTAGCTACTTACCACCAGAGTTGCCTTCCATGCTGGTCGTAACTTTAGCTTCTGTCCGGTAAGAATCAAAAACACGGCATTCGTTAAATTTTATGCCATGTTGTGTGCGCAGGTGTTTCTGCCTGTTGGATGTATTTCCTCCCGCGGATATAAATGGCACTTTGCAATGATTCCAAAGCGCCTTGTTGCCATCTTTCTCTTCCTTAAAATGAAGCCAAACTTTCGACCGCTTCCCCCGATGGGGCGCCACTTTTTTTTGTTTTGCTTTAAGCCTGGTCACGTCATGCGCAACTTACGCACACGTGCTTACTGAACGCCGTGTGCGTAACTTGCGTATAAAATGTGGCGTAACTTGCGTAAAAAAACGCTGTGCTACCGTCGTGCTGCTCAGAGCCGCGACGGAATCGAAAAGAGAATCGTTTAGCGAGCTGCCAAACGGTGCCACGGAATTAGAAAACACGGAACCGGTTCTGATCAGGAACCGGTTTTCGATTCCCATCCCTACCCATCATACTCCCATCAAGTGCTGTCTAAAGGTGATATTAAGGTTGATTCTGGCATAGAGAATACAACTTCAAGCTTCATTCTTCCCAGAATGCTTCCAAGTACAACTACCAAAATAAGATGGTTTTCAGAAAAAGTTAATACTGACTCTGAAATGATAGAGCTTGTTAATTTGTGACTTAATGACTTATCAGTCCAACAAGATAAATTATAATATTGTTTACTCCACTGATATGCGGGAGTTTGGACTTCAGAACTCAACCATCAGAAAGGTGAACTGAAGCCATCTCTTAAGTCGAAAAGCTGAATTGTAAGACCGAAGTTTCTCACTATGCCCATCATCAAAATCCAACATAGCTGCCACATGTATAAAAAATGAAGATACCATCAGTAATAAACAATTTTGTCAAACATCTTCCATAACACAGGTATGAGCAAAACCTACTGGATTTTGGAGTTGGGCACTGAAAAAACTGAGGTTGGTTCGGACATTATTCCTGGGACTCCAACATTGCAGCAATAGACAAACGTCAACGAGTGAAAATGCTATATCGCCATCTTACAGCACTAGCAAGATCAAGGCTGTGCTTGTCGCTGAGCTGAAGCTAACTGCAGGAAAACAGAGTGCTAGGGCAGGGTACACAACGGTGCAAATGTGTAAATGAGCGGATCAACAAACTGATATATTTCCTAAAGGCACTTTGTCTGTTTTTTTTTTTTCAACTCACAGACCAAAACGTGAAGACCTCACAGGGCTAACTGCTAGCTGGACAAACGTGTATATATGTGTGTTTGTGTGTGCGAGTGTGAGCGGTCATGTCGGGAATGACGAGTGGCGTGTGTGTAGAGAGTGACCTCTCCTCGATGCTGCAGAGAAGCTCCGCCCCCTCTCACCATCACCCAAATCACCATGGTTATGGAGGTCAAGGACAGGTGAGTCAATCTTTTCCCTTTTTGTTATTTTTAACTTCTGATACACCCGCACTGGTGATTGGTTGGTCTTAAAGATGTTTCAAGTCACGTGGCGTAATGAAAAGCGATGACGATCTCTGTTGCAGGTGTCGGGCCTGGCGCCGATGCTCGACTACACCACTGAGATGGACCGGTATCGCTCATCCATCGCCACCTTCTACAAGACCAATGTCAACATGAACATGAATGTGACAAACTTCCCCCAGTCAGCCAAACTGGCGGCTCGTCTGGCGGCTGCTGCTCCCATCTTCCCCCCCGCCGCTGCCAGACTGGGTGCCATGGGAACAGCGCCATGGGGTTGCCACGACAACATGAACATGAACATGAACCACCCGGCGGCCATGTTCTGGGGCAGGCCCAAACCCGTGGCCACAGCGCCAACGCATCACCACCACCACCCCTCAGCGACGCCCGGTCACATGACCTCTTCGCACCCCCACAGCAGCAGCAGCATGCACCAGAGTGGCGGGGGGTCAGGAGGGGGTGGAGGCGGTGGTGGTAGTGAAGGGGGAGGGGCTGAAAAACATGGACACACCGCATCACTTCCTGTCACCCAGGGAACAGCACACCATCACCCCATAGCGCCTACCAATGGGAACTTCCTCCCCGGTTACAGTGGCGGGGCAGACTGTGGTGTCATAAACAAGCAGGGACACGCCCACCCGGACATGATGGGGCTATCAGATGGCGGCAACTGCAATGGGGGAGGAGTTATGAGTGGCGGGTTCCTGGGGGGGCTGGGACTACCCCCTGGGGTCATCGTCATGGCCATGGGATCTGCAGGGGGTGGGATCTCAGATGCCAGCAGCGCTTTTCAGATGACAAGCGGCCAGAGGGCGCTAACGGACTGCCAGCAGCACACCAACTCCTCCCCTTGCCCCTCCTCTTCCTCCCCCTCATCATCAGGGGTGACGGCGGGGGGCGTCTCTCTTTCTTCGTCATCGTCAACGTCGTCAGGGACAGTGGCAAAGAGGAAGCGGAAGCGCTGTGGCGTGTGCGGGCCGTGCAGACGACTGATCAACTGCGGCGTCTGCTCGTCCTGCCGCAACAGGAAGACGGGTCACCAGATCTGCAAGTTCAGGAAGTGTGAAGAGCTGAAGAAGAAGCCAGGAGGAGGAGGAGGCGGAGTGCTGGAGGTGAGTTTGCAGTTGCACACGAACACTCACAGAAAACCACATACCATGTTATATAAAAGTGTTTGTATCACTTCTTATCTTTCTGCCTCGTTACAACCTCCAATGTAATTCAGTTTATTTGTATACCGCCAAAACTGAAGGCAGTATACAAACCGGATGAGCATGTAGCCACAGTGGATAGTCGCCTGCATCGTGTTTTTGTCTTCCCAGTAATCCTTCATAGCGAGCATGCATGTGGTGACAGTGGAGAAAAAAACCTCCCCTCTAACAGGAAGAACCTCCAGCAAAACCAGAAGTAGTGAGAATGGCCAAACTTCAGTATATTTTATTGGGAAGTAATGTGATAGACTTCCTCAAATTATGGCATTATAGTGAAGTGGAAGGAAAATGTTGATTAACACCAATAAACCCAGGAGTCAGTGTGAAGGTTCTGGTTCAGTTTAAACCAGGGTCACGTTCTACAACATCCAATGCTTTGAACGTCTCCCAGAGCTCTGTTAAATCCATCATCTGGACCTGGAGAGAGGATGGACTACCTGGAGACCTTCCAGGAGATGGACGTCCACCTCGACTGACAGGCTGGACAAGGAGAGCATTAATCAGAGAAGCAGGAGGCCCATGGTAACTCTGGAGGAGCAGCAGGGCTCCACAGCTCACAAGTAGTAGATTCTGTCAACAACACAATTATTAGTTGAGCACACCACGAAATTGGACACTGGTAAGAACAAAGCTAGTATTGAAGTTGTGTCTGCAGTTTGCAACACAAGCAATGCACAGGACAGCAAACCTCTGACAGAACGAGCTCTGGTCAGACCAAAAGATAACATTTAGGTTTACAATTAAAACAGTGCATCCCTCTAAACACATAGTCCCCACAGTGAAGCATGGTGGTGGCAGCATCATTCTGTGGAGATGCTTTTAATCTGCAGGCACAGGGAAGAGGCCACAGAAGACCTGATGAAGGCTGCTGGAGACGTTTCCCAAACAACCTGCTGCTGAAAGAAGGTTCAGCAAGTAGAAGCAGGAGTTTCTCTGCTCTGTCTTCTCTGACCCCCAGTGGGTCGAGGCGTTCACACTGAGCCTGGTTCTGGTTCTGCTGGAGGTTCTCCTCCCTGTTAAAGGGGAGTTTTCCTCTCTACTGTCGCTTCATGCATGCTCAGTATGAGGGATTGCTGCAAAGCCATCAACAATGCAGACGACTGTCCACTGTGGCTCTACGCTCCTTCAGGAGGAGTGAATGCTGCTTGGAGAGACTTGATGCAACCTGCTGGGTTTCCTTAGAGAGGAAACTTTCTGACCAACCTGGAGGATCTGATGGAGTCTGACTTTGGAACGAGCCTTGAGATGACATGTATCATGAAATGGTGCTTTCCATCCATCCATCCATCCATTTTCCTACACGTTTTATCTCTTATGGGGTCATGAGGGGTTGCTGGTGTCTATCTCCAGCTGTCAATGGGGAGAGGTGGGGTACACCCTGGACAGATCACCAGTCTGTCGCAGGGCAACACAGAGACAGACAGGACAAACAACCATCCACACACACACACTCACACCTAAGGAGAATTTAGAGAGGCCAATTAACCTAACAGTTATGTTTTTGTACTGTGGGAGGAAGCAGGAGTACCCGGAGAGAACCCCCACATGCACAGGGAGAACATGGAGACTCCATGCAGAAAGACCCAGAATTGGTGCTATATAAATAAAATTTAATTGAATTTTGTTCCCCTTTTAAAACTATACAATACTTTGTCTTGGTCTCTTCATAGAATCCCAATAAAACACACTGAGCTTTTTGGTTATATTGTGTAAAATGAGGAAAGCTTCACGAGGCATCAATACTCTTTCGAGACGGCGCACATGTTCTCACACCCATGCAGGCAACGTTTAGCTGGTTTTACTCCTCTCCGCATGCCTCTGTGTGTGTGCTTGGTTCTCTCAGCGTGTGTGTGTGTGTGTCCTGGCTCACTTAACCCAGATGACTGCCAGTGAGGCTGGAAGGCATCGCTCACCCCGCTGAGTGAGTGTGTGTGAGTGCTGTGCAGATGGTGGGTGGTGAAAAGCGAGAGCTCGGAGCCTGCCGAGGTCTGGCAGGCTGCCAGTACACACACACACACGCAGACACACACACACACACACGGCAGCTCTACACTGATTCACAGAGATAAAGAGAGCCTGCAGAGAGCGGGAAACAGAGAATATTTATGTTATCTGCCTCCTCCTCAGGGTGTGCGCCAGCGCTCGTCTTTGCCGTAAGAAGTAGCGGCGATCAATAATTCATTGACACCGGTTTTCGACCTCACTGATGACTCCATATATCTTTCTCTCTCACACACACACACGCACACGCACACATGCACACTTCCTGTGGGAATGTCTACATACTAACTCTAATTATTCCCTTTTCTACACACTAAAACAAGGAGTGTGTGCGTTAGGAAGACAGTGAATTAGCAGCCATAATCTTCCTCAATTACACACTAATTGGACCTGTGGAGGCTCGCAGCAACTGACAGCACCATGCACGTGTGTGTGTGTGTGTCCTGTATGTGTGTGTGTGTGTGTGTGTGTGTGTGTTGGCAGGTGGTTTCACTCTCTTGCCTCATCCCTTTTCTGCTCGCTTTGAAGTCAACCTGACAGACTCCCTCAGTCCTAAACTTTACTTTGTGTGCCGAACATTAAAGCGCTGTCAGTACTTCATCGTTACTTCCCTCAGACGTTTTGTCCTGCAGAGTCCAAAACAAATGGACCACAAAAACCTGTGGGTTTTCAAACTTTAAAGCTGGGTCAGTACCTCATGCCAAGTTCTCCCTCTGAATGCTTGCAAACCTCTAACTTAGAGAAGAAAGGGTTTTCTCCTAGAGCTCCAAACATTAGCAAAGGCTGATTTTTCTGTCCAGTCCTTTGGATCTGAAGCCAAACAGGTATCTGGTCAAATACGTTGACGCTTGCACAAAATTCTGCATCCTTGCAAATCTACAAAAGTGAAAGAGTTTCCTTCATTTGTAGGAAATGCTAAATACATGGTCCAAGCTAAAATGTGCCAGTCAAACTGTTTACAGTGACACAGTAGCTACAATTACATGGACAAAAGTAATCAAAATAAACGGGATAAAAACGCATCATGTAAAACAAGCCAATCAGAATATCGTGATTGGACTAAACTCAAACGGGATTTAAACTGTAATCCGAATGAGACGGGTGGTTTATGCCGACTGATAATCCGATCAACATGAATATAAAACGCTTGTCAGGCTCAAGTTGAGAAGCTGATCCGAGTCCGCATGTGCGCTCGACGTAAACGTGACGCATTTCTGCGTTGTTGAGTGGCGGAAACGCGTCGGGAGGCAAAACTGTCTGTGCTCCCCATAAATCCTTTCTATTCGAAACATTAAAAGAGCTCAAAATAATTTATTCAGTAATGACTCAACCGTATTAAGAACCTGTTGCAAGTTCAGCCTAGGCGCTCGTAATACAAACAAACTCGTACACTAATGCTTTGTTTACTATTTTTTGTTGCTCAGCAAAGACAGAAGTTCTTCTTCTGTCTTTTTTAGGGAAATTTGATAACTGCGCACGTCGGATTAATTGATAGTGTGCCCATATAAACGGTACAATCCGATTATTTAACCTGAATACATTTCAATCTGATCGTGATATTTTGTGCGTGTAAACCAATCACCAACTCTTCTTCTGTGTTTGCTCCCCAGCGGCCGCCCTCCGTCCCCGCCGGCGAGGCGTTTCGCTGGTTCTTCTAGCCTTTCCTTCACCAGTGGAGTCACCAACACAGACAGACCTGGACTGAATGAAAACCAGCGAAAGGACTACGACGTCTCCAACTGAACCACAGCTGGACTTTTTTGTGTGTGTGGATGGTCCAGACATCCAGCATCAACCGGATGGAGGAAGAGGAGGAGGAGGAGGAGGAGGAAGAGGCAGTTTGATTACAGGAAACTGGAGGGTTAATCAGAATTTGCTCAAGGTTTATGCTTTGTTAATATTTATTCAAAGGTGTAGTCTTCTCTAGCTATTAAAGCGCACCGTCCATCATGGAATGAGTTAGCATCAAGTAGCTGAACTACAGCAGGTTAATTCATACCAATAAATAATGTTGGCTTGAAGCCTTTTCAACTGTATTTTATTGACATGATGAATGGTGAGCTGATCTTTACTGTTTCTTTATCTTTGGGTTTGAATTAAGCTTCTTCTGATTTGTGGTCATGCAATGGCAGATTTGGGTCAATCGCGAGTCAAGAGACGTCGTTGTACCTTCTTTATATCTGGATGTCTGATTTGTATCATTGGGTTTGGTTCATCTTTGCGATCTTAGTCCGATATGTTCATACGGGTCTGTTCAACATTGCAGTCAGCCATCTGTCAACCTGAAACCAGAATCAATCCCTAAAATTACTCACAGGTCACTTTAACCCTCTGTATGTCCATGAATTATTGCTCTAGTTCAATTTTCAGTCTGAATATTTGTTGTTCACCATGGCACCAAACTTCAGAGTAACTGCAAATCTTATTGGTATCCAGACCACAGGCTTCCCTGAGTGGAACCTTAGTTTATGTTTGTTAACGCTTTAAGCTCATCAGTATTGCCCTGTTTGCCCTGAAATCCCAGTAAAGCACCAAAGCTTAATGCGTCAGGGAGGGACTTGTTCAGTATTAAAGGATTTCTAAGTATTGGGATAGATTTTGTTAAAGGTCTTGGATCAGAACCAAGACCAAGAACACTCAGGGGATCAGGAAAGACTCTGGCAAAACCAAGCAAATAGTACATTTCTAAAGACGGACAGGTAAGTAGGTAAGCACCTAATTGTTTCTAGAAGTATTAGGATTAACTTTAAACTGTTCTCCTCAGTTCATCAAAGGGAGGATAAAGATTGTTTAAACTGTAAGATCTTTATCCTATCAGAGCAAATCAAACTTTCCTAGTGTCCATTTCAAACTGCAGCTCATCACAGCTCTAGAGTCTGAGGCTTTGATTGGTTGAACTGGGCAGAGAACCACAGAGGTCAACTGTCGGGTAAAATAAACCCAGCATTCATAGAGAAAGAACTCCGAACCTTTCCAGTAACTCTGGAGCTACAACCATTCCCCCCAGGCATGTAGCCCTTTCCATCTGTGGAAAAACTGCCTCCCTCCTCTTCATCCTCATCCTCCCAGCAAAACCACTAATCCCATTGTAGCAAAACCCAGGAAGATTCAGGACTCAGCCGCAGAGACTTCTTCAGTTTGACCAAAACTGGCTGACAAGTTAACCTCAAAGAGGATTCACAAACTGACCTCAGCAGGAAGTGATCCAAGACTGTTAATACGGACTACAAGTTCCCCACAGTAGGACTACAATAACCACATCACTGTTATCTGTCTCTTCTGTCTACCTCCTCCTCGAGAACTTTACAGGCACCTTGACTGACTTTTACTGGGCGCTGTTTCTGCTGGTGCAACGTGAGCTGCTTCTTAACTCTCTTGGTGGTCCAGAATGTATTGGATTCATGTGAATTCTGGTCATTAATCTGGCAAAAGAGATAATTTATTGGGTTTGTCTGGATTTTGATGGAAGGTTCTCAGGGTGAGGTCAAACGTCCAGTTGGTTTTATAAGGCCAAAAGCAAACTGAGAATATTTATTTTACTGCATTCTTGTTCCTGCAGTTGAAGGTTTCTATGTTTCACCCCCACTACTTAGGAAATTCGGTTTATTTGTGGTACCGGACATTCAGTTTGTCGGGCACTGACAGGGACCTCAGAGAGAGTTCAGAACTAGCTCCTGTGTTCCCGTATCAGCGCACATTGAACCACATGGTGACCAACAGAAGCGTCGAGCTGCAGTTTTGAATGCAGTGTGAGAATTCACAGGGCCCCGTTGGATCCCCTGAGCAGAACTCTGGGACTCAAAGGAACCAAGCTGGAAGAGATCAGAACATTCCACACGGCAACTGTCATTTCCTGTTTGTCGGTTGACAACATGCTCAGTAAAACCTTGTACACACTAAGACATTCTCATTAAAATTTTATCTTGAAAGTTCATTTGTGAGCAGTGCTTTCCCCACATCTTTTCAGGAAATGTACAGCTATGGTTCTGGTGATGAATATATACTGAGAACATTCATTTAGACACTTAACGGTATGTTTTATAGATTGAACAACACAACATTCAGGCTTTTGAAATGTCTTTTTACGGCCGTGGATACCATAAATCCCTGCAGTGCTAATGTTTTTGTTAATAATCTAACAAAAGTACGCCTGGTTTTATCAGCTCACTGACTCAGGTTTAAGACTGTTGGCAGTTTTTATTTAATTGATCAACAAAAAAATATTTTCTCACCCTTCACAAAAACCTAAATGTACTTTTCAATGAACATAACCCTAAAGCCCACACTAACACATCTATTAGTGAAACCAGCTATATAAATGCATTCATTGTAGTTCTGGACTGCGGTGAACTCAACCTGTTTAAATATAAACGCTTTAGAGACCCAGTTTAACTAAGTTGTTAGCCCTTCTTGTGACGTGAACTGCTTTATTCTGGCTTCTAGTGGCTAAAGAAGCATTTTTGGATCTTAATGCAAAACAAAATCCGTCATATTCTTAACTATTCCAGTGGCCTCCATTTTGTCTCAAACAAACTTCTTTTGTAGATTTTGTCGATCTGTTTAACTTGCCAGAAGTCTGGGAAATATCTAGATTTGATGCTAAACGTGATGTTCCTCACAAAGCAAAACATACGACTAAAAACAAAATCTCAGGATTACTCGGACGACACCTTGATTTCTGCTTATAGAAACTTAAAATTGCTGATTGTTAGCCAACAGTAGCTAGCACATCTAGCATAGCCCAATGATTTTCTCTGAATTTTAGTCCTGTGGAACAGCCCTATGATTGGTGATTGATTTAATACAACAAAGTAATAAATGCAGATAAACTGTTTATTACAGCAACTATCACAGTATTTCATATACACGGCAGCCATGTTGGATTTAGAGGTTGGCATTGAGGAAGAACCTAGAACTTTCAAGGTTAGACACGTTTATAGGGGGCAATCCTGTGGATCTTTTGGACTTTTAATTCAGATCAGTCAGACTTTTATTCTGAATTTCATTTGTTTCTGTGTGTCAGGTTATCCAAGATCCAAACTGGAGAAGCAAACTGGTGCCCAACAGAAGCTAGATTTGGAAACTGAAGCCTCATTGAGGACAGCTTCAGCAGATGAACTTTGACCTTGCTTTAATTTCTTCAAAAGGACGGTAAATAGAAAAGTAGGTGGATCACTGGTGTGGCTTTTTATGACTTAGTTTAAGTGGAATGGTGGCCTGGTGGTTACAGAGCTGGGTTTGCGCTTTGGAGAGGCTGCTAAGGTTGCCAGTTAAAAAACGTTGTCTGTCTGGGTGACTGAGCAAGATCTTTGACCATAGATTTCTCACAATGGTCCCTAAGAGATGGATTAAACCGAGACAAATGTCCCCTCTGTGGGACTATAAATGGAAATATTTAGTCCTAAATGCTCATCCCTCTGTGTTCCAAACCTTAAGATCCACTATGGCTGCCAGCCAGAAATCTAAAACACAACACTAGCTTGTAGTGGAAAACCCACTAGTTTTCCATCTGGAACAGGGTAATTTTGGGCGTTCCTGTTAAAGAGGAATTGTAATGCAACAGGAAGGAAGTAAAGCTTTTTGAAGACATGTCAAGAACTTTCACCGTTAGGTCCGATCTGAAGGTAACTTAATCTAACCTGTAGGCAGGGCTGGAGTACGCAGGCTAATTTCTTCACCACCAGCAGGTCAGATGAGACAAATTCTCTGCAGAATGAGTCCTAACACCATTTTTAAACCTCACCCCCCGTCCTGTAGGTCTGTCACCGTGTCGTTGAGTTTCTGCACCTGAAGACACGGTGGAAATGTTTGCAGATATTTGTTTATCTGCCACGGGTGTCACGAGGAAAACGTTCCCCCGGCTCTTTGTGGGATCTGAACCCAAACATCCTCTTCCTCTCAGGCTGGATGAGGAGATGAGGAGGAAGGAGGACGTCTGTGCTGAGAGCCTTTCCTCCTCCTCCTCCTCCTCCTCCTCGTGTAATCTGTCTCTGTGACCTCTTCATGTGCTGAATTATAATAAAGCATTTCAAAGACGAGAGGCCAGCGTGTGAGGCTCACACACTGAAGGGATGTCTGATGATTGCATCATGCGTCGCAGAGAGTAATGATGTGTGAGCGGGAGGAGGCCGTGGCAGCAGGCATGAAAATGAACAATATGTTTTCCTGTTTGTGTGAAATTTTCCTGCCACAAGATGGAAGCCCAGCGAGTGTGTGTGTGTGAGCGTGGGCTTGTCATCTCTGTAATGGTGTTGCTATCTGACAGAGAAAGAAAGAAAGACAGAAGCTGGTTGTCCCTGACGACGGCGCACCGTGTTGCCAGGCAACTGCGCTAACAATGGGCCCGCCAGTGTTCTAGAATGTGGGCGGGGCCTGAGGACGATGGGGGGCGGGGCCTGTCCTCCCAGAACCCGCCAGGCCTGACGCAAGTGACGGCTCTCTATCTGACGGGAAGACCAACAAGCTCCAGACTGCAGATCGTCTCTGGATCCTAACAGCAGCAGACGGTGCAGGACTTCTAAAAGTATTCACACCCCTTCCCACACATTACATCGTTACAACCACTGACCTGGTGTGGTTTACTGGGGTTTGTGTGCCAGCTGATACGTGGCCTGTTAACATCTGAAAAATGTGGCCAGGCCTCTACCTTAGTGTCTCTGCCTGCTCTAAAAGCAGAGAAAGTAACATTTTGAGACTTTCCAGAACAGCTCAAGCACCATCAGACTGAATATCAACCCATTCATTTTCAAATGTTGCCGCAGATTCTCGGCTGAATATAGGTCTGGACTTTGACTAGGCCATTGTAGCAGAGGAATATACAATGATCTAACCCACCCTGGCTGCATGTTCAGGCTGGTTCTCCTGCTGGAAGGTGAACCTCCAACTCCAGTCTCAGGTCTGCTGCTGCCTCCAGCAGGTTTTCCTGTCCTGAATTTAGCTCCGTCCATGTTTCCATCGACTCTGACCCAGCAGGAGAAAAGCCTCCCCACAGCATGATGCTGCCTCCGCCATGTTTCCCTGTGGGGATGGTGTGTTTAGGGTGATGTGCGGTGCTAGCTCATACGTTTCCTTTCTCCACTAAACGTCTTGTGGCAGACGAGACGCTAGTGAAGTAATTAAAGTTGTCCTGTGGACCGACTCCCACCTGATCCCTGCAGCTCCTCCAGAGATAATAAAGGCGTCTTGGCTGCTTAATCTTCTGTCAAGGTCAGGGGTCAGCAACCTGTGGCTCTGCGGACCTTCCACAGTGGCTCTTAATAACTTTGGCTACAAATTATATGTTTATTATGGTATTTAAATGTAATAACGATAATAAATGAAGGTTTAAGCAGTGTTTTTCTTGGAATAATTGCTTTTAATTTTCACAAGAGAATGATGCTAAAAGTGCCAGTAATATTTAATTTTAAATCAATATTTTTTCATTATGTTGGAAATTATTAATTTTTTAAAAGGATGTACAGGATGTACATCCTTTTTTTAAACCTCAAAATAGACATAAAAGGGCGTTTCTTTAACAATGACAACATATTTCCTACATTAGACCTTTATTAAAAATTATAACTTGTCTTTTTTCAAAAGGCCAGGCAGCATTTGCGGCCGAGTTTATTTCAGGTAGACTGTAGGTAAAAATGTCTCTTTAGACTGTAAAGGTTGCAGAGCCCTGGTCCAGGTGGACGTCCGTGTCCTGGTAGGTCTGCAGGTGGTCCATCCTCTCTCCAGGTCCACATGATGTCATGAACAGAGCTCTGGGAGATTTTATTGAAGTGTATCAGATTAAAGGAGGCTAAATAAAGACCCAGATATTAGATTATTTCTAAAAGGTCTTTAAACCATGTAACCTTTTCCTGTGGCCTCAGAATGACGCTCCACCTTTAGATGTTCTGTGACATAAAAGCCCAAATAAAGTCCACTGGAGATTCACGGCTGATGGAACAAAACCTGAAAGCACCGGAGTGGCAGTGAATACCTTTACACCTGACGGCATCAGGAGGAGCGATCAGGGATGCAGGAACCTGCCGTTTAGGTCAGGTTCAGCAGCAGAGTGGGAACGGCCAGATGTCTGGTGATGAAGCCGGGTTAGAGTTAACTTTTGGTAGTTTAGTCTCAGCAGAACGACACCAGGTTCCTCGGTCACAGCTACGGATCAGGCAACGACAGCCTGGAAGAAGCTAAAAGATAATGAACGTAGAAATTTAAGGCTCAACTAATGTAATTTAATACTTTTTAAGACCTTTAAGGCCAGATTTTGACCAAACTGTGTAATTAAAGCTCATCTTTTCTGCACATGTGGCACCTGGAGGGAACCGTGAGATGTGACAAAGAGAAACTGGCAGGGATTTGAACCCAGGACCACCACAGCCAGTAAACCAGGAGGAGGGAGAGCAGCTGCCTGGGAGCCATGTTGGTGCTGAAACCTTGTTAGAGCGCCGCCGCCTTAGAGACGGAGATGGAGCCGAACAAACGGGAACAAAGAGAATCCGCAGCAGAACCTGGAGGAAAACCCTGAAGTCCTGATGGTGAAGACTAAGAAACCAGCTGGTGAGACGGAGGATCCATTTATTCTCAGGATTTCATCAACTTCTCATTTTAGCTTTGATGATCAGGTTGATTGTGGGACTCTGTTCGGATCAAGAAGAACTAACCTGAGTGGAGGAGCTGCTGAGCAACAAGAGACAGAACCATGAATGGAAAGTGATTCTCAGTGATGGCTGTGAAGCATTAAAACACCTCCCTGCCTTCCTCCTCCTCAGGGCTTGGTTCTAGGTAAACAGGAAGCCGTCTGCATTCTGCTGTCACTCCTCAGCCTCCTAATTGTCCCCCCCCCCGCTCGTCTCCTGCAGCTTCGCCATCACCGACTGTCGAGCCGGGCCTCGGTGCTGATCCACCGCAGGCTGTGTGTGTTTAACAGCCAGTTAATCGCAGCCTGATAGGCTTAATTAGTGCAGCGGAGACGGAGGCTCCGCCGCTCCCCCGAGGCTCATTATCCCTCTTAGTTTGCTGCTCCTGAGGCCCGCTGAGGAGGAGGAGGAGGATGGGGAGGAAGAACAGGTGTTCTCCATGCTCCATCTGCTGGTGAGAAGCACCAACTTCACCTGAGAGGACGAGACGTCAGGAAGACATGAGCAGCGCCCTGAGAGGAGCAACGGCTGCTGCTCACCAGCCGGGGGGCGATGAGGTCATTTAGGAGGTGATGAGGTCATATAGGAAGCGATGAGGTCATTTAGGAGGTGAGACAGTGAGAGGAGCCAACCATCAGAGGAAGACCTCAGAGCTCCATGTCAGGCTCTACAGGGCTCAGCGAAAGGTCAAAGGTCATGGCAACGTCACGTTATTAGAAAGGTGTTTTCTGAGTGACGACACGGCGGCTTCCTTTAAATCAAGATTAAAAACATTTGTTCAGGATCGTCTGACTGTTCTAGTTAAACTGTTTTACTGAAACATCATTAGTTCATCTTTGTAGTCCAACTGTTTCTAATGTGTGCTTTTAGTCTCCATTATCCATGTTTTTTGTTTCTACATTTTATTCCTACCTGCTTTAATTCTGTTTTATTTTCTTATATTTTAATCATGTAAAGCACTTTACGTTGTCTTTATACTGAAATGTGATCTACTAAATTTGCCTTGCCTTGTGTCTGAATGAATCTCGTCTGAGACGAGGCGGTTCGCCGCAAAACGGGAACTAAAGGTAAAATGTTCTAGAAATGAGTGATTTGAGCAGCTAAATAAGTTGATCTGCCAAAGGAATCAGATTTAACACCTAAAGTAGGAACAACTCGTCTCCATCGGCTTGGTTCTGGTGCTGAACGTCTAATTATCTCATGTTAGGGGTGAAACTCTCATTCCACGGGTAGAAAAGATGACTTAGCTGCTCAGATCAAGGACAAATTCTCTCATTTCTAGATTTTACTGAATTTCAGTTCTGGTTTTGCAGAGATCCGGACCAGAGACCAAAGCAGAACCGCCTCGAGCCGCCTGAGAAGCACGGCGGCGGCTGTATGATGACCCGGGTCCGGAACCAGAGGAGGTTCTACCGGCGGCTGGGACGGACCCGGGTCTCTACGGATGGCGGCTGCAGCCATGACACGACAGAACCAGAGTTTTCAGATCAAACTTTTATTCAGAACCTCCTTCCCTCCCCAGTGGACCTGACCGCTGACCTCCAGCTCTCCACCAGAACATTCAGTTTATTAAGAGCCCAAAACATCTGCAGGAGTTCTGACGGCTAACAGGAAGGAGGTCCGGTCATCCGGATCGAGTCCAACACCACTAAAGATGACAGTTCTGAGTTAAGACAGCGAGTCAGCCGCATTAGATCATCTTTGTTCTCTTTGCCATAAAAAACAAGTAAAACATATAAATATATTTGGATAAAAGTCCTAGAACTTCAAGTAAAAGGGGGAAGCTGATCCAGAATCAGAACCGGGTCACTTTTCAGATGAAGAGCTGTGACCCTGAAGTCTGAACAGAACTGATTAAAAGCTCCTGTGTGTTTTTTTTCTCCACCAGTTAATCTTTAAGCGTTTCACTCGTGTTTAAGGCGGACCTTTCAGAACCGCGCTGCGGGTCACACGGCTGATTGTCTGGGTTCTGCTCAAAGTTCCTGTGGGAGCTTTTAGGGTGAGAGTTGAGAGAGTCCAGGTGGTTCTGGTTCTGAGGCGGCGGTACCGGCTCAGAGGGGTGGAGGTGGGCGTGGGACCCTGGGAATGGCTGAGGGGTGGAGCTCACATCCCTGTGGTTCTGTGGTGCCGATTCGGACCCGTAGAGGTGAAACGGGTCCGGATGGCACTGAGAGGTGAACGTTGTGTTGGAGGAGAGGAAGCCACCGGGGCGTTGGCGTGGAGACGAGGGTAAGGCGGAGTGGGCGGGGTCAGAGAAGCGGGCGACAGGGTCGGGGGTCTCCGGCGGGGCGCCACCTGCTGGCCGCGCCGAGCAGCTGCTGCCGTGCAGTTTGTCCGCTAAGAAAGCAGCGGCGCCGTTGGAGTCCGGTCCGGAGAACAGGCTCCAGCTGGGAGGAGCTCCCCGCCGGATCGGGCTCAGCGCTGAGCCCCCGTCGCCCCCGCAGGCGGAGCTGCGAGGAGCCGGACGGAGATCAGAGGAATGCGAGGAGTTCACAGGACTCAGCTCGGCTGCTGAGGACAGTTTTAATCGTCCCCTGCTGGGATGAGACTCTGTGGGGGGGAAAGAGCCGAAGCCCAGACCCGGGAAGTAATCAGAACCTGAGGAATGGGGGTAAGCCGGGAACCCGGCGGGGGACGGGTATAGGTGGTGGAGGTGGTTCTTCAGGGTGGAGATGGGAGGAATGGCGTGGTTGTTGAGGCCGAGCAGAACCGGCGAGCTCCTGCCCGTCGGATCGCAGTCATGATGACGGGGCCGGACGTCCCGGGGGAAGGCGGCGCCCTGCTGCGTGTCGTCTTTGTGCTTTAGGGGCGGGGGGGTGTTCCTGTGGTAGGACCCGACCGGACTGGTCCGTCTGAGCAGAGGCGGGACCTCCCTGCCCTCCGCCCGCTCCACAGGAGGCGGTGAAGGGACCGAGGAGGTCCGGGAGCTGTAGTCCTGATTCTGCTGACAGCTGATTGGTGGAGCCGGACCGGAACACGTCCCCCCCCCCGGCCAGCGGCCCGCCTCGGCGCTGCTCTCCTGCAGGGTCCGTCTCCTTTTCTCAGGAGGGAAACGGTAGTCGGGGTTCAGGGCGAGCTCCCGTCTGGGAGGAGCGAGCTGGTTGAGGTCGTTCAGGATGGACTCCAGCAGACACCTGTCTGATGAGGACGGTTCTGGGTCTCTTCTGTGACCCGGTCCACTGCCCTCCCTCTCCCCTACAGCCGCAGCTTCCCTCTGACCCCCGCTGGGGGCCTTCGGCTCAGCGGCAGCGACTGGTTCAGCCGTCTGCTGATCGTCGGAGGTGTCGGGCAGAGAGACCGTCTCCTCCACGTTGGTCACGTCCACGAAGCTGTTGTCTCTGCGGTTCTTGGCTCTGGACGGGCCCACCGCCTCACACTCCGACCCGTCAGACCCTCGGTCCAGGATGTCGGCGGGAAGATCCCCGATGTCGGCGTCCATGGTCCCGCCGCCGCCGGCTGAAGGGGCCAGCGGCAGCGATGGGAGGTCAGAGAAGTCGATGGTCTGCTGGCTGCTGAGGGGGCTGCTGCTGGCGCTGTTGGTCTTCTTGTTGGCGTCGTCGTGGCTGCTGTCGCTGTCCAGAGTGATGATGACGGGGGAACTGAGACACAGACACAGAGAAACAGGGTTTAACGTGACACAAGGCTCTGTTCTTTTCTCCCTGTACCCTTTTCCACTGAACTATATAAAATACAGGACTTTATTCCATTTATATGCTGACGACTGTCTGATCTATTTCCCTCTCACTCTAGTCTCTTCAACTGAGGATGGTCTTCATTTTGTAAACTTCCCTGAACGTAAAACTGAAGTGATTTTATCCAGTCCTAAATCCTCCACCACTTCCTTCTTATTTCAGCCTCTCATCTGCGGTTTGTAGCCAGAGAGTTGTGTGTTAACAAAGATGCTTCCCTTAGGACTGATAACCACATTTAAAGCTATAGCTGGTAATGCTGTTCAGAAACACTTTTTGTTATACTGGGTGAAATGGTCCTTCCATTCAGAAAGTAGTTAATACATTATGTTTTCACAAAAAGGAGGCTAAAAAAAATCATTCTCTGTGGGAGCTGCAGGCCTGTAAAAACTGACGAATCTCTGCCGTTCGGTCTGAAGAGCAGGGATTGGTCCTGCTCTCCATCTTGTTGCCCCTCGTCCACCAACCGCATGCTGCCGGTTCACTCAGCAGCATTTTAAAATAGTCGCTTCAGAGACGTAACGATAAGCTCTAAGCTTGCTGCACTATGAAATGGAGGCGAGTTGTTATTTTTTTCTCTCTGGGAATCCCTCACCTCCCTTTCTGATTGGCTGCAGGTCTCGTTCTACAGGCTAAACGCTCGTTAGTCCTCAGGAAACACCAGACATGCTAGGATGTCAGGGCAAGACAGTCCAACATGTTGAATATCCCTGGTCTGAGGTCAGAGCGGACCCGATCGCTCCTACCTCACCACACACGGCAGGATTGTCTCTTAATGTTATCCTCAGAGACACGCCGCTAATCTCCGCCTCTCTGAGGGGAGATGTTGGTGAAAATCAGATAAACATCCTGCTGTGAGTCAGGCTTTAACCAGAGGAGGCTGAGAGGTCGTCAGGCTTTTTCTGTTATGTCCCCAAAGATCTGGAGGGAGCTGCTTCATTCCAGGTAAACGTGAAAAACACTTTTACTCTCCGGCTTTTAACCCAATGAGTCCAGAGCTGATCGTATTATTTAGTCTGATTTTACTGAGCTCAGTTTTAAATGTTCTGAACTGTTTTTATCTGTGTCTTGTTTTACTTGTTGTGCAGAGCTTTGGTCACGCATGTTGTTTTTTATTTAATATATAAATAAATATGTTCCGGTATTTTTTATTGAATCCTTTTTTTTTCCCAGCAGTGAATGAAACATGCACTGAAACAAAGAAGAAAATAACTCGTTTTAGGTCATAAAAGGGCCTCAGATGTTTGTTTTAAATAAGGAAATAATCAGGTTTGTAACTTTTTGTTTATTTCCAGAACCTTTGAGCTGAGGTTAATGAATGGAAAGTTACTATGACATTACACCAGAGGAGGGCAGTAATGAAGTAAATCTACTATAATACTGTAATGCGGTACCGCGCACGTGACGTCACGGCCTTAAGAGTAACGCCCCTTTTGCCGCACCGGTAGGGCAAACAGTCGTAGAACGCACATACAAACCAGCCATTACAAGCGCAACAGAACCAGCGATATGACCGACTTTGCAGCCATTAAACTTACCCAAGACGATGTCCCAGGCGCACGGTTTACTGGTCGCACTGTGGAAGAGCACACCAACCTTCAGCTCAAACGGTGGCTTGAGTGTCGAGGGCTCAAAAAAACCGGAAGACGGGCCGAGTTGATTCAACGGTAAGCTTTGTTTTTTTCCCTGCTCGGCGTTCATGCCTTTGTTATGATTTCCACCGTGCTCCGTTCACGTCGGCCTTTTTTGTTTGTTTGCAATCAACGTCCAGGAATCTGTATATCTTGCCAATAGGTAGCTACAAAACGATTGTTCACATCTCAGAATCTTTCGCTTAAGAGATTCAGGGCGTTTGTTTTTGAGTAATCTATCCCGGTAGCAGGGTACCATGTTAGCGCCTGCTAACATGCTAGCCTATATGCTATCATCACCCTTTCCACCGACAAAATGCTTGCTACATATGTAGGTGAATTTGGTAACTTTTTCCGGGTTGAAATGTTGTGTAGGCCGCCCGCACAAGTGTACCCAACGCACACACTTCTCCTTGGCACTCTTGAGTTTCGGGAAATTAATGAAGAAAACATCCTTCATATGCGGCCGATCAGCGTACCTCGAGTCGCTGTTGCACGTCCCATAGCAACAATGTTTATAAACCATGGTCTTAGATGTTGGAAAAAGCAGTCGTTTACCGAGTAAAACCTAGGCTAACGCACGTCTCTTCCACAGCAAAACAGCGGCGCGTTTGGGAGTTTGCCCTACTGCGTACCACGTGATGTGACGTCATCGTGACGTTGTGTTTCTAAAATAGCTCGCGCACGGTACCGCATTAAGTACTTTTTCAGATTCTGTACTTCACTTCTGCAGCTTTTTCTAGAAAACACTTTTACTCCGCTACATTTCTAACGCCCCCCCCACCCCCTCCTCTCCAGAATCACCCCGGGTAAGCAGGGTAGGTGGCAGAGGGTTGCTGGTTCAAATCCCAAACATTTAACCCACTGGTCCATGTATGAAGGCTGTAGGGAGGCGGTGGAGGTCTGGAGGAACCGTAGGAGCAGAGAGGGAATAAATCACACCTGAAAGGTAACCGTCCAGAAAACAGCTCTAGTTCTTCTACCCTGCTTCCTGTTTTAGCTGTAGAGACCTCAAACTGTAGCTTCTTAGAATTTTTAGTGATGATTCTCGTTCTTTCTTTATGTTTCTTAATGTATGAAATAATGTATTTAGTTTCTTTGCTTTTTCTCTGTCTGTAATGTTTTCTCTGTTCATGTTCAGCACTTTAAATGTCTTGTTACGGAAAAGCTTTATAAATAAACTCACCTTTTCTTTATAAAACCGGTGCATTATTATTCATTATGTGGAGTTCTGATCCGGTCAACACAGCAGAACATTTTCCCAGTTATTCTCGTCTACAGTCCGTTTAAAAGTATTGTTAAAATCTTTAATATGTTTTGTAATATTGTAAATTGTTAAAAGTACTCAAAGGTTTTCAGACTTCTATAAGCTATTTTGAAAGCATTTACTCCAGAGCGTTAAGATTTAACAGCTACTTTTCCTTTTATCAGAGTAATATTTGACCAGCAGGATCTTTGACTCAAGTAATGAAACTTTGTCCACCGCTGATTAAATCAAAGGCATAAAATAAGGATAATAAAAGAAAAATAGTTGCTGTTGCACCAAACATTTTTAATTTTAGAGGATATAAATGTTTTACTAAAAGTGTCCCTTTACTGGAGGGACAGACTAAACTATCCTAGGGGCCACAAATGAACGTTTGTTATAACTTTATTCTGCCTTAACAACATAATGTATAATAGATCCTCCAGAGCCACTGATCACTGGAGATGCAGCGACATCAGCAATAAAAACAGCTTTAAAAGTCCTGAACACATTGTTAATGTGATCTGATTCTATCTTATTGGCTCTGACAGGAACATTTTCTGCACATTTAAAGTGACTAAAACAGCCTGAAGCGGAACATCAACACCCGCAGGCGCCACGTTCATTATTGAGGCGTCTAAACGTTCCTGTCAGCGACTCTCTGCATCGACAGGGACACCAACCGCTCTTTAAAGCATTCATTATAGCACCGATTACACTAAATCCAGGTTATTTCTCCAGGCATCTGGTTAAATCAGAGCCTTTATCTGCCGTGTGTGGCCTGCTGCTGCAGCCACTGGACCTGAAGCGCCTCAGGTCTGCAGGACGCTGCTCCAGGCTGACGGGACGGCTCACGTCCTGCTGCAGGCTCAGGTGGGATCATCTCAGCCAGGTGAGCAGCTCAGAGCAGGTGGAGCCAGCAGAGCACGACTACAGCAGCGTTTCCTCTGCCTTAACCCCCCCATGCAGTAAATTACTAAACGACACGGCTCATTTTATTAAAACGAGCCGTTCTAAACAGGCAGATCGCATCCGGAGCCGTTTCTGTGTCCAGGCTGCCACACGGCGGACATGGGAGCGAGGACAGGTGTGTGCAGGTACGTGGTTATGAGCGTAAACACGGCGCCACACCATAAACTGCTCAGCGGGGAGAAGTCTTCACTTTAAACTGTTTTCTATGTGACAGGTGGATGTCTGCTGTGGGAAATGAGTTCATCATAAGAAACAGACGATAAGTGAAGTTTAAATGTCTGCAGAGAGTCAGCGCGGTGCAACCAGGTGAGCAGCCGCCTTTAATGTTTCTGCTAAACTGAATCATTGCTCCTTCACTTCAGCTCAGAGCCTCCTGGTTTCTCACGCAGGTAAATTCAGACTCAGCCAGGTGAGAGAGTCCAGAGTAACGACAGTTTTTACCTGCCTTGGTAAATATTTCTGTGTTTAGTAAACTAATTTCTGAGGACAGCAGCAGTAAAAACTCCCACAGAGTCGGAGCGCTGAGCGTCTGCTGGCGGTGAAGACGTCGGTCTGTTCTGATGGAGGAACACGGGGCGCTCATTAAAACTCTTAAATTACAGAGAATTATCCTGACAGAATTAGTATCACTTCTGCTGGGATCCAACGGGATAAATGTGTCATTTGTCTGTTGTTTTATGTTGTGTTACCACTGAAAAGGACACATTTGTTTATTTCATGTGGCGTCCTGATTACTTCAATATCCTGAGGATGTTTGCCTGCTTGTCTAAACTGAATTATTATAAACATTAACGCTCAGTACAGCACGTTATCAAGTAAACGGCTCTAAGATGTCCTACAAAAATACCTTTTGCTCTGATTGTGGTAAATCACCAAACCCCCCCCCCTCCCTGAGTCCATCCATGAAATCAGACGCTGCTTTATTCTTGGAAAACACATTTTTGCTGCTAGATGGACCATTAATGGATCAGAGGCAGATTCTACATGTAATAAAATTAAAACTGAATTAAGTTACGCTCAAAAATATTACAAACTCTGGCAGATCTACATGTTAAAGAGATTTTCATTCGTTCATGAAGCAGGAAGTAAGAAAGTCAGGTAGGCTCCAGGATATAAGCGTGTATAAATGTATAAAACAGAGACAGAAACATAAAGAGGGACAGAAAGATGAATAAATCAGAGAGCAGACGGCTGCTGCTATAAAGCTGCTGCTCTGTGATATTAATGGAAGCTAAGAGGGAGAAAACCGGGTTTCCTTCTTCAGGGACCCCAGCAGCGTCGCTCTGCTCAGGTTCTCCCACAGAAACATCAGAACCCCAGAGGTGCGCTCTGAGCCCGGCAGGGAGACGACCTCCTGCTGCTTCCTGTCATGTGACCCTACCTGGTGAGCTGCGTCCTGCGGTGGCGTCTGCGGCGCCGCTTGGGTCCCGAGGGCTGCTCCGCGCCGGAGGGGAGGGTTCCCTCGTAGATGATCTCCACGCTGGGGCTGCGCTCCTCTCTGGACCTCCTGCTGAAAACACAGAGCAGCCTGTGTTCACTTCACACAGAGACAGCCAGCTCCTGCTGGAGGAGGCAGGAGGAGCTGATCCTGCAGGGAGCTTTAAAACGCTCCTAACTCTGCTTGTTCTGGTGTTTAGACCACCACCTCCACCACCTCCATCACCTCCACCACCTCCACCACCTCCACCACCTCCATCACCTCCACCACCTCCACCACCTCCCTGACCTCCACCACCTCCCTGACCTCCACCACCTCCACCACCTCCATCACCTCCACCACCTCCCTGACCTCCACCACCTCCCTGACCTCCACCACCTCCCTCACCTCCACCACCTCCACCACCTCCATCACCTCCACCACCTCCCTGACCTCCACCACCTCCACCACCTCCACCACCTCCCTGACCTCCACCACCTCCCTGACCTCCATCACCTCCCTGACCTCCATCACCTCCCTGACCTCCATCACCTCCCTGACCTCCATCACCTCCACCACCTCCATCACCTCCATCACCTCCACCACCTCCACCACCTCCATCACCTCCACCACCAGACTGATGCGGCGTACAGACGGAGGCTCAGCCTGGTGAGGAGCTGGTAGAGCCTGACTTTAAAGGCGGGACTAACAGCGTCATCAGGTTAGAGCCAATCAGAGAACTGCTGATGTGACACAAAAACTCTCCAGTGAACGATTTTTGCTGCTTTTGTCTAAAACAGTCAGAGATACACGATGTATTTACAGCTACTTTAGTTTTCCAAGGCACCAGGCAACAGAGATCTCTGTTTGCATCTTGACTGTTATGGTAGCAGAACAGCACTGCTGCATTGTGGGTAATTCTGCCATTGAGAGCGAGGTAGAGTCCTGCCTCCTGCGCTGTGATTGGTCAGGAGGGAATGGAGTCTGACTGGTTTACGCTCCGTCAGGATACGGCTGGATGAATATTCAATAACAATATAATCCATGATAGGAAAAAAGAGTCAATAAAAAGTTCGATAGAATAAAAGTTTTTCTTCCTTTTGCTTTCTAACCATGTAGGTTAATATTACATCATTACATCCTCCCAACCAATCACAACGCAGACCCAGGAAGCTCCGCCCCCTTCAGAGAGTCCAGAGAGCACGCTTTATTTTTGTTTTTTAAAAACTCGTAGTTTTGGTAAAATGTTTGAGTTTGAATTCAGAGTTTGTATCTAAAAATAAATTGCTAATCAACAGCATAAAATGACCACAGCTGCACTTAAATATGTGTTTTAAATTTGTTGATTTTTATCGATAAATATTATTTATATTTTATCAATAATATTTTTTCATATATCGTCCAGCCCTCCGTCAGGCCGGCAGGTCAGAGTCCCAGAGCTGTAAAAACTGCTGACGCTGCATTTCTGTCCACCACGGTTTAAAGCGACGGCCACAGACCTCTGGTTCTGCTGCAGGTTCTGCTGCAGGTTCTGCTCCGGTTCTTAATCAGATCATTAATCTAACGTCCTGTGGCGTCTTCTGCTCGCTGTGAGAAGTTTTTATTATTTCTAGATGAAAAGGTTTCAGCTGTCGGTGTTAGCGGTGATGCTAATTGTGCTGCTGTCTGCCTCTGTAGAAAAAAGCCTGAACCCAGTTATTCTCTTCAGTGTTTAGAAACTGGATTTTTACTTTCCCTCGGGTTTTGGATCAAACCTGTTCAGGTTTTAGCGCCTCTGGGCTGATCCGAGCCTTAGAGACCAGATATTCTGTGGTACCGGAGGGAACATCTAGTGGGTTTTACAGCTCAGGCCCGGTTCAGGCCAGCAGCTTCTCTGTCAATCTAGAGACCCATTTCTCTTCAGGAGCCCGTCTCCATGTTATGTCCAGACTGGGACCACCGCTGTTTTTCCACATGTTGCCTCTGGGGTCGATCTTCAGGAAGCAAAAGACGCCGTTTCATAGTTTTGCTGACGACATTCAGGCCTATATGTCAGATAAAGTGGAATTAAAAAGTGGATGGAGGTGAAAGTTTGAGGTCATCTGGTGTCAAACATCTAATCCTCTGGATCTTCAGCCCCGAGCAGTCCCCCTGCTGTCGGGTGTTTGGGTTTTATTCTGGACAGGTGAGGAGGACAAGCAGACGAGTTATAAAGTCCAGTTCTTAAAACTAGGACTAGCAAAGCTTCGTCTCTCTTTAGGGATCTTAAATAACTTATTTATGCTTTAATTAACTCCGGTCTGAACTGTGCTAACTCTTCATACGTCAGCCTGGATCACGGGTCTGGAACCTGAACTTAATAACTTAAGAACAGGTGTTTGATAAGTTGTTTGTTTTAAATAGATGTAATAACTAATGCAGGGTTTACCGGCTTTTAATTTAATAATTGCATTAAATTTCCACAGCAGCGTGTCACCAACAGAACTGCTAATATTTTAGATCTATGTTTAGAAACTAGGAGGTTTTTTTACATTAAGGTGTTTAGTGTGGCATAATCATTTAAATGTTCCTCTGAACGGAGCGGTCCTTGTTTAACCGACAAACAAGTTTATGTATTAAACAGTAGCTACTTAATGCTGTGGTGAGATTCCTAAAAAGGTTCTGGTATAAAAGTATGATTATATAATCTCTAAAACAATAAATTAGATTTATGCTGCAACTCTCTTCGCTGTGGAGCCAAATCCACTTTAAACATTTTACAGACACCCAAAGGACGTCTGATCCATTAATTGTTACATAGACAATAATTATTGTCCTCTGCCATTTGGAAAATGTGTTGCTGTTTTTTTTTGTGATTTTATTTCAAATGTGATTAATTGCCCAGATTAACTGATCAGAGATCAGAGTTAAAACTCAGAGGTGATCTGCGCTCAGAGGGTCATTAAATGTCTTTTTAAACTCACCTCTTGTACCTTTGACTGATCATAAGATACTAAACAGGCTTTAGAAACTTAATTCTCCTGAGTTTTATTCCCCCTCGTTAATGTTTTCTTCTAGTTATTTAATAATTGATGGAACTGATCTGGGTTCAGCTGCTCCGTCCTGCATCTGTTCTCTGGATGGACTGAATAATAACCTGATGACGCTGCGTTTACCTGCTGACAGCTAGAGGAACGTAACAGGAAGTGAGTCCCACCTGCTTCCTGTCCTCAGGCTGCCGTTCTCGCGCCTCCTCGGTTTCTCCCTCTTCTTGCGCTCCCGCTCTCCCCGCCGGCGGCGCTCCGGCCTCCAGGGCGGGTCCTTGGCGCCGCTGTTCAGGTGGCGGCTCTTGTACTTCCTCTTCCCGCCGGGCTTGTCCACGTGATGCGGCCGCTTGGGGGAGTAGGAGGGGGTGGGCGGCGACTCCGGGGGGGAGGAGTAGAGAGGGGAGAAGGAGCGGCAGGGGGAGGAGACGGAGGAGGAGAGCGGGGAGACCTGGGAGAGGCGGAACTCCCAGCTGGAGTCCCGGGGGCTGCGCGGCGGCGAGGAGGCGGAGTCAGCGCTGGAGCGGAGCGGCGAGGGGGAGCGGCGGGACATCATGGGGGGGAAGATGGAGCGGTTGGGGTTGCAGAAGGTGCCGCTCCTCCTCAGGCACTCCCCGCTGCGGTCGCGCCCCCTCTTTTTCTTCTTCTTCCTCCTGTCTTGGCGGCGCCGCTCGGGCGTCGCCGGGCTGAGCGAGCAAACCGACAGCCGGCTTCCTCCAGAACTTTCTGACCAGGAGCCGGAGCGCCACCTGCGGGGGTCACGCTCCCTCAGCTCCTCCGCCTCCGCCCTGAAGGCGCCCGACGTGGAGGCGGGGATGATGGGTAGGCAGGAGGGGGGAGGAGGAGGAGGAGCCTTCTCAGCGGCCCCTGATGTCACCTCTTCCTCCTTCTTCTTCTTCTCTCCCTCCTCCTCCTCGCTGTCGGAGGACAGCTGCACCAGCTCGGGGGTCCGCTCTGCCATCGGCTTCTTGTAGCCGACGATCAGACACTCCTCCTCCTCTCCTCGCTCCTGATTGGCCGGCTCCTGGGGCGCGGGGCTGAACGGCGGTGGCGGCTCGGCGGAGGTGTAGGAGGGTCCCGGCGTCTCGTCGTCCCAACCCGACAGACTCAGGCTGCTTCCTGTGGCGATGACGTCATCGTGGCTGCCGCCCGCCGCCCCGTCGGACCTCCCGCCCCGCTCCTCCTCCGCCTCCTCCTCCTCGCCCTCGGAGATGGCGATGACGGAGCTGCCGTCGGAGGAGGTGCTGAGCCGGTCCAGCTCCAGGGCGGAGGGCGGCAGCTCGTACACCGCCTGCTGGTCGTAGACCTCCATGCGCAGCGAGGAGCGGGCGAAGCTCACCATCTCGTGCACGAAGTGCGCGGTGCGGCCCAGCAGGAACGGCCGCAGCTCTTCTTCTATGGTGTCGGGGTCCTCCAGGCCGCTGCGCCGCACCCGGGCCATGACGGCGCGCTGCACCACGTCGGCGAGAGAGGAGCGGGAGCCGAGCAGCACGGCCAGCTCCCGCCGCAGCCAGGCGTGGAGCCTGTTGAGGTGGGCGGAGCTGCGGCGGAAGGCCTCCGCCGTGACGGAGCGCTGCCGCCCCTGGTTGCCGGTGACGCCCCGGACCCGCACGCCGCACTGGTACAGCGCCTTACGGAACGCCATCAGCTCCGCCCCCCTCATCTGGGCGACCCCTCCCTCTCTCTGCAGCCGCTGACGCACCGCCAGGCGGCACATCAGACGGCGGGAGGCCCTGGTGGGGGGGGCGGCGGCGCCCGGCGGCTCGCCAAAGTCCAGCCTGCGCTCCTCCTCCTCCGCCTGCTCCACCCCCATATCCCCCATGATGATCTCCGACATGTTGAGGTGGTAGGGCGAGACGGGCAGCGGGGGCGAGTGCATGAAGAACTCCCACTCGCCCATGCGGTCGCCGGAGCGCCTGCCACTCGCCGCCTGCTCCCTGCGGCGCCTCCTGCGCACGGCCTCCTGGTCGGTGGCCACCAGGTGGCGGCGCAGCATCAGCCGCAGGTGGTGCTGCGTGCTGCCGTCGGACGTCATGGCGGCCACGGTGGTGAGGAAGGTGCTGGCGGTGAGCTGGCTGGCGGCGGCGCGGGGCGGTGGGGGCGGCGGGGGCTGCAGCGTGTACTCCTTGAAGTCGTCCTCGGCGCGCACCGAGTGCAGGATGGAGGCGAAGGGCTGCTTGCAGAGCGGACACTCCGCCTTGTTGTGCGACCACTCCTGGATGCAGGGGAAGCAGAAGCGGTGCAGGCAGTGATCCAGGTACGCCAGGTTGTTGAAGCGGTCCAGGCAGATGGGGCACTTGGAGTCCGGCGACGCCTCGGCCGCCACCGCCGGCCGCGCGCCTCCGGACGAGGTGGTGGGAGGGGAGGCGGAGGGGGCGGAGGAGGAGGGGGCCGGGCCTTTCTTGTTGGCTTTCCTTCTGCTGCTCCGTCTGCTCTGCCGGGGTCCCTCTGCGTCCTCCTCCAGCAGAGCGCCTCCTGCTGGGGCAGCGGCAGCGTCGCGCTGACGCACGCGCAGCTTCATCCGAGTCGGCGCCATCGCCTGGAAACACAGAGACAGACAGCTGAACGCCACCGTGAAGACGCTTTAACGCCAACGCTTCACAGCAGAACAGGTGGAGGTGGACGGAGGATTTCAGGCGCGTCAGAACAGAAAGGTACCGTATTTTCTGGACTATAAGTCGCATTTATTAAGAATTTATTTCACACAATCCAAAAGTAAAAACTGACAAACCAATGTATTAAATTCTGCAGCTGCATCTACACCTGGCTGAATAACGTGGAACATACCTGGGAGGATGAATGGGGCAAATTAGCATAAAAAGCCACCAACTCCAAGCGGGAAAGTTCTCATCAGAGCATTTTAGTCTAATTACACTGAAATTACCCTGATCGTAACAGTGCTACGTGCTAAGCTAACAGTACGACACGGATGTTTCAGAGCAACATAAAGCTGATGTGGATCAGCAAAGTTTTAAACCACCCGGTCAACAGAGCTGTAAGCTAGCGCTAGCTGCTATTAGCTTCACAGACGGCCCAGTGACAGGTGTTACCCGTGGTTCCTTAGAGCGGCACCACACAACGCTTCGCTGCATGAATGCAGACTAAAACAGTGAAACAACATATGTACATGTGTTCAGTCTTTGTTGTTTATAAGTTGATGTTTTAATTCATTTTAAATTTGGTAATGAGCAGCATATAGTTTTCACAGGCCTAGAGCTCCCTCTGGTGGCTATAGACGGTAATGTTTACCGCTTCATGCTGTTCAATATGAATTATCATTTAAAACTAACTATAAGTAGCAGGATCGGCCAAACTATGAAAGAAAGTGCAACTTATAGTCTAGCAAATACGGTAGTTTAGTTTAGTTTAATGTATATGATACAGACAAGAGTGCATCAAATAAAAATACATTTACAGCCACGGCTGGTTGACAACGTCTGTGACGTCCCTGGAAAAACATTTTTAAAATAAACACGACTTTACAAGAGTACACAAATTCACATCATCCAACGGTCCGATATTAACTCATTTAGGATCAAACATGCAGAGTTGTTTCTTTTTTAAAACACGTTTTAAGTCACTTTTAAAAGCCTGTTTCAGTTCAGGAGACAAACAGAAGGACATTTAAAAACAAATAAAAGCTTAACATTAGTTCTGTAACACTCAGGGAGGCAGTGAAGAGACGCCAGGATGGCAGTAATAAGCTTTTATTTATGGAGTAAAACGAGCTGCAGACGGGCAGAGAGGTCCGGCTAAGGCCTCCATACAGAGTTATAGTCAAGATGAACTGTGAGAAAAGCGAGGACTGGTTGCTCTAAATCAGGTCTTACTAAGATTAACTTCCCCTTTGATGAAGTTTAATAAAACTTTCCTGACCAACCCTGCTGATCTGTCTCTGAAATTTAAAATCAGAGTCAATTGGTGACACAGTCCATGAGATAAATGACAAGATCTACGCTTGTAGAACGTTGTTGTCATGTAGACCAAGGAAGCCGTGCTTTAATGTCCTCAGGCTGTGTGTGAGCTGCTGGACAGACTTAATGTTACATGTTACAATCCATGATATAAATATGTTAATATGTCCATCAGATGTTATGATAACACCACCGTTATATCCTATCTACAGTATTACTCTCAGGAACATCATACTGCACATTTCTGTCAATGAAGCCGTTAACTCACAGCACATAAACCACATCATTGCCTGTAATTCATGAAGGCATATGTAACATCTATGTAATCTATGTAACAGGGCTCACTCTCTGAGGGACTGATATCAGAGTCCTCAAACTCTGAGGCGAACTGTTTTATCTTTTGCGCGCCCTAATGTGAATAAACCTAAGTCTGCTGTGCATGCGTGTCATGTTACTATATCATTTAGTTCTCTTTGTTCTGTACATCATAAGCCGGTGTGCCTCAAATGAAGTGTCACCATGGCAACAATAAAGTCTTCTTGGTTCCTTCATGGGGAACCAGCTGCCCCGTTAACGGCGTCTGGTTGTTGTTTAGCCTCAGAAAACCCTGGGAACGAGTAGAACCACCAGGGGAAACCAGAACCTTCAGGGTTGGGCCATGAGTGGTAGACAGCGAGCCAGAGCCCCGCCATGTTTCTCTGCCTGCAGCCCTGGAACCGGACGTGCAGCTTCAGTTGGACTCGTTAGCCCTGAACCATAACCACACCAGAACTACTTCTACGGTCAGACGCAGATAAACCAGCTGCTCTCCCCCGCAGCAGAACATCTACAGTCTGGGTCTGGGTCAGAACCTCTTAGAATCAATGTTCTACGGATGAAAGAGCTGAACTTAAACCCAGAAACTGCACGATCCAACAGCTCCCTGAGGAGAATGCTAACGAGCTAGCACCAAGCTAACAGGTGTAACTGTCTAAAAACGCAGTCCTGGCGCTTACGTCATAACTCCCCACCTATTACATTCACCATTAAGGTCTCGTGTGACGTCCACCACAGTCTGACATCAAACATTTACAACCTTTGTTACAGTTTCTGCCTTCCTGGTAGCCTGTTAGCATGCTAGCTCCGTTAGCTCCACAGACCTGGGCTAAACGAGCCGCGGCTCGCTCCTTCTTCTCCGGGACGAACCCCGCGCCGGGACCGGCATCCACCGTCAGCAGGGAGGTACCGGCGTCCCGCCCGCTCCGAGATCCAGATCCGTTCAGAACCGGTTTACCGCTGGGTACCGAAGCATCGGGGTTCTGGGTGGACTGCTTCCCAAACTGGAGCTACAACACAAGCAGCGGGGCATGCTGGGAAAAAATACAACGTTTGTTTTTTTTCTCTCCTTAGAGCCGAAGATCGTCAATATACGAAGAGCGCTCACTATCACATAATAACACTACTACTACTACTACTACTACTACTACTACTACTACTACTACTACTACTACTACTACTACTACTACTACTACTACTACTACTAATAATAATAATAATAATAATAATAATAATAATAATAATAATGAAGCTCTTGTTAAATAACTATGCTCATCCATCCATCCAGGCAGATTAGTATATTCTAGCATAATTTTGAGAAATGTTTTCTGTTACTTCCTTTCATTTTTTAATTTCTATGTATTTATATTTCCGTGTTTATTTATCTGGTCAGTAGGTATTCCGTTTCAGCTGCTCAGGTGTTGATGATGACAGGTAAATGATGGAAACCCTTGAACCAGAGGGATGGTTATGCATTTAGCTGAAGTCACAGTTACTGCTGTAAAGAGGAGTCTTCATCTGGACTCCACAGAGGTTTCACGGGTAGTGCATCTCCTCCACAGTGGACATCTAGAAATGTCTTCTGCATCTGTATAATTTGTGAGTTATTCTCTAATAACTCTGATTTTTTTTATCAATTTTCACCGGTGTAAAACAGGACATCTGTTATAATATATAATAAGCATGTAGCTTATTACATATTACATCACCTTCTCCTTTAGTTCCCCTATAAATCTGATCCAATGTTCAAGTTATGACAAGCTCAACTTTTGACCAGTTGTCTTGGTTATTAATTCAGGTCTTTCAACGTATTTATCTATTTACTTATTGGTATTTCTGTCCTTAATATTACTACTAGTAAAATTATAAAGTTGTTCCAGGAACCACCACTAGGGGGCGGCGGAGACAGTTCTAATGCAAGCAGCACTTGTGGTCAAATTAACCCTTGGATTCCAGCATCGTCTGTTTTTTTTTTTATCTTAAATATTATTTACAGGTGAGTGGTGGGCATAAATCTGATTTTATAAGCAGACATGAAATTTGTTTAGTCACTTTGTTCTTTTACTGACATTGATCCAGTTAAGTATGTTACAAGGGTCAAGAGCAGCAGCAGCTCAAAGCGTGAGTTGAAGCAATTTTTTTACTCCCTTGTTTTTCTGTATTATGAATTAAATAATAGCTCTTTTTCATTCTTTCATTCTGTTTTTATTTTCCATTTTATCTGTTGGATTTATTATAGTTATTCTACTTTTAATCTATATTCTAGTTATATTATGTTTCACTTATAATAACTAAATGACTATGCAATCTTATATTTTACTAATAACATTCTTGACCATTTACAATATTATATTATACTTATTACTGAAGTGTTATTTCTCCTTGTATCAGAACACAAGCATGCGAGCAGTAGCAGGTTGCACCCAATTGTATCTTGCAGCTGCCTGTGGAAGATAAAGAAGTTACTCCCATAACAATGAATGCTGTTGTTGTGTATTGGTTCCCTGCCTAATAGATTTCAACTGGTTTGTTCCCCTTCCCTCAGCAGTTGAAATCCTGTGTAACTAGGGCGTTCCAATTTTCAATAAAAAGCCTGGCGAGCGAAGACTGCTTCAGAGTGGTTTGGAGGATTGTAACTGATCAGTCTCCGAGCCCCTCTCCTTGCAAGACAAATTTAACTGATTCTCTGTGTCTTCTTTGTGCAGGTTGCTGAATAAGATGTTTGGTGTTTAAACCTAACAGTGATAAATCTATTTTATCGATTAATTTGAATTTACAATTTATGTAAATCTATCTATCTATCTATCTATCTATCTATCTATCTATCTATCTATCTATCTATCTATCTATCTATATTCAACTTATATTGTTTATTTATAAAGGCCTGAGATGTTTTTAAAGGGGCAGTATGTAAAGTCTATGCAGTTAAACCTTAAATCAGATTTAAGTTAATTTTAAAGGATTTTTTTAACATGTTGTATTTGGTCCAGTTTCTCTCATTAGTTAAATAAACAGTTCAAAGTGAAACATCATATTTTACCCGATCTTTGTTATGTTACCATAGAAACAAAACAGCTTGTACTCTGTGGAGCGCCGCCATGTTTAAACGGCAGCTTTAACGCTTAATAAAGTTTGATGCAGACTGATGCAGAAATCAACAAAAATGACGTCATCAAGAAAGTATATAGAAAGATAAAGTTAATGTTTAAGTTACGAAACTTTGGCCTGCAGTCAGTCCTCCTGGGCGCTAGGTGGCGCTAAAGCCTCAAAGCTGTTTGAACGCAAAGGAAGCAGCAGCGGAGGAGGAGGAGGAGGAGGAGGAGGAGCATCCTGGGTGTTTTCAGCAGAAGGAGATCATGGAGTCTGTGAGCAGGAGGAACCTGGACAGGATTTACTCTGCGGTAAAACATTTTCTCCTGCTTCCATTTAGTGTTGCTTTTAAAGCGCAGCTTCCGGTTTATATGGAGGTTAACAGACGATCCCAGAGATAAACGCAGCTACTTAAACGTAGTTGAGCAGGTTCTGATTTGATCCAGTTTGTTCTGCTTAAAAGGCTCGGTTTACCCAGACTGGAGGAGTCTGATGTCCAGAGGATCTGCTCACTGTTACATTTCTGCCTGGATCATTCAGATGGATCAGAACTTCAAAGTTTTACCCGAACCTCAGCAGCTCTGGGGAAAATACTGCTGTGAAAGTATTTTAGGCTGTTTTAGTACTTAGAGGTGAGAGTTAGAATCCTTGTAAATGGTAAATAATGTGAAGATAATTACCGTTTTGACGTGTAGAAGTAAGCTCAAGTGTTGAGTTGCGTCAGATCACCATGGTAACGCCTAGGTAACACAAGCCGACGTCATATCCGGCCACAGGGCAGGGTTTAAAATGTCCCACTCCTTCACATAAACAGTTTTAGACGCTGGTCAGTGATTTTTGGCTCATTTTAAAGCTCTTCGTTCATCAGATCCAGTTCATCCATCAGTGACGCGTCCATGGACCTCCAGTTCTGGATGGATCGGCTCTGACCTATGATCAGCAGGTCAACCAGTGTTGTTCCCCTGGTCTAACCCTGGTCAGAGGTGCCCTAGTCCAATCCTGGAGAGCTGCTATCCTGGTCCAGCACACCTGATTCAGGTCTAAAGCAGAAAAACTCCCGTTTGTCTGTAACAGATCACAAACAGCATGTTGTACGGTTCAGAGAAACGTCAGGAGGAGCGTTTGATCTGGCCTCTGTCTACTGAGCGCGCTCTGTGGGGGTTCCACCTAAACGTCACTGCAGACAGACACGTCCAACACGTAAAGTCAGAACATCTCTCATTAGTCTGTCATAGCTTGGATGCTAATACGTCCAGGTGCTGAAGGAGTCTGGAGGCTGATCTCCATCCCTGGAGTCTTCATGGATAAAATACGCTAACGAAGCTGTAATTACAGCTGATCTCACCTTTATGTTGATACTTTCTGACTCAGAGCTGAAAACAGTCCTCAGTACAACAACAGACAGGATCGCTGGTAGCCAGGAAACAACGGAGAAACAACAGGGAGATAAATAACAGAGAAATGTTGGTAGAGCAGTAAATCCATGTGTTTAATTATAAAACCCAGAGGAACCGGAGGAACCGGGCTGACTGAGACCAGCGACCAGAACTTCTTCATTCAAACATCATCAGATCAGAGTTTGAAGATAAACTTTAAATCCGCTGAGACCAGCAGGCTCCATCTCTCTGGAGCTCCTGGTTAGACCCGTTTAACTGACCCGTCTCTGACCCGTCTCTGTCCTCCAGGTTCTGCTGGCCGTGGTGGTGCTGTCCTGGTCCTACGTGATCTACGCCAGCAGGATCGCTGCCTCCTGGCTGCTGGAGAGGAGGACCGCGCTGCTGCAGGAGGACTGACGGTGCCGCCGTTCTGGTTCTGGACCAGAAGCCACCAGCTGGTTCTGAAGGAACCAACGGGAGGGTTCTGCTGCGCTCCTGTTTGTCTGGCCTGAGCAGGTCCAGACCCACAGCGATGAGCAGACCCTCTGCGTGGAGACTCAGGGTTCTGGTTCTGTTTAAGGAACGGACCAGTTGTTGCTGTGGATGTGTCTTGGTTTCAGCTTTCCTCCAGTGGAGATAAAGAAGTCGTTCTCCTCCAGGAGGAGAACCAGCCTGCTGCTGGTGGACTCTGACCCAAAGCGTGGCCCTGGGGGCCGACTGCGGCGTCTGGACTGATTCTGGTTGTCCCTCCAGCTGAGGTCCAGGTGGTCGACTCAGATGGAGGTTTATTTCACAGATGAGTTAAAGTCTGATGATGCTGTTAGGATAAATGACTAAGAGCTCAGACAGGACGTGACGCGCTGCAGATGTTCTTGTACATGTTTAGAAAACGAATAAAAGCCAAAAGATGCTGAATAAAGTCCGACCCATTCCTGTTATTATTGCTGAGACTTTTTGTTTCAGCTGTTTTCAGTCGAGCCCAGAAAAATGTCCAAACTGGACGAGCGTCTTCTGCTACAGGGACGTAAACGTCCGTCTCCTGCAGACAGTCTGACCCGTTTGCTCAGCTCAGTTAGTGCATGCTCATCTCCAGTGGAGCAGGTGGAAAATAATCTGTAGTTTTTTTATTTATTATCATGATTTTTGGCCCTCTGGTCCTTTTGACCGGACAGTTGGGTCCCATGTGGTAAAAACCTAGACACCCCTGATCCTCAGGTCTAGATCTGGGTTCTGGGTCGGCTCTGGAGCTGTGAGGCTGGAGACGGTCTGAAGAGGAACGTTTCACTTCAGACAGACTGTTTCTCAAGATAAAGACGAACCAGATGCAGAGAATCAGATCCACCGTTTCAGTGATGCTCTTCAGACTCTCAGCTGCAGCTCAGATTAATGAAACTGGACTCTGGTCCAAACAGGTCGGTCAGCGGGGCCCCATCTGGTAAGGCCTCAGCCTGCTGAGGACTTCACCTCCCAGAGGTTATAGAGGCTCCAGTGGAGCTTCATCCAGGAGAGAAACAGCTGAACGTGGGACCTCTGAGCCAGGAGGAAAACTATGGGATGGAGAAGCAGGAGCAGCTTCCTCAGATCTTCTTCTGATCGGACCAGTCATCAGCAGCCAGTCCAGGCTCAGCTGGACCCAGATGTTCCTCCTGCCTGGAGACGGACGTCAGGGAGGGAGCAGCAAGTGGATGGCAGCAGGTTCTGCAGAAGAAACTGTAGAGAAAGTCGTCTGAGCTGCTGGATGCCTGTAATTGTCTCAGAGGGGTGTTGTTGCAGAGTTGGTCCAGCAGGGGGAGCTCACGTCTGTTTTATACAGGGAAACGTCCTGTTTCCTGTTTCTCTGCAGCATCTTCTGAGCATCAAACCCAAACTCTGCATCACCGTGGTCCCTAAAACCCTGAACCAGCAGAAACGTCCTGCCTGCAGCTCCTTGTCCTTTCAAACCCTCCCTGGGAATTATTTATTCAGAAAGAAAACCTAGAAGGTTTCAGAACTCACTGAGATTCTTCTGGACCGAATACGAAAAAATAAAACTGGTTAAAAGGCCCAGAGGACAAAAACATTCAGAGATAGTGCAAGTTGTTGTATTATTTGTAATGTACTATAATTTGGACATGGTTCAAATACATTAAAGTATATTTTTTTACTTGCATGGAAGTAGTCCCACCAGCCTTTCAGCCTTTAGTATACTGGTACATTTGCAAGAATGTGGCAGGTAGAAGGTAGTATAGCAAAGTAATGATAAAGTATATTGACTATTAACTGCAAAGTATGCTTTTTTAGTAACTGGAATAAACCAACAGTATAAATAAGCATATTATCACCACAGTAAGAATATATTAAAAGTATAAAGCTTATATATTTTTAAGACACTAACAAATAATTTTTAATGTAGTTATAATACAACCACAGTACACTTTAATTTGACTAATTAAGCGTCATATAAACTCATACTTAAAGTATACAAAATATACTTTAAGTTGTTCCACTTTAGCACATCAAAGTACACTAAATACACTTCAAGTTGAGCTTGTCCACAATTTAATTACAATTAAAATATATTTAGTACAAAATTAGTTGTTCCAATATAGCATGTTTCAAGTTAACTAATCATAAACACACTTGAAGTTTAGTAATGATTAATGTGCCTTCAACAACACAAAAGTATGCTTAATTTGCCTTATTCCACCTGGAATCTCACTATACTACTATAAACTGTATGCAACGACATTTCGTTCTGTATGCACTCTGTACATACAAAATGACAAATAAAGTTGTGTAAGTCTAATTTTAGTACACTTAGCACATTTATTGTTCAGCTGGGGATGAAGGATCTGTAAACCTGAATCAGCTCAGAGAGAAGAACCTGCACACGTTTCTCTGGTTTCTGCCGGTTCCTGCCGCCGGTTCTGATCCTTTAAGTGGACCGGTTCTGGTGCTTCAGGGGTTAATTCTCACGTTTGGAGGATCTGTCCCCAGATCAGTGAAGCAGCTTCAGATCACCTGGAGGACAGCAGAGCGACTTGGTTACAGGTTTGTTTTCACATCCCAGCTGCTTTAATCAGCCCCCCCCCCCCCCCGGTGCTACCCGGGCCGGACCGGGCCCAGTCTTTGATGCGGGTCCTCAGATGTGTAAATGTCCTCAACAGAATGGGTGATGGAGAGAGGGCGAGCGAGCAGCAGGCCGGATGAGGAGAGAGAGAGGGAGGGAGGTTGAGCACCCATTCTATTAGAAGCTCTTCAAACGCACACGCTGCGTTATCTGTAATTAAAAACCGTCCCTCTTCAGTCCCCTGGCTCTGTTTGTGGCCCCCGGCGTGCTTTCCTCATATTAAACAGCCTCTTTGTGTTGTTTATGGGAATGAGGCGTCAGACGCTCTGAGTCATCCTGCAGCTCCAGATTTCATTGCTGTACCAGCGCCCAGGTTCTGAAGGTGAAGTTCTCCATCCAATACGTCTTATCCACATGTTTTACATTATTTGTCAAACACTCAGTTCAAACTGACAGTTTTCTGTTAATCCTGGTTTCCACATATTTCTCTGAGAAGAGATGCAGCAGCTCCTGCAGGAAGATAAACAGATTAATAGCTCCCTGTACATGTAAATCATTTTAGAACGTGGAAAAGACTTGTGCAAGTATTTAGAAAAATATCCTCTGACTAAAAGTAGCTCTTAGTGATGTCATTTCAGGAAAAATCTTAGAACTTATAAGATTTTTCTTAGAATTTTACCTCAGTAAGATAAATTTGCTCAAAAAGCATCTTTGGCTGTAAGAGAGCTCCTAAAGTGAAAAGAAATGATAGATGTAGTGAGGAGGACTTTTAGTGAGTCTAACAGTGTCTGAAGGAGGAAGATGGAGGAAACAGAGAGAGCTGATTGGCTGATCCACCACCTGAACAGTGAATCAATAACAGGAAATAATCATGAATGAAAAGCAGAGAAAAGAGGTGAGTAAGTATTTTCTGTATTGCATGGTAATGTCAGTAGCCTAAATGGTCTATAGAAGTTCTCTCTGTGATGCCGTCTCCTCCTTATGATCGCTGCACAGAGCGCTTCTAACCAGGCTGCTGCCTGATAAAAGACGCACAGAGAAAAAGACGCATTGATCTGCAGCAACACGCCTCAGAACATGTAACTGCACCGTGATCCAGGGACCAATTTACCTTTCAAATCTCCTCTATTCTCCTCCCAGAGCTGACTGGGTTTTTCCATCTTTGTTCTCCATTTCTTGACAGTAATTTTACCAGATATAATCGCTTTATACAAGCAGGCAATCCCAGTAAAATGCTGACAGGTGAGAGAGCATTAATATCAAATAGGTCAAGTCGTAAAATGACTGGCGAATGAACATAAAAAAGCTAAACGAAATGATGATGTAAATGTAACCTTTAAAAACTTTAATGCTTTGTGAAAATCAATTAATTTAGCCAAGTTTCATCACCATCACATTTCTCAGTCCAGTCTAATCAGTTTATTTCTTTCCCTTGATCACTAGCTCTGTTGTTGATTTTTTGTCCAAAATCCACTCTGGTCTTTCTACTGAGCCTCTTCTTCTCATAAACATGAACGCGGTTCGCTTCTTGCTACTCTCCGCCATGTTCAAAGTCTACAGTGAGAGCAGTGGAGCCACAATGAACGGCTAACACCGAAGCTAACAGCTAAGCTAACTGCTAAGCTAACCGGATACAAACACTAGCAGTGTGCTTGCTCAGCTAGGAAGTGGAAACTAACAAGGAACGAGAACATACAATGGGGTTATGTGACCACGTCAGAATGATTGACATGTGAGACAACCAGTAGATAAGGTGATACCCCCAGAACCGGAGGGACAGAGGGGGAGGGGGGCGGGACCAAAACTCTAACCAATCCCTGCCCTTCGGACCGAACAGCAGGGATTGGTCAGAGTCTTTACAAGCCTGCAGCTCCCTCAGAGAATTTTTTTTAACTTCCTCTTTCTGATTACATAATGTATTGACTACTGTCAGGATGGAAGGACGGTTTCACCCAGTATTACAAAAAGTGTTTCTGAACAGGATCACCAACTATAGCTTTAAAAAGCTGCTGATTCTGCAGGGAAACATTAGGATCCAATGGTCCTTTAATTCTACGTTCTGGACAGTAAGAGATGGATGTTTATCATCCAGGTAACAATGTTTGACTGGAACAACCTTCAGATTTATTTATTTAACTGCAAACATTTCATCTTTTATCTTTTGCACCTCTCAGAGTCTGATTGTTCAGTTTAACGTCTGACAGCAGAGGCTCTGGGAGCCTGACCGAGGTTCTGTTCCTGTGTTCACTGAAGGCGAGCTGCCTGCTGCAGCTGTGCTCTCATGCAGATGAGCCCAGAAGAAACAAAAAACGCTCCAGCTGCTGTTGTTTCAACATTCAGCTCCCATCTTACTGAGCGGGTGTCATGAGATGCTGCTGCTACCGCGGACCCAACAGCACATCACTGAGTTCTGGTTCCCTGCTGCTTCTGGAGCAGCAGGATGGTTCTTGTCTCCGTTCGGTCCTCCTCTCCTGCTGCGATCAGGCGGTCCCTCGCCTGCCTTTGTGTGGACTTTCTACTTAAAGACGCAGAACCAGTGGACCTTCCTCCAGAGAGAAAGAAAACCACTGGTTTTACCAGATTTTACCCGTTTAAATTAAAACAGAACGATTGATGACCAGTTATCTAACAAACTTTATTGTTTCTGCTGCTGTTTCTCACAAACAAAGATCAACACAACAGTACAGATTCCAGGCCAGTCTGCTGACTGAACGGCGTTTTCTTTTCTGGTAAACAGCTGCTGTACAATTAGAGAATTACTCACTAACGTTGACATTTTATCATAGAAAAGGGACCTTTTTGCCACCCCTTCACTGCTGAGGTCATCTTTTCATGAAGCTGTTAGCGTCTGAACTGATATCTAAACGTTAAAGCTAAAACTAAAAGTAGTGAGGAAGTTTCATCCAATTCATCTCAACACATCTAAGGATAGGACTTATAAAACAAATGTTGAATTAACCTCGTGGAAAATGTCCTCAGATTACACAGGTGGAGTTTTCTTACCTATGTTGTGACGCTGGGTGGGAAAGGGACTGAAGACAAGGGTAACAGGGCCATCGTCCAAATATAAGACTAGTTTACCAACCTGATCTCAGTTCCTCCACATGAAAATAGTTAATTTAGATAAAATGACAACCAAACCAAACCAGTAGAAAACCAAACAGAACCACACAAGCTGGGTGTGGGCAGACTAAATAAAAAGACGACCTGACTAACATTATACCCACCACTATTTACTGAGTTGCTGTAGAAGAGTTTATACATTTAGTTTTTATGTGTGACCTTTTTATGACTTCCAGTTTGAGTCAAATTGGCATAAAGACATGAAAATATATACGGTATGATTAAAACACAGTGATTAAGATAATTATATTGGCTGAGATCTACATGACAAACTTTTAAAGTTGTTATAATTGAATCAAAACATTACATTAAAACCAGTGCATACTAATAATAATAATAACATATCTACAAACATAAATAAATAACTTTCTAAAGGTTGAGAAAGGTGAAGATTCCTAATAAACAGTTAAATTAACACCATTCATCATGTGTTTTAGACATTTTCTGCACATTTACAACCACTGGTGAAGTACAGCTGACCATTCCTAGTTTATACCACGTGGAATATCTGCAGAGAAGTTTTGGATCAGGCTGGATCCATGAGAAGGTCGTCGCTCACGAACCCGGGAACAGACGAGTACAGGTCCTTCTCCTTCTCTGCTTCTAGGTTGTATTGTTTGGCTGCTCTGGTGTCGTTTCCCACGTCCTTGGACCCCCCAGACGTCTTCTTCCCCTCCAGCCAGTACGTCACCATGTCACCTTTCCCCTGTGGGACAGCGGACGGGTTCAGACGGTTACAGTGTTCTCAGTGGTTCTCAGTGTAGATTGCGTTGGAGGTGGGAGGCTCACCTTGACCTGGAGGGTTCCTCTGCACTCCAACACATAGCCACCAATCTCCTCCAGCAGGTAAAAGGTGCTGGGGCTGCTCTGGATCTTCAGAGCTGAAAGGATACAGAGGCAGCTTCTTAATTCAGGACTTTAACTGAGCGTGCCTTAAGCCATTGATTCGTTTTTGCAGGTTTAACATTGCTACCCAGGCTATTGGACTCCATCCTGGAAGCTGTGTTCACCGTATCTCCAAACAGACAGTACCGAGGCATCTTGGTCCCCACAACTCCAGCCACCACCGGACCTGCAGGACAATATAGGGGGATGTTTAAAGAACGATTCATGAACACAGTCTGGTTCCCCAGCTGCCTGAATGCATACCTGAGTGAATTCCCGCTCGTATCTGTAGTTGGGTGTTGGGTTTGTGGGGGATCCTGAAGGTGCGACAGACACCAACCAGGTCCAGAGCCATGCTGGCAATCTCCGCGGCATGCAGGATCCCGTTCTCCTGAGGAACGCCCGACACCACCATGTCTAGACAACGGTTAACGAGACCACGGGATCAGTTGTAAGTTGTGACTGATGAAGCACTGGACCCAGGGTGTGTCTGTACTTACAGGCGTCTCCAATGGTTTCCACCTTGTAGACGTCATAGTTGTCGATGATGTCGTCAAACGTTGTGTACAGCTTGTTGAGGAAGTCGACTACCTGATAAGGAGTGCTGCTACTGGACAGCTGAGTGAACCCAACAATGTCACTGCAACCCAACACACATATAATGATCCCAGCTTTTAATCCAGTTAGAGCGTCACTAAGAGCTGAGAGGGTTCCTTCACTGTGTCTCACCTGAAGAAGACGGTGGCGCTGACGTAGCTCTGAGCCTTTAATGGTTTCCCCTGACGTAGATCATCAGCTACCTGTTTAGGAAGCATACCTTCAGGAGACACAACAACATCCTGCTTTTACAACTAGACACAGCTGAAGAGTCCCCTTCACACACAGTTTGGAGACCAACTCTTGGACAGTGGAAGGAAAAGATGAATGGATAGGGGGAGGAATAGATGGAGGTAGGGAAGGATGGGTGGGTGGTTGTTTCCTCTCACCACGGTGCAGCTGATAATGAAAACAGTATTAATGAAATGGTGAACAGTAAATGGCTTGTACTTGTATAGCACTTCAAATCCGACAACCCCAAAGCGCTTCACAATACAATCAGTCATTCACACATTCACACACTGACCGTGGTGAGCTATGTTTAGGTCAGTGATTAGGAGGCCATAACAGGTTACTAATGATTATTCCATCTAAAAGTTGATATTTCAGGTCTATTGTGGATAAATCTGGTGTTTTTAAGCATCTTACTGTACAGCAGCCTGTCGGTTTTCTGTTTCTCAAGCATCAGATCCTGAGTTCTCTCGGCCACAAGGACTTCCAGGTGTTTACTGTACTTCTCCATCTGGAACACAGAGAGTTGCTTTCAGGTGCAGCAGATACAGTAGAATCAAGATGGACTCAAACAACATCCATCAAAGAATAGTGTCAGTCAACATCCAGAGATCCCAGAAGGGTTTCAGACGTCTGCTTCGGATATTACACTGAGTTAGTAGAAGGTATCATTTAATTCAAAAAATAATTTGATTTCAGTAATCATGAATAATCTAGCATGTTTTTGTGGCCAGATATTTACCAGGTTCATCATCATGTCCACTGGGCTGATTTTGATGGGGTTGATGCGGTGAACAAACTTCTTGACTTGGTCAAATGTGGGTCGGTGGAGGGGGTTGTGAGAGCGGCATCGGCGGATCAGCTTCGGGAACACCAGCAGATGAAGACAGGTGAGTTTAGATCAGAGTGATGTTAAAATATTTATTATCAGTAAATCTAAAAATATAATCATTGCATTGTGTAACTCCAGCTTAATTTAAAGAAGCATTTCGAAAAATCCAAATGTTGTGAAAACCAAGCAAAAAGAAACTTGTGATAATTGTCACAAGTTTGTCTTTTCAACATTAAGTTTCAGTCATCACATTGAGAAGATTTGATGCTTTACTTGTTGCTTTTTGTTTGGCTAAAATTACTCTGCTTGCTACCTAACTTATAATCAGAGTAAACATTTTATTTGAGATTTGATTGATAGAAGAGAACAAGTAACTGCTTGGACTAGAACAGGTATAATTCTGTTTAGTTCTATATACCTACAGCTCTCCTTTGTTGTTAGGTTGTGATAGCAAAATAAAGTGAATACAATTGATTGTCTAAATAATTAGTTTTCAATCTAATTTCATCAAACTTGAAAATATTCCTGCGTTCCCACCTCTGCGTAGTCTGCAGGACAGGGGCAGGTGTTGTCGCCTTTACTGGAGATGAGCTCAGGTAGAGGAGGACACCACGCACACTCCAAGTTAGCGTCTTCTGGCTGCAGAACAGTAGTTGTCTCAATTATTTGTTTCTTTAGAAGAGTTTATTCCTATTTGATCATATAGAAGACCCCACAGACCACAACTTACTGGGACAGGGTCGCTGCGAGTGGCTATTTCCAGAAGAATGATGGAATAGCTGAAAAGGCACACATTTACTGGTTACCAGTTGAACTCTTAGTAAAACTCACAGTTTTAAGCTCCTACATTTTAAGATGTGATCTCTTTCTGACTTTAAACAGCTGGTCTAACAGGTTTATGCAAAGAAGCAAGTTGATTGCAGCACCTGAACACGTCTCCAGCAAGTGTCGGCTCCACGCTGGAGGTCTGAAACTCAGGTGGCATATAGACCTCCAGGAGCCTCTGCTGATAGGAGGACAAGGGCTCCGTCCCATCTCCCCTCCGGTATGTCCTCAACCCATAGTCTGAAAATGGAGACCACATGGCATTCAAAGACATTCTGCAACCTTTTATGTCACACAGATGGTTAAATGATTGGGGGCTTGTCCGGGATCTGAAAAGTTTCACATCTTTACATACCAGAAAAAAATGGGCAAATTTGGATTTTCCCAGCAAAGTAACAGTCTCATAAAAATGGCTGAAGAAGGTCATTACATAGTCAAGTTCATCATACATATTAACTAAACCAAGAAGCATGATGCATAAACAAACAATTCGCTATTTACTGTAGTTTGCACCTAAAAAAACAGAAGTTTTAATTTGGGAAAAATGAAATGTAAAAGGTACTTCTTTATTTTTGAAGATTTCAACTTAATGACCTGTTATTTTGCACACCCAGCGGTCGTCTAACACACAGTTCAGAGACTTAAGGCGGCCGTGACAGATCTTCTGCTGATGGAGATAAGACATCCCTCTGGCGATGTCTGTGGCAAAGGAAAACCTGGCAGTCACAGTAAATGAAGGTCGTTACAGTGACGGTCACAACAAGCTGCTCCTTCTCCAGATCAGAGTTTACCTGAAGCCCCAGTTGAGGGGGATCTCCTCGTTCAGCAGGACATCATGAAGACTTCCCTTTGGGCAGTACTCTGTTAATATGGCAACATTTGGCACTTCAGTGCATCCGCCAATGAACTTGCAAAGGTTTGGATGATCAAGCTCCCTGAACACGGACATAGAGACAGCGTCAGAGATTTTTACAGCTCAAGTTAAATCAAAGTGTTTTTCTCTGTTTCTTACCTGACTTGTTTGACCTCCTCCCTGATGGTCTTGGACAGAGAGAACGACTTTGTTTGGATCTTTTTGATCGCCACCGTTCTGCCGTCACTGCAGAGGAGAGATTTTGAGGCAACATAAAACCTGACAGCATGTGGTTTAAATAGATTAAACAGGAGGTTGAGCATATGGCCGTACTATATCCCGGTGCAGGTGAACGGTCCCTTCCAATTTGCTGGTTGGGCGTTACAGGAGCTGAATGCAGTCACACAGCTCACGTTGCTGTCTCTGTGTCCCGCTGGTGCGCTCATCATGCTGCCCATGGTCATATGCGTTTCCTGATCTAGACACAGAAAGAGAAGCTTTCAGACATCTGCAATCCTTCAACTCCTAGACTGGTTTCTGCCTTTTTAGAACAAAGTTAGGATCAGAGTGGTGCAGTTTCAACATTATCATTGTTTATTGTGTTCCAGTTTACCTCATACCTGTATAAACTGTACCTTGTTTAATTGTTGAGAAGTCAATGATCCAGCTCTCGTCCCACAGCAGCTTTTCCTTCTGATATCTTAACCACTGCAACGACAGATTTCTTTCTGTCTCAAACGTAAGTCAATCAGTTTGTACCAATCTGTTCAGTGCTTGTGTCGTCTGAGTTCTCACCACGGCGGTCAGTATGAAGGAAAGGCAGAGGAGGCTGAGCGGCAGGCCGATGGCCACCTTGGTGGCGTGACTCATGGGACATTCTCCACAGTCAGCCGGACATGTGGAACAATACTCCCCCTCCTCACAGATTTTATCACCACAAACTGAAGGAGGTAAAATGCAGGATGGCGTTGTTGAAACTAGGTGTTAACACACTGAATAAGATGACACCATTTCTTTAGACCTTTGTCACATTAAATATCAGTTAAGATTGAGATTTTCTTTCCTGAATACCAAAATAAAGAATTTACAACAGTTTGAGAAAGCCCAGAGTAAGACGTCCTTGCTTTCAAGGCTTCTGGTGTGATTTAAGGCAACAGTCAAACACACAACTTCCTTATGTGGAGTCATTAACAAATCTAAAGATACCACAGAAATACCAGGAAGAGAACTTTAGACCTCCACAAGTTTGGTTCATTCTTGGGCCCAAGATGCCTGAAGGTGCCAAGTTCATCTGTTCAGTCTTATGCAAGTTTAAACTGCACAGAAATGTCCAGCCATCATACCTTTTAGGATGCAGATTGGTGATCCACAAATAAACAAGCTTTGGTGGGAAATGTGGTGATGAATCAAAAAGCTAAGGACCTTCTGATGATGTTGAATGAAGTTGGTAAGTGAGGATCATTCTCCACAGTGAAAGGAGTCCTGTACTAACATTGTTTGAAAAGCCACTCAAAGAGGAAGAATCCATTACTCTTAAAGCAACATTAAAAGCCAGACTACACCTTGGACATACACCCGGGGACAAAGAACTTAATTTCTGAAGACAATCTCTGTAGTCTGATCCAATTAAAATTGAAGTGTTTTGCTGGTTCTGTTTTGTGGATTCCTCTAGAACCTCTGGAGATGGCTGTGAAAAGACTTCTTCATAAAATAAATAACATTATAGACAACCCTGAGCATCGGAGTATTAAACACCAACAGCGTGTCTTCAGTCTGGGGCTTCTTCAGACCTGATATAAGACAGACCGCTACAAAAGATCCTTCCTGCAAACAGCCATTAGCATCTACAACAACTCGTTGAACAAGCCATGGATAACATGAGTTGCAATTACATTGAATTTCCCTTTGGGACTAATAAAGTATTTTGGAATTCAATTTAACTGAATAATAACTGATCATTGCATTTGGATAAAAGAGGGAAAGCTTTCAAGTCTGAGAACACTGTCCAAACTGTGAAATAATGGTTATCATCATGAGGAAAAGTGAAAATTTTGAAGCAACATCTCAAGGCATCGGCCAGGAAATCAAAGCTTGGGCAGAATTAGCTCTTCCCAATAGACAATACCGTCAAACAGCATTTGGGTTTGTTGACATGAGAGTTACCATCTTTCTGAAGAATCTAACTTATTAATATAAAACAGCCTTGAATCTTAAGTAGGGTTTAAGGAAGAAGCTCAGGTTGAACTAATACTGCTAGGTGCACCGATCTGTGGGAATGCTTTAAACTAGAGTCCTGTAGAAGGAGATTAGTGATTCTCCTAGTGTAGCATTGGTCCCTCATTTTATTTTGAAATAAAAAAAGTAATAAGAGGTTAATCAGTTGCTTTTCTGAGCTATAAAGTGTTAGCACTTTGTAGCTCAGAGAAGCACTTTATAGCACATAAAAGGTAAACTGCTGTGATAGAGTCTGGGTATTCAGCTAGCTACAAGATAAACACTGAAAAATGTTCACCATCCATTTTTCACTCAGTGCTTTGCAACAGCCTCCTTCTGTTCTGTCCTACGTCTCCTACAGTGGCTTTGTTTATGAATGCTCAGATCTGCGCAGGATGAGTCCTCCTTGAATGCTGATCTGTGATCAGCCAGAGGTGGCTTCCACAGGGTTATGACTTTGTAGCCATAAACTGGGGAACTGTGCTGTAAAAAAGGCAAACGGCAGCTAATGGCGGTAAATAAGGAGTGGAATAAAATTTACAAATTATGGTTAACCCAACAGAATATCTGCTATTTCTGAACCAACACAATGGTTACATGTCACTGAAGGACTGAAGCAACAGGAAATAAGGCTGTATTACAACTTGGTTAATATATTGGGACATCTGGGACCACTTAGGGGACTTCTACAGTCAACACTCAGATTACCACTTGAAACAGTTAAATTATATTCCTGTCTTGTCTTTTCCCTTTACTGGATCAATAGTGTCTTGTTTTTTTTATATGTGAATGAAATGATCCCAACGCTCCACCTACCTACAGCTGGTACAACGGTGCTCTTTGCCTCCAGTGCAGCCTGCATGGTACCAACTCTGATGTGAGCAATAAGCGAAGTTAAGCCCGGATGGAACAGAACCACCTGCAAGACAATGTGTTGTACTTAGGAGGCATTGATGAAAATAGGTCAGATAAATATAATTCAATGAAAAAAAAACTGAAATTAATTAATTACATTTTATATACGAGCCCAGGGAGACAAAGACTCTGATTTATAGCCTAACATAGACATAAACAGGTATATCATCTGCATATTGAGATATATATTTATGTTCTTTTTACATTTTGAAAAATGTTGTAAAATATAATAGAATGGAACATAATTATCACTTTTCCTCTAACTACATGCATGTTACTGCTAGCTTTGCCAGGTTGAATAGAAGTCATTGATTTGGCTGTTCAGAGCTAATTGAAGATGTTTTGATTTATTTTTTTGGTCCAGTTTTTTCTTTCAGAACTTAGTTTTTAACTAGTTTTATGGGCTATAAAATCTCCGGCTGAGCAGATAATGTTGTGTGCAGCTTACCTTGGCAGTCCAGTTGGTCTGGGACATCTTACCCGTCGTGGAGATGGTGTGAGTGAAGATTTTTCCATCATCGGGAATCCAGGGGCCACAGATGCTCTCTGTCTGTCCAGCAGGGAAACCAGCAGATATGATTAGGCTTGGAGAATGTTTACAGCACGTTAAGTTTAGTTTTTTCTAGTTTTCTGTTCTACATTGAATATTTTTCTCTAGTTTTTAGAAAGAAAGATAAAGATAGAGGAAATTTACTATGTTTTATATCATGTGTGTGTGTGAGTATCTAATGATAAATATATATTTGATCACACTGTTGAAACAAATAGGCCCATGTTCACCATGAATCCCATTGGACAGGAGTGGATGTTAGCATGATGGATGCAGCAGTTTTCTCCATCAGCTTCTGTCCAACTTGTTGGACAGTCTTGATGTTCACAGAACCATCGAGCAGAAGCGGCATCTGTTATTGAGCTGAAGACACACAGAATGAAGATTAAAAACCAGCTCAGAGCCAGGCTAACAGACCCATGGTCAGATCTATCCAGAGGAAGCACCTCACCTCTGTGTGAAGACGCCATTTTGGACCGCCCACTGGTAGAAGGAGTCCCGGGCCGTGACGGAGTAGGTGACGGTAAACATCTCGCCGGTTTTCACCAGCTCTGGAGGACGCACCACCCAGGCCATCTCCATACCTGACCAACCACACAGCAGGGAAGCCTTTCTAGTCTGGGCAGCACTGATGTTGTTTAAAACTATTACTTCTTAATTTCATTTTTTTTTTTATTCTCCACTAGATAAATGTTCTCAAATTAATGTTTGAATTCTTCTAAAGGTTTTCAGTGAGACATAATGCTGCTTCAATTAAATATGAATTTATTTTTGGCCTTTTCACATTTTCCATACAGGTGAAAATAAAAATGGAGGGAACTACAGTTTTAAACAATCCATTTATTCATTCTAGTTGTTTATTACTGAAATGTTTAAATTGAGCCGTGGGTTTAAAACGTCAATAAACAGGGACACAGCAGATCTGACCTCCACAGTCGATCATGTTGTATTCGTTTGGTCGGTCCAGAGGCCAGCAGTCGTACTCGCTGTTGTCCAGGTCGTGCCAACAGAACACAGGAGGGACTCGGAAAACACAAACCTGGAAGCAAAGCGACATTAAAACTCATCTGTGTTCCTGATCAGCAACCAGGGAACATGAAGACCCGAAGGAACATCGGCAGGGCTGGACGAAACAAATGATATTTTAAAGGGTTTAAAGATGGAGACACTTTTATCTGGTAAACAAAACAGATTTTTACATTTATTTAAACTTAAACTAAGAACAAAAGGATAAGGTTGTTCTGGCAACAAACAGAAGACGAGTTTAACACTCAGCTGTAATAAAGCAGAGTAGATTTAGCTGCAAAAATTACAAATTAACTGGACGTACCGAGTTATTTGCTAAACAAAGGGTAAAAATGTATAAATATAATAATAATAATAATAATAATAATAATAACTGAAGCAGCTCTTTAAATGCTGAGCTGTTTTCTTACCCACAGCAGAAACCACAGCCTGGGCTTCTTCATGCTGCTGCTGCTCCAACGCTGACAGGCGATGAAATCTGCAGCTTCTGAGCTGCTCAGCCTGGAGGAGAGGAGGAAGAACCCAGAGCAGAAGACTCCAGTCTGCAGCTGATGAGCCCTCACTGCCCCCTGCTGGTGGAAACTGTTACTACATGATGGTTTTTACTAAATGTCAAAGTGCGTCAGAGGTATGTGCTCCTGTTCCTAACATGTAATTCTAAGAAAATTTGAATTACATGTTGAGAACTATTCAAATTAATCCAATAAAAGTTGATATAAACAAAAAAAATTATATTTTATGAAATGTAAATGATTTCTAGCTCTAGAAGAGTTTACGTACATAAGAGCTGGAGCCCAGAGGATGTTTTCTATGGCTGCTTTTCACGTCCTCTTAGCAACAGTGTGAAGCAGTCCTGAGCCAACCCTCAGATTCTTTATTCTAGATGGCCTTAATCTGAGAAAAAGAAACAATAACATTATTCTTAAAGGTCTCAAACAACTAAAAAGGATATTTTGTCATTGAGTTGGCTGGTTGGGGGTCGCTGACAACCTGGGACACCCAAACAGGAAGTGATGATACAGAGTAGAAACCAGCAGGGTTTTCATGTTGTTTTCACACATGGTTCAGCTGGACCAGCGGTGAGGGATGGGGATGTGAAAGTGGTGCGTCAGGAGGGACAGAAATGACAAATAATAACTAGACATGGGAGGTTAACTGAGTCTTGTCCTTCCCCGTCTTAACTTTATAAAATATAATACGTGTAAATGTCTGGCTAGAGGGGCTAATAAGGGTCCTCTCATCCCCCCTGGTGCCTCATCCTTAAATCTGAGCAGTAAAACTGTTGAATAAACTGTTTAGAAATACGAGAACAGCTGAAATTTACCAATTATGTAAAGCTCTCAGATAAATTACAGATATTTGGATTCTTTGACACAAACTTTGTTCAGGAGTTTAATATGTTTATACCTCTTTGTTGATTTTTTCTAATTTTATTTATTTTATTTTATTTTACTGTATTTGGGAGATTTTTGAAGCAAATTAGTAAAACACTTAGAAGCTTCTATATTAATAAATAAAATATAGCAAATGGGGATGTTTTCTCAGAAGCTCACAAATATACAGGTAATACATTACAAATCACCCAGAGAACACACATCATGGGCTGGATAAGTGACCCCAGAGGCCCGGGGCACTGAGACCCACAGGTCCCCCTCCCAACCCTAACATCCACACCCTCTAAAGGAGGCGATAGAGTTACTGACGCCCAACAACCTGCAGGCACACCTGATGTAACCTTTGCCACACAGCGTTCACACTGGCATGTCAGATCACACACCTGTGCCTGTACTGATTGACTGGTCCACCTGAAAGTACCTTTCCAGTAGGACAAACCAAATACTACTATCTCACTCATAAAACACGACAATGATACTATGAATACCTGGACTTTGTGTGTGTAAATATTCTGTTTATGTTATTATTCCTATAAAACGCTCACGTCTATCTTCTCGATCACTACCTGGTCCCGCCGCTCACTCTGAGGCTGGTTCTGCAGCAGAACTTTTCCCGTTAAACCTGGGTTGTTCCTTCCTACTGTTGCCATGTGCTTTCTGCAAAGCAAAACACTCAAAGCAACATCCACCAGCAACTGTTTACCAAGCGGCATGATGACACAGAATCCCTTTGGTGGTTTTACTTTATATTTAGTCCTAAACTGAATGTAGTTCCAAATCTGACTCTGGGTTAGTGGAGTAAAACGGGCTGATTTAAGATAAGTGTGGACAGAATTATTCTAAATATGAACTGGGTTGTCTTGTAAAACCTGTAAAAGACTCACAGAAAGCACAGAGTAGAAGCCACTAAAAGACCAAAGGAAGCCCGGATCCCATAACCAGAACCTCTAAGGATAGATCAAGTGTTCTGGTCCGTGCTGGTTAACTAGAACATAATTACAGAGCAGACTGCGGTTCTGAGGCCGCTCAGTGAGTTCTGAGGCCTGGGGCTGTGTGAACATGACACCAGGGGTTGGCCTCCCGGTACCTCCCGGTACCTCCCTGTCTGGGTTCGGGTTTCATGTCCCTCTCACCCAGAACCACCGCCTGTTTACCGCGGTAACCCGCGTCCACCTTCCCAGAGGAACCAACACAAACGCGCCTCTTCCTCTGCCTCAATCCAGCCCCCGGCACGCGACTCTCGCCGTAACTGCAGGTAGCGACCAATCACAGCCAGCGCGAGGACACGCTGCCGCTGTGCTCGGTGTGCGCGCGCTCCCCTTAGCTGCAGCTCGCGCTCAGCAGACAGAGAGGAGCTGCAGGAGTTTGTTGGCCAGAACAGCGGGAATGTTGCTGCTTTTTAACCGGTTTTGATGGTTAAACCGGGTTAGTTTCCCGGTGTAGGAGCTTTACCCAACCCGTCTGACCTCCAGGGGGCGTTTCTTTACCCACAGCATGCTGGTTTTACCCTGATAGAGTCATCCTGCTGCAGGGAAAACAGGGAAAACCGGGCTTAAGCTTGGAAAACCTCCCAGCTCTGTAACCACAGGAAGGAGGATGCTGATCCTGGTTCTGCTGGCCTGGTTCTGGATGCTGATCCAGGGACAGAACTTCGACTACAACAGGTGGGTCATTTTTATTCTCCCTATGTGGCTGGGTTAATTTTTATAATTTGAGTACACTTATATGCTCAAAAGATTCACTTATTATACTTATTATGACTTATTATGTTAAAGTCCATCATCTGTTAAAATAATTTTACCGTTGTTGCCTATTTTGCTCTCAGGAATATCTAAATGCACATTTCTGTAAATGAAGTCTCAAATAATTGCACAAAAAGCACCTTTTTACCTCTATTTATCTGTGATTCATGAAGGAAAACTGATTCATGTATCATGATCTCAAAGCCCTCGGACTCTGATACAAACTTTTGATCTTTGTTATCTTTTTTTACGTTTTGTTTGCTGTAATGTGAAAAAACTGTAACCTTTGTTCATTGTCTGTTGTCTGTGCTCTTAGACAAAGTGTCCAAGAAGAAATTTCATAATGGTAACATACGGTGACAATAAATAATCTTTGAATCTTGACAAGTTCTATTAGAATAGAATTATTTTAACTACAGTCTCTTAATGAAAGTGAGTGTAGGATATTAATGGCATCTCTGGAGTATAAAAAGGATTTTTTTGTCTTATTATGTTAGTCTGATATTGTTGCTTAACATGAAAAATGTTTAGAAATAGATTATGTTTATAATAGATTATAAATGCTAGACTAGATCAACAACGGATGAAGGATACTTGATTTTTTTCCACTTTTTGTTTTTTACAACCACAAACTTTAATGTATTTTACTGGGATTTTATCTTATAGATCCTCACAAAGTAGTGCATGATTATGAAGTTTAATCAAATAGGATTTTCTATATTATTTACAACCAAATATCTAAAATATGTGAGTTTTTCTTTAACAAAAGCTCAGGTTCAGTCAGATTGGACGTCTGTATGTCACGCCACAGACTCTCATTTAAATCCAGGTCTAAACTTTGACTAGGCCATTCTGACAGCTCAATCCCCACAGCATGACGCTGCCACCACCATGTTGCCTGTCTGCCACGCGGCGTGGTTTACATGCAGACCAAAATGTTTGGTTTTGCTCTCATTTAACCAGACCACCTTCTTCCATGTGGCTTGTTGAAAACTGCAAACCTGAACGTCTTCAGCGATGACTTTCTACCTGTCAGTCCTACATAAAGGCCCGGATCACGGCGTGTTGACAGATTCTCCCACCTGAGCGGTGGATCTCTGCAGCTCCTCCATGCTTTTCTTGGCTGCTCTCCTTTCCCAGCCTATCAGCTTACAGGGAGGTCCACGTCTTCGTAGGTTTGCAGCTCTGTTTGTGCGTAAATGTTCACCAGATTTTATCACAGAACAGAAAAAGACGCTCATGCATCCTTTTCCTTCCGCTTCATAACGATGCACTACTCTGTGTCGGTCTGTTAGATAACCTTCTGATATCATTTTGTGGTTTTATTGAAAGAAAAAGTTTCCGGCCGTGTGAATGTTTCTGCAGACCGCTGTCAGAGCTGATCTCCGAGCCGAGAGGAGGAAAACAAAACAATCTGAGGGTAAGAGGTTGAGGAATTGCTGAAGTGTGACAGAGGGATGGAAAGTATGCGGAGGGAGCGACGCCACCCTCCCTCCCCTCGTCTCCTGCTCCTATAACTCATGTTGGGACAGGCCCGGGGGAAACAGGAGATGTCAGGATGCTCCTCTGCCGGTCTCAACTAGCAGAGCTGACATTAACCAAACACTCGGAGCTTCCTGCGGCCGAGCGGGACGGGGCAGCTCTGCAGAGCCCTCCCTGCAGAAATCTCTCTGCTCGTCACAGACAGGAAATTAATCAACCTCAGCCTGTTTGTCTCTGCTTTAATAATCCAGCTGCAGGAACACCACGGCCCCTATGAGGAAACACAAACATGCTCATGATTAGTTGTCTCTGTGTCTGCAGCTGGACCGACCAGGCGGTGTTGTCCGACGGTCTCTGTCGCTACGGTAACAGCGTGGAGTGCTGCTGGGGCTGGAGACGGATGGACTGGGGACGATGTCAACGTGAGGACACGATAACACTCTGAAGTCTGCTGGAAGATGCTGGTTTTAGTAGGAATGCCGTAAATGTCCTCATCCTGATGATCCCTGCCCGGTTTTTATTCTCCTCATTTAATCTGACGACATGACACCATAATATGAGACTCTGAGGATTTACAGCCCTGGTTAGAAGCGTCCGGATCCTCCCCCTAAATTCTTTATGTTTCTCTCCCAGCAGCCAGAGTTTCCTGTAATGCCTTAAAGTTTTCATGGTCATCAGTTCTGCAGGATTTCTGAAGGAGTTTCAGATAATTTTCTGTTTTTTCCCCTTAGCTTCAGTCCAGTCCCGGGCCATCTTGACTGCTAAGCAACTTCACTCTGACTTATCAATGATTCAGGCATGAAAAGGTTCCTAAACTGAGCAGATAAACCAGAGTTGTGTTTAAACATGACGGCGTAGCAATAAACCAGTTTTATATTTTACTCAGAGCTGCAGCTCTGTTGATTCAACCATTCCCTTAGCTCTTAGTAGTAATGATTTTATGGGATTCTTCATAAATAAAATTGATGCCATTAAAAATAAAATAATTGGCATCCTCCCAAACATGATTACCTCGTCCCCAGTAAGTAAGGCAGCATTGGAGGAATCTTTAGAACCTGCGCAGTGTCTGAACTGTTTAGAAGCAGTAGAGCTTTCTGAGCTATCTAAAATCTTAGCTTCATCTAAACCTTCTACCTGTATGTTAGACCCAATCCCAACCAAGTTGTTTAAGGAGGTATTCCCTTTGATCAGTGGTCCTATTTTAGACATGATTAATCTATCCTTAGTAAATGGATATGTACCACAGGTTTTTAAAGTAGCTGTTATTAAACCTTTACTTAAGAAACCTTCTCTTGATCAAGATGAGCTAGTAAACTACAGACCTATATCTAATCTTCTTTTCTTATCTAAAATTCTTGAGAAAGTAGTTGCTAATCAACTTTGTGAACATTTACAAAGCAATGACCTACTTGAGGAGTTTCAGTCAGGCTTCAGAGCTCATCATAGCACTGAAACGGCTCTGGTGAAGGTCACTAATGATATTCTCATGGCCTCAGATAATGGACTTGTGTCTGTACTTGTCCTGTTAGATCTTAGTGCTGCATTTGATACAGTTGATCACAATATTCTCCTACAAAGACTTGAACATACTGTAGGGATTAAGGGGAAAGCATTAGGCTGGTTTAAATCTTATCTGTCGGACAGATTCCAGTTTGTTCATGTTAATAATAAATCTTCCTCAAACTCTAGGGTCACCTGTGGAGTACCACAGGGTTCAGTCCTTGGACCAATTCTCTTTACTATATATATGCTTCCGATCGGCAAAATTATCAGACAGCATGGGATTAATTTCCACTGTTATGCTGATGACACTCAGCTATATCTATCCATAAATCCTGATGAATCCAATCAATTACTTCGACTGCAGTCATGTCTTGATGACATCAAAAGCTGGATGACTTTAAATTTCCTGCATCTAAATTCTGACAAGACCGAAGTTGTAATCTTTGGGCCAGAGTCCTCAAAAAATAAACTTCTTAACCAATCACTTAATCTGGATGGCATTAACTTGGCCTCTGGTAATAAAGTTAAAAACCTTGGTGTTGTTTTTGACCAAGACATGTCATTTAAATCCCATATTAAACAGGTTTCCAGAGTTTCCTTTTTTCACCTCCGGAATATCGCCAAAATTAGAAACATTCTGTCCAGGAGTGATGCTGAAAAACTAGTCCATGCATTTGTTACTTCAAGGCTGGACTATTGTAATTCTTTACTATCAGGAAGTCCACAAAATGCAATTCAAAGTCTTCAGCTTATCCAAAATGCTGCAGCAAGAGTTCTGATGAAAATCAACAAGAGGGATCATATTTCTCCAATTTTAGCTTCCCTTCATTGGCTTCCTGTTAAATCAAGAATAGAATTTAAAATTCTTCTTCTAACGTATAAAGCCCTTAATAATCAAGCTCCATCATATATCAGAGCTCTGATTACTCCGTATGTTCCTAACAGAGCACTTCGCTCTCAGACTGCAGGTCTGCTGGTGGTTCCTAGAGTCTCTAAAAGTAGAATGGGAGGCAGATCCTTTAGCTATCAGGCTCCTCTCCTGTGGAACCAACTCCCAGTTTTGGTCCGTGAAGCAGACACCCTGTCTACTTTTAAGACTAATCTTAAAACTTTCCTTTTTGACAAAGCTTATAACTAGAGTGGCTCATGTTACTCTGAGCTACCTTTATAGTTTTGCTGCTATAGGCTTAGGCTACTGGAGGACATCAGGGCCTACTTTTCTCACTCTACTGATTTTTACTGTTCTCCAGTCTACTGTTCTCCAGATTTGCATTGCATTACATTGAAATGACTGTTGTCAGTGAGTTAGGCAGGTAATTGTTATTTATAAAGTGATTTACAGTAAGTGCTGGGCATGATATTTCCAAGCATTGAACAGAAACTGCCAGAGGTGTCAGGTAACTAAGCACGGATACTTTGTTACCTTATTACTGTGAATGCAGTAGGCATTCACAGTTCTTGAGATCCTGTTTCTCTTTATTACTGTGAATGCAGTAGGCATTCACAGTTATTACTGTGAATGCAGTAGGCATTCACAGTTCTTGAGATCCTGTTTCTCTTTATTCTTTATTACTGTGAATGCAGTAGGCATTCACAGTTCTTGAGATCCTCTTTCGCCTTTTTACTGTTTAAAGTTTGATTCGCTTCTCCTCCTACAGTTTTTGTCCGATTTCAACCATTCAACTTTTAAACTATTCAGCTTCTTCTGGAATCGATGGCTATATCTTTTTGTACTTTTAACTCTTCAACTTTTTAAAATATTCAGCTTTTTCTGCAAATTTTCAGCTTTTTTTCTCCCATAGGAAATGAATGTAATTCACTAAAATTCCGCTCATTTCAGCTGCTTTTTGACAGCTTACTGCTTCAGCCTACTTTCAGCTAGAAACGCCATTCAACTTTTAAAATGTAGTGATATCTTTCAGCTATTATGGTCTATTTCAGCTTTTTCATATCTTTTATCATTTTCATATAGTACCTCCTTAAAATAATTTTGGCTTTTCAAGAAATTCAGCAAATAACATGCGTTGCTATGGTCGTCAAGGAGGCAGTTATAGAGTGCGCACTCTAGAAATTCAACAAATTCTTCTTCTCCGAACAACTTCTTCTCAGTCGCTCAATTTTCAACCTATCCACATAAATTATACATCAAAACATAGGAATTTTTGTCTGGATTCAGGAAATGTAACCCTCATTGCTGTAGCATTTATAGATTTTTCGCAAATCACCTCAGAGCGACACAAACCCGAAACCTCCCCCATTCATTTCCTATGGAGCGGTTTTGAAAAATGATGCCTGAAAATTGAAAACATCACACGTTTTCGCATCGTCGCTACTCCGAAACCGTTTCATGTACAAGCATGAGACTTTCACACATGAATGTCCCGACCCTTCTGGCACTCATTAAAAAGGAATTGTTTGGATAACTGTTACGGTTTTACCGCAGGAACAATTTGTTCGGGAGTAGCGAATGTGCAAATTCCTGAAAACGCTTTTCAGCTGCATTTTCCCACATCATCCACTTTTTTACATCGTCGCTGTGCCTACACCGATTTTTGTACAAACATGAAAATGGGCACCATAGTCCTCAAAAGCCTGCTGATACTCATAGTGAAAGAATTATTTTGATATCTCTTATACTTTTTCAGCTACAGCGATTTGTTCGGGACCGTTTTTAGAGGATTTCTGAAAGTCCATAAAAATCACCTTTATATCATAATTTTTCACGCCTTTATTAAACTTTTTCCAGCAAAAACCGATAGCCTGTCTTCTTCCCCTATCCGTTACGAAATAAACGCAGAAAAAATTACGTCTCTACCATTTACGGATCAGGAGATATGGAGCGTTGTTCGGGGCAAAGTTCTCCATTATAATCCAATGGGACTTATTGTGAGCAAAGTCTCTGCACTTCGGTAGACTGGCCTGCAGCAGAGGTGTGAGTGAGTTTCCATGACGACGGAACTCTGAGGGCCAGAGGGAGAAGCTCCATTGGGATACAATGGCAACTTTCGACGCCCGCTGCAGCGGCTGTGATTAATGTAGGAATCTGAAATTCGCACAGTCACTTCCTCTTAACATTTTTAAATTTTCAAGTGACTTTCAGCCATGTGTCACTTTTCTGTCCCATTTTGGATTTCACATGCTTTCCTATTGGGCCTTTGCTTCCAACAGGATCTGGCATGATGCCCAGACACGAAATAATTGGCCAATACAGCACCACCCACATGTGGGAAATGGCGCTACTGACCATTTTGGTCAAATGTTGAGTTCTGGGCCCAGATGTGGTGAGGCTGAGTTGCTAAAGGAGGCCAATCTGACTCATGACCTTTGGTGACCTTTGGTGACATTAAGTATTGGCACCCTTTTTGAGGCACTTCCCAGTACAGGATTTGGACCAAACTGACAGAGTACACTCACCTGGTGATACTGAACACAACCCTGTTAGCGGCTAACTGTTAGCATGTTGCTAACCGGAAGTAGCTCTAGGAAGGTCCTACAAACTTCTGCTTTACAGAGTCTTTACCTCCTTTATACAGAATGCTCCACTATAAATTTGGGCCACGTCACGTAAAGCATCTCCAAGCTAGGAGGTGTCAAACATCCAATGCTTTTCAATGGGGGTGAAACCCCTTATACTCCCTAGAAATGCAGGCCCACATATGGCTACAGTATATTCAAGTTTGAAATTCTACTTCTGCTTTGTTAAATGATTCAGTGTTTAGAATGAGTTAGGAAATGTTTGGTGCCTTACCCTCAGTTTTTTCTTCTTCTAATCATTCAGCTATTGTTCTTTCATGTTCAAATTCTTCAACTCTTTCAAATTCTTCAACTTTTTCAACTTCTTCAACTTTTTCAACTTCTTCAATGCTTTTCAGCTATTTTTTCTCTTCTTCAAAGATCTTCTGCATCTTTTGCTCAATCATTCAGCTATCTGCATTCACAGTGCATTTTCGCAGGAAATGCAAATTTTTCTAGTTCTTCTTCTTCTTCTTCTTAGTGTTTATTCTTCCTAATGCGTTTTTACTGTTTAAAGTTTGATTCGCTTCTCCTCCTACAATTTTTCTCCGATTTCAACCATTCAACTTTTAAACTATTCAGCTTCTTCTGGAATCGATGGCTATATCTTTTTGTAGTTTTAACTCTTCAACTTTTTAAAATATTCAGCTTTTTCTGCAAATTTTCAGCTTTTTTTCTCCCATAGGAAATGAATGTAATTCACTGAAATTCTGCTCATTTCAGCTGCTTTTTGACAGCTTACTGCTTCAGCCTACTTTCAGCTAGAAACGCCATTCAACTTTTAAAATGTAGTGATATCTTTCAGCTATTATGGTATATTTCAGCTTTTTCATATCTTTTACCATTTTCATATAGTACCTCCTTAAAATAATTTTGGCTTTTCAAGAAATTCAGCAAATAACATGCGTTGCTATGGTCGTCAAGGAGGCAGTTATAGAGTGCGCACTCTAGAAATTCAACAAATTCTTCTTCTCCGAACAACTTCTTCTCAGTCACTCAATTTTCAACCTATCCACATAAATTATACATCAAAACGTAGGAATTTTTGTCTGGATTCAGGAAATGTAACCCTCATTGCTGTAGCATTTATAGATTTTTCGCAAATCACCTCAGAGCGACACAAACCCGAAACCTCCCCCATTCATTTCCTATGGAGCGGTTTTGAAAAATGACGCCTGAAAATTGAAAACATCACACGTTTTCGCATCGTCGCTACTCCGAAACCGTTTCATGTACAAGCATGACACTTTCACACATGAATGTCCCGACCCTTCTGGCACTCATAAAAAAGGAATTGTTTGGATAACTGTTACGGTTTTACCGCAGGAACAATTTGTTCGGGAGTAGCGAATGTGCAAATTCCTGAAAACGCTTTTCAGCTGCATTTTCCCACATCATCCACTTTTTTACATCGTCGCTGTGCCTACACCGATTTTTGTACAAACATGAAAATGGGCACCATAGTCCTCAAAAGCCTGCTGATACTCATAGTGAAAGAATTATTTTGATATCTCTTATACTTTTTCAGCTACAGCGATTTGTTCGGGACCGTATTTAGAGGATTTCTGAAAGTCCATAAAAATCACCTTTATATCATAATTTTTCACGCCTTTATTAAACTTTTTCCAGCAAAAACCGATAGCCTGTCTTCTTCCCCTATCCGTTACGAAATAAACGCAGAAAAAATTACGTCTCTACCATTTACGGATCAGGAGATATGGAGCGTTGTTCGGGGCAAAGTTCTCCATTATAATCCAATGGGACTTATTGTGAGCAAAGTCTCTGCACTTCGGTAGACTGGCCTGCAGCAGAGGTGTGAGTGAGTTTCCATGACGACGGAACTCTGAGGGCCAGAGGGAGAAGCTCCATTGGGATATAATGGCAACTTTCGACGCCCGCTGCAGCGGCTGTGATTAATGTAGGAATCTGAAATTCGCACAGTCACTTCCTCTTAACATTTTTAAATTTTCAAGTGACTTTCAGCCATGTGTCACTTTTCTGTCCCATTTTGGATTTCACATGCTTTCCTATTGGGCCTTTGCTTCCAACAGGATCTGGCATGATGCCCAGACACGACATAATTGGCCAATACAGCACCACCCACATGTGGGAAATGGCGCTACTGACCATTTTGGTCAAATGTTGAGTTCTGGGCCCAGATGTGGTGAGGCTGAGTTGCTAAAGGAGGCCAATCTGACTCATGACCTTTGGTGACCTTTGGTGACATTAAGTATTGGCAACCTTTTTGAGGCACTTCCCAGTACAGGATTTGGACCAAACTGACAGAGTACACTCACCTGGTGATACTGAACACAACCCTGTTAGCGGCTAACTGTTAGCATGTTGCTAACCGGAAGTAGCTCTAGGAAGGTCCTACAAACTTCTGCTTTACAGAGTCTTTACCTCCTTTATACAGAATGCTCCACAATAAATTTGGGCCACGTCACGTAAAGCATCTCCAAGCTAGGAGGTGTCAAACATCCAATGCTTTTCAATGGGGGCGAAACCCCTTATACTCCCTAGAAATGCAGGCCCACATATGGCTACAGTATATTCAAGTTTGAAATTCTACTTCTGCTTTGTTAAATGATTCAGTGTTTAGAATGAGTTAGGAAATGTTTGGTGCCTTACCCTCAGTTTTTTCTTCTTCTAATCATTCAGCTATTGTTCTTTCATGTTCAAATTCTTCAACTCTTTCAAATTCTTCAACATTTTCAACTTCTTCAATGCTTTTCAGCTATTTTTTCTCTTCTTCAAAGATCTTCTGCATCTTTTGCTCAATCATTCAGCTATCTGCATTCACAGTGCATTTTCGCAGGAAATGCAAATTTTTCTAGTTCTTATTTTTATGGGATATTCTTCCAAATGCGTTTTTACTGTTTAAAGTTTGATTCGCTTCTCCTCCTACAATTTTTCTCCGATTTCAACCATTCAACTTTTAAACTATTCAGCTTCTTCTGGAATCGATGGCTATATCTTTTTGTACTTTTAACTCTTCAACTTTTTAAAATATTCAGCTTTTTCTGCAAATTTTCAGCTTTTTTTCTCCCATAGGAAATGAATGTAATTCACTAAAATTCCGCTCATTTCAGCTGCTTTTTGACAGCTTACTGCTTCAGCCTACTTTCAGCTAGAAACGCCATTCAACTTTTAAAATGTAGTGATATCTTTCAGCTATTATGGTCTATTTCAGCTTTTTCATATCTTTTACCATTTTCATATAGTACCTCCTTAAAATAATTTTGGCTTTTCAAGAAATTCAGCAAATAACATGCGTTGCTATGGTCGTCAAGGAGGCAGTTATAGAGTGCGCACTCTAGAAATTCAACAAATTCTTCTTCTCCGAACAACTTCTTCTCAGTCGCTCAATTTTCAACCTATCCACATAAATTATACATCAAAACGTAGGAATTTTTGTCTGGATTCAGGAAATGTAATCCTCATTGCTGTAGCATTTATAGATTTTTCGCAAATCACCTCAGAGCGACACAAACCCGAAAGCTCCCCCATTCATTTCCTATGGAGCGGTTTTGAAAAATGCTGCCTGAAAATTGAAAACATCACACGTTTTCGCATCGTCGCTACTCCGAAACCGTTTCATGTACAAGCATGAGACTTTCACACATGAATGTCCCGACCCTTCTGGCACTCATAAAAAAGGAATTGTTTGGATAACTGTTACGGTTTTACCGCAGGAACAATTTGTTCGGGAGTAGCGAATGTGCAAATTCCTGAAAACGCTTTTCAGCTGCATTTTCCCACATCATCCACTTTTTTACATCGTCGCTGTGCCTACACCGATTTTTGTACAAACATGAAAATGGGCACCATAGTCCTCAAAAGCCTGCTGATACTCATAGTGAAAGAATTATTTTGATATCTCTTATACTTTTTCAGCTACAGCGATTTGTTCGGGACCGCTTTTAGAGGATTTCTGAAAGTCCATAAAAATCACCTTTATATCATAATTTTTCACGCCTTTATTAAACTTTTTCCAGCAAAAACCGATAGCCTGTCTTCTTCCCCTATCCGTTACGAAATAAACGCAGAAAAAATTACGTCTCTACCATTTAGGGATCAGGAGATATGAAGTGTTGTTCGGGGCAAAGTTCTCCATTATAATCCAATGGGACTTATTGTGAGCAAAGTCTCTGCACTTCGGTAGACTGGCCCGCTGCAGGTGTGAGTGAGTTTCCATGACGACGGAACTCTGAGGGCCAGAGGGAGAACCTCCTTTGGGATACAATGGCAACTTTCGACGCCCGCTGCAGCGGCTGTGATTAATGTAGGAATCTGAAATTCGCACAGTCACTTCCTCTTAACATTTTTAAATTTTCAAGTGACTTTCAGCCATGTGTCACTTTTCTGTCCCATTTTGGATTTCACATGCTTTCCTATTGGGCCTTTGCTTCCAACAGGATCTGGCATGATGCCCAGACACGACATAATTGGCCAATACAGCACCACCCACATGTGGGAAATGGCGCTACTGACCATTTTGGTCAAATGTTATGTTCTGGGCCCAGATGTGGTGAGGCTGAGTTGCTAAAGGAGGCCAATCTGACTCATGACCTTTGGTGACATTAAGTATTGGCACCCTTTTTGAGGCACTTCCCAGTACAGGATTTGGACCAAACTGACAGAGTACACTCACCTGGTGATACTGAACACAACCCTGTTAGCGGCTAACTGTTAGCATGTTGCTAACCGGAAGTAGCTCTAGGAAGGTCCTACAAACTTCTGCTTTACAGAGTCTTTACCTCCTTTATACAGAATGCTCCACTATAAATTTGGGCCACGTCACGTAAAGCATCTCCAAGCTAGGAGGTGTCAAACATCCAATGCTTTTCAATGGGGGCGAAACCCCTTATACTCCCTAGAAATGCAGGCCCACATATGGCTACAGTATATTCAAGTTTGAAATTCTACTTCTGCTTTGTTAAATGATTCAGTGTTTAGAATGAGTTAGGAAATGTTTGGTGCCTTTCCCTCAGTTTTTTCTTCTTCTAATCATTCAGCTATTGTTCTTTCATGTTCAAATTCTTCAACTCTTTCAAATTCTTCAACTTTTTCAACTTCTTCAACTTTTTCAACTTCTTCAATGCTTTTCAGCTATTTTTTCTCTTCTTCAAAGATCTTCTGCATCTTTTGCTCAATCATTCAGCTATCTGCATTCACAGTGCATTTTCGCAGGAAATGCAAATTTTTCTAGTTGAGATCCTCTTTCGCGTTTTTACTGTTTAAAGTTTGATTCGCTTCTCCTCCTACAATTTTTCTCCGATTTCAACCATTCAACTTTTAAACTATTCAGCCTCTTCTGGAATCGATGGCTATATCTTTTTGTACTTTTAACTCTTAAACTTTTTAAAATATTCAGTATTTTCTGCAAATTTTCAGCTTTTTTTTCTCCCATAGGAAATGAATGTAATTCACTAAAATTCCGCTCATTTCAGCTGCTTTTTGACAACTTACTGCTTCAGCCTACTTTCAGCTAGAAACGCCATTCAACTTTTAAAATGTAGTGATATCTTTCAGCTATTATGGTATATTTCAGCTTTTTCATATCTTTTACCATTTTCATATAGTACCTCCTTAAAATAATTTTGGTTTTTCAAGAAATTCAGCAAATAACATGCGTTGCTATGGTCGTCAAGGAGGCAGTTATAGAGTGCGCACTCTAGAAATTCAACAAATTCTTCTTCTCCGAACAACTTCTTCTCAGTCGCTCAATTTTCAACCTATCCACATAAATTATACATCAAAACGTAGGAATTTTTGTCTGGATTCAGGAAATGTAACCCTCATTGCTGTAGCATTTATAGATTTTTCGCAAATCACCTCAGAGCGACACAAACCCGAAACCTCCCCCATTCATTTCCTATGGAGCGGTTTTGAAAAATGACCCCTGAAAATTGAAAACATCACACGTTTTCGCATCGTCGCTACTCCGAAACCGTTTCATGTACAAGCATGAGACTTTCACACATGAATGTCCCGACCTTTCTGGCACTCATAAAAAAGGAATTGTTTGGATAACTGTTATGGTTTTACCGCAGGAACAATTTGTTCGGGAGTAGCGAATGTGCAAATTCCTGAAAATGCTTTTCAGCTGCATTTTCCCACATCATCCACTTTTTTACATCGTCGCTGTGCCTACACCGATTTTTGTACAAACATGAAAATGGGCACCAAAGTCCTCAAAAGCCTGCTGATACTCATAGTGAAAGAATTATTTTGATATCTCTTATACTTTTTCAGCTACAGCGATTTGTTCGGGACCGTTTTTAGAGGATTTCTGAAAGTCCATAAAAATCACCTTTATATCATCATTTTTCACGCCTTTATTAAACTTTTTCCAGCAAAAACCGATAGCCTGTCTTCTTCCCCTATCCGTTACGAAATAAACGCAGAAAAAATTACGTCTCTACCATTTACGGATCAGGAGATATGGAGCGTTGTTCGGGGCAAAGTTCTCCATTATAATCCAATGGGACATATTTTGAGCAAAGTCTCTGCACTTCAGTAGACTGGCCCGCTGCAGAGGTGTGAGTGAGTTTCCATGACGACGGAACTCTGGGGGCCAGAGGGAGAAGCTCCATTGGGATACAATGGCAACTTTCGACGCCCGCTGCAGCGGCTGTGATTAATGTAGGAATCTGAAATTCGCACAGTCACTTCCTCTTAACATTTTTAAATTTTCAAGTGACTTTCAGCCATGTGTCACTTTTCTGTCCCATTTTGGATTTCACATGCTTTCCTATTGGGCCTTTGCTTCCAACAGGATCTGGCATGATGCCCAGACACGACATAATTGGCCAATACAGCACCACCCACATGTGGGAAATGGCGCTACTGACCATTTTGGTCAAATGTTGAGTTCTGGGCCCAGATGTGGTGAGGCTGAGTTGCTAAAGGAGGCCAATCTGACTCATGACCTTTGGTGACCTTTGGTGACATTAAGTATTGGCACCCTTTTTGAGGCACTTCCCAGTACAGGATTTGGACCAAACTGACAGAGTACACTCACCTGGTGATACTGAACACAACCCTGTTAGCGGCTAACTGTTAGCATGTTGCTAACCGGAAGTAGCTCTAGGAAGGTCCTACAAACTTCTGCTTTACAGAGTCTTTACCTCCTTTATACAGAATGCTCCACTATAAATTTGGGCCACGTCACGTAAAGCATCTCCAAGCTAGGAGGTGTCAAACATCCAATGCTTTTCAATGGGGGGGAAACCCCTTATACTCCCTAGAAATGCAGGCCCACATATGGCTACAGTATATTCAAGTTTGCAATTCTACTTCTGCTTTGTTAAACGATTCAGTGTTTAGAATGAGTTAGGAAATGTTTGGTGCCTTACCCTCAGTTTTTTCTTCTTCTAATCATTCAGCTATTGTTCTTTCATGTTCAAATTCTTCAACTCTTTCAAATTCTTCAACTTCTTCAACTTTTTCAACTTCAATGCTTTTCAGCTATTTTTTCTCTTCTTCAAAGATCTTCTGCATCTTTTGCTCAATCATTCAGCTATCTGCATTCACAGTGCATTTTCGCAGGAAATGCAAATTTTTGCTGTGAATGCAGTAGGCATTCACAGTTATTGAGATCCTCTTTCGCCTTTTTACTGTTTAAAGTTTGATTCGCTTCTCCTCCTACAATTTTTCTCCGATTTGAACCATTCAACTTTTAAACTATTCAGCTTCTTCTGGAATCGATGGCTATATCTTTTTGTACTTATACCTTTTCAACTTTTTAAAATATTCAGCTTTTTCTGCAAATTTTCAGCTTTTTTTTCTCCCATAGGAAATGAATGTAATTCACTAAAATTCCGCTCATTTCAGCTGCTTTTTGACAGCTTACTGCTTCAGCCTACTTTCAGCTAGAAACGCCATTCAACTTTTAAAATGTAGTGATATCTTTCAGCTATTATGGTATATTTCAGATTTTTCATATATTTTACCATTTTCATATAGTACCTCCTTAAAATAATTTTGGCTTTTCAAGAAATTCAGCAAATAACATGCGTTGCTATGGTCGTCAAGGAGGCAGTTATAGAGTGCACACTCTAGAAATTCAACAAATTCTTCTTCTCCGAACAACTTCTTCTCACTCGCTCAATTTTCAACCTATCCACATAAATTATACATCAAAACGTAGGAATTTTTGTCTGGATTCAGGAAATGTAACCCTCATTGCTGTAGCATTTATAGATTTTTCACAAATCACCTCAGAGCGACACAAACCCAAAACCTCCCCCATTCATTTCCTATGGAGCGTTTTTGAAAAATGACGTCTGAAAATCCAATACATCACACGTTTTCGCATCGTCGCTACTCCGAAACCGTTTCATGTACAAGCATGAGACTTTCAAACATGAATGTCCCGACCCTTCTGGCACTCATAAAAAAGGAATTGTTTGGATAACTGTTACGGTTTTACCGCAGGAACAATTTGTTCGGGAGTAGCGAATGTGCAAATTCCTGAAAACGCTTTTCAGCTGCATTTTCCCACATCATCCACTTTTTTACATCGTCGCTGTGCCTACACCGATTTTTGTACAAACATGAAAATGGGCACCATAGTCCTCAAAAGCCTGCTGATACTCATAGTGAAAGAATTATTTTAATATCTCTTATACTTTTTCAGCTACAGCGATTTGTTCGGGACCGTTTTTAGAGGATTTCTGAAAGTCCATAAAAATCACCTTTATATCATAATTTTTCACACCTTTATTAAACTTTTTCCAGCAAAAACCGATAGCCTGTCTTCTTCCCCTATCCGTTACGAAATAAACGCAGAAAAAATTACGTCTCTACCATTTACGGATCAGGAGATATGGAGCGTTGTTCGGGGCAAAGTTCTCCATTATAATCCAATGGGACTTATTGTGAGCAAAGTCTCTGCACTTCGGTAGACTGGCCCGCTGCAGGTGTGAGTGAGTTTCCATGACGACGGAACTCTGAGGGCCAGAGGGAGAAGCTCCATTGGGATACAATGGCAACTTTCGACGCCCGCTGCAGCGGCTGTGATTAATGTAGGAATCTGAAATTCGCACAGTCACTTCCTCTTAACATTTTTAAATTTTCAAGTGACTTTCAGCCATGTGTCACTTTTCTGTCCCATTTTGGATTTCACATGCTTTCCTATTGGGCCTTTGCTTCCAACAGGATCTGGCATGATGCCCAGACACGACATAATTGGCCAATACAGCACCACCCACATGTGGGAAATGGCGCTACTGACCATTTTGGTCAAATGTTGAGTTCTGGGCCCAGATGTGGTGAGGCTGAGTTGCTAAAGGAGGCCAATCTGACTCATGACCTTTGGTGACCTTTGGTGACATTAAGTATTGGCACCCTTTTTGAGGCACTTCCCAGTACAGGATTTGGACCAAACTGACAGAGTACACTCACCTGGTGATACTGAACACAACCCTGTTAGCGGCTAACTGTTAGCATGTTGCTAACCGGAAGTAGCTCTAGAAAGGTCCTACAAACTTCTGCTTTACAGAGTCTTTACCTCCTTTATACAGAATGCTCCACTATAAATTTGGGCCACGTCACGTAAAGCATCTCCAAGCTAGGAGGTGTCAAACATCCAATGCTTTTCAATGGGGGCGAAACCCCTTATACTCCCTAGAAATGCAGGCCCACATATGGCTACAGTATATTCAAGTTTGAAATTCTACTTCTGCTTTGTTAAATGATTCAGTGTTTAGAATGAGTTAGGAAATGTTTGGTGCCTTTCCCTCAGTTTTTTCTTCTTCTAATCATTCAGCTATTGTTCTTTCATGTTCAAATTCTTCAACTCTTTCAAATTCTTCAACTTTTTCAACTTCTTCAACTTTTTCAACTTCTTCAATGCTTTTCAGCTATTTTTTCTCTTCTTCAAAGATCTTCTGCATCTTTTGCTCAATCATTCAGCTATCTGCATTCACAGTGCATTTTCGCAGGAAATGCAAATTTTTCTAGTTACTGTGAATGCAGTAGGCATTCACAGTTCTTGAGATCCTGTTTCTCTTTATTCTTTATTACTGTGAATGCAGTAGGCATTCACAGTTCTTGAGATCCTGTTTCTCTTTATTACTGTGAATGCAGTAGGCATTCACAGTTCTTGAGATCCTGTTTCTCTTTATTCTTTATTCTTCTTCTTCTTCTTCTTCTTCTTCTTCTTAGTGTTTATTCTTCCTAATGCGTTTTTACTGTTTAAAGTTTGATTCGCTTCTCCTCCTACAATTTTTCTCCGATTTCAACCATTCAACTTTTAAACTATTCAGCTTCTTCTGGAATCGATGGCTATATCTTTTTGTAGTTTTAACTCTTCAACTTTTTAAAATATTCAGCTTTTTCTGCAAATTTTCAGCTTTTTTTCTCCCATAGGAAATGAATGTAATTCACTGAAATTCTGCTCATTTCAGCTGCTTTTTGACAGCTTACTGCTTCAGCCTACTTTCAGCTAGAAACGCCATTCAACTTTTAAAATGTAGTGATATCTTTCAGCTATTATGGTATATTTCAGCTTTTTCATATCTTTTACCATTTTCATATAGTACCTCCTTAAAATAATTTTGGCTTTTCAAGAAATTCAGCAAATAACATGCGTTGCTATGGTCGTCAAGGAGGCAGTTATAGAGTGCGCACTCTAGAAATTCAACAAATTCTTCTTCTCCGAACAACTTCTTCTCAGTCACTCAATTTTCAACCTATCCACATAAATTATACATCAAAACGTAGGAATTTTTGTCTGGATTCAGGAAATGTAACCCTCATTGCTGTAGCATTTATAGATTTTTCGCAAATCACCTCAGAGCGACACAAACCCGAAACCTCCCCCATTCATTTCCTATGGAGCGGTTTTGAAAAATGACGCCTGAAAATTGAAAACATCACACGTTTTCGCATCGTCGCTACTCCGAAACCGTTTCATGTACAAGCATGAGACTTTCACACATGAATGTCCCGACCCTTCTGGCACTCATAAAAAAGGAATTGTTTGGATAACTGTTACGGTTTTACCGCAGGAACAATTTGTTCGGGAGTAGCGAATGTGCAAATTCCTGAAAACGCTTTTCAGCTGCATTTTCCCACATCATCCACTTTTTTACATCGTCGCTGTGCCTACACCGATTTTTGTACAAACATGAAAATGGGCACCATAGTCCTCAAAAGCCTGCTGATACTCATAGTGAAAGAATTATTTTGATATCTCTTATACTTTTTCAGCTACAGCGATTTGTTCGGGACCGTTTTTAGAGGATTTCTGAAAGTCCATAAAAATTACCTTTATATCATAATTTTTCACGCCTTTATTAAACTTTTTCCAGCAAAAACCGATAGCCTGTCTTCTTCCCCTATCCGTTACGAAATAAACGCAGAAAAAATTACGTCTCTACCATTTACGGATCAGGAGATATGGAGCGTTGTTCGGGGCAAAGTTCTCCATTATAATCCAATGGGACTTATTGTGAGCAAAGTCTCTGCACTTCGGTAGACTGGCCCGCTGCAGGTGTGAGTGAGTTTCCATGACGACGGAACTCTGAGGGCCAGAGGGAGAAGCTCCATTGGGATACAATGGCAACTTTCGACGCCCGCTGCAGCGGCTGTGATTAATGTAGGAATCTGAAATTCGCACAGTCACTTCCTCTTAACATTTTTAAATTTTCAAGTGACTTTCAGCCATGTGTCACTTTTCTGTCCCATTTTGGATTTCACATGCTTTCCTATTGGGCCTTTGCTTCCAACAGGATCTGGCATGATGCCCAGACACGACATAATTGGCCAATACAGCACCACCCACATGTGGGAAATGGCGCTACTGACCATTTTGGTCAAATGTTGAGTTCTGGGCCCAGATGTGGTGAGGCTGAGTTGCTAAAGGAGGCCAATCTGACTTATGACCTTTGGTGACCTTTGGTGACATTAAGTATTGGCACCCTTTTTGAGGCACTTCCCAGTACAGGATTTGGACCAAACTGACAGAGTACACTCACCTGGTGATACTGAACACAACCCTGTTAGCGGCTAACGGTTAGCATGTTGCTAATTGGAAGTAGCTCTAGGAAGCTCGGACAAACTTCTGCTTTACAGAGTCTTTACCTCCTTTATACAGAATGCTCCACTATAAATTTGGGCCACGTCACGTAAAGCATCTCCAAGCTAGGAGGTGTCAAACATCCAATGCTTTTCAATGGGGGCGAAACCCCTTATACTCCCTAGAAATGCAGGCCCACATATGGCTACAGTATATTCAAGTTTGAAATTCTACTTCTGCTTTGTTAAATGATTCAGTGTTTAGAATGAGTTAGGAAATGTTTGGTGCCTTACCCTCAGTTTTTTCTTCTTCTAATCATTCAGCTATGGTTCTTTCATGTTCAAATTCTTCAACTCTTTCAAATTCTTCAACTTTTTCAACTTCTTCAACTTTTTCAACTTCTTCAATGCTTTTCAGCTATTTTTTCTCTTCTTCAAAGATCTTCTGCATCTTTTGCTCAATCATTCAGCTATCTGCATTCACAGTGCATTTTCGCAGGAAATGCAAATTTTTCTAGTTCTTTATTCTTCTTATTCTTATGGGTTATTCTTCCAAATGCGTTTTTACTGTTTAAAGTTTGATTCGCTTCTCCTCCTACAATTTTTCTCCGATTTCAACCATTCAACGTTTAAACTATTCAGCTTCTTCTGGAATCGATGGCTATATCTTTTTGTACTTTTAACTCTTCAACTTTTTAAAATATTCAGCTTTTTCTGCAAATTTTCAGCTTTTTTTCTCCCATAGGAAATGCATTGAAATCACTAAAATTCCGCTCATTTCAGCTGCTTTTTGACAACTTACTGCTTCAGCCTACTTTCAGCTAGAAACGCCATTCAACTTTTAAAATGTAGTGATATCTTTCAGCTATTATGGTATATTTCAGCTTTTTCATATCTTTTACCATTTTCATATAGTACCTCCTTAAAATAATTTTGGCTTTTCAAGAAATTCAGCAAATAACATGCGTTGCTATGGTAGTCAAGGAGGCAGTTATAGAGTGCGCACTCTAGAAATTCAACTAATTCTTCTACTCCGAACAACTTCTTCTCACTCGCTCAATTTTCAACCTATCCACATAAATTATACATCAAAACGTAGGAATTTTTGTCTGGATTCAGGAAATGTAACCCTCATTGCTGTAGCATTTATAGATTTTTCGCAAATCACCTCAGAGCGACACAAACCCGAAACCTCCCCCATTCATTTCCTATGGAGCGGTTTTGAAAAATGACGCCTGAAAATTGAAAACATCACACGTTTTCGCATCGTCGCTACTCCGAAACCGTTTCATGTACAAGCATGAGACTTTCACACATGAATGTCCCGACCCTTCTGGCACTCATAAAAAAGGAATTGTTTGGATAACTGTTACGGTTTTACCGCAGGAACAATTTGTTCGGGAGTAGCGAATGTGCAAATTCCTGAAAACGCTTTTCAGCTGCATTTTCCCACATCATCCACTTTTTTACATCATCGCTGTGCCTACACCGATTTTTGTACAAACATGAAAATGGGCACCATAGTCCTCAAAAGCCTGCTGATACTCATAGTGAAAGAATTATTTTGATATCTCTTATACTTTTTCAGCTATAGCGATTTGTTCGGGACCGTTTTTAGAGGATTTCTGAAAGTCCATAAAAATCACCTTTATATCATAATTTTTCACGCCTTTATTAAACTTTTTCCAGCAAAAACCGATAGCCTGTCTTCTTCCCCTATCCGTTACGAAATAAACGCAGAAAAAATTACGTCTCTACCATTTACGGATCAGGATATATGGAGCGTTGTTCGGGGCAAAGTTCTCCATTATAATCCAATGGGACTTATTGTGAGCAAAGTCTCTGCACTTCGGTAGACTGGCCCACTGCAGGTGTGTGAGTGAGTTTCCATGACGACGGAACTCTGAGGGCCAGAGGGAGAAGCTCCAATGGGATACAATGGCAACTTTTGACGCCCGCTGCAGCGGCTGTGATTAATGTAGGAATCTGAAATTCGCACAGTCACTTCCTCTTAACATTTTTAAATTTTCAAGTGACTTTCAGCCATGTGTCACTTTTCTGTCCCATTTTGGATTTCACATGCTTTCCTATTGGGCCTTTGCTTCCAACAGGATCTGGCATGATGCCCAGACACGACATAATTGGCCAATACAGCACCACCCACATGTGGGAAATGGCGCTACTGACCATTTTGGTCAAATGTTGAGTTCTGGGCCCAGATGTGGTGAGGCTGAGTTGCTAAAGGAGGCCAATCTGACTCATGACCTTTGGTGACCTTTGGTGACATTAAGTATTGGCACCCTTTTTGAGGCACTTCCCAGTACAGGATTTGGACCAAACTGACAGAGTACACTCACCTGGTGATACTGAACACAACCCTGTTAGCGGCTAACTGTTAGCATGTTGCTAACTGGAAGTAGCTCTAGGAAGGTCCTACAAACTTCTGCTTTACAGAGTCTTTACCTCCTTTATACAGAATGCTCCACTATAAATTTGGGCCACGTCACATAAAGCATCTCCAAGCTAGGAGGTGTCAAACATCTAATGCTTTTCAATGAGGGCGAAACCCCTTATACTCCCTAGAAATGCAGGCCCACATATGGCTACAGTATATTCAAGTTTGAAATTCTACTTCTGCTTTGTTAAATGATTCAGTGTTTAGAATGAGTTAGGAAATGTTTGGTGCCTTACCCTCAGTTTTTTCTTCTTCTAATCATTCAGCTATTGTTCTTTCATGTTCAAATTCTTCAACTCTTTCAAATTCTTCAACTTTTTCAACTCCTTCAACTTTTTCAACTTCTTCAATGCTTTTCAGCTATTTTTTCTCTTCTTCAAAGATCTTCTGCATCTTTTGCTCAATCATTCAGCTATCTGCATTCACAGTGCATTTTCGCAGGAAATGCAAATTTTTCTAGTTACTGTGAATGCAGTAGGCATTCACAGTTCTTGAGATCCTGTTTCTCTTTATTCTTTATTCTTCTTATTACTGTGAATGCAGTAGGCATTCACAGTTATTGAGATCCTCTTTCGCCTTTTTACTGTTTAAAGTTTGATTCGCTTCTCCTCCTACAGTTTTTCTCCGATTTCAACCATTCAACTTTTAAACTATTCAGCTTCTTCTGGAATCGATGGCTATATCTTTTTGTACTTATATCTTTTCAACTTTTTAAAATATTCAGCTTTTCCTGCAAATTTTCAGCTTTTTTTTCTCCCATAGAAAATGAATGTAATTCACTAAAATTCCGCTCATTTCAGCTGCTTTTTGACAGCTTACTGCTTCAGCCTACTTTCAGCTAGAAACGCCATTCAACTTTTAAAATGTAGTGATATCTTTCAGCTGTTACGGTCTATTTCAGCTTTTTCATATCTTTTACCATTTTCATATAGTACCTCCTTAAAATAATTTTGGCTTTTCAAGAAATTCAGCAAATAACATGCGTTGCTATGGTCGTCAAGTGGCAGTTGGTCGAGTGCGCACTCTAGAATTTCAACTAATTCTTCTACTCCGAACAACTTCTTCTCACTCGCTCAATTTTCAACCTATCCACATAAATTATACATCAAAACGTAGGAATTTTTGTCTGGATTCAGGAAATGTAACCCTCATTGCTGTAGCATTTATAGATTTTTCACAAATCACCTCAGAGCGACACAAACCCGAAACCTCCCCCATTCAATTCCTATGGAGCGGTTTTGAAAAATGACGCCTGAAAATTGAAAACATCACACGTTTTCGCATCGTCGCTACTCCGAAACCGTTTCATGTACAAGCATGAGACTTTCACACATGAATGTCCCGACCCTTCTGGCACTCATAAAAAAGGAATTGTTTGGATAACTGTTACGGTTTTACCGCAGGAACAATTTGTTCGGGAGTAGCGAATGTGCAAATTCCTGAAAACGCTTTTCAGCTGCATTTTCCCACATCATCCACTTTTTTACATCGTCGCTGTGCCTACACCGATTTTTGTACAAACATGAAAATGGGCACCATAGTCCTCAAAAGCCTGCTGATACTCATAGTGAAAGAATTATTTTGATATCTCTTATACTTTTTCAGCTACAGCGATTTGTTCGGGACCGTTTCTAGAGGATTTCTGAAAGTCCATAAAAATCACCTTTATATCATAATTTTTCACGCCTTTATTAAACTTTTTCCAGCAAAAACCGATAGCCTGTCTTCTTCCCCTATCCGTTACAAAATAAACGCAGAAAAAATTACGTCTCTACCATTTACGGATCAGGAGATATGGAGCGTTGTTCGGGGCAAAGTTCTCCATTATAATCCAATGGGACTTATTGTGAGCAAAGTCTCTGCACTTCGGTAGACTGGCCTGCAGCAGAGGTGTGAGTGAGTTTCCATGACGACGGAACTCTGAGGGCCAGAGGGAGAAGCTCCATTGGGATACAATGGCAACTTTCGACGCCCGCTGCAGCGGCTGTGATTAATGTAGGAATCTGAAATTCGCACAGTCACTTCCTCTTAACATTTTTAAATTTTCAAGTGACTTTCAGCCATGTGTCACTTTTCTGTCCCATTTTGGATTTCACATGCTTTCCTATTGGGCCTTTGCTTCCAACAGGATCTGGCATGATGCCCAGACACGACATAATTGGCCAATACAGCACCACCCACATGTGGGAAATGGCGCTACTGACCATTTTGGTCAAATGTTGAGTTCTGGGCCCAGATGTGGTGAGGCTGAGTTGCTAAAGGAGGCCAATCTGACTCATAACCTTTGGTGACCTTTGGTGACATTAAGTATTGGCACCCTTTTTGAGTCACTTCCCAGTACAGGATTTGGACCAAACTGACAGAGTACACTCACCTGGTGATACTGAACACAACCCTGTTAGCGGCTAACTGTTAGCATGTTGCTAACCGGAAGTAGCTCTAGGAAGGTCCTACAAACTTCTGCTTTACAGAGTCTTTACCTCCTATATACAGAATGCTCCACAATAAGTTTGGGCCTCATCACGTAAAGCATCTCCAAGTTAGGAGGTGTCAAACATCCAATGCTTTTCAATGGGGGCGAAACCCCTTATACTCCCTAGAAATGCAGGCCCACATATGGCAACAGTATATTCAAGTTTGAAATTCTACTTATGCTTTGTTAAACGATTCAGTGTTTAGAATGAGTTAGGAAATGTTTGGTGCCTTTCCCTCAGTTTTTTCTTCTTCTAGTCATTCAGCTATTGTTCTTTCATGTTCAAATTCTTCAACTCTTTCAAATTCTTCAACTTTTTCAACTTCTTCAACTTTTTCAACTTCTTCAACTTTTTCAACTTCTTCAATGCTTTTCAGCTATTTTTTCTCTTCTTCAAAGATCTTCTGCATCTTTTGCTCAATCATTCAGCTATCTGCATTCACAGTGCATTTTCGCAGGAAATGCAAATTTTTCTAGTTACTGTGAATGCAGTAGGCATTCACAGTTCTTGAGATCCTGTTTCTCTTTATTCTTTATTACTGTGAATGCAGTAGGCATTCACAGTTCTTGAGATCCTGTTTCTCTTTATTCTTTATTCTTATTTTTATGGGTTATTCTTCCAAATGCGTTTTTACTGTTTAAAGTTTGATTCGCTTCTCCTCCTACAATTTTTCTCCGATTTCAACCATTCAACTTTTAAACTATTCAGCTTCTTCTGGAATCGATGGCTATATCTTTTTGTACTTTTAACTCTTCAACTTTTTAAAATATTCAGCTTTTTCTGCAAGTTTTCAGCTTTTTTTCTCCCATAGGAAATGCATTGAAATCACTAAAATTCTGCTAATTTCAGCTGCTTTTTGACAGCTTACTGCTTCAGCCTACTTTCAGCTAGAAACGCCATTCAACTTTTAAAATGTAGTGATATCTTTAAGCTATTATGGTATATTTCATCTTTTTCATATCTTTTAGCATTTTCATATAGTACCTCCTTAAAATAATTTTGGCTTTTCAAGAAATTCAGCAAATAACATGCGTTGCTATGGTCGTCAAGTGGCAGTTGGTAGAGTGCGCACTCTAGAAATTCAACTAATTCTTCTACTCCGAACAACTTCTTCTCACTCGCTCAATTTTCAACCTATCCACATAAATTATACATCAAAACGTAGGAATTCTTGTCTGGATTCAGGAAATGTAACCCTCATTGCTGTAGCATTTATAGATTTTTCGCAAATCACCTCAGAGCGACACAAACCCGAAACCTCCCCCATTCATTTCCTATGGAGCGGTTTTGAAAAATGACGTCTGAAAATCCAAAACATCACACGTTTTCGCATCGTCGCTACTCCTAAACCGTTTGATGTACAAGCATGAGACTTTCACACATGAATGTCCCGACCCTTCTGGCACTCATAAAAAAGAAATTGTTTGAATAACTGTTACGGTTTTGCCGCAGGAACAATTTGTTCGGGAGTAGCGAATGTGCAAAATCCTCAAAATGCTTTTGAGCTGCATTTTCCCACATGATCCACTTTTTTACATCGTCGCTGTGCCTACACCGATTTTTGTACAAACATAAAAATGTGTACCATAGTCCTCAAAAGCCTGCTGATACTCACAGTGAAATAATTGTTTTGATATCTCTTAAACTTTTTGAGCTAGAGCGATTTGTTCGGGACTGTTTTTAGAGGATTTTGCAAATTCCTTAAAAAACCCCTTTAGATCATAATTTTTTACGCCTTTATTAAACTTTTTCCAGCAAAAAACGATAGCTTTTCTTCTTCCCCTATCCGTTACGAACTAAACGCAGAAAAAATTACGTCTCTACCATTTAGGGATCAGGAGATATGAAGCGTTGTTCGGGGCAAAGTTCTCCATTATAATCCAATGGGACTTATTGTGAGCAAAGTCTCTGCACTTCGGTAGACTGGCCTGCAGCAGAGGTGTGAGTGAGTTTCCATGACGACGGAACTCTGAGGGCCAGAGGGAGAAGCTCCATTGGGATACAATGGCAACTTTTGACGCCCGCTGCAGCGGCTGTGATTAATGTAGGAATCTGAAATTCGCACAGTCACTTCCTCTTGACATTTTAAAATTTTCAAGTGACTTTCAGCCATGTGTCAGTTTTCTGTGCCATTTTGGATTCCACATGCTTTCCTATTGGGCCTTTGCTTCCAACAGGACCTGGCATGATGCCCAGACACGACCCAATTGGCCAATACAGCACCACCCACCTGTGGGAAATGGCGCTACTGACCATTTTGGTCAAATATTGAGTTCTGGGCCCAGATGTGGTGAGGCTGAGTTGCTAAAGGAGGCCAATCTGACCCATGAACTTTGGTGACGTTTGGCGACATTAAGTATTGGCACCCCTATTTGAGGCACTTCCCAGTACAGGATTTGGACCAAACTGACAGAGTACAATCACCCGGTGATCCTGAGCACAACCATGTTAGCGGCTAATGGTTAGCATGTTGCTAACCAGAAGTAGCTCTAGGAAGCTCGGACAAACTTCTGCTTTTCAGAGTCTGTACCTCCTTTATACAGAATGCTCCACAATAAGTTTGGGCCTCGTCACGTAAAGCATCTCCAAGTTAGGAGGTGTCAAACATCCAATGCTTTTCAATGGGGGCAAAACCCCTTATACTCCCTAGAAATGCAGGCTCACATATGGCTACAGTATATTCAAGTTTGAAATTCTACTTCTGCTTTGTTAAACGATTCAGTGTTTAGAATGAGTTAGGAAATGTTTGGTGCCTTTCCCTCAGTTTTTTCTTCTTCTAATCATTCAGCTATTGTTCTTTCATGTTCAAATTCTTCAACCCTTTCAAATTCTTCAACTTTTTCAACTTTTGCAATGCTTTTCAGCTATTTTTTCTCTTCTTCAAAGATCTTCTGCATCTTTTGCTCAATCATTCAGCTTACTGCATTCACAGTGCATTTTCGCAGGAAATGCAAATTTTTCTAGTTCTTCTTCTTCTTCTTCTTAGTGTTTATTCTTCCTAATGCGTTTTTACTGTTTAAAGTTTGATTCGCTTCTCCTCCTACAATTTTTCTCCGATTTCAACCATTCAACTTTTAAACTATTCAGCTTCTTCTGGAATCGATGGCTATATCTTTTTGTACTTTTAACTCTTCAACTTTTTAAAATATTCAGCTTTTTCTGCAAATTTTCAGCTTTTTTTCTCCCATAGGAAATGCATTGAAATCACTAAAATTCCGCTCATTTCAGCTGCTTTTTGACAGCTTACTGCTTCAGCCTACTTTCAGCTAGAAACGTCATTCAACTTTTAAAATGTAGTAATATCTTTTGGCTATTATGGTATGTTTCAGCTTTTTCATATCTTTCACCATTTTCGTATAGTACGTCTTTAAAATAATTTTGGCTTTTCAAGAAATTCAGCAAATAACATGCGTTGCTATGGTCGTCAAGGAGGCTCTTTTAGAGTGCGCACTCTAGAAATTCAACAAATTCTTCTTCTCCGAACAACTTCTTCTCAGTCGCTCAATTTTCAACCTATCCACATAAATTATACATCAAAACGTAGGAATTTTTGTCTGGATTCAGAAAATGTAACCCTCATTGCTGTAGCATTTATAGATTTTTCGCAAATCACCTCAGAGCGACACAAACCCGAAACCTCCCCCATTCATTTCCTATGGAGCGGTTTTGAAAATTGACACCTGAAAATTGAAAACATCACACGTTTTCGCATCGTCGCTACTCCGAAACCGTTTCATGTACAAGCATGAGACTTTCACACATGAATGTCCCGACCCTTCTGGCACTCATAAAAAAGGAATTGTTTGGATAACTGTTACGGTTTTACCGCAGGAACAATTTGTTCGGGAGTAGCGAATGTGCAAATTCCTGAAAACGCTTTTCAGCTGCATTTTCCCACATCATCCACTTATTTACATCGTCGCTGTGCCTACACCGATTTTTGTACAAACATGAAAATGGGCACCATAGTCCTCAAAAGCCTGCTGATACTCATAGTGAAATAATTATTTTGATATCTCTTATACTTTTTCAGCTACAGCGATTTGTTCGGGACCGTTTTTAGAGGATTTCTGAAAGTCCATAAAAAACACCTTTATATCATAATTTTTCACGCCTTTATTAAACTTTTTCCAGCAAAAACCGATAGCCTGTCTTCTTCCCCTATCCGTTACGAAATAAACGCAGAAAAAATTACGTCTCTACCATTTACGGATCAGGAGATATGGAGCGTTGTTCGGGGCAAAGTTCTCCATTATAATCCAATGGGACTTATTGTGAGCAAAGTCTCTGCACTTCGGTAGACTGGCCTGCAGCAGAGGTGTGAGTGAGTTTCCATGACGACGGAACTCTGAGGGCCAGAGGGAGAAGCTCCATTGGGATACAATGGCAACTTTCGACGCCCGCTGCAGTGGCTGTGATTAATGTAGGAATCTGAAATTCGCACAGTCACTTCCTCTTAACATTTATAAATTTTCAAGTGACTTTCAGCCATGTGTCACTTTTCTGTCCCATTTTGGATTTCACATGCTTTCCTATTGGGCCTTTGCTTCCAACAGGATCTGGCATGATGCCCAGACACGACATAATTGGCCAATACAGCACCACCCACATGTGGGAAATGGCGCTACTGACCTTTTTGGTCAAATGTTGAGTTCTGGGCCCAGATGTGGTGAGGCTGAGTTGCTAAAGGAGGCCAATCTGACTCATGACCTTTGGTAACCTTTGGTGACATTAAGTATTGGCACCCTTTTTGAGGCACTTCCCAGTACAGGATTTGGACCAAACTGACAGAGTACACTCACCTGGTGATACTGAACACAACCCTGTTAGCGTCTAACTGTTAGCATGTTGCTAACCGGAAGTAGCTCTAGGAAGGTCCTACAAACTTCTGCTTTACAGAGTCTTTACCTCCTTTATACAGAATGCTCCACTATAAATTTGGGCCACGTCACGTAAAGCATCTCCAAGCTAGGAGGTGTCAAACATCCAATGCTTTTCAATGGGGGCGAAACCCCTTATACTCCCTAGAAATGCAGGCCCACATATGGCTACAGTATATTCAAGTTTGAAATTCTACTTCTGCTTTGTTAAATGATTCAGTTTTTAGAATGAGTTAGGAAATGTTTGGTGCCTTACCCTCAGTTTTTTCTTCTTCTAATCATTCAGCTATTGTTCTTTCATGTTCAAATTCTTCAACTCTTTCAAATTCTTCAACTTTTTCAACTTCTTCAACTTTTTCAACTTCTTCAATGCTTTTCAGCTATTTTTTTCTCTTCTTCAAAGATCTTCTGCATCTTTTGCTCAATCATTCAGCTATCTGCATTCACAGTGCATTTTCGCAGGAAATGCAAATTTTTCTAGTTACTGTGAATGCAGTAGGCATTCACAGTTCTTGAGATCCTGTTTCTCTTTATTACTGTGAATGCAGTAGGCATTCACAGTTCTTGAGATCCTGTTTCTCTTTATTCTTTATTCTTATTTTTATGGGTTATTCTTCCAAATGCGTTTTTACTGTTTAAAGTTTGATTCGCTTCTCCTCCTACAATTTTTCTCCGATTTCAACCATTCAACTTTTAAACTATTCAGCTTCTTCTGGAATCGATGGCTATATCTTTTTGTACTTTTAACTCTTCAACTTTTTAAAATATTCAGCTTTTTCTGCAAGTTTTCAGCTTTTTTTCTCCCATAGGAAATGCATTGAAATCACTAAAATTCTGCTAATTTCAGCTGCTTTTTGACAGCTTACTGCTTCAGCCTACTTTCAGCTAGAAACGCGATTCAACTTTTAAAATGTAGTGATATCTTTAAGCTATTATGGTATATTTCAGCTTTTTCATATCTTTTAGCATTTTCATATAGTACCTCCTTAAAATAATTTTGGCTTTTCAAGAAATTCAGCAAATAACATGCGTTGCTATGGTCGTCAAGTGGCAGTTGGTAGAGTGCGCACTCTAGAATTTCAACTAATTCTTCTACTCCGAACAACTTCTTCTCACTCGCTCAATTTTCAACCTATCCACATAAATTATACATCAAAACGTAGGAATTTTTGTCTGGATTCAGGAAATGTAACCCTCATTGCTGTAGCATTTATAGATTTTTCGCAAATCACCTCAGAGCGACACAAACCCGAAACCTCCCCCATTCATTTCCTATGGAGCGGTTTTGAAAAATGACGCCTGAAAATTGAAAACATCACACGTTTTCGCATCGTCGCTACTCCGAAACCGTTTCATGTACAAGCATGAGACTTTCATACATGAATGTCCCGACCCTTCTGGCACTCATAAAAAAGGAATTGTTTGGATAACTGTTACGGTTTTACCGCAGGAACAATTTGTTCGGGAGTAGCGAATGTGCAAATTCCTGAAAACGCTTTTCAGCTGCATTTTCCCACATCATCCACTTTTTTACATCGTCGCTGTGCCTACACCGATTTTTGTACAAACATGAAAATGGGCACCATAGTCCTCAAAAGCCTGCTGATACTCATAGTGAAAGAATTATTTTGATATCTCTTATACTTTTTCAGCTACAGCGATTTGTTCGGGACCGTTTTTAGAGGATTTCTGAAAGTCCATAAAAATCACCTTTATATCATAATTTTTCACGCCTTTATTAAACTTTTTCCAGCAAAAACCGATAGCCTGTCTTCTTCCCCTATCCGTTACGAAATAAACGCAGAAAAAATTACGTCTCTACCATTTACGGATCAGGAGATATGGTGCGTTGTTCGGGGCAAAGTTCTCCATTATAATCCAATGGGACTTATTGTGAGCAAAGTCTCTGCACTTCGGTAGACTGGCCTGCAGCAGAGGTGTGAGTGAGTTTCCATGACGACGGAACTCTGAGGGCCAGAGGGAGAAGCTCCATTGGGATACAATGGCAAGTTTCGACGCCCGCTGCAGCGGCTGTGATTAATGTAGGAATCTGAAATTCGCACAGTCACTTCCTCTTAACATTTTTAAATTTTCAAGTGACTTTCAGCCATGTGTCACTTTTCTGTCCCATTTTGGATTTCACATGCTTTCCTATTGGGCCTTTGCTTCCAACAGGATCTGGCATGATGCCCAGACACGACATAATTGGCCAATACAGCACCACCCACATGTGGGAAATGGCGTTCTACTGACCATTTTGGTCAAATGTTGAGTTCTGGGCCCAGATGTGGTGAGGCTGAGTTGCTAAAGGAGGCCAATCTGACCCATGACCTTTGGTGACCTTTGGTGACATTAAGTATTGGCACCCTTTTTGAGGCACTTCCCAGTACAGGATTTGGACCAAACTGACAGAGTACACTCACCTGGTGATACTGAACACAACCCTGTTAGCGGCTAACGGTTAGCATGTTGCTAATTGGAAGTAGCTCTAGGAAGCTCGGACAAACTTCTGCTTTACAGAGTCTTTACCTCCTTTATACAGAATGCTCCACTATAAATTTGGGCCACGTCACGTAAAGCATCTCCAAGCTAGGAGGTGTCAAACCTCCAATGCTTTTCAATGGGGGCGAAACCCCTTATACTCCCTAGAAATGCAGGCCCACATATGGCTACAGTATATTCAAGTTTGAAATTCTACTTCTGCTTTGTTAAATGATTCAGTGTTTAGAATGAGTTAGGAAATGTTTGGTGCCTTACCCTCAGTTTTTTCTTCTTCTAATCATTCAGCTATTGTTCTTTCATGTTCAAATTCTTCAACTCTTTCAAATTCTTCAACTTTTTCAACTTCAACTTTTTCAACTTCTTCAATGCTTTTCAGCTATTTTTCTCTTCTTCAAAGATCTTCTGCATCTTTTGCTCAATCATTCAGCTATCTGCATTCACAGTGCATTTTCGCAGGAAATGCAGATTTTTCTAGTTCTTTATTCTTATTTTTATGGGATATTCTTCCAAATGCGTTTTTACTGTTTAAAGTTTGATTCGCTTCTCCTCCTACAATTTTTCTCCGATTTCAACCATTCAACTTTTAAACTATTCAGCTTCTTCTGGAATCGATGGCTATATCTTTTTGTACTTTTAACTCTTCAACTTTTTAAAATATTCAGCTTTTTCTGCAAATTTTCAGCTTTTTTTCTCCCATAGGAAATGAATGTAATTCACTAAAATTCCGCTCATTTCAGCTGCTTTTTGACAGCTTACTGCTTCAGCCTACTTTCAGCTAGAAACGCCATTCAACTTTTAAAATGTAGTGATATCTTTCAGCTATTATGGTCTATTTCAGCTTTTTCATATCTTTTACCATTTTCATATAGTACCTCCTTAAAATAATTTTGGCTTTTCAAGAAATTCAGCAAATAACATGCGTTGCTATGGTCGTCAAGGAGGCAGTTATAGAGTGCGCACTCTAGAAATTCAACAAATTCTTCTTCTCCGAACAACTTCTTCTCAGTCGCTCAATTTTCAACCTATCCACATAAATTATACATCAAAACGTAGGAATTTTTGTCTGGATTCAGGAAATGTAACCCTCATTGGTGTAGCATTTATAGATTTTTCGCAAATCACCTCAGAGCGACACAAACCCGAAACCTCCCCCATTCATTTCCTATGGAGCGGTTTTGAAATATGACGCCTGAAAATTGAAAACATCACACGTTTTCGCATCGTCGCTACTCCGAAACCGTTTCATGTACAAGCATGAGACTTTCACACATGAATGTCCCGACCCTTCTGGCACTCATAAAAAAGGAATTGTTTGGATAACTGTTACGGTTTTACCGCAGGAACAATTTGTTCGGGAGTAGCGAATGTGCAAATTCCTGAAAACGCTTTTCAGCTGCATTTTCCCACATCATCCACTTGTTTACATCGTCGCTGTGCCTACACCGATTTTTGTACAAACATGAAAATGGGCACCATAGTCCTCAAAAGCCTGCTGATACTCATAGTGAAAGAATTATTTTGATATCTCTTATACTTTTTCAGCTACAGCGATTTGTTTGGGACCGTTTTTAGAGGATTTCTGAAAGTCCATAAAAATCACCTTTATATCATAATTTTTCACGCCTTTATTAAACTTTTTCCAGCAAAACCCGATAGCCTGTCTTCTTCCCCTATCCGTTACGAAATAAACGCAGAAAAAATTACGTCTCTACCATTTACGGATCAGGAGATATGGAGCGTTGTTCGGGGCAAAGTTCTCCATTATAATCCAATGGGACTTATTGTGAGCAAAGTCTCTGCACTTCGGTAGACTGGCCTGCAGCAGAGGTGTGAGTGAGTTTCCATGACGACGGAACTCTGAGGGCCAGAGGGAGAAGCTCCATTGGGATACAATGGCAACTTTCGACGCCCGCTGCAGCGGCTGTGATTAATGTAGGAATCTGAAATTCGCACAGTCACTTCCTCTTAACATTTTTAAATTTTCAAGTGACTTTCAGCCATGTGTCACTTTTCTGTCCCATTTTGGATTTCACATGCTTTCCTATTGGGCCTTTGCTTCCAACAGGATCTGGCATGATGCCCAGACACGACATAATTGGCCAATACAGCACCACCCACCTGTGGGAAATGGCGCTACTGAACATTTTGGTCAAATGTTGAGTTCTGGGCCCAGATGTGGTGAGGCTGAGTTGCTAAAGGAGGCCAATCTGACTCATGACCTTTGGTGACCTTTGGTGACATTAAGTATTGGCACCCTTTTTGAGGCACTTCCCAGTACAGGATTTGGACCAAACTGACAGAGTACACTCGCCTGGTGATACTGAACACAACCCTGTTAGCGGCTAACTGTTAGCATGTTGCTAACCGGAAGTAGCTCTAGGAAGGTCCTACAAACTTCTGCTTTACAGAGTCTTTACCTCCTTTATACAGAATGCTCCACTATAAATTTGGGCCACGTCACGTAAAGCATCTCCAAGCTAGGAGGTCTCAAACATCCAATGCTTTTCAATGGGGGCGAAACCCCTTATACTCCCTAGAAATGCAGGCCCACATATGGCTACAGTATATTCAAGTTTGAAATTCTACTTCTGCTTTGTTAAATGATTCAGTGTTTAGAATGAGTTAGGAAATGTTTGGTGCCTTACCCTCAGTTTTTTCTTCTTCTAATCATTCAGCTATTGTCTATTGTTCTTTCATGTTCAAATTCTTCAACTCTTTCAAATTCTTCAACTTTTTCAACTTCTTCAACTTTTTCAACTTCTTCAATGCTTTTCAGCTATTTTTTCTCTGCTTCAAAGATCTTCTGCATCTTTTGCTCAATCATTCAGCTATCTGCATTCACAGTGCATTTTCGCAGGAAATGCAAATTTTTCTAGTTATTATTATTACTGTGAATGCAGTAGGCATTCACAGTTCTTGAGATCCTGTTTCTCTTTATTACTGTGAATGCAGTAGGCATTCACAGTTCTTGAGATCCTGTTTCTCTTTATTCTTTATTCTTCTTATTATTACTGTGAATGCAGTAGGCATTCACAGTTCTTGAGATCCTGTTTCTCTTTATTCTTTATTCTTCTTCTTCTTCTTCTTCTTCTTCTTCTTAGTGTTTATTCTTCCTAATGCGTTTTTACTGTTTAAAGTTTGATTCGCTTCTCCTCCTACAATTTTTCTCCGATTTCAACCATTCAACTTTTAAACTATTCAGCTTCTTCTGGAATCGATGGCTATATCTTTTTGTAGTTTTAACTCTTCAACTTTTTAAAATATTCAGCTTTTTCTGCAAATTTTCAGCTTTTTTTCTCCCATAGGAAATGAATGTAATTCACTGAAATTCTGCTCATTTCAGCTGCTTTTTGACAGCTTACTGCTTCAGCCTACTTTCAGCTAGAAACGCCATTCAACTTTTAAAATGTAGTGATATCTTTCAGCTATTATGGTATATTTCAGCTTTTTCATATCTTTTACCATTTTCATATAGTACCTCCTTAAAATAATTTTGGCTTTTCAAGAAATTCAGCAAATAACATGCGTTGCTATGGTCGTCAAGGAGGCAGTTATAGAGTGCGCACTCTAGAAATTCAACTAATTCTTCTTCTCCGAACAACTTCTTCTCAGTCGCTCAATTTTCAACCTATCCACATAAATTATACATCAAAACGTAGGAATTTTTGTCTGGATTCAGGAAATGTAACCCTCATTGCTGTAGCATTTATAGATTTTTCGCAAATCACCTCAGAGCGACACAAACCCGAAACCTCCCCCATTCATTTCCTATGGAGCGGTTTTGAAAAATGACGCCTGAAAATTGAAAACATCACACGTTTTCGCATCGTCGCTACTCTGAAACCGTTTCATGTACAAGCATGAGACTTTCACACATGAATGTCCCGACCCTTCTGGCACTCATAAAAAAGGAATTGTTTGGATAACTGTTACGGTTTTACCGCAGGAACAATTTGTTCGGGAGTAGCGAATGTGCAAATTCCTGAAAACGCTTTTCAGCTGCATTTTCCCACATCATCCACTTTTTTACATCGTCGCTGTGCCTACACCGATTTTTGTACAAACATGAAAATGGGCACCATAGTCCTCAAAAGCCTGCTGATACTCATAGTGAAAGAATTATTTTGATATCTCTTATACTTTTTCAGCTACAGCGATTTGTTCGGGACCGTTTTTAGAGGATTTCTGAAAGTCCATAAAAATTACCTTTATATCATAATTTTTCACGCCTTTATTAAACTTTTTCCAGCAAAAACCGATAGCCTGTCTTCTTCCCCTATCCGTTACGAAATAAATGCAGAAAAAATTACGTCTCTACCATTTACGGATCAGGAGATATGGAGCGTTGTTCGGGGCAAAGTTCTCCATTATAATCCAATGGGACTTATTGTGAGCAAAGTCTCTGCACTTCGGTAGACTGGCCCGCTGCAGGTGTGAGTGAGTTTCCATGACGACGGAACTCTGAGGGCCAGAGGGAGAAGCTCCATTGGGATACAATGGCAACTTTCGACGCCCGCTGCAGCGGCTGTGATTAATGTAGGAATCTGAAATTCGCACAGTCACTTCCTCTTAACATTTTTAAATTTTCAAGTGACTTTCAGCCATGTGTCACTTTTCTGTCCCATTTTGGATTTCACATGCTTTCCTATTGGGCCTTTGCTTCCAACAGGATCTGGCATGATGCCCAGACACGACATAATTGGCCAATACAGCACCACCCACATGTGGGAAATGGCGCTACTGACCATTTTGGTCAAATGTTGAGTTCTGGGCCCAGATGTGGTGAGGCTGAGTTGCTAAAGGAGGCCAATCTGACTTATGACCTTTGGTGACCTTTGGTGACATTAAGTATTGGCACCCTTTTTGAGGCACTTCCCAGTACAGGATTTGGACCAAACTGACAGAGTACACTCACCTGGTGATACTGAACACAACCCTGTTAGCGGCTAACGGTTAGCATGTTGCTAATTGGAAGTAGCTCTAGGAAGCTCGGACAAACTTCTGCTTTACAGAGTCTTTACCTCCTTTATACAGAATGCTCCACTATAAATTTGGGCCACGTCACGTAAAGCATCTCCAAGCTAGGAGGTGTCAAACATCCAATGCTTTTCAATGGGGGCGAAACCCCTTATACTCCCTAGAAATGCAGGCCCACATATGGCTACAGTATATTCAAGTTTGAAATTCTACTTCTGCTTTGTTAAATGATTCAGTGTTTAGAATGAGTTAGGAAATGTTTGGTGCCTTACCCTCAGTTTTTTCTTCTTCTAATTATTCAGCTATTGTTCTTTCATGTTCAAATTCTTCAACTCTTTCAAATTCTTCAACTTTTTCAACTTCTTCAACTTTTTCAACTTCTTCAATGCTTTTCAGCTATTTTTTCTCTTCTTCAAAGATCTTCTGCATCTTTTGCTCAATCATTCAGCTATCTGCATTCACAGTGCATTTTCGCAGGAAATGCAAATTTTTCTAGTTATTATAGGATATTCTTCCAAATGCGTTTTTACTGTTTAAAGTTTGATTCGCTTCTCCTCCTACAATTTTTCTCCGATTTCAACCATTCAACTTTTAAACTATTCAGCTTCTTCTGGAATCGATGGCTATATCTTTTTGTACTTTTAACTCTTCAACTTTTTAAAATATTCAGCTTTTTCTGCAAATTTTCAGCTTTTTTTCTCCCATAGGAAATGAATGTAATTCACTAAAATTCCGCTCATTTCAGCTGCTTTTTGACAGCTTACTGCTTCAGCCTACTTTCAGCTAGAAACGCCATTCAACTTTTAAAATGTAGTGATATCTTTAAGCTATTATGGTCTATTTCAGCTTTTTCATATCTTTTACCATTTTCATATAGTACCTCCTTAAAATAATTTTGGCTTTTCAAGAAATTCAGCAAATAACATGCGTTGCTATGGTCGTCAAGGAGGCAGTTATAGAGTGCGCACTCTAGAAATTCAACTAATTCTTCTACTCCGAACAACTTCTTCTCACTCGCTCAATTTTCAACCTATACACATAAATTATACATCAAAACGTAGGAATTTTTGTCTGGATTCAGGAAATGTAAGCCTCATTGCTGTAGCATTTATAGATTTTTCGCAAATCACCTCAGAGCGACACAAACCCGAAACCTCCCCCATTCATTTCCTATGGAGCGGTTTTGAAAAATGACGCCTGAAAATTGAAAACATCACACGTTTTCGCATCGTCGCTACTCCGAAACCGTTTCATGTACAAGCATGAGACTTTCACACATGAATGTCCCGACCCTTCTGGCACTCATAAAAAAGGAATTGTTTGGATAACTGTTACGGTTTTACCACAGGAACAATTTGTTCGGGAGTAGCGAATGTGCAAATTCCTGAAAACGCTTTTCAGCTGCATTTTCCCACATCATCCACTTTTTTACATCGTCGCTGTGCCTACACCGATTTTTGTACAAACATGAAAATGGGCACCATAGTCCTCAAAAGCGTGCTGATACTCATAGTGAAAGAATTATTTTGATATCTCTTATACTTTTTCAGCTACAGCGATTTGTTCGGGACCGTTTTTAGAGGATTTCTGAAAGTCCATAAAAATCACTTTTATATCATAATTTTTCACGCCTTTATTAAACTTTTTCCAGCAAAAACCGATAGCCTGTCTTCTTCCCCTATCCGTTACGAAATAAACGCAGAAAAAATTACATCTTTACCATTTACGGATCAGGAGATATGGAGCGTTGTTCGGGGCAAAGTTCTCCATTATAATCCAATGGGACTTATTGTGAGCAAAGTCTCTGCACTTCGGTAGACTGGCCTGCAGCAGAGGTGTGAGTGAGTTTCCATGACGACAGAACTCTGAGGGCCAGAGGGAGAAGCTCCATTGGGATACAATGGCAACTTTCGACGCCCGCTGCAGCGGCTGTGATTAATGTAGGAATCTGAAATTCGCACAGTCACTTCCTCTTAACATTTTTAAATTTTCAAGTGACTTTCAGCCATGTGTCACTTTTCTGTCCCATTTTGGATTTCACATGCTTTCCTATTGGGCCTTTGCTTCCAACAGGATCTGGCATGATGCCCAGACACGACATAATTGGCCAATACAGCACCACCCACATGTGGGAAATGGCGCTACTGACCATTTTGGTCAAATGTTGAGTTCTGGGCCCAGATGTGGTGAGGCTGAGTTGCTAAAGGAGGCCAATCTGACCCATGAACTTTGGTGACCTTTGGTGACATTAAGTATTGGCACCCTTTTTGAGGCACTTCCCAGTACAGGATTTGGACCAAACTGACAGAGTACACTCACCTGGTGATACTGAACACAACCCTGTTAGCGGCTAACTGTTAGCATGTTGCTAACCGGAAGTAGCTCTAGGAAGGTCCTACAAACTTCTGCTTTACAGAGTCTTTACCTCCTTTATACAGAATGCTCCACTATAAATTTGGGCCACGTCACGTAAAGCATCTCCAAGCTAGGAGGTGTCAAACATCCAATGCTTTTCAATGGGGGCGAAACCCCTTATACTCCCTAGAAATGCAGGCCCACATATGGCTACAGTATATTCAAGTTTGAAATTCTACTTCTGCTTTGTTAAATGATTCAGTGTTTAGAATGAGTTAGGAAATGTTTGGTGCCTTACCCTCAGTTTTTTCTTCTTCTAATCATTCAGCTATTGTTCTTTCATGTTCAAATTCTTCAACTCTTTCAAATTCTTCAACTTTTTCAACTTCTTCAACTTCTTCAATGCTTTTCAGCTATTTTTTTCTCTTCTTCAAAGATCTTCTGCATCTTTTGCTCAATCATTCAGCTATCTGCATTCACAGTGCATTTTCGCAGGAAATGCAAATTTTTCTAGTTCTTTATTCTTATTTTTATGGGATATTCTTCCAAATGCGTTTTTACTGTTTAAAGTTTGATTCGCTTCTCCTCCTACAATTTTTCTCCGATTTCAACCATTCAACTTTTAAACTATTCAGCTTCTTCTGGAATCGATGGCTATATCTTTTTGTACTTTTAACTCTTCAACTTTTTAAAATATTCAGCTTTTTCTGCAAATTTTCAGCTTTTTTTCTCCCATAGGAAATGAATGTAATTCACTAAAATTCCGCTCATTTCAGCTGCTTTTTGACAGCTTACTGCTTCAGCCTACTTTCAGCTAGAAACGCCATTCAACTTTTAAAATGTAGTGATATCTTTCAGCTATTATGGTCTATTTCAGCTTTTTCATATCTTTTACCATTTTCATATAGTACCTCCTTAAAATAATTTTGGCTTTTCAAGAAATTCAGCAAATAACATGCGTTGCTATGGTCGTCAAGGAGGCAGTTGGTAGAGTGCGCACTCTAGAAATTCAACAAATTCTTCTTCTCCGAACAACTTCTTCTCAGTCGCTCAATTTTCAACCTATCCACATAAATTATACATCAAAACGTAGGAATTTTTGTCTGGATTCAGGAAATGTAACCCTCATTGGTGTAGCATTTATAGATTTTTCGCAAATCACCTCAGAGCGACACAAACCCGAAACCTCCCCCATTCATTTCCTATGGAGCGGTTTTGAAATATGACGCCTGAAAATTGAAAACATCACACGTTTTCGCATCGTCGCTACTCCGAAACCGTTTCATGTACAAGCATGAGACTTTCACACATGAATGTCCCGACCCTTCTGGCACTCATAAAAAAGGAATTGTTTGGATAACTGTTACGGTTTTACCGCAGGAACAATTTGTTCGGGAGTAGCGAATGTGCAAATTCCTGAAAACGCTTTTCAGCTGCATTTTCCCACATCATCCACTTGTTTACATCGTCGCTGTGCCTACACCGATTTTTGTACAAACATGAAAATGGGCACCATAGTCCTCAAAAGCCTGCTGATACTCATAGTGAAAGAATTATTTTGATATCTCTTATACTTTTTCAGCTACAGCGATTTGTTTGGGACCGTTTTTAGAGGATTTCTGAAAGTCCATAAAAATCACCTTTATATCATAATTTTTCACGCCTTTATTAAACTTTTTCCAGCAAAACCCGATAGCCTGTCTTCTTCCCCTATCCGTTACGAAATAAACGCAGAAAAAATTACGTCTCTACCATTTACGGATCAGGAGATATGGAGCGTTGTTCGGGGCAAAGTTCTCCATTATAATCCAATGGGACTTATTGTGAGCAAAGTCTCTGCACTTCGGTAGACTGGCCTGCAGCAGAGGTGTGAGTGAGTTTCCATGACGACGGAACTCTGAGGGCCAGAGGGAGAAGCTCCATTGGGATACAATGGCAACTTTCGACGCCCGCTGCAGCGGCTGTGATTAATGTAGGAATCTGAAATTCGCACAGTCACTTCCTCTTAACATTTTTAAATTTTCAAGTGACTTTCAGCCATGTGTCACTTTTCTGTCCCATTTTGGATTTCACATGCTTTCCTATTGGGCCTTTGCTTCCAACAGGATCTGGCATGATGCCCAGACACGACATAATTGGCCAATACAGCACCACCCACCTGTGGGAAATGGCGCTACTGAACATTTTGGTCAAATGTTGAGTTCTGGGCCCAGATGTGGTGAGGCTGAGTTGCTAAAGGAGGCCAATCTGACTCATGACCTTTGGTGACCTTTGGTGACATTAAGTATTGGCACCCTTTTTGAGGCACTTCCCAGTACAGGATTTGGACCAAACTGACAGAGTACACTCGCCTGGTGATACTGAACACAACCCTGTTAGCGGCTAACTGTTAGCATGTTGCTAACCGGAAGTAGCTCTAGGAAGGTCCTACAAACTTCTGCTTTACAGAGTCTTTACCTCCTTTATACAGAATGCTCCACTATAAATTTGGGCCACGTCACGTAAAGCATCTCCAAGCTAGGAGGTCTCAAACATCCAATGCTTTTCAATGGGGGCGAAACCCCTTATACTCCCTAGAAATGCAGGCCCACATATGGCTACAGTATATTCAAGTTTGAAATTCTACTTCTGCTTTGTTAAATGATTCAGTGTTTAGAATGAGTTAGGAAATGTTTGGTGCCTTACCCTCAGTTTTTTCTTCTTCTAATCATTCAGCTATTGTCTATTGTTCTTTCATGTTCAAATTCTTCAACTCTTTCAAATTCTTCAACTTTTTCAACTTCTTCAACTTTTTCAACTTCTTCAATGCTTTTCAGCTATTTTTTCTCTGCTTCAAAGATCTTCTGCATCTTTTGCTCAATCATTCAGCTATCTGCATTCACAGTGCATTTTCGCAGGAAATGCAAATTTTTCTAGTTACTGTGAATGCAGTAGGCATTCACAGTTCTTGAGATCCTCTTTCGCCTTTTTACTGTTTAAAGTTTGATTCGCTTCTCCTCCTACAGTTTTTCTCCGATTTCAACCATTCAACTTTTAAACTATTCAGCTTCTTCTGGAATCGATGGCTATATCTTTTTGTACTTATACCTTTTCAACTTTTTAAAATATTCAGCTTTTTCTGCAAATTTTCAGCTTTTTTTTCTCCCATAGGAAATGAATGTAATTCACTAAAATTCCGCTCATTTCAGCTGCTTTTTGACAGCTTACTGCTTCAGCCTACTTTCAGCTAGAAACGCCATTCAACTTTTAAAATGTAGTGATATCTTTCAGCTATTATGGTATATTTCAGCTTTTTCATATCTTTTACCATTTTCATATAGTACCTCCTTAAAATAATTTTGGCTTTTCAAGAAATTCAGCAAATAACATGCGTTGCTATGGTCGTCAAGGAGGCAGTTATAGAGTGCGCACTCTAGAAATTCAACATATTCTTCTTCTCCGAACAACTTCTTCTCACTCGCTCAATTTTCAACCTATCCACATAAATTATACATCAAAACGTAGGTATTTTTGTCTGAATTCAGGAAATGTAACCCTCATTGGTGTAGCATTTATAGATTTTTCGCAAATCACCTCAGAGCGACACAAACCCGAAATCCTCCCCATTCATTTCCTATGGAGCGCTTTTGAAAAATGACGTCTGAAAATCCAAAACATCACATGTTTTCGCATTGTCGCTACTCCTAAACCGTTTCATGTACAAGCATGAGATTTTCACACATGAATGTCCCGACCCTTCTGGCACTCATAAAAAAGGAATTGTTTGGATAACTGTTATGGTTTTACCGCAGGAACAATTTGTTCGGGAGTAGCGAATGTGCAAATTCCTGAAAACGCTTTTCAGCTGCATTTTCCCACATCATCCACTTTTTTACATCGTCGCTGTGCCTACACCGATTTTTGTACAAACATGAAAATGGGCACCATAGTCCTCAAAAGCCTGCTGATACTCATAGTGAAAGAATTATTTTTATATCTCTTATACTTTTTCAGCTACAGCGAATTGTTCGGGACCGGTTTTAGAGGATTTCTGAAAATCCATAAAAATCACCTTTATATCATAATTTTTCACGCCTTTATTAAACTTTTTCCAGCAAAAACCGATAGCCTGTCTTCTTCCCCTATCCGTTACGAAATAAACGCAGAAAAAATTACGTCTCTACCATTTACGGATTTGGAGATATGGAGCGTTGTTCGGGGCAAAGTTCTCCATTATAATCCAATGGGACTTATTGTGAGCAAAGTCTCTGCACTTCGGTAGACTGGCCTGCAGCAGAGGTGTGAGTGAGTTTCCATGACGACGGAACTCTGAGGGCCAGAGGGAGAAGCTCCATTGGGATACAATGGCAACTTTCGACGCCCGCTGCAGCGGCTGTGATTAATGTAGGAATCTGAAATTCGCACAGTCACTTCCCTCTTAACATTTTTAAATTTTCAAGTGACTTTCAGCCATGTGTCACTTTTCTGTCCCATTTTGGATTTCACATGCTTTCCTATTGGGCCTTTGCTTCCAACAGGACCTGGCATGATGCCCAGACACGACATAATTGGCCAATACAGCACCACCCACATGTGGGAAATGGCGCTACTGACCATTTTGGTCAAATGTTGAGTTCTGGGCCCAGATGTGGTGAGGCTGAGTTGCTAAAGGAGGCCAATCTGACTCATGACCTTTGGTGACCTTTGGTGACATTAAGTATTGGCACCCTTTTTGAGGCACTTCCCAGTACAGGATTTGGACCAAACTGACAGAGTACACTCACCTGGTGATACTGAACACAACCCTGTTAGCGGCTAACTGTTAGCATGTTGCTAACCGGAAGTAGCTCTAGGAAGGTCCTACAAACTTCTGCTTTACAGAGTCTTTACCTCCTTTATACAGAATGCTCCACTATAAATTTGGGCCACATCACGTAAAGCATCTCCAAGCTAGGAGGTGTCAAACATCCAATGCTTTTCAATGGGGGCGAAACCCCTTATACTCCCTAGAAATGCAGGCCCACATATGGCTACAGTATATTCAAGTTTGAAATTCTACTTCTGCTTTGTTAAATGATTCAGTGTTTAGAATGAGTTAGGAAATGTTTGGTGCCTTACCCTCAGTTTTTTCTTCTTCTAATCATTCAGCTATTGTTCTTTCATGTTCAAATTCTTCAACTCTTTCAAATTCTTCAACTTTTTCAACTTCTTCAACTTTTTCAACTTCTTCAATGCTTTTCAGCTATTTTTTCTCTTCTTCAAAGATCTTCTGCATCTTTTGCTCAATCATTCAGCTATCTGCATTCACAGTGCATTTTCGCAGGAAATGCAAATTTTTCTAGTTACTGTGAATGCAGTAGGCATTCACAGTTATTGAGATCCTCTTTCGCCTTTTTACTGTTTAAAGTTTGATTCGCTTCTCCTCCTACAGTTTTTCTCCGATTTCAACCATTCAACTTTTAAACTATTCAGCTTCTTCTGGAATCGATGGCTATATCTTTTTGTACTTATACCTTTTCAACTTTTTAAAATATTCAGCTTTTTCTGCAAATTTTCAGCTTTTTTTTCTCCCATAGGAAATGAATGTAATTCACTAAAATTCCGCTCATTTCAGCTGCTTTTTGACAGCTTACTGCTTCAGCCTACTTTCAGCTAGAAACGCCATTCAACTTTTAAAATGTAGTGATATCTTTCAGCTATTATGGTATATTTCAGCTTTTTCATATCTTTTACCATTTTCATATAGTACCTCCTTAAAATAATTTTGGCTTTTCAAGAAATTCAGCAAATAACATGCGTTGCTATGGTCGTCAAGGAGGCAGTTATAGAGTGCGCACTCTAGAAATTCAACATATTCTTCTTCTCCGAACAACTTCTTCTCACTCGCTCAATTTTCAACCTATCCACATAAATTATACATCAAAACGTAGGTATTTTTGTCTGAATTCAGGAAATGTAACCCTCATTGGTGTAGCATTTATAGATTTTTCGCAAATCACCTCAGAGCGACACAAACCCGAAATCCTCCCCATTCATTTCCTATGGAGCGCTTTTGAAAAATGACGTCTGAAAATCCAAAACATCACATGTTTTCGCATCGTCGCTACTCCTAAACCGTTTCATGTACAAGCATGAGATTTTCACACATGAATGTCCCGACCCTTCTGGCACTCATAAAAAAGGAATTGTTTGGATAACTGTTATGGTTTTACCGCAGGAACAATTTGTTCGGGAGTAGCGAATGTGCAAATTCCTGAAAACGCTTTTCAGCTGCATTTTCCCACATCATCCACTTTTTTACATCGTCGCTGTGCCTACACCGATTTTTGTACAAACATGAAAATGGGCACCATAGTCCTCAAAAGCCTGCTGATACTCATAGTGAAAGAATTATTTTGATATCTCTTATACTTTTTCAGCTACAGCGATTTGTTCGGGACCGGTTTTAGAGGATTTCTGAAAATCCATAAAAATCACCTTTATATCATAATTTTTCACGCCTTTATTAAACTTTTTCCAGCAAAAACCGATAGCCTGTCTTCTTCCCCTATCCGTTACGAAATAAACGCAGAAAAAATTACGTCTCTACCATTTACGGATCAGGAGATATGGAGCGTTGTTCGGGGCAAAGTTCTCCATTATAATCCAATGGGACTTATTGTGAGCAAAGTCTCTGCACTTCGGTAGACTGGCCTGCAGCAGAGGTGTGAGTGAGTTTCCATGACGACGGAACTCTGAGGGCCAGAGGGAGAAGCTCCATTGGGATACAATGGCAACTTTCGACGCCCGCTGCAGCGGCTGTGATTAATGTAGGAATCTGAAATTCGCACAGTCACTTCCTCTTAACATTTTAAAATTTTCAAGTGACTTTCAGCCATGTGTCACTTTTCTGTCCCATTTTGGATTTCACATGCTTTCCTATTGGGCCTTTGTTTCCAACAGGACCTTGCTTGATAACCGACACGACCCAATTGGCCAATACAGCACCACCCACCTGTGGGAAATGGCGCTACTGACCATTTTGGTCAAATGTTGAGTTCTGGGCCCAGATGTGGTGAGGCTGAGTTGCTAAAGGAGGCCAATCTGACTCATGACCTTTGGTGACCTTTGGTGACATTAAGTATTGGCACCCTTTTTGAGGCACTTCCCAGTACAGGATTTGGACCAAACTGACAGAGTACACTCACTTGGTGATACTGAACACAACCCTGTTAGCGGCTAACTGTTAGCATGTTGCTAACCAGAAGTAGCTCTAGGAAGGTCTCACCAACTTCTGCTTCACAGAGTCTGTTCTTACTCTAGAGAGAAAGCTCCACAAGAAATTTGGGCTACGTCGCATAAAGCATCTCCAAGCTATGAGGTGTCAAACATCCAATGCTTTTCAATGGGGGATCAAACCCCTTATGGTCCCAATACTGCATGCCCATATATGGTGCTACAGTATAGCTCAGATGGAAAGTGCAGACTTTGCATGCAAGAGGTCATGGGATCGAATCCCGGTGTGGGACACTTAGAGTTTTATATTATAATCCCCACAGTATGTATAACAAAACATGTGTGCTGATCCTATGAAGTATTTTTTTGTACCACCCGCCATTTTGAGTTACCATGGCAACGTTATAAAAAACGTATTTTCTCCCTATTTGAAGCACATCCCAGTACAGGATTTGGACCAAACTGACAGAGTACAATCCCCCGGTGATACTGAACACAACCATGTTAGCGGCTAATGGTTAGCATGTTGCTAACAGGAAGTAGCTCTAGGAAGGTCTCACTAACTTCTGCTTCACAGAGTCTGTTCTTACTGTAGAGAGAAAGCTCCACAACAAATTTTGGCCATGTCGGATAAAGCATCTCCATGTTAGGAGGTGTCAAATATTCAATGCTTTTCAATGGGCCAAGACCACCCGCCATTTTGAGTTACCATGGCGACGTAATAAACTACGTATTTTCTCCCTCTTTGAGGCACTTCCCAGCACAGGTTATGGACCAAACTAACAGAGTACCATCACCTCGTCATCCTGAACACAACCTTGTTAGCGGCTAACGGTTAGCATGTTGCTAACAGGAAGTAGCTCTAGGAAGGTCTCACTAACTTCTGCTTCACAGAGTCTGTTCTTACTGTAGAGAGAAAGCTCCACAACAAATTTTGGCCATGTCGGCTAAAGCATCTCCATGTTAGGAGGTGTCAAATATTCAATGCTTTTCAATGGGCCAAGACCACCCGCCATTTTGAGTTACCATGGCGACGTAATAAACTACGTATTTTCTCCCTCTTTGAGGCACTTCCCAGCACAGGTTATGGACCAAACTAACAGAGTACCATCACCTGGTCATTCTGAACACAACCTTGTTAGCGGCTAACAGTTAGCATGTTGCTAACCAGAAGTAGCTCTAGGAAGCTCGAACAAACTTTTGCTTCACAGAGTCTGTACTTCCTTTACAGAGAAGGCTCTACAACAAATTTGGGCCATGTCAGATAAAGCATGTCTATTTTATGAGGTGTCAAACATCCATTTTTGACCCCTCTTTGCCTCTGTTACATGCTGCAGAAATGCTCCAAAGACACTGAAATCACACATTCACCTCAGTACCTCACATGATAAAGGTAATGATAATTAAGACAGAGGGCTACAGCTGTGAGGGAGTCTCCATGACAACGCTGCTAGCCAGAGGCTCCTAGGAGGTTCATTGACTTAACATGGCACCTTTGGACGGCCGTTGCGGGGGCTGTGAAGATCGTAGGAAAATGAAATTCGCAGTGTTACTTCCCATTAGTATTTTCAATGGTACGGTACGCACCACGAGGCAGGCGCCTTGCTAAATTTCTTCAGAAATTTTCTAGTTCTTCTTCTTCTTCTTAGTGTTTATTCTTCCTAATGCGTTTTTACTGTTTAAAGTTTGATTCGCTTCTCCTCCTACAATTTTTCTCCGATTTCAACCATTCAACTTTTCAACTATTCAGCTTCTTCTGGAATCGATGGCTATATCTTTTTGTACTTTGTTGTAATATCTTTTGGCTATTATGGTATGTTTCAGCTTTTTCATATCTTTCACCATTTTCGTATAGTACATCTTTAAAATAATTTTGGCTTTTCAAGAAATTCAGCAAATAACATGCGTTGCTATGGTCGTCAAGGAGGCAGTTATAGAGTGCACACTCTAGAAATTCAACAAATTCTTCTTCTCCGAACAACTTCTTCTCACTCGCTCAATTTTCAACCTATCCACATAAATTATACATCAAAACGTAGGAATTTTTGTCTGGATTCAGGAAATGTAACCCTCATTGGTGTAGCATTTATAGATTTTTCACAAATCACCTCAGAGCGACACAAACCCAAAACCTCCCCCATTCATTTCCTATGGAGCGTTTTTGAAAAATGACGTCTGAAAATCCAATACATCACACGTTTTCGCATCGTCGCTACTCCTAAACCGTTTAATGTACAGAAATGAGACTTTCACACATGAATGTCCCAACCCTTCTGGCACTCACAAAAAATAAATTTTTTGGATAACTGTTACGGTTTGGCCGCAGGAACAATTTGTTCGGCAGTAGCGAATGTGCAAAATCCTGAAAATGCTTTAGAGCTGCATTTTTCCACATGATCCACTTTTTTACATCGTCGCTGTGCCTACACCGATTTTTGTACAAACATAAAAATGAGCAACATAGTCCTCAAAAGCCTGCTGATACTCACAGTGAAAGAATTATTTTGATATCTCCTATACTTTTTCAGCTAGAGCGATTTGTTCGGGACCGTTTTTAGAGGATTTTTAAAATTCCTTAAAAATCCCCATTATATCATAATTTTTTACGCCTTTATTAAAATATTTCCAGCAAAAACCAATAGCAAGTCTTCTTCCCCTATCCGTTAAGAAATAAACGCAGAAAAAATTACGTCTCTACCATTTACGGATCAGGAGATATGGAGCGTTGTGCGAGGCAAAGTTCTCCATTATAACCCAATGGGACATATGCTGAGCATAGTGTCTGCACTTTGGTAGACTGGCCAGCTGCAGGTGTGTCAGTGAGTTTCCATGACGACGGAACTCTGAGGGCCAGAGGGAGAGGCTCCATTGAGATAGAATGGCAACTTTCAACGCTCACCGCAGTTGCTGTGATTAATGTAGGAATCTGAAATTCGCACAGTCACTTCCTCTTGACATTTTAAAATTTTCAAGTGACTTTCAGCCATGTGTCACTTTTCTGTCCCATTTTGGATTTCACATGCTTTCCTATTGGGCCTTTGCTTCCAACAGGACCTGGCATGATGCCCAGAGACGACCCAATTGGCCAATACAGCACCACCCACCTGTGGGAAATGGCGCTACACGCCATTTTGGTCAAATGTTGAGTTCTGGGCCCAGATGTAGTGAGGCTGAGTTGCTAAAGGAGGCCAATCTGACCAATGACCTTTGGTGACCTTTGGTGACATTAAGTATTGGCACCCTTTTTGAGGCACTTCCCAGTACAGGATTTGGACCACACTGACAGAGTACAATCACCCGGTGATACTGAACACAACCCTGTTAGCGGCTAACGGTTAGCATGTTGCTAACCGGAAGTAGCTCTAGGAAGCTCGGACAAACTTCTGCTTTACAGAGTCTGTACCTCCTTTATACAGAATGCTCCACAATAAGTTTGGGCCTCGTCACGTAAAGCATCTCCAAGTTAGGAGGTGTCAAACATCCAATGCTTTTCAATGGGGGCGAAACCCCTTATACTCCCTAGAAATGCAGGCCCACATATGGCTACAGTATATTCAAGTTTGAAATTCTACTTCTGCTTTGTTAAATGATTCAGTGTTTAGAATGAGTTAGGAAATGTTTGGTGCCTTTCCCTCAGTTTTTTCTTCTTCTAATCATTCAGCTATTGTTCTTTCATGTTCAACTTCTTCAACTTTTTCAACTTCTTCAACTTTTTCAACTTCTTCAACTTTTTCAACTTCTTCAATGCTTTTCAGCTATTTTTTCTCTTCTTCAAAGATCTTCTGCATCTTTTGCTCAATCATTCAGCTATCTGCATTCACAGTGCATTTTCGCAGGAAATGCAAATTTTTCTAGTTATAGGATATTCTTCCAAATGCGTTTTTACTGTTTAAAGTTTGATTCGCTTCTCCTCCTACAATTTTTCTCCGATTTCAACCATTCAACTTTTAAACTATTCAGCTTCTTCTGGAATCGATGGCTATATCTTTTTGTACTTTTAACTCTTCAACTTTTTAAAATATTCAGCTTTTTCTGCAAATTTTCAGCTTTTTTTCTCCCATAGGAAATGAATGTAATTCACTAAAATTCCGCTCATTTCAGCTGCTTTTTGACAGCTTACTGCTTCAGCCTACTTTCAGCTAGAAACGCCATTCAACTTTTAAAATGTAGTGATATCTTTCAGCTATTATGGTCTATTTCAGCTTTTTCATATCTTTTACCATTTTCATATAGTACCTCCTTAAAATAATTTTGGCTTTTCAAGAAATTCAGCAAATAACATGCGTTGCTATGGTCGTCAAGGAGGCAGTTATAGAGTGCGCACTCTAGAAATTCAACAAATTCTTCTTCTCCGAACAACTTCTTCTCACTCGCTCAATTTTCAACCTATCCACATAAATTATACATCAAAACGTAGGAATTTTTGTCTGGATTCAGGAAATGTAACCCTCATTGGTGTAGCATTTATAGATTTTTCGCAAATCACCTCAGAGCGACACAAACCCGAAACCTCCCCCATTCATTTCCTATGGAGCGGTTTTGAAATATGACGCCTGAAAATTGAAAACATCACACGTTTTCGCATCGTCGCTACTCCGAAACCGTTTCATGTACAAGCATGAGACTTTCACACATGAATGTCCCGACCCTTCTGGCACTCATAAAAAAGGAATTGTTTGGATAACTGTTACGGTTTTACCGCAGGAACAATTTGTTCGGGAGTAGCGAATGTGCAAATTCCTGAAAACGCTTTTCAGCTGCATTTTCCCACATCATCCACTTGTTTACATCGTCGCTGTGCCTACACCGATTTTTGTACAAACATGAAAATGGGCACCATAGTCCTCAAAAGCCTGCTGATACTCATAGTGAAAGAATTATTTTGATATCTCTTATACTTTTTCAGCTACAGCGATTTGTTTGGGACCGTTTTTAGAGGATTTCTGAAAGTCCATAAAAATCACCTTTATATCATAATTTTTCACGCCTTTATTAAACTTTTTCCAGCAAAACCCGATAGCCTGTCTTCTTCCCCTATCCGTTACGAAATAAACGCAGAAAAAATTACGTCTCTACCATTTACGGATCAGGAGATATGGAGCGTTGTTCGGGGCAAAGTTCTCCATTATAATCCAATGGGACTTATTGTGAGCAAAGTCTCTGCACTTCGGTAGACTGGCCTGCAGCAGAGGTGTGAGTGAGTTTCCATGACGACGGAACTCTGAGGGCCAGAGGGAGAAGCTCCATTGGGATACAATGGCAACTTTCGACGCCCGCTGCAGCGGCTGTGATTAATGTAGGAATCTGAAATTCGCACAGTCACTTCCTCTTAACATTTTTAAATTTTCAAGTGACTTTCAGCCATGTGTCACTTTTCTGTCCCATTTTGGATTTCACATGCTTTCCTATTGGGCCTTTGCTTCCAACAGGATCTGGCATGATGCCCAGACACGACATAATTGGCCAATACAGCACCACCCACCTGTGGGAAATGGCGCTACTGAACATTTTGGTCAAATGTTGAGTTCTGGGCCCAGATGTGGTGAGGCTGAGTTGCTAAAGGAGGCCAATCTGACTCATGACCTTTGGTGACCTTTGGTGACATTAAGTATTGGCACCCTTTTTGAGGCACTTCCCAGTACAGGATTTGGACCAAACTGACAGAGTACACTCGCCTGGTGATACTGAACACAACCCTGTTAGCGGCTAACTGTTAGCATGTTGCTAACCGGAAGTAGCTCTAGGAAGGTCCTACAAACTTCTGCTTTACAGAGTCTTTACCTCCTTTATACAGAATGCTCCACTATAAATTTGGGCCACGTCACGTAAAGCATCTCCAAGCTAGGAGGTCTCAAACATCCAATGCTTTTCAATGGGGGCGAAACCCCTTATACTCCCTAGAAATGCAGGCCCACATATGGCTACAGTATATTCAAGTTTGAAATTCTACTTCTGCTTTGTTAAATGATTCAGTGTTTAGAATGAGTTAGGAAATGTTTGGTGCCTTACCCTCAGTTTTTTCTTCTTCTAATCATTCAGCTATTGTCTATTGTTCTTTCATGTTCAAATTCTTCAACTCTTTCAAATTCTTCAACTTTTTCAACTTCTTCAACTTTTTCAACTTCTTCAATGCTTTTCAGCTATTTTTTCTCTGCTTCAAAGATCTTCTGCATCTTTTGCTCAATCATTCAGCTATCTGCATTCACAGTGCATTTTCGCAGGAAATGCAAATTTTTCTAGTTATTATTATTACTGTGAATGCAGTAGGCATTCACAGTTCTTGAGATCCTGTTTCTCTTTATTCTTTATTCTTATTTTTATGGGATATTCTTCCAAATGCGTTTTTACTGTTTAAAGTTTGATTCGCTTCTCCTCCTACAATTTTTCTCCGATTTCAACCATTCAACTTTTAAACTATTCAGCTTCTTCTGGAATCGATGGCTATATCTTTTTGTACTTTTAACTCTTCAACTTTTTAAAATATTCAGCTTTTTCTGCAAATTTTCAGCTTTTTTTCTCCCATAGGAAATGAATGTAATTCACTAAAATTCCGCTCATTTCAGCTGCTTTTTGACAGCTTACTGCTTCAGCCTACTTTCAGCTAGAAACGCCATTCAACTTTTAAAATGTAGTGATATCTTTCAGCTATTATGGTCTATTTCAGCTTTTTCATATCTTTTACCATTTTCATATAGTACCTCCTTAAAATAATTTTGGCTTTTCAAGAAATTCAGCAAATAACATGCGTTGCTATGGTCGTCAAGGAGGCAGTTGGTAGAGTGCGCACTCTAGAAATTCAACAAATTCTTCTTCTCCGAACAACTTCTTCTCAGTCGCTCAATTTTCAACCTATCCACATAAATTATACATCAAAACGTAGGAATTTTTGTCTGGATTCAGGAAATGTAACCCTCATTGGTGTAGCATTTATAGATTTTTCGCAAATCACCTCAGAGCGACACAAACCCGAAACCTCCCCCATTCATTTCCTATGGAGCGGTTTTGAAATATGACGCCTGAAAATTGAAAACATCACACGTTTTCGCATCGTCGCTACTCCGAAACCGTTTCATGTACAAGCATGAGACTTTCACACATGAATGTCCCGACCCTTCTGGCACTCATAAAAAAGGAATTGTTTGGATAACTGTTACGGTTTTACCGCAGGAACAATTTGTTCGGGAGTAGCGAATGTGCAAATTCCTGAAAACGCTTTTCAGCTGCATTTTCCCACATCATCCACTTGTTTACATCGTCGCTGTGCCTACACCGATTTTTGTACAAACATGAAAATGGGCACCATAGTCCTCAAAAGCCTGCTGATACTCATAGTGAAAGAATTATTTTGATATCTCTTATACTTTTTCAGCTACAGCGATTTGTTTGGGACCGTTTTTAGAGGATTTCTGAAAGTCCATAAAAATCACCTTTATATCATAATTTTTCACGCCTTTATTAAACTTTTTCCAGCAAAACCCGATAGCCTGTCTTCTTCCCCTATCCGTTACGAAATAAACGCAGAAAAAATTACGTCTCTACCATTTACGGATCAGGAGATATGGAGCGTTGTTCGGGGCAAAGTTCTCCATTATAATCCAATGGGACTTATTGTGAGCAAAGTCTCTGCACTTCGGTAGACTGGCCTGCAGCAGAGGTGTGAGTGAGTTTCCATGACGACGGAACTCTGAGGGCCAGAGGGAGAAGCTCCATTGGGATACAATGGCAACTTTCGACGCCCGCTGCAGCGGCTGTGATTAATGTAGGAATCTGAAATTCGCACAGTCACTTCCTCTTAACATTTTTAAATTTTCAAGTGACTTTCAGCCATGTGTCACTTTTCTGTCCCATTTTGGATTTCACATGCTTTCCTATTGGGCCTTTGCTTCCAACAGGATCTGGCATGATGCCCAGACACGACATAATTGGCCAATACAGCACCACCCACCTGTGGGAAATGGCGCTACTGAACATTTTGGTCAAATGTTGAGTTCTGGGCCCAGATGTGGTGAGGCTGAGTTGCTAAAGGAGGCCAATCTGACTCATGACCTTTGGTGACCTTTGGTGACATTAAGTATTGGCACCCTTTTTGAGGCACTTCCCAGTACAGGATTTGGACCAAACTGACAGAGTACACTCGCCTGGTGATACTGAACACAACCCTGTTAGCGGCTAACTGTTAGCATGTTGCTAACCGGAAGTAGCTCTAGGAAGGTCCTACAAACTTCTGCTTTACAGAGTCTTTACCTCCTTTATACAGAATGCTCCACTATAAATTTGGGCCACGTCACGTAAAGCATCTCCAAGCTAGGAGGTCTCAAACATCCAATGCTTTTCAATGGGGGCGAAACCCCTTATACTCCCTAGAAATGCAGGCCCACATATGGCTACAGTATATTCAAGTTTGAAATTCTACTTCTGCTTTGTTAAATGATTCAGTGTTTAGAATGAGTTAGGAAATGTTTGGTGCCTTACCCTCAGTTTTTTCTTCTTCTAATCATTCAGCTATTGTCTATTGTTCTTTCATGTTCAAATTCTTCAACTCTTTCAAATTCTTCAACTTTTTCAACTTCTTCAACTTTTTCAACTTCTTCAATGCTTTTCAGCTATTTTTTCTCTGCTTCAAAGATCTTCTGCATCTTTTGCTCAATCATTCAGCTATCTGCATTCACAGTGCATTTTCGCAGGAAATGCAAATTTTTCTAGTTACTGTGAATGCAGTAGGCATTCACAGTTCTTGAGATCCTCTTTCGCCTTTTTACTGTTTAAAGTTTGATTCGCTTCTCCTCCTACAGTTTTTCTCCGATTTCAACCATTCAACTTTTAAACTATTCAGCTTCTTCTGGAATCGATGGCTATATCTTTTTGTACTTATACCTTTTCAACTTTTTAAAATATTCAGCTTTTTCTGCAAATTTTCAGCTTTTTTTTCTCCCATAGGAAATGAATGTAATTCACTAAAATTCCGCTCATTTCAGCTGCTTTTTGACAGCTTACTGCTTCAGCCTACTTTCAGCTAGAAACGCCATTCAACTTTTAAAATGTAGTGATATCTTTCAGCTATTATGGTATATTTCAGCTTTTTCATATCTTTTACCATTTTCATATAGTACCTCCTTAAAATAATTTTGGCTTTTCAAGAAATTCAGCAAATAACATGCGTTGCTATGGTCGTCAAGGAGGCAGTTATAGAGTGCGCACTCTAGAAATTCAACATATTCTTCTTCTCCGAACAACTTCTTCTCACTCGCTCAATTTTCAACCTATCCACATAAATTATACATCAAAACGTAGGTATTTTTGTCTGAATTCAGGAAATGTAACCCTCATTGGTGTAGCATTTATAGATTTTTCGCAAATCACCTCAGAGCGACACAAACCCGAAATCCTCCCCATTCATTTCCTATGGAGCGCTTTTGAAAAATGACGTCTGAAAATCCAAAACATCACATGTTTTCGCATTGTCGCTACTCCTAAACCGTTTCATGTACAAGCATGAGATTTTCACACATGAATGTCCCGACCCTTCTGGCACTCATAAAAAAGGAATTGTTTGGATAACTGTTATGGTTTTACCGCAGGAACAATTTGTTCGGGAGTAGCGAATGTGCAAATTCCTGAAAACGCTTTTCAGCTGCATTTTCCCACATCATCCACTTTTTTACATCGTCGCTGTGCCTACACCGATTTTTGTACAAACATGAAAATGGGCACCATAGTCCTCAAAAGCCTGCTGATACTCATAGTGAAAGAATTATTTTTATATCTCTTATACTTTTTCAGCTACAGCGAATTGTTCGGGACCGGTTTTAGAGGATTTCTGAAAATCCATAAAAATCACCTTTATATCATAATTTTTCACGCCTTTATTAAACTTTTTCCAGCAAAAACCGATAGCCTGTCTTCTTCCCCTATCCGTTACGAAATAAACGCAGAAAAAATTACGTCTCTACCATTTACGGATTTGGAGATATGGAGCGTTGTTCGGGGCAAAGTTCTCCATTATAATCCAATGGGACTTATTGTGAGCAAAGTCTCTGCACTTCGGTAGACTGGCCTGCAGCAGAGGTGTGAGTGAGTTTCCATGACGACGGAACTCTGAGGGCCAGAGGGAGAAGCTCCATTGGGATACAATGGCAACTTTCGACGCCCGCTGCAGCGGCTGTGATTAATGTAGGAATCTGAAATTCGCACAGTCACTTCCCTCTTAACATTTTTAAATTTTCAAGTGACTTTCAGCCATGTGTCACTTTTCTGTCCCATTTTGGATTTCACATGCTTTCCTATTGGGCCTTTGCTTCCAACAGGACCTGGCATGATGCCCAGACACGACATAATTGGCCAATACAGCACCACCCACATGTGGGAAATGGCGCTACTGACCATTTTGGTCAAATGTTGAGTTCTGGGCCCAGATGTGGTGAGGCTGAGTTGCTAAAGGAGGCCAATCTGACTCATGACCTTTGGTGACCTTTGGTGACATTAAGTATTGGCACCCTTTTTGAGGCACTTCCCAGTACAGGATTTGGACCAAACTGACAGAGTACACTCACCTGGTGATACTGAACACAACCCTGTTAGCGGCTAACTGTTAGCATGTTGCTAACCGGAAGTAGCTCTAGGAAGGTCCTACAAACTTCTGCTTTACAGAGTCTTTACCTCCTTTATACAGAATGCTCCACTATAAATTTGGGCCACATCACGTAAAGCATCTCCAAGCTAGGAGGTGTCAAACATCCAATGCTTTTCAATGGGGGCGAAACCCCTTATACTCCCTAGAAATGCAGGCCCACATATGGCTACAGTATATTCAAGTTTGAAATTCTACTTCTGCTTTGTTAAATGATTCAGTGTTTAGAATGAGTTAGGAAATGTTTGGTGCCTTACCCTCAGTTTTTTCTTCTTCTAATCATTCAGCTATTGTTCTTTCATGTTCAAATTCTTCAACTCTTTCAAATTCTTCAACTTTTTCAACTTCTTCAACTTTTTCAACTTCTTCAATGCTTTTCAGCTATTTTTTCTCTTCTTCAAAGATCTTCTGCATCTTTTGCTCAATCATTCAGCTATCTGCATTCACAGTGCATTTTCGCAGGAAATGCAAATTTTTCTAGTTATAGGATATTCTTCCAAATGCGTTTTTACTGTTTAAAGTTTGATTCGCTTCTCCTCCTACAATTTTTCTCCGATTTCAACCATTCAACTTTTAAACTATTCAGCTTCTTCTGGAATCGATGGCTATATCTTTTTGTACTTTTAACTCTTCAACTTTTTAAAATATTCAGCTTTTTCTGCAAATTTTCAGCTTTTTTTCTCCCATAGGAAATGAATGTAATTCACTAAAATTCCGCTCATTTCAGCTGCTTTTTGACAGCTTACTGCTTCAGCCTACTTTCAGCTAGAAACGCCATTCAACTTTTAAAATGTAGTGATATCTTTCAGCTATTATGGTCTATTTCAGCTTTTTCATATCTTTTACCATTTTCATATAGTACCTCCTTAAAATAATTTTGGCTTTTCAAGAAATTCAGCAAATAACATGCGTTGCTATGGTCGTCAAGGAGGCAGTTATAGAGTGCGCACTCTAGAAATTCAACAAATTCTTCTTCTCCGAACAACTTCTTCTCACTCGCTCAATTTTCAACCTATCCACATAAATTATACATCAAAACGTAGGAATTTTTGTCTGGATTCAGGAAATGTAACCCTCATTGCTGTAGCATTTATAGATTTTTCGCAAATCACCTCAGAGCGACACAAACCCGAAACCTCCCCCATTCATTTCCTATGGAGCGGTTTTGAAAAATGACGCCTGAAAATTGAAAACATCACACGTTTTCGCATCGTCGCTACTCCGAAACCGTTTCATGTACAAGCATGAGACTTTCACACATGAATGTCCCGACCCTTCTGGCACTCATAAAAAAGGAATTGTTTGGATAACTGTTACGGTTTTACCGCAGGAACAATTTGTTCGGGAGTAGCGAATGTGCAAATTCCTGAAAACGCTTTTCAGCTGCATTTTCCCACATCATCCACTTTTTTACATCGTCGCTGTGCCTACACCGATTTTTGTACAAACATGAAAATGGGCACCATAGTCCTCAAAAGCCTGCTGATACTCACAGTGAAAGAATTATTTTGATATCTCTTATACTTTTTCAGCTACAGCGATTTGTTCGGGACCGTTTTTAGAGGATTTCTGAAAGTCCATAAAAATCACCTTTATATCATAATTTTTCACGCCTTTATTAAACTTTTTCCAGCAAAAACCGATAGCCTGTCTTCTTCCCCTATCCGTTACGAAATAAACGCAGAAAAAATGACGTCTCTACCATTTACGGATCAGGAGATATGGAGCGTTGTTCGGGGCAAAGTTCTCCATTATAATCCAATGGGACTTATTGTGAGCAAAGTCTCTGCACTTCGGTAGACTGGCCTGCAGCAGAGGTGTGAGTGAGTTTCCATGACGACGGAACTCTGAGGGCCAGAGGGAGAAGCTCCATTGGGATACAATGGCAACTTTCGACGCCCGCTGCAGCGGCTGTGATTAATGTAGGAATCTGAAATTCGCACAGTCACTTCCTCTTAACATTTTTAAATTTTCAAGTGACTTTCAGCCATGTGTCACTTTTCTGTCCCATTTTGGATTTCACATGCTTTCCTATTGGGCCTTTGCTTCCAACAGGATCTGGCATGATGCCCAGACATGACATAATTGGCCAATACAGCACCACCCACATGTGGGAAATGGCGCTACTGACCATTTTGGTCAAATGTTGAGTTCTGGGCCCAGATGTGGTGAGGCTGAGTTGCTAAAGGAGGCCAATCTGACTCATGACCTTTGGTGACCTTTGGTGACATTAAGTATTGGCACCCTTTTTGAGGCACTTCCCAGTACAGGATTTGGACCAAACTGACAGAGTACACTCACCTGGTGATACTGAACACAACCCTGTTAGCGGCTAACTGTTAGCATGTTGCTAACCGGAAGTAGCTCTAGGAAGGTCCTACAAACTTCTGCTTTACAGAGTCTTTACCTCCTTTATACAGAATGCTCCACTATAAATTTGGGCCACGTCACGTAAAGCATCTCCAAGCTAGGAGGTGTCAAACATCCAATGCTTTTCAATGGGGGCGAAACCCCTTATACTCCCTAGAAATGCAGGCCCACATATGGCTACAGTATATTCAAGTTTGAAATTCTACTTCTGCTTTGTTAAATGATTCAGTGTTTAGAATGAGTTAGGAAATGTTTGGTGCCTTACCCTCAGTTTTTTCTTCTTCTAATCATTCAGCTATTGTTCTTTCATGTTCAAATTCTTCAACTCTTTCAAATTCTTCAACTTTTTCAACTTCTTCAACTTTTTCAACTTCTTCAATGCTTTTCAGCTATTTTTTTCTCTTCTTCAAAGATCTTCTGCATCTTTTGCTCAATCATTCAGCTATCTGCATTCACAGTGCATTTTCGCAGGAAATGCAAATTTTTCTAGTTACTGTGAATGCAGTAGGCATTCACAGTTATTGAGATCCTCTTTCGCCTTTTTACTGTTTAAAGTTTGATTCGCTTCTCCTCCTACAGCTTTTCTCCGATTTCAACCATTCAACTTTTAAACTATTCAGCTTCTTCTGGAATCGATGGCTATATCTTTTTGTACTTATACCTTTTCAACTTTTTAAAATATTCAGCTTTTTCTGCAAATTTTCAGCTTTTTTTTCTCCCATAGGAAATGAATGTAATTCACTAAAATTCCGCTCATTTCAGCTGCTTTTTGACAGCTTACTGCTTCAGCCTACTTTCAGCTAGAAACGCCGTTCAACTTTTAAAATGTAGTGATATCTTTCAGCTATTATGGTATATTTCAGATTTTTCATATATTTTACCATTTTCATATAGTACCTCCTTAAAATAATTTTGGCTTTTCAAGAAATTCAGCAAATAACATGCGTTGCTATGGTCGTCAAGGAGGCAGTTATAGAGTGCACACTCTAGAAATTCAACAAATTCTTCTTCTCCGAACAACTTCTTCTCACTCGCTCAATTTTCAACCTATCCACATAAATTATACATCAAAACGTAGGAATTTTTGTCTGGATTCAGGAAATGTAACCCTCATTGCTGTAGCATTTATAGATTTTTCACAAATCACCTCAGAGCGACACAAACCCAAAACCTCCCCCATTCATTTCCTATGGAGCGTTTTTGAAAAATGACGTCTGAAAATCCAATACATCACACGTTTTCGCATCGTCGCTACTCCGAAACCGTTTCATGTACAAGCATGAGACTTTCAAACATGAATGTCCCGACCCTTCTGGCACTCGTAAAAAAGGAATTGTTTGGATAACTGTTACGGTTTTACCGCAGGAACAATTTGTTCGGGAGTAGCGAATGTGCAAATTCCTGAAAACGCTTTTCAGCTGCATTTTCCCACATCATCCACTTTTTTACATCGTCGCTGTGCCTACACCGATTTTTGTACAAACATGAAAATGGGCACCATAGTCCTCAAAAGCCTGCTGATACTCATAGTGAAAGAATTATTTTAATATCTCTTATACTTTTTCAGCTACAGCGATTTGTTCGGGACCGTTTTTAGAGGATTTCTGAAAGTCCATAAAAATCACCTTTATATCATAATTTTTCACGCCTTTATTAAACTTTTTCCAGCAAAAACCGATAGCCTGTCTTCTTCCCCTATCCGTTACGAAATAAACGCAGAAAAAATTACGTCTCTACCATTTAGGGATCAGGAGATATGGAGCGTTGTTCGGGGCAAAGTTCTCCATTATAATCCAATGGGACTTATTGTGAGCAAAGTCTCTGCACTTCGGTAGACTGGCCCGCTGCAGGTGTGAGTGAGTTTCCATGACGACGGAACTCTGAGGGCCAGAGGGAGAAGCTCCATTGGGATATAATGGCAACTTTCGACGCCCGCTGCAGCGGCTGTGATTAATGTAGGAATCTGAAATTCGCACAGTCACTTCCTCTTAACATTTTTAAATTTTCAAGTGACTTTCAGCCATGTGTCACTTTTCTGTCCCATTTTGGATTTCACATGCTTTCCTATTGGGCCTTTGCTTCCAACAGGATCTGGCATGATGCCCAGACACGACATAATTGGCCAATACAGCACCACCCACATGTGGGAAATGGCGCTACTGACCATTTTGGTCAAATGTTGAGTTCTGGGCCCAGATGTGGTGAGGCTGAGTTGCTAAAGGAGGCCAATCTGACTCATGACCTTTGGTGACCTTTGGTGACATTAAGTATTGGCACCCTTTTTGAGGCACTTCCCAGTACAGGATTTGGACCAAACTGACAGAGTACACTCACCTGGTGATACTGAACACAACCCTGTTAGCGGCTAACTGTTAGCATGTTGCTAACCGGAAGTAGCTCTAGAAAGGTCCTACAAACTTCTGCTTTACAGAGTCTTTACCTCCTTTATACAGAATGCTCCACTATAAATTTGGGCCACGTCACGTAAAGCATCTCCAAGCTAGGAGGTGTCAAACATCCAATGCTTTTCAATGGGGGCGAAACCCCTTATACTCCCTAGAAATGCAGGCCCACATATGGCTACAGTATATTCAAGTTTGAAATTCTACTTCTGCTTTGTTAAATGATTCAGTGTTTAGAATGAGTTAGGAAATGTTTGGTGCCTTTCCCTCAGTTTTTTCTTCTTCTAATCATTCAGCTATTGTTCTTTCATGTTCAAATTCTTCAACTCTTTCAAATTCTTCAACTTTTTCAACTTCTTCAACTTTTTCAACTTCTTCAATGCTTTTCAGCTATTTTTTCTCTTCTTCAAAGATCTTCTGCATCTTTTGCTCAATCATTCAGCTATCTGCATTCACAGTGCATTTTCGCAGGAAATGCAAATTTTTCTAGTTCTTCTTCTTCTTCTTCTTCTTCTTCTTAGTGTTTATTCTTCCTAATGCGTTTTTACTGTTTAAAGTTTGATTCGCTTCTCCTCCTACAATTTTTCTCCGATTTCAACCATTCAACTTTTAAACTATTCAGCTTCTTCTGGAATCGATGGCTATATCTTTTTGTACTTTTAACTCTTCAACTTTTTAAAATATTCAGCTTTTTCTGCAAATTTTCAGCTTTTTTTCTCCCATAGGAAATGCATTGAAATCACTAAAATTCCGCTCATTTCAGCTGCTTTTTGACAACTTACTGCTTCAGCCTACTTTCAGCTAGAAACGCCATTCAACTTTTAAAATGTAGTGATATCTTTCAGCTATTATGGTCTATTTCAGCTTTTTCATATCTTTTACCATTTTCATATAGTACCTCCTTAAAATAATTTTGGCTTTTCAAGAAATTCAGCAAATAACATGCGTTGCTATGGTCGTCAAGGAGGCAGTTATAGAGTGCGCACTCTAGAAATTCAACTAATTCTTCTACTCCGAACAACTTCTTCTCACTCGCTCAATTTTCAACCTATACACATAAATTATACATCAAAACGTAGGAATTTTTGTCTGGATTCAGAAAATGTAACCCTCATTGCTGTAGCATTTATAGATTTTTCGCAAATCACCTCAGAGCGACACAAACCCGAAACCTCCCCCATTCATTTCCTATGGAGCGGTTTTGAAAATTGACGCCTGAAAATTGAAAACATCACACGTTTTCGCATCGTCGCTACTCCGAAACCGTTTCATGTACAAGCATGAGACTTTCACACATGAATGTCCCGAACCTTCTGGCACTCATAAAAAAGGAATTGTTTGGATAACTGTTACGGTTTTACCGCAGGAACAATTTGTTCGGCAGTAGCGAATGTGCAAATTCCTGAAAACGCTTTTCAGCTGCATTTTCCCACATCATCCACTTTTTTACATCGTCGCTGTGCCTACACCGATGTTTGTACAAACATGAAAATGGGCACCATAGTCCTCAAAAGCCTGCTGATACTCATAGTGAAAGAATTATTTTGATATCTCTTATACTTTTTCAGCTACAGCGATTTGTTCGGGACCGTTTTTAGAGGATTTCTGAAAGTCCATAAAAATCACCTTTATATCATAATTTTTCACGCCTTTATTAAACTTTTTCCAGCAAAAACCGATAGCCTGTCTTCTTCCCCTATCCGTTACGAAATAAACGCAGAAAAAATGACGTCTCTACCATTTACGGATCAGGAGATATGGAGCGTTGTTCGGGGCAAAGTTCTCCATTATAATCCAATGGGACTTATTGTGAGCAAAGTCTCTGCACTTCGGTAGACTGGCCTGCAGCAGAGGTGTGAGTGAGTTTCCATGACGACGGAACTCTGAGGGCCAGAGGGAGAAGCTCCATTGGGATACAATGGCAACTTTCGACGCCCGCTGCAGCGGCTGTGATTAATGTAGGAATCTGAAATTCGCACAGTCACTTCCTCTTAACATTTTTAAATTTTCAAGTGACTTTCAGCCATGTGTCACTTTTCTGTCCCATTTTGGATTTCACATGCTTTCCTATTGGGCGTTTGCTTCCAACAGGATCTGGCATGATGCCCAGACACGACATAATTGGCCAATACAGCACCACCCACCTGTGGGAAATGGCGCTACTGACCATTTTGGTCAAATGTTGAGTTCTGGGCCCAGATGTGGTGAGGCTGAGTTGCTAAAGGAGGCAAATCTGACTCATGACCTTTGGTGACCTTTGGTAACATTAAGTATTGGCACCCTTTTTGAGGCACTTCCCAGTACAGGATTTGGACCAAACTGACAGAGTACACTCACCTGGTGATCCTGAACACAACCCTGTTAGCGGCTAACTGTTAGCATGTTGCTAACCGGAAGTAGCTCTAGGAAGGTCCTACAAACTTCTGCTTTACAGAGTCTTTACCTCCTTTATACAGAATGCTCCACTATAAATTTGGGCCACGTCACGTAAAGCATCTCCAAGCTAGGAGGTGTCAAACATCCAATGCTTTTCAATGGGGGCGAAACCCCTTATACTCCCTAGAAATGCAGGCCCACATATGGCTACAGTATATTCAAGTTTGAAATTCTACTTCTGCTTTGTTAAATGATTCAGTGTTTAGAATGAGTTAGGAAATGTTTGGTGCCTTACCCTCAGTTTTTTCTTCTTCTAATCATTCAGCTATTGTTCTTTCATGTTCAAATTCTTCAACTCTTTCAAATTCTTCAACTTTTTCAACTTCTTCAACTTTTTCAACTTCTTCAATGCTTTTCAGCTATTTTTTCTCTTCTTCAAAGATCTTCTGCATCTTTTGCTCAATCATTCAGCTATCTGCATTCACAGTGCATTTTCGCAGGAAATGCAAATTTTTCTAGTTCTTTATTACTGTGAATGCAGTAGGCATTCACAGTTATTGAGATCCTCTTTCGCCTTTTTACTGTTTAAAGTTTGATTCGCTTCTCCTCCTACAGTTTTTTTCCGATTTCAACCATTCAACTTTTAAACTATTCAGCTTCTTCTGGAATCGATGGCTATATCTGTTTGTACTTATATCTTTTCAACTTTTTAAAATATTCAGCTTTTCCTGCAAATTTTCAGCTTTTTTTTCTCCCATAGGAAATTAATGTAATTCACTAAAATTCCGCTCATTTCAGCTGCTTTTTGACAGCTTACTGCTTCAGCCTACTTTCAGCTAGAAACGCCATTCAACTTTTAAAATGTAGTGATATCTTTCAGCTGTTATGGTCTATTTCAGCTTTTTCATATCTTTTACCATTTTCATATAGTACCTCCTTAAAATAATTTTGGCTTTTCAAGAAATTCAGCAAATAACATGCGTTGCTATGGTCGTCAAGGAGGCAGTTGGTAGAGTGCGCACTCTAGAAATTCAACTAATTCTTCTACTCCGAACAACTTCTTCTCACTCGCTCAATTTTCAACCTATCCACATAAATTATACATCAAAACGTAGGAATTTTTGTCTGGATTCAGGAAATGTAACCCTCATTGCTGTAGCATTTATAGATTTTTCGCAAATCACCTCAGAGCGACACAAACCCGAAACCTCCCCCATTCATTTCCTATGGAGCGGTTTTGAAAAATGACGCCTGAAAATTGAAAACATCACACGTTTTCACATCGTCGCTACTCCGAAACCGTTTCATGTACAAGCATGAGACTTTCACACATGAATGTCCCAACCCTTCTGGCACTCATAAAAAAGGAATTGTTTGGATAACTGTTACGGTTTTACCGCAGGAACAATTTGTTCGGGAGTAGCGAATGTGCAAATTCCTGAAAACGCTTTTCAGCTGCATTTTCCCACATCATCCACTTTTTTACATCGTCGCTGTGCCTACACCGATTTTTGTACAAACATGAAAATGGGCACCATAGTCCCCAAAAGCCTGCTGATACTCATAGTGAAAGAATTATTTTGATATCTCTTATACTTTTTCAGCTACAGCGATTTGTTCGGGACCGTTTTTAGAGGATTTCTGAAAGTCCATAAAAATCACCTTTATATCATAATTTTTCACGCCTTTATTAAACTTTTTCCAGCAAAAACCGATAGCCTGTCTTCTTCCCCTATCCGTTACGAAATAAACGCAGAAAAAATTACGTCTCTACCATTTACGGATCAGGAGATATGGAGCGTTGTTCGGGGCAAAGTTCTCCATTATAATCCAATGGGACTTATTGTGAGCAAAGTCTCTGCACTTCGGTAGACTGGCCTGCAGCAGAGGTGTGAGTGAGTTTCCATGACGACGGAACTCTGAGGGCCAGAGGGAGAAGCTCCATTGGGATACAATGGCAACTTTCGACGCCCGCTGCAGCGGCTGTGATTAATGTAGGAATCTGAAATTCGCACAGTCACTTCCTCTTAACATTTTTAAATTTTCAAGTGACTTTCAGCCATGTGTCACTTTTCTGTCCCATTTTGGATTTCACATGCTTTCCTATTGGGCCTTTGCTTCCAACAGGATCTGGCATGATGCCCAGACACGACATAATTGGCCAATACAGCACCACCCACATGTGGGAAATGGCGCTACTGACCATTTTGGTCAAATGTTGAGTTCTGGGCCCAGATGTGGTGAGGCTGAGTTGCTAAAGGAGGCCAATCTGACTCATGACCTTTGGTGACCTTTGGTGACATTAAGTATTGGCACCCTTTTTGAGGCACTTCCCAGTACAGGATTTGGACCAAACTGACAGAGTACACTCACCTGGTGATACTGAACACAACCCTGTTAGCGGCTAACTGTTAGCATGTTGCTAACCGGAAGTAGCTCTAGGAAGGTCCTACAAACTTCTGCTTTACAGAGTCTTTACCTCCTTTATACAGAATGCTCCACTATAAATTTGGGCCACGTCACGTAAAGCATCTCCAAGCTAGGAGGTGTCAAACATCCAATCCTTTTCAATGGGGGCGAAACCCCTTATACTCCCTAGAAATGCAGGCCCACATATGGCTACAGTATATTCAAGTTTGAAATTCTACTTCTGCTTTGTTAAATGATTCAGTGTTTAGAATGAGTTAGGAAATGTTTGGTGCCTTACCCTCAGTTTTTTCTTCTTCTAATCATTCAGCTATTGTTCTTTCATGTTCAACTTCTTCAACTTTTTCAACTTCTTCAATGCTTTTCAGCTATTTTTTCTCTTCTTCAAAGATCTTCTGCATCTTTTGCTCAATCATTCAGCTATCTGCATTCACAGTGCATTTTCGCAGGAAATGCAAATTTTTCTAGTTACTGTGAATGCAGTAGGCATTCACAGTTCTTGAGATCCTGTTTCTCTTTATTCTTTATTCTTCTTATTATTACTGTGAATGCAGTAGGCATTCACAGTTCTTGAGATCCTGTTTCTCTTTATTACTGTGAATGCAGTAGGCATTCACAGTTCTTGAGATCCTCTTTCGCGTTTTTACTGTTTAAAGTTTGATTCGCTTCTCCTCCTACAATTTTTCTCCGATTTCAACCATTCAACTTTTAAACTATTCAGCTTCTTCTGGAATCGATGGCTATATCTTTTTGTACTTATACCTTTTCAACTTTTTAAAATATTCAGCTTTTTCTGCAAATTTTCAGCTTTTTTTTCTCCCATAGGAAATGAATGTAATTCACTAAAATTCCGCTCATTTCAGCTGCTTTTTGACAGCTTACTGCTTCAGCCTACTTTCAGCTAGAAACGCCATTCAACTTTTAAAATGTAGTGATATCTTTCAGCTATTATGGTATATTTCAGCTTTTTCATATCTTTAACCATTTTCATATAGTACCTCCTTAAAATAATGTTGGCTTTTCAAGAAATTCAGCAAATAACATGCGTTGCTATGGTCGTCAAGGAGGCAGTTATAGAGTGCGCACTCTAGAAATTCAACTAATTCTTCTACTCCGAACAACTTCTTCTCACTTGCTCAATTTTCAACCTATCCACATAAATTATACATCAAAACGTAGGAATTTTTGTCTGGATTCAGGAAATGTAACCCTCATTGGTGTAGCCTTTATAAATTGTTCGCAAATCACCTCAGAGCGACACAAACCCGAAACTTCCCCCATTCATTTCCTATGGAGCGGTTTTGAAAAATGACGCCTGAAAATCGAAAACATCACACGTTTTCGCATCGTCGCTACTCCTAAACCGTTTGATGTACAGGCATGAGACTTTCACACATGAATGTCCCAACCCTTCTGGCACTCACAAAAAAGGAATTTTGTGGATAACTGTTACGGTTTGGCCGCAGGAACAATTTGTTCGGGAGTAGCGAATCTGCAAAATCCTGAAAATGCTTTAGAGCTGCATTTTTCCAAATGATCCACTTTTTTACATCATCGCTGTGCCTACACTGATTTTTGTACAAACATAAAAATGAGCAACATAGTCCTCAAAAGCCTGCTGATACTCACAGTGAAAGAATTATTTTGATATCTCTTATACTTTTTCAGCTAGAGCGATTTGTTTTGGGACCGTTTTTAGAGGATTTTTGAAATTCCTTAAAAATATCCTTTATATCATAATTTTTCACGCCTTTATTAAAATATTTCCTGCAAAAACCGATAGCAAGTCTTCTTCCCCTATCCGTTAAGAAATAAACGCAGAAAAAATTACATCTCTACCATTTACGGATAAGGAGATATGGAGCATTGTGCGAGGCAAAGTTCTCCATTATAACCCAATGGGACATATTTTGAGCAAAGTGTCTGCACTTCGGTAGACTGGCCCGCTGCAGGTGTGTCAGTGAGTTTCCATGACGACGGAACTCTGAGGGCCAGAGGGAGAGGCTCCATTGAGATAGAATGGCAACTTTCGACGCTCACCGCAGTTGTTGTGATTAATGTAGGAATCTGAAATTCGCACAGTCACTTCCTCTTGACATTTTAAAATTTTCAAGTGACTTTCAGCCATGTGTCACTTTTCTGTCCCATTTTGGATTTCACATGCTTTCCTATTGGGCCTTTGCTTCCAACAGGACCTGGCATGATGCCCAGACACGACCCAATTGGCAAATACAGCACCACCCACCTGTGGGAAATGGCGCTGCACGCCATTTTGGTCAAATGTTGAGTTCTGGGCCCAGATGTGGTGAGGCTGAGTTTCTAAAGGAGGCCAATCTGACCCATGAACTTTGGTCACGTTTGGTGACATTAAGTATTGGCACCCCTTTGTGAGGCACTTCCCAGTACAGGATTTGGACCAAACTGACAGAGTACAATCACCTGGTGATACTGAACACAACCATGTTAGCGGCTAATGGTTAGCATGTTGCTAACCGGAAGTAGCTCTAGGAAGCTCGGACAAACTTCTGCTTTACAGAGTCTGTACCTCCTTTATACAGAATGCTCCACAATAAGTTTGGGCCTCGTCACGTAAAGCATCTCCAAGTTAGGAGGTGTCAAACATCCAATGCTTTTCAATGGGGGCGAAACCCCTTATACTCCCTAAAAATGCAGGCCCACATATGGCTACAGTATATTCAAGTTTGAAATTCTACTTCTGCTTTGTTAAACGATTCAGTGTTTAGAATGAGTTAGGAAATGTTTGGTGCCTTACCCTCAGTTTTTTCTTCTTCTAATCATTTAGCTATTGTTCTTTCATGTTCAAATTCTTCAACTCTTTCAAATTCTTCAACTTTTTCAACTTTTTCAACTTCTTCAATGCTTTTCAGCTATTTTTTCTCTTCTTCAAAGATCTTCTGCATCTTTTGCTCAATCATTAAGCTATCTGCATTCACAGTGCATTTTCGCAGGAAATGCAAATTTTTCTAGTTCTTTATTACTGTGAATGCAGTAGGCATTCACAGTTCTTGAGATCCTCTTTTTTAAAGTTTGATTCGCTTCTCCTCCTACAATTTTTCTCCGATTTCAACCATTCAACTTTTAAACTATTCAGCTTCTTCTGGAATCGATGGCTATATCTTTTTGTATTTATACCTTTTCAACTTTTTAAAATATTCAGCTTTTTCTGCAAATTTTCAGCTTTTTTTTTCTCCCATAGAAAATGAATGTAATTCACTAAAATTCCGCTCATTTCAGCTGCTTTTTGACAGCTTACTGCTTCAGCCTACTTTCAGCTAGAAACGCCATTCAACTTTTAAAATGTAGTGATATCTTTCAACTATTATGGTATATTTCAGCTTTTTCATATCTTTTACCATTTTCATATAGTACCTCCTTAAAATAATTTTGGCTTTTCAAGAAATTCAGCAAATAACATGCGTTGCTATGGTCGTCAAGGAGGCAGTTATAGAGTGCACACTCTAGAAATTCAACAAATTCTTCTTCTCCGAACAACTTCTTCTCACTCGCTCAATTTTCAACCTATCCACATAAATTATACATCAAAACGTAGGAATTTTTGTCTGGATTCAGGAAATGTAACCCTCATTGCTGTAGCATTTATAGATTTTTCACAAATCACCTCAGAGCGACACAAACCCAAAACCTCCCCCATTCATTTCCTATGGAGCGTTTTTGAAAAATGACGTCTGAAAATCCAATACATCACACGTTTTCGCATCGTCGCTACTCCGAAACCGTTTCATGTACAAGCATGAGACTTTCAAACATGAATGTCCCGACCCTTCTGGCACTCATAAAAAAGGAATTGTTTGGATAACTGTTACGGTTTTACCGCAGGAACAATTTGTTCGGGAGTAGCGAATGTGCAAATTCCTGAAAACGCTTTTCAGCTGCATTTTCCCACATCATCCACTTTTTTACATCATCGCTGTGCCTACACTGATTTTTGTACAAACATAAAAATGAGCAACATAGTCCTCAAAAGCCTGCTGATACTCACAGTGAAAGAATTATTTTGATATCTCTTATACTTTTTCAGCTAGAGCGATTTGTTTTGGGACCGTTTTTAGAGGATTTTTGAAATTCCTTAAAAATATCCTTTATATCATAATTTTTCACGCCTTTATTAAAATATTTCCTGCAAAAACCGATAGCAAGTCTTCTTCCCCTATCCGTTAAGAAATAAACGCAGAAAAAATTACATCTCTACCATTTACGGATAAGGAGATATGGAGCATTGTGCGAGGCAAAGTTCTCCATTATAACCCAATGGGACATATTTTGAGCAAAGTGTCTGCACTTCGGTAGACTGGCCCGCTGCAGGTGTGTCAGTGAGTTTCCATGACGACGGAACTCTGAGGGCCAGAGGGAGAGGCTCCATTGAGATAGAATGGCAACTTTCGACGCTCACCGCAGTTGTTGTGATTAATGTAGGAATCTGAAATTCGCACAGTCACTTCCTCTTGACATTTTAAAATTTTCAAGTGACTTTCAGCCATGTGTCACTTTTCTGTCCCATTTTGGATTTCACATGCTTTCCTATTGGGCCTTTGCTTCCAACAGGACCTGGCATGATGCCCAGACACGACCCAATTGGCAAATACAGCACCACCCACCTGTGGGAAATGGCGCTGCACGCCATTTTGGTCAAATGTTGAGTTCTGGGCCCAGATGTGGTGAGGCTGAGTTTCTAAAGGAGGCCAATCTGACCCATGAACTTTGGTCACGTTTGGTGACATTAAGTATTGGCACCCCTTTGTGAGGCACTTCCCAGTACAGGATTTGGACCAAACTGACAGAGTACAATCACCTGGTGATACTGAACACAACCATGTTAGCGGCTAATGGTTAGCATGTTGCTAACCGGAAGTAGCTCTAGGAAGCTCGGACAAACTTCTGCTTTACAGAGTCTGTACCTCCTTTATACAGAATGCTCCACAATAAGTTTGGGCCTCGTCACGTAAAGCATCTCCAAGTTAGGAGGTGTCAAACATCCAATGCTTTTCAATGGGGGCGAAACCCCTTATACTCCCTAAAAATGCAGGCCCACATATGGCTACAGTATATTCAAGTTTGAAATTCTACTTCTGCTTTGTTAAACGATTCAGTGTTTAGAATGAGTTAGGAAATGTTTGGTGCCTTACCCTCAGTTTTTTCTTCTTCTAATCATTTAGCTATTGTTCTTTCATGTTCAAATTCTTCAACTCTTTCAAATTCTTCAACTTTTTCAACTTTTTCAACTTCTTCAATGCTTTTCAGCTATTTTTTCTCTTCTTCAAAGATCTTCTGCATCTTTTGCTCAATCATTAAGCTATCTGCATTCACAGTGCATTTTCGCAGGAAATGCAAATTTTTCTAGTTACTGTGAATGCAGTAGGCATTCACAGTTCTTGAGATCCTGTTTCTCTTTATTCTTTATTCTTCTTATTATTATTATAGGATATTCTTCCAAATGCGTTTTTACTGTTTAAAGTTTGATTCGCTTCTCCTCCTACAGTTTTTCTCCGATTTCAACCATTCAACTTTTAAACTATTCAGCTTCTTCTGGAATCGATGGCTATATCTTTTTGTACTTTTAACTCTTCAACTTTTTAAAATATTCAGCTTTTTCTGCAAATTTTCAGCTTTTTTTCTCCCATAGGAAATGAATGTAATTCACTAAAATTCCGCTCATTTCAGCTGCTTTTTGACAGCTTACTGCTTCAGCCTACTTTCAGCTAGAAACGCCATTCAACTTTTAAAATGTAGTGATATCTTTCAGCTATTATGGTCTATTTCAGCTTTTTCATATCTTTTACCATTTTCATATAGTACCTCCTTAAAATAATTTTGGCTTTTCAAGAAATTCAGCAAATAACATGCGTTGCTATGGTCGTCAAGGAGGCAGTTATAGAGTGCGCACTCTAGAAATTCAACAAATTCTTCTTCTCCGAACAACTTCTTCTCAGTCGCTCAATTTTCAACCTATCCACATAAATTATACATCAAAACGTAGGAATTTTTGTCTGGATTCAGGAAATGTAACCCTCATTGGTGTAGCATTTGTAGATTTTTCGCAAATCACCTCAGAGCGACACAAACCCGAAACCTCCCCCATTCATTTCCTATGGAGCGGTTTTGAAAAATGACGCCTGAAAATTGAAAACATCACACGTTTTCGCATCGTCGCTACTCTGAAACCGTTTCATGTACAAGCATGAGACTTTCACACATGAATGTCCCGACCCTTCTGGCACTCATAAAAAAGGAATTGTTTGGATAACTGTTACGGTTTTACCGCAGGAACAATTTGTTCGGGAGTAGCGAATGTGCAAATTCCTGAAAACGCTTTTCAGCTGCATTTTCCCACATCATCCACTTTTTTACATCGTCGCTGTGCCTACACCGATTTTTGTACAAACATGAAAATGGGCACCATAGTCCTCAAAAGCCTGCTGATACTCATAGTGAAAGAATTATTTTAATATCTCTTATACTTTTTCAGCTACAGCGATTTGTTCGGGACCGGTTTTAGAGGATTTCTGAAAGTCCATAAAAATCACCTTTAGATCATAATTTTTCACGCCTTTATTAAACTTTTTCCAGCAAAAACCGATAGCCTGTCTTCTTCCCCTATCCGTTACGAAATAAACGCAGAAAAAATTACATCTCTACCATTTACGGATCAGGAGATATGGAGCGTTGTTCGGGGCAAAGTTCTCCATTATAATCCAATGGGACTTATTGTGAGCAAAGTCTCTGCACTTCGGTAGACTGGCCCGCTGCAGGTGTGAGTGAGTTTCCATGACGACGGAACTCTGAGGGCCAGAGGGAGAAGCTCCATTGGGATATAATGGCAACTTTCGACGCCCGCTGCAGCGGCTGTGATTAATGTAGGAATCTGAAATTCGCACAGTCACTTCCTCTTAACATTTTTAAATTTTCAAGTGACTTTCAGCCATGTGTCACTTTTCTGTCCCATTTTGGATTTCACATGCTTTCCTATTGGGCCTTTGCTTCCAACAGGATCTGGCATGATGCCCAGACACGACATAATTGGCCAATACAGCACCACCCACATGTGGGAAATGGCGCTACTGACCATTTTGGTCAAATGTTGAGTTCTGGGCCCAGATGTGGTGAGGCTGAGTTGCTAAAGGAGGCCAATCTGACTCATGACCTTTGGTGACCTTTGGTGACATTAAGTATTGGCACCCTTTTTGAGGCACTTCCCAGTACAGGATTTGGACCAAACTGACAGAGTACACTCACCTGGTGATACTGAACACAACCCTGTTAGCGGCTAACTGTTAGCATGTTGCTAACCGGAAGTAGCTCTAGGAAGGTCCTACAAACTTCTGCTTTACAGAGTCTTTACCTCCTTTATACAGAATGCTCCACTATAAATTTGGGCCACGTCACGTAAAGCATCTCCAAGCTAGGAGGTGTCAAACATCCAATGCTTTTCAATGGGGGCGAAACCCCTTATACTCCCTAGAAATGCAGGCCCACATATGGCTACAGTATATTCAAGTTTGAAATTCTACTTCTGCTTTGGTAAATGATTCAGTGTTTAGAATGAGTTATGAAATGTTTGGTGCCTTACCCTCAGTTTTTTCTTCTTCTAATCATTCAGCTATTGTTCTTTCATGTTCAAATTCTTCAACTCTTTCAAATTCTTCAACTTTTTCAACTTCTTCAACTTTTTCAACTTCTTCAATGCTTTTCAGCTATTTTTTCTCTTCTTCAAAGATCTTCTGCATCTTTTGCTCAATCATTCAGCTATCTGCATTCACAGTGCATTTTCGCAGGAAATGCAAATTTTTCTAGTTCTTTATTACTGTGAATGCAGTAGGCATTCACAGTTCTTGAGATCCTCTTTTTTAAAGTTTGATTCGCTTCTCCTCCTACAATTTTTCTCCGATTTCAACCATTCAACTTTTAAACTATTCAGCTTCTTCTGGAATCGATGGCTATATCTTTTTGTATTTATACCTTTTCAACTTTTTAAAATATTCAGCTTTTTCTGCAAATTTTCAGCTTTTTTTTTCTCCCATAGAAAATGAATGTAATTCACTAAAATTCCGCTCATTTCAGCTGCTTTTTGACAGCTTACTGCTTCAGCCTACTTTCAGCTAGAAACGCCATTCAACTTTTAAAATGTAGTGATATCTTTCAACTATTATGGTACTTTTTCATATCTTTTACCATTTTCATATAGTACCTCCTTAAAATAATTTTGGCTTTTCAAGAAATTCAGCAAATAACATGCGTTGCTATGGTCGTCAAGGAGGCAGTTATAGAGTGCACACTCTAGAAATTCAACAAATTCTTCTCCTCCGAACAACTTCTTCTCACTCGCTCAATTTTCAACCTATCCACATAAATTATACATCAAAACGTAGGAATTTTTGTCTGGATTCAGGAAATGTAACCCTCATTGCTGTAGCATTTATAGATTTTTCGCAAATCACCTCAGAGCGACATAAACCCGAAACCTCCCCCATTCATTTCCTATGGAGCGGTTTTGAAAAATGACGCCTGAAAATTGAAAACATCACACGTTTTCGCATCGTCGCTACTCCGAAACCGTTTCATGTACAAGCATGAGACTTTCACACATGAATGTCCCGACCCTTCTGGCACTCATAAAAAAGGAATTGTTTGGATAACTGTTACGGTTTTACCGCAGGAACAATTTGTTCGGGAGTAGCGAATGTGCAAATTCCTGAAAACGCTTTTCAGCTGCATTTTCCCACATCATCCACTTTTTTACATCGTCGCTGTGCCTACACCGATTTTTGTAAAAACATGAAAATGGGCACCATAGTCCCCAAAAGCCTGCTGATACTCATAGTGAAAGAATTATTTTGATATCTCTTATACTTTTTCAGCTACAGCGATTTGTTCGGGACCGTTTTTAGAGGATTTCTGAAAGTCCATAAAAATCACCTTTATATCATAATTTTTCACGCCTTTATTAAACTTTTTCCAGCAAAAACCGATAGCCTGTCTTCTTCCCCTATCCGTTACGAAATAAACGCAGAAAAAATTACGTCTCTACCATTTACGGATCAGGAGATATGGAGCGTTGTTCGGGGCAAAGTTCTCCATTATAATCCAATGGGACTTATTGTGAGCAAAGTCTCTGCACTTCGGTAGACTGGCCTGCAGCAGAGGTGTGAGTGAGTTTCCATGACGACGGAACTCTGAGGGCCAGAGGGAGAAGCTCCATTGGGATACAATGGCAACTTTCGACGCCCGCTGCAGCGGCTGTGATTAATGTAGGAATCTGAAATTCGCACAGTCACTTCCTCTTAACATTTTTAAATTTTCAAGTGACTTTCAGCCATGTGTCACTTTTCTGTCCCATTTTGGATTTCACATGCTTTCCTATTGGGCCTTTGCTTCCAACAGGATCTGGCATGATGCCCAGACACGACATAATTGGCCAATACAGCACCACCCACATGTGGGAAATGGCGCTACTGACCATTTTGGTCAAATGTTGAGTTCTGGGCCCAGATGTGGTGAGGCTGAGTTGCTAAAGGAGGCCAATCTGACTCATGACCTTTGGTGACCTTTGGTAACATTAAGTATTGGCACCCTTTTTGAGGCACTTCCCAGTACAGGATTTGGACCAAACTGACAGAGTACACTCACCTGGTGATCCTGAACACAACCCTGTTAGCGGCTAACTGTTAGCATGTTGCTAACCGGAAGTAGCTCTAGGAAGGTCCTACAAACTTCTGCTTTACAGAGTCTTTACCTCCTTTATACAGAATGCTCCACTATAAATTTGGGCCACGTCACGTAAAGCATCTCCAAGCTAGGAGGTCTCAAACATCCAATGCTTTTCAATGGGGGCGAAACCCCTTATACTCCCTAGAAATGCAGGCCCACATATGGCTACAGTATATTCAAGTTTGAAATTCTACTTCTGCTTTGTTAAACGATTCAGTGTTTAGAATGAGTTAGGAAATGTTTGGTGCCTTTCCCTCAGTTTTTTCTTCTTCTAATCATTCAGCTATTGTTCTTTCATGTTCAAATTCTTCAACCCTTTCAAATTCTTCAACATTTTCAACTTCTTCAACTTTTTCAACTTCTTCAATGCTTTTCAGCTATTTTTTCTCTTCTTCAAAGATCTTCTGCATCTTTTGCTCAATCATTCAGCTATCTGCATTCACAGTGCATTTTCGCAGGAAATGCAAATTTTTCTAGTTCTTCTTCTTCTTCTTCTTAGTGTTTATTCTTCCTAATGCGTTTTTACTGTTTAAAGTTTGATTCGCTTCTCCTCCTACAATTTTTCTCTGATTTCAACCATTCAACTTTTAAACTATTCAGCTTCTTCTGGAATCGATGGCTATATCTTTTTGTAGTTTTAACTCTTCAACTTTTTAAAATATTCAGCTTTTTCTGCAAATTTTCAGCTTTTTTTCTCCCATAGGAAATGAATGTAATTCACTGAAATTCTGCTCATTTCAGCTGCTTTTTGACAGCTTACTGCTTCAGCCTACTTTCAGCTAGAAACGCCATTCAACTTTTAAAATGTAGTGATATCTTTCAGCTATTATGGTATATTTCAGCTTTTTCATATCTTTTACCATTTTCATATAGTACCTCCTTAAAATAATTTTGGCTTTTCAAGAAATTCAGCAAATAACATGCGTTGCTATGGTCGTCAAGGAGGCAGTTATAGAGTGCGCACTCTAGAAATTCAACAAATTCTTCTTCTCCGAACAACTTCTTCTCAGTCACTCAATTTTCAACCTATCCACATAAATTATACATCAAAACGTAGGAATTTTTGTCTGGATTCAGGAAATGTAACCCTCATTGCTGTAGCATTTATAGATTTTTCGCAAATCACCTCAGAGCGACACAAACCCGAAACCTCCCCCATTCATTTCCTATGGAGCGGTTTTGAAAAATGACGCCTGAAAATTGAAAACATCACACGTTTTCGCATCGTCGCTACTCCGAAACCGTTTCATGTACAAGCATGAGACTTTCACACATGAATGTCCCGACCCTTCTGGCACTCATAAAAAAGGAATTGTTTGGATAACTGTTACGGTTTTACCGCAGGAACAATTTGTTCGGGAGTAGCGAATGTGCAAATTCCTGAAAACGCTTTTCAGCTGCATTTTCCCACATCATCCACTTTTTTACATCGTCGCTGTGCCTACACCGATTTTTGTACAAACATGAAAATGGGCACCATAGTCCTCAAAAGCCTGCTGATACTCATAGTGAAAGAATTATTTTGATATCTCTTATTCTTTTTCAGCTACAGCGATTTGTTCGGGACCGTTTTTAGAGGATTTCTGAAAGTCCATAAAAATCACCTTTATATCATAATTTTTCACGCCTTTATTAAACTTTTTCCAGCAAAAACCGATAGCCTGTCTTCTTCCCCTATCCGTTACGAAATAAACGCAGAAAAAATTACGTCTCTACCATTTAGGGATCAGGAGATATGGAGCGTTGTTCGGGGCAAAGTTCTCCATTATAATCCAATGGGACTTATTGTGAGCAAAGTCTCTGCACTTCGGTAGACTGGCCCGCTGCAGGTGTGAGTGAGTTTCCATGACGACGGAACTCTGAGGGCCAGAGGGAGAAGCTCCATTGGGATATAATGGCAACTTTCGACGCCCGCTGCAGCGGCTGTGATTAATGTAGGAATCTGAAATTCGCACAGTCACTTCCTCTTAACATTTTTAAATTTTCAAGTGACTTTCAGCCATGTGTCACTTTTCTGTCCCATTTTGGATTTCACATGCTTTCCTATTGGGCCTTTGCTTCCAACAGGATCTGGCATGATGCCCAGACACGACATAATTGGCCAATACAGCACCACCCACATGTGGGAAATGGCGCTACTGACCATTTTGGTCAAATGTTGAGTTCTGGGCCCAGATGTGGTGAGGCTGAGTTGCTAAAGGAGGCCAATCTGACTCATGACCTTTGGTGACCTTTGGTGACATTAAGTATTGGCACCCTTTTTGAGGCACTTCCCAGTACAGGATTTGGACCAAACTGACAGAGTACACTCACCTGGTGATACTGAACACAACCCTGTTAGCGGCTAACTGTTAGCATGTTGCTAACCGGAAGTAGCTCTAGGAAGGTCCTACAAACTTCTGCTTTACAGAGTCTTTACCTCCTTTATACAGAATGCTCCACTATAAATTTGGGCCACGTCACGTAAAGCATCTCCAAGCTAGGAGGTGTCAAACATCCAATGCTTTTCAATGGGGGCGAAACCCCTTATACTCCCTAGAAATGCAGGCCCACATATGGCTACAGTATATTCAAGTTTGAAATTCTACTTCTGCTTTGTTAAATGATTCAGTGTTTAGAATGAGTTAGGAAATGTTTGGTGCCTTACCCTCAGTTTTTTCTTCTTCTAATCATTCAGCTATTGTTCTTTCATGTTCAAATTCTTCAACTCTTTCAAATTCTTCAACTTTTTCAACTTCTTCAACTTTTTCAACTTCTTCAATGCTTTTCAGCTATTTTTTCTCTTCTTCAAAGATCTTCTGCATCTTTTGCTCAATCATTCAGCTATCTGCATTCACAGTGCATTTTCGCAGGAAATGCAAATTTTTCTAGTTCTTCTTCTTCTTCTTCTTAGTGTTTATTCTTCCTAATGCGTTTTTACTGTTTAAAGTTTGATTCGCTTCTCCTCCTACAATTTTTCTCCGATTTCTACCATTCAACTTTTAAACTATTCAGCTTCTTCTGGAATGGATGGCTATATCTTTTTGTACTTTTAACTCTTCAACTTTTTAAAATATTCAGCTTTTTCTGCAAATTTTCAGCTTTTTTTCTCCCATAGAAAATGAATGTAATTCACTAAAATTCCGCTCATTTCAGCTGCTTTTTGACAGCTTACTGCTTCAGCCTACTTTCAGCTAGAAACGCCATTCAACTTTTAAAATGTAGTGATATCTTTCAGCTATTATGGTCTATTTCAGCTTTTTCATATCTTTTACCATTTTCATATAGTACCTCCTTAAAATAATTTTGGCTTTTCAAGAAATTCAGCAAATAACATGCGTTGCTATGGTCGTCAAGGAGGCAGTTATAGAGTGCGCACTCTAGAAATTCAACAAATTCTTCTTCTCCGAACAACTTCTTCTCAGTCGCTCAATTTTCAACCTATCCACATAAATTATACATCAAAACGTAGGAATTTTTGTCTGGATTCAGGAAATGTAACCCTCATTGCTGTAGCATTTATAGATTTTTCGCAAATCACCTCAGAGCGACACAAACCCGAAACCTCCCCCATTCATTTCCTATGGAGCGGTTTTGAAAAATGACGCCTGAAAATTGAAAACATCACACGTTTTCGCATCGTCGCTACTCCGAAACCGTTTCATGTACAGGCATGAGACTTTCACACATGAATGTCCCGACCCTTCTGGCACTCATAAAAAAGGAATTGTTTGGATAACTGTTACGGTTTTACCGCAGGAACAATTTGTTCGGGAGTAGCGAATGTGCAAATTCCTGAAAACGCTTTTCAGCTGCATTTTCCCACATCATCCACTTTTTTACATCGTCGCTGTGCCTACACCGATTTTTGTACAAACATGAAAATGGGCACCATAGTCCTCAAAAGCCTGCTGATACTCATAGTGAAAGAATTATTTTGATATCTCTTATACTTTTTCAGCTACAGCGATTTGTTCGGGACCGTTTTTAGAGGATTTCTGAAAGTCCATAAAAATCACCTTTATATCATAATTTTTCACGCCTTTATTAAACTTTTTCCAGCAAAAACCGATAGCCTGTCTTCTTCCCCTATCCGTTACGAAATAAACGCAGAAAAAATTACGTCTTTACCATTTACGGATCAGGAGATATGGAGCGTTGTTCAGGGCAAAGTTCTCCATTATAATCCAATGGGACTTATTGTGAGCAAAGTCTCTGCACTTCGGTAGACTGCCCTGCAGCAGAGGTGTGAGTGAGTTTCCATGACGACGGAACTCTGAGGGCCAGAGGGAGAAGCTCCATTGGGATACAATGGCAACTTTCGACGCCCGCTGCAGCGGCTGTGATTAATGTAGGAATCTGAAATTCGCACAGTCACTTCCTCTTAACATTTTTAAATTTTCAAGTGACTTTCAGCCATGTGTCACTTTTCTGTCCCATTTTGGATTTCACATGCTTTCCTATTGGGCCTTTGCTTCCAACAGGATCTGGCATGATGCCCAGACACGACATAATTGGCCAATACAGCACCACCCACATGTGGGAAATGGCGCTACTGACCATTTTGGTCAAATGTTGAGTTCTGGGCCCAGATGTGGTGAGGCTGAGTTGCTAAAGGAGGCCAATCTGACTCATGACCTTTGGTGACCTTTGGTGACATTAAGTATTGGCACCCTTTTTGAGGCACTTCCCAGTACAGGATTTGGACCAAACTGACAGAGTACACTCACCTGGTGATACTGAACACAACCCTGTTAGCGGCTAACTGTTAGCATGTTGCTAACCGGAAGTAGCTCTAGGAAGGTCCTACAAACTTCTGCTTTACAGAGTCTTTACCTCCTTTATACAGAATGCTCCACTATAAATTTGGGCCACGTCACGTAAAGCATCTCCAAGCTAGGAGGTGTCAAACATCCAATGCTTTTCAATGGGGGCGAAACCCCTTATACTCCCTAGAAATGCAGGCCCACATATGGCTACAGTATATTCAAGTTTGAAATTCTACTTCTGCTTTGTTAAATGATTCAGTGTTTAGAATGAGTTAGGAAATGTTTGGTGCCTTACCCTCAGTTTTTTCTTCTTCTAATCATTCAGCTATTGTTCTTTCATGTTCAAATTCTTTAACTCTTTCAAATTCTTCAACTTTTTCAACTTCTTCAACTTTTTCAACTTCTTCAATGCTTTTCAGCTATTTTTTCTCTTCTTCAAAGATCTTCTGCATCTTTTGCTCAATCATTCAGCTATCTGCATTCACAGTGCATTTTCGCAGGAAATGCAAATTTTTCTAGTTTAAGTAGAAGTTTATACTTTACTGGAGTAATTTGTTTTTTAGACTACTTTTTACTTCTACTTACATTTTCTGTACTTTCTGCTCCTTACGTTTTGAAAATAGTCCCATTACTTTATTTTTAGTACTTTATTACTTTTATTACTATTTTATTTCGGCTTGGTTTCGCTCTGGCTTGTCAAAAAAAAAAAAATTCAGATAAATATCGCCACCTGAACAGAGGGATTTTGATTGTGGTTGGAGGCTTTACTGCACCAAGGTGTTTCCCAAACGCCCCAACAAAAACTTAAGAAGGACAAAACATTGAAGAACAACGGCCTTTTTTAGGATTATTACTTATTTTCCTTTTTTTTTCATCCTTTGATGAACCACTTAGATGAATCCTTCATTTTGATAACACTGTCTACTGTATACAGACATACCAGAGGGGTTAGTGCATTATAGGCCCCTGTGGTGCGGGAGGTCTGAGCTTTTGTCCTTAGTGGCATTTTTTACTTAAATTACTTTTACGTTAATACTTTAAGTAGTTTTGAAGCTGCTACTTTTATGCTTTTACTCGAGTAAAAAGTTTGAGCTGATACTTCTACTTCTTAGTGAAGTATTTTTAAACCCCTGTATCTATACTTCTACTTGAGTAATAGATGTGAATACTTTTGACACCTCTGCTAACGGCCATAACACTCTGATTCATACTGAATTATGAGCTCATGAACACAGGTGTGTATTAAGATTGTTGTGAAAGCAGGAAGGATCAGATACTCAGTTTAATATCTGAGGTCCTGCTGCTGTAAAGGTCCAATCATCTCTTTGGACCAGGCTTGACCTCAGGATCCTCTGGCAGCCTGCGGTCACTGGACCGTAGTGATCTGGAGGAGATCCAGTGAAGCTGCTTAAAGGTCGACAGTGAAGCTTGAGATATGATCTCAGTTTTCCTGTTAATGTCTGAAAACCTATCAGCAAATAGCGTGTTCTTTGCTTCACTTTTTTACTTTAATAAAAACCAGATAAAGGTTCAGGATGTAAACTTTGATGCATAAATGGGGATAACCTTTTAATTCCTCTATTTTCCGTCTAAGATAGAACGTCTTTACTGAAACCTGCAGCAAAAGTTTTTGTTTTATAGTCGATGTTTGTTACATTTATTTATTGAATAAAGAGGGAGTTTGTATGTGTTTTAGTCTTTAGCAGTTGGTAAAACCTCAAAGCCAAACAATAACTAGTATCCTGCAGTAAAAAAGATTAAATCATGTCTGTGTTGGATGTACGCACACTCCCCTCTTTATTCTGTTTCTGGGTCAGTTGGACCTCAGCATCCCACTTCATGGCTTCAGCTACAGCCTCACATTGGGCCAGTATGGCGCTGGTTTGTCAATCGTGCACTGAGCAGAGAAAAAGGAGGCAGAACATGAATCCTTACCTGTTTTGTTACCTTCTGGGTCCGATGATAAATTATTACCCTGGGAATAACAGCAAATTGACTCACTCTATATAACAAACTTGTTGTTTCTTCTTCTTTCTGTCAGTTTTCTTCCATTGTTGCTGTCGGGCCTGGTAACAGGAACCTGCCTTCTCCCTTATTAACAATTAGAAAAAATAATCTGAGGACAAATTTACAAAGATCGATTTAAGTTAAGTGAGGTTATTTTACACAGATAGATTTGAGTGTCGTCTGCATAACGTTTTAGTTTTTGGAGATCAAGCTCCGAGAGCTCATGATTATAAAGTTATATTTAGACACTTTGGTTAGGGTTGGAACTCTTAGAGAAGACGCAGTTTGACACTCTGAAAACAGGATTTTAGCTCCAACCAGGTGATTCTCACAGACCTGTTGGCTGATAATCTCCCAGCGGGAGACTTTCAGTTGCAGTTCTTCTGCTTTGTTGGGTTTTTCTTTATTTGCCCACCATGTTGTGATGTTCTAAGTAGGGCGGCACAAGTTCAGCGACATAGATTGTGATACTATCACTGAAAGTTGCAATAACAATATCAATTAAAATCATTTGTTATCATTGTGAGGAACTGCACAGCTTGAGCCCTTAAAAATAAACCCCAGGTGTGTCCAGTGAGGATGCAGTGTGAATTGATATACTGTATCCTCCCAACGATTGCTTCCTAACGGCATCTTGTGATTGCAGTCTTGTACACACTGATATTTGGAGGACAACTGCAATTTGATATATTGTGCAACGCTAGCTCTAAGTATTAAAATTTATCGTCTGCAATTAAAATAAGTGAAAATGCCAAAATCTGAAGAAAATCCGGGAAATCCATTCAGTGCAGACCTCCTGCAGAGCTTCTGCGTACGTCTGACTGTGTGGCAGAGAGACGTGATGAAACACGGGAGAATGTCTGTCAACATGAACCCAGATAAACCACGCGCTGTCTGGAGGATTATTTATGTGAAGCCAGCGGCTGCCTGGTAACCCGGGAATGAGCCTGAAGGATTTTCTAAAAACTGTTTGGGTTTTGCTGTTAATGAGCAGAAACGTGTAAAACACGAGCGGCCACCATGGAGATTAGATGCTGGACTGAAAACTGATCCAGAGTCAGTGGGTTTGACACGTTCATACATGATTAACCCGCCACCCGTACATTAACACCCTCCGTGTGTGTGTGTGTGTGTGCGTGTGTGCGTGCGTGTGTGTGTGTGTGTGTGTGTGTGTGTGTGTGCGTGCGTGTGTGTGTGTGTGCGTGTGTGTGTGTGTGTGTGTGTGTGTGTGTGTGTGTGTGTGTGTGTGTGTGTGTGTGTGTGTGCAGCTGACTGCCAGCAGGGCTGTAAACATGGAGACTGCGTCGGACCGGACAGATGCAAGTGTCACCCGGGATACAGCGGCAAGGCCTGTAACCAAGGTAAGCACAAGCGTCCAGACTGCCGTGTTGGGGGGGGGGGGGGGGGACCTCCTCCTCCTGACATCTGGACTGAGCCGATCCAGATGTGGGTTTTAAGACGAGACCGGTTCTCCTGCTGCTGGCTGGGGAGCGCTGGCGGCTCTTGGAGAGATTTGATTTCCCGTCATAGGAGGAGACAGACGCATTCCTGCAATGCCTCTTTGACCTGTGAGGGCGTGTCTTACCTGCACCCCCCCCCACCCCCCCACCCCAGCGCACACAGACACCCAACCCCTCTAACGCCTCCAAACCTACATCAGCTCTGACACACTCCACCCTCAGATACACACAAAACCCAGACGATCTGCCGATTAGAGGCTTCAATGTGACTCACATCCTGACTTTGAACAGCAACTGGCTGCAAACACACCATCAGGGTCTGATATAACGCTGATGTTGGTGAGGCAATGCTTTCCCCTAATCAGCCCAATCTTCCTGACCAGCGCCCTGGAGGAGGAGCCAGTAAGTTAAAACACTGAGAGGCGTCTTCCCTCCTTTCTTTACCTCCATTAGGACGTTTAAGTCCCCACAACAACAGTGATACGTGTAGACACAGGCACTCCTAACAGGGCCAGAGGTCAGAGGTTAATCCAACAAACTGACGTGAGGAGAGAAGAGAGAGAAGAAGAGGAGCTCTCAGGTTAGTGTTTGACCCCTGACCTCTGTCCTGTGTGTGTGTTGCAGACCTGAACGAGTGCGGGGTGAAGCCTCGGCCCTGTAAGCACCGCTGCATGAACACGCCGGGCAGCTACAAGTGTTACTGTCTGGACGGCTACGCCCTGCAGCCGGACGGCAGCTGCAGGAGTGAGGAACCCTCGCCGCTCGCTTCTCCTCCAGCTTTTAAAGAACTTCACGTGTCTAATGCCGAGTTTATGGCTGTATGTCTTCCAGACGTGCGGACCTGTTACCATGCCAACTGTCAGTACGGCTGCGAGGTGATGAAAGGCGAGGTGCGGTGTACCTGTCCGTCTCCGGGGTTACGCCTGGGCCCAGACAGACGCTCCTGTGTCGGTGGGTCTGTGACTCTCCGCTGGTCGGTCGTTGGTCATGCTGCTAAGCTAACATCGCTGTGTTCGCCTCTCCGCAGACATAGACGAGTGTGCGCTGGGCGGCGTTGTGTGTCCTCGTCGCAGGAAGTGCGTGAACACGTTTGGCAGCTTCTTCTGTAAATGCCACCTGGGCTTCAGGCTGGTGTACATCAACGGGCGCTACGCCTGCATCGGTGAGGCTCACATCAGGCCGTGTGGTTTGGCCGTGGTTCACCCATGCAAAGCCCTGTAAAAGTACTGATCCCATCAATTATTCCACAGCTTGTTGCACTAAATAAACTTTAATTAGGATTTAATGTGGCAGAGTAGCACAACGCAGTGATGATGAGACAAGGCTGTCAAATAAATCTCTGAAAACTACGACTAGGAGAGATGAATACAGAAAAAACAGCAAAAGTTTTGGGGTTTTGATGCTAAGAAAAGTAAAAAATCATGTATTATTTTCCTTAAACTTCACATTTAGACCCACTTCACCTTGTGTTGGTCTATCAGATACAATCCAGATGAAATATGTTAACGTTTGAAAAAAAATATGCTTAATACAGTCGGATTCAGCCTTTTGTCCTGGGATGACTCCATGTTGGCTGGTTTCTCCTTTGTTTCCGTCCCACAAGTTCTCCTGTTGGCCTGATGGCTGAACTGAATGAAGCTTTAATTGAAATCTGTCACAGAACTCAGAGAATTATCATTTAAGAATATTAAAGTTTGCTGTTGTCATCTTTTGCTAAAGTAAGGACGTTACTGGGAGACATTTATTAGGACTAGTAAGGAGATTCAGGAAATGTTAGCTTTACAGATCTTATTCCTCTGTCCACACTGGGATTTAAACTGCTGCTTATTTAAAGACTTTGCAGATAAACAACAAAACAAATTTCAAAGGGAACTAAAACTGACCCTCATTTATTTCTATTTTAACTGTATGACTGAATGAAATTATTACGATATTGTTAAAAAGTAAATTAACAAAACAAGTCATTATTTATTTAACATTCTGTCATTATTTAAAGACATAACTGCTTCCCAAAGGTCTAGATTTCTGCATAATATGCAAACCCTTGAGTTTGACGGGGGTGTAGCGTCTATTTTGCAGGACTGTAGGTTAAATTTCGACGGTTGTGGTCTTAAAGTGCCATATTTCAGCCCTTATAACATTAAAAACTTCTCCTTTTGGGGTTTTTACTTTGACATCTCAGGTGATTTCCCATTCTAAGGAACCGTTTTATTACAAAATTAAACTGATAGCGTCGGTTTGGGGTCCTGTTTTTTGTGGACAGGGAATAAAAGCCTCAACTTCCTGCTTCTGTGTCACATTGTGTTATTTGCTGATTTGTTCCCCGGAGGCCAAACGTCTGATCCCAGTTATTTTATCTCAAAGGGAAAATCAAAACAGGAACCAGCTACATCGTCTCAAATTAACTTTTAAGTAGAATAATAAATATACCAAACAGCCCAGAGACACGTTTGTTCGTTAGAAGATGAATTATTTCTGATCGCTCAGAGATCCTCCAGGTTTAGTTTTACCCTTAAACTTCATCCAGAAGGGAAAGTGAAGGACAATAACATGTCAGACGTGGAAGATCTTTGATTTGGGAACGTTTCAGAACAAAGTTTTTGTAGTTTTATCCGCAGGCTTTTCTGCTTTGAAGGACGTAAAAACACAAGTCGCGGTAGAAGCTCAGCCCAGAAGAGAAACCTCAGATTCAGCTTATTTTATTGGTTTTCCTCATTACCAATCAGCTCAAAGCAGCTTTACCTGATGCAGCTCAGAATGATTTAAGGAAAAGGAAATCATTTTTGTATGATATTTGCTTTTGGATAAAACGTAAATAATTGCCAAAGTTCTAAAGTTGGATAATGAATAACATCTAAAACATCAGTTATTTAGTTATTATCAGATATACAGAATACAATATTGTCATAAACTGTCATGATCCTTGATGGTTTCTCTGTTTCCAACCAGATAAAGACTCTCGGCCGTTCTGCTCCCTGAATCCTTCCTCTCCAAAGTGCAGATGTAAAGACGGCCGCTGCAAAGGTAACAGCATCTCATCACTGAGACCATCCCAACTCCTCTTTAGGTCTGATTGGTTTCTACCGCCTCAAAACTGGATCAGGGAGCTGCATAAGAAAAGAAATCAATGAAAAGTAAATTTATTCAGCTAAATCTCTGATTCTGATCCCAGATTTAACCCAGAGCTGCTGTTTTATTTAGAAAGAGTCCATCTGATGTCCGTAAACATGACGGAGGAAGAGGGCCTGATTTAAACATGAGTCTAAAGATGCAACAGGTTTGATGAGAGAAATGGAGACAGATGGAGACAGATGACTCACTGTGGCGATGCCTGAAAGAGAAAAGCTGAAAGAAGAAGAAGAAGAAAAAGAGCAGTCGCCATGACTCAGATGTGCACAAGCAAAGATGGAGTGATTTAGGCAGTAAACTATTATAGGATGCTTATATAAGTAATTTAGCACTCTATTTATGTATACAACTGAAGTAGAAACAGCTGTTTGATGTGAATGTCCTAATTATAATGTGCTAGACAATGAAGTCCTGTCCATGGTGGCTCCTCCTCATTGTTTAAAGATTTTAAAGGATCTGCTGCTGACATGTTGGTGCCAGAAACCACAGAAGGTCTTCAGGAGATTTAATGGAGTCCTTGTTTCCCTAGAAAAGGGCTGTTTAGGCACAAAAATGGAGAGTAACACACTATTGGGAGTCATATTGTTATGCCTGATTGGTGTCTGCTGGTGAGAAGTTCCTGATCTGGTAGAAGGTGGAGATACAGGAAGCAGCTGAGAGGGGGGAGGACACAAACTGGAGAAGTCAGAACCGGTAACTTAAAGCTAAACAGAAATAAGAGGATTAAACTAAACAATCAGGACCAAATGGACCCAACAAACAGAACCAAAGGTGACCAAACCTGAGCCTTTAACTCACATTAATGGCTGTTAGCTGCACAGGTTGAGCTACTTATCAGCAAAGATGTTTGGTTCAGGCATGAAGATTTATCACCGTGTTTAGTAATATTCCTCACAGTGAGGATATATGATATAAAAAAATATTCACCACCATAGTTTTGGGTTTTAACATGTCTCAGTCCCTAACAACGACACATTCCTCTACTGAACATTTATCAAACGAGAAACTTTTTACAGAACTAAATGTTTGCTTTTAACCCCGTCTGGAAACGGCTCTTCTTAGAACCAACAATGGGAACAGCAACAAAAAGGTTCTTTACTGAACAATCAGATTTTAGGGTTTACAGCCATCATCAGTTCATCAGTATTATAACAGGACGGCGAGTTCTTGTTACAATTATTATTTTACAGGTAAGCTATAAACTATACGGTGATCCGCACTGACAGGTTTGTTTCTTTCTCCTCCAGGGATCCTCTCAGTGGCTTTAGAGCCACCCAGACCCAGAACTACAACTCCCATCACCACCTCTGCCACCACCTCCACCACGCCTACAACCACTACAGCCACTACAGCCACTACAGTCATACCTACAACCATAACTACACCCACCACCCCTCCTACTGCCATTCCCACCACGCTTTCATCTACAGCATATCCAACAACTGTCGCCTTGACGACCACTGTCATAGCGACGACCTCAACGGCTCCCTCTACTGTTGCTATGACGACCAGATCCCCAACCACTCCACCTGTAACAACGACCCCTACAACCACTGCAGCGGCCACCACCCAGGCCACGCCCACACCTGAGGCGGCCCCGGACACGCCTACGGCCGGGCCTCCGGTTACCACGCCGGTTACCACGGCGACCACGACGCTGCCCACCACCTCCCTGGTGACGACCACGCTGAACAACAGGATCAACAAGGATGTGACCCAGAGGCAGAGAGGAGACGTTCACAGTGAGGACAGACGGCGGCCATCTTTAGACTGATTAGGGAATCAATCAGCAGTTTGCTGCGATTTGTTGCCTCTAGACGCGCAGTCAATGATTAACACGTTATATTGATCTAAAATACGCTGTCAGCTTGTTTCAGGCTCCCTAGTTTATAGGGAATGTTTGCTCTTGTGCTTCAGTACCTCGGCAGCCCGGACACAACCACGTCTGGGAGTTCGACATCGAGCTGGGAAACACGGCCGAGGACGCCCGGGACGACCCAGGTACGCGTCGGCCGATCTGATCATAGCCAAGCAGACCTCTGTGGGTGAGAGGGAACCCAACATTTAAAAACTGATGTTAGGAGAGAAAATCTTTGAGCTGGAAATTCATTCATCTGCAGCCTGTGCTGTGAGCAGAGTCAGCAGTAGGGGGCGCCACAGAAACAGATGCAAAACACGTAGAAACAGCTGAGGAGCAGCTTCATGGGTCACAACCTTACAGGAAACACAGAGTCCAGACTGAAATTAGAGCATTATGAATGACAGTCTTTACTAAAAGATGGAACTGGAGCTGGACATTATATTGCAGATATGTTAATGTCAGAATGTTCAGTCCTAATATGTCAAAGAAAAGCTGGACATTCAGTATTTGTTGCCTGTTATAACCCTGGTTTACGTCCTGGTGATATATTCAGCTTATTGGGGGAGTCGATGGCCCCACCAGACATGGATGATAGAGACCAAGATGCTTCCCAGCACCGTGCAGCCCTCCTTAGAGCATCAGAGCTCTGAAGACCCAGTAATCTTCTTATCCGTGATGTGAAGATAGACTTCCAGAATTAAATTATACAAATATAAATATAAATTATACAGATATAAATCTGAGGTGACACAGCAATCAATTGCTCTTGGCCACTCTTCAAAATGGGAAAAACTAGAGAACGAGTTAGGAAACTGCTAAAGCACTACAAAGACGGACCTAAAAATAAGTAAAATGTTCTTCAAATTAGTGTTTTTGCCCTTAATTTCAGTAGGTAAATAAGATTATCTGCCAATGGAATGAGTATTTTGACCCCTAAAATAAGATAATTAGAAATCCTGCACTTGAAATAAGATGATGGAGATGAATTGTTCCTATTTTAAGTGAAAAAATCTTATTCCATTGGCAGATCATCTTATTTACCTGCTCAAATCAAGGACAGATACACTCATTTTAAGAGAATTTTATTTATTTTTAGTTCAGTTTTTGCAGTGAGAAAACAGCTCCTGGCCCTAATCACCCATATCTACTGTCAAAGCAATATTTAAAGCAACCAGTGCTGCGAGCAACACGACTAGCTCGAATGCTTCCTGGGATCATCAAGAGTCCATAACAATCATGATATCTACATGCCGACTGGATGAATGTAACCTTGTGGAGTTTTTTAAACTCTAGAAAATGTTTCTTTGGTCAGATTGGACCTAAAACTCTGGTCTTCAGTAGAGCAAAGGATGAATATGTGGAAAATGACTTCCTACACAGTGTGTGGTAAAGTGGAGGATCTGGGATGCTGTGGGCCTGTTGCTCTTCAAAAAGGTCCTGGGAAACCTCTGAGATTGCTTTAAATGCCTGGACGTTTTAAATGGAAACATGCCGCCTCAGCTGGACCTTCAGTCAGGATAATGATCCTAAACATTTGGCTCAATCCAGACAACTCTGGTTCATTAGACTCCAGCTCAACCTTCCTCAACGGTCCACATCTTGTAGAGACCATGTGGAGATGAGAGAGCATCACAAACCACCTGCAGGATGGGGTGAAACCAAATATTTAACTGCTATAATTAGTATAATTACTTTAAGGTTTTTACACATATCTTACACTTATAGAGGCACCGAAGAATGGGAAGGACACGATATTTCCTTCAACAAATTCTCAAGAAAAAAACACATTTCTGTAGATTTCTGAAGAAAAAAGAATAGAAGATGGTTTGATGCAGAAGCAACAAACTCTGGTCCTAAAGTACCTCTGGGGCTCTTTGTGTTTTAGACGATTCCCCAGTTCAACACCTCTGGACCACATGACTTCCTCTTTTCCAGCCTCTGCAGGTCTTAATGACGTGGTAGGCAGCTCATTTGACCCAGGATCACATCTCACACAGGCAGGACATCATCCCTTGAGGGCTGTAGTTAGTCAGCCCTGGAGGTCCTACCTTGGTCATTCCTGGGAATATAATGGTTCACAACTTTAACTTCAGGCCAATACGAGAAGAAACACCAGCAAACATTTATTGGGTGTTTCTGTTTGGTTGGACCGAACCCTGAGGTCTGTTTTCTCAGATTTCAGACCAGTGGACAGAAGGGCTAAACTGCAGGTATTTTTCTTGTTTGCAGAGACCGGGGAGCTCCGCTGCAGCTTTGATCAGGGACTCTGTGACTGGATATCTGACAGAGAGGGAGATCTGCACTGGGAGGCTGTGGACAGTCCCAGAGGTAACACCACCACGGTGCAAACACCAGACTGAAACACCATGCACAGTCAGGTGCATAACGCGGTTAGGGACGTGTCAAATCCAATGTATTTAAATGTATGTCCCAGGTGGGCGGCATCTGTCTGTCCCTGAACTGAAGGCGGGGCAAAGGAGCATCCGAGGCGCTCGATTGGCCGTCTGGATAGTCCCTCTTCGGAACCAGGGCGAAATGTGTTTCTCCTTCTCCCATTGGCTGACGGGGCACCACATGGGCGTCCTGCAGCTGTTCCTCCGTGAAAAAGGGCGGGACAAAAGGTACTGCAGCTGCTGTAACCTCTGACCTCTACCAAATCTGCTGCTGGTGGAGCATGCTGGGTGAACGCTTGCTCCTGATTGGCTCTTTCAGGTATGGCTCCTCCCTCTGGAGCAGGACAGGGGGACACGGGTGGAGACAGACGCAGGTTACCTTGGAGACGCGTTCTGTGGACAAAGTAAGTTGTTTGATAATGGGGACGATGATGACTATGATAGTAACGATGAGAATGATGAAGATCTTTATAATGATGATGATGATTATCCTGATTATGGTCATAATGTTCAAGATAATGATTCTAATCATAACAATTATGACTGATGATGATGATTTTCACTATTGTGATGATGATGATGATGATGATGATGATGATGATGATGATGATTTTCACTATTGTGATGATGATGATGATGATGATGACGACGTGTGCAGGTGCTGATAAAAGCTGAGCGAAGGTCTGGACGACGTGGCCAGATTGCAGTTGATGATGTCACACTGAGACAGGGGGCGTGTCGATGACATCATCATCAGTTGACCAGAGATCTTCAGGTGGACTCGTTTAAAGGAGCGTTCCGCTGCAGCTGATCTTCAGACTGCTGCTGGGTTTGAGTAGATCTGATGAAGCTGGAAACCAGAGCGGTCCTCCATCTCCTCGTCTTCACCTCTTGACCAGCAGCTTTGAAACGTTTTGGACTCATCTTCTGTCAGCTGCTGTTCGTTTATTTCCTCCAGAGCTTAAAGGTTCAGAGGACGCCTCACATCTTTCCATGTTGCTGACAAAACCAGAGAGTTGTAGTCAAAGTCAAATTATTTATGAAGTTAAAAACACCAGAAATTGACCAAAGTGCTCCACAGTCACACCAACAATCATCAAATAACTGGAATAAAACTAAAGTTAAGAGGAATAAAACACAGAAGAATTAAGATTTCTAAAACATATCTAGCTTCAAATGCTCAGCCAAAGGTGAGGAAAAAGAGGAGAGTTTTTAAAAGACATTTAAATGCTTCTCTGAGCTCTGCGGTCATGTAGAGAAGGGTTTCCAAAGTTTTCAGCCTGCGACCCGCAATACAACAGAGGCACAGACTGGTGACTCCATTTTGGAGAATTATCAGAATTAAGTCATGAAATTATGAGACTAAAGTTAGATTTTTGTAAGAACTCTGCATTAAAAATGAATAATGTGGAGCATCTTGTTAACTTCCACCAATAAGGAAATGCTCAATCTATTTAGCACATCAGTCTCAAATCTTCTCGTGGCCCTCCAGGGGGTCCTGACCTCCTCTCTGGGAACCCCTGATGTAGAGGTCAAGTATTCTGAACACTTGATCTCCTCTTAGCGTTAACTTTGGTCTGTGAACATGGAGCAGAACCCGACTGATGGACCAGAGAGCTCTCAGAGGTGGGCTGGTGTTGAGATCACATAGATAAGCAATACATTACTGCAGCTTAGTATAACTGGCATATACGTAGGCCTGAATGTCATCAGCAAAACACTGAAATGGCCTGTTATGCTTCCTAAAGATTGACCCTGGGGGCAACATGTACAAAACAAAGAGTAGCAGTCTGAGTATAGATCCCTGAGGAACCCCACAATGGAGATGGGCTCCTGAAGAGAATTAGATTGACCGCTGTTCTTTAGATGATCTCTGCGCAGACTTTGATAAATGTGGTATGTTCATCAGAAGAAGCAACTGAATATAAATGTATATAGCAGCTTTCTAGACATAAAGCAGAAAGTGCTGAAGAGAAGAAACGGACACAGGAGCAAGCAGAAACAGCTGTTAGCCATTATAGCGGGTCTTTACAGGAAGGTTGTGTGGTTTTGTCCCAAAGGCGGGTCAAGAACCAGAGCATCGGCTTCATTGAATATGCTATCCTGAAGCAAAGCAATAGATCTGTTACCATGGTAACTAATGACTGAGACCTTACCTGCTGAGAAGGAAAGGTTTACAGGTGAGTGAAAGCACTTCAGCCCATCAGACGCCTTCAGTTCTTCTCTCCAGGGTACTGAGAGAAATCTTCATCAACAGAGCCAATGCTTCCCCCAAAACAGAGACTTTTTAACCATTTATCTTTAGATGTTGAAGGTATTTAAAGGTGAGAAGAAAGACAATAAATGTAATAGGAAGCCAATTTAGGAATAGATTTGGATAAATGTTTCTTGGTTCTGAAGAGCCTGCCTGAGATGTTCCTCACCACCTGGACACCATAGAGGAAGGTCAGAGTAGACTCAACAGTGATTTGTTGGATTATTTCGGTTAGATTGAAGCAATATCTAGGATGAAGATGAGTGTTCAGGTCAGAATCACATCTTTCTCCCAGTTTCCTGCTTCTTGGGTGATGTTCCTGGATCATCTGCCAACTCTGGAACCACCGGGAACCTGAGAGCCCAGACCAGTTTTACTGGATTCATCGACTGCTCAGATCCTCTCTGAAGTTTCCAGACTGAGATCAGTTGCAGAGATCTAAAACTTTCTGCCACAGCTTCTCTGAGGATCAGATATGTGGTGAGGTGAGGACTCCAGAAACGCTTGAAGTTCTGCGAGACAACTGTCTTACCCGACCAAAGTGGTCACGAGGTCCCAGAGTGAACCGCCTCATTTCACCTGTTGGCACCACATTTGATCACCTCTCTGTCTCCACATCTGTTTCCTACCTCCAAGCAAACCAGTTCTGACCCATGTAGTTACTAATTCACCTGTTACTCTTGATATTTCAAGATGACAAATAATAAAAAGCTCAATTCTGGTCTATAATCTAATTTAATGCCATGGCATTGATTTTATATCCCAGCCTGCTTTGGTTCTGATGGACCGGTTGGCTCGTCTGAAATATGAAGAACCCACATGTGGAACTGATTCAAAATAAGATTAACAAATGACATTTCACTGTAATATTTCCATGTAAATAAAAGCTGTTTTTTCCTTATTTTTATTAAATAATAAACCTGTTTTTCTTGACTCTTATTGCTAATCAGATATTTTCTTTAAATTAGTAATGTTGTGTAAATATGAACAATTTAATTTTTAATTTTTACAGAATGCCAAATTCAGCAAATCAATGAATTAATAAAAATTATATATATATAAATGTAAATAAATATATTAAATAAAGAACTACACTTATCCCTAATAGTTAAATATTTCCATAGTTAAAAAAATAATCCATGTGGAAACCATAAAATTATTTTTTTATTAATTATATTTTTAAATGTTTACATTTATTGAATTATTTTATAGTCCATGTGTTAAAGGATATTGTGACTGTTTATTATCTGGCTGTGTGTCAAAGCCACTGCTAGGAACAAGGTGATTGTTCTATTGTAAAATTAGTAAATTAGTATATCATTAAATTTTATCTAATTAGTCATAATCAGAGTTTAAATGATTTAATCACTGTGAGAGAGAATGTTTGAGTTAAATAAATGCAGTACAAAGCTCACATAATAAAGTCACATTTTGATTACATTTAATCAAGTTTTACCAGGTAGATTGATGTTGAAGATATAAATATATTTTTGTTAATCTAATTACATGTTGATGAGATAGAAATATTTATTTGATTGTTGAGATTTCCCGTCCTCATTAGTTTATAACTTATCATTAGCATTTTTTAAATAAATAAATAACAATTGTTTTAGTTTAAGCTTATTTCAACTTTCAACTAAAAATTTTACAAAGTGCATGACATGAGGGATTTTTAAATGATGAAATTAACAGGGCTTTAGTAATTATCTGATTAAATGAAACTAATAACTTCTGATGGTGGTCTGTGATGAAGGAGGAGGAGATGCTCCTCCACCTGCAGAGGCAGGAGGAGGCGTCACTGATGATTTATGGCCAAACATCTGCTGTGGAGCCAGAACATCTGGACGGAGCTCCACAGATTCCTGAGTTTATGGAGCCCCGGCTCAGAGTGTGGAGGCTGAAACCTGTGATTTACAGTCAGGGCTGCATGAGCTGGAGTCTCTGCAGAGGGAGGAGGTTCTCTGGTTAACCTTATAATTAATACAACCAAGGTTCCTCCTGCTCCCTGGAGAAGATCAGAAAACACCGCAGGTCATCTGAGGGAGCCTTAAAGATCCTGTCTATATAAGAGCCTCTAAGTTTAAACAGATTCTCAGAAGACATCGATACCTGAAGCTTGGAGAAGCTCAAAAATCCCGGAAAACATGAACACGAGTGCCTCCTGCTGGAGGAAACGTGCAGTGCATCTGTTTTCATGAGAACTGGTGCTCCACACAACCTGCACTGGAATGCATCCAGGTGTCCCCACATCAACCTTTCAGTGGCTTTCAGTTAATTCTAGAAGTCAATTTAAGTCTTTATTTTGTTTTTAATACCATGAAATGCCTTGCTCCACCTTAAACATGAGTGGGAGTGGTGGCCTAATGGTTAGAGCAGCGCGCTTGTGGTCTGAGAAGGTTGCAAGTACCCGGTTTGATCCCCACAGCCTTCACTCTGGGTCCCTGAGCAAGACCCTTATCCCCCGTTTATTCCCCAGGCGCCACACAGTGGCAGCCCACTGCTCCCCAATGGGTGATGGGTTAAGATGCAGAAGTGAATTTCTCTATTGTGAGATCAATAAAGTTCTATTATTATTATTATTAGGGAAGTGAGGTCATCCAATCAACCCACCTTAGAGGTACTGAGGTCAAAGTTCAAACAATGAGGTGATTAGTCCCCAACCAGGATGTAGAATAAGCCGCCACAGAGTTAAACTTACTGCTGCAAATCCATAACAACAGTTTTTTCCCATTTGTGTTTAGTGCCTTGTCTACTGTTGTCTCGGACCAGTAGGCCGGCTCACTGTCGCTCACAGTCAAATAAACTGAAACTAAAAGGCACCATTTTGTTTATTTTACAGTTGAAATTTTTATTTTTTTAAATGCAAATATGTAATTTACATCCATTTCTAAGGTAGCCGCCATCTTAGTGATGCTACAGGAGCTCTGCAGCTCAGAAGTGATGCTCAGTGACGTTCTCATCTTCAGCCGGTCTCTGTTGGTCCTGCGAAGGTGGAGCTGCTGCAGAAATCAGTCAAGTCAGTTAAATCTGTGAACTACGTTCCGCCATGAAATAATGAAGCCGCTCACCTTTGGCTCTGTCCTGATATAAGGACAACAGGAGGAGAGTGGAGACGACGTACGGACAGAAGACCACCATGTGGCAGACCAGCCTCAGGGAGGACTGGTGGAAGGCAGGGGGCGGAGCTCCAGTGGTGGGCGGGGCTTTAGCAGAAAGATAGAATCCCACCTGGTCAGGTGATGCATTCAACCAGTGTTGAAGGAAAGAGAGAAGCTGCTGACCTGAGACAGAGATGCTGCTGGATGGAGACTCTCCATGAGCGCTGATGCTACACCTGTAGAGGCCTTCATCAGAGCTGGTCACATGGTGGAGGGTCATGTGACCTGCAGGCTCAGTCCTGATGAGGGAGCCATCTTTATAGAAAGCAGCTGGGAGGTTGGAGGGAGCGGTCTTTGTGTGACAGCTCAGAGTGACGTCATCTCCCTCCATCACAGGGAGGACAGGACTCTGCAGGATCACTGATCCACCTCAACACAGAGACAAACTACAGCATTTCATCCATTTCCACACAGCTTCATCAACACTAACTCCACAGTCTGATCTTACCAGTGACAGTGAGCTGGATGCTGCTGCTGGCTGATCCCTCTCTCCACTCACACCAGTAAACTCCACTGTCACTTTGGACCAGATAGTTCATGATACAGGAGGAACCAGCTGGTTGTCCCCATCCATCACACTGAGTCCTGGTTCCTCTGGTTGTGTTTCTCCTCACAGTCCATCCAGCAGAGCTGTTGTCCTCCTCACAGCTCAGAGACACAGAGTCTCCTTTAAAGAACTGAGATCTGCTGGGACTCACAGTCAGAGCAGCTGGGAGGACTGAATTAGGAGGAAAATGGGACAGATGAATTCAGGGTAAAACCCATTCAGCTACATTAGTATGAATCAGAAGAGACGCCATGAAGAAGAGTCTGATTTACTGAAGCAGTCATGTGTCATGGTTTTTATTTCTTTAGAACGAGATCATAATACATAGGTTCAATTTGTCCAAGTAAACTAACAGGTGACTAGAAGTAAAATCACAGTTTGGAAGTAGCTGGTCCTGAATCTGATAGATAAAATGTTGCTGGGAGCTGCAGCTCAGGGTGGTGGGAGGGAAACATTTAAAGATCATCATTAAAGATAAATCAAGGTAACAGAAGCTATCAGCACTAAGTAGCTCAGCGGTTAGAAGAAGTTTCTGATTACTCCATTATTTATTTAGAAAGGCGTTCATATTTTTAAACAAGCTATCTTTTTAAAAATAGTAATAAAAAAGATTAGATTGTGTTGTGTTGAGAGGAGCCAGTTGAGGTGGCTCGGGCATCTGGTCAGGATGCCTCCTGGACGCCTCCCTGGTGAGGTGTTCCGGGCACGTCCCACCGGGAGGAGGCCCAGGACACGCTGGAGGGACTATGTATCCCGGCTGGCCTGGGAACACCTTGGGATTCCCCCGGAGGAGCTGGCCCAAGTGGCTGGGGAGAGGGACGTCTGGGCCTCCCTACTGAAGCTGCTACCCCCGCGACCCGACCCCGGATAAGCGGAAGACGATGGATGGATGGATGGATGGGAAATGGGAATGGCGTGACGGTGGCACAGAGGTTAAGGGGCTTGTCTTGCAATTGGTGGGTTGCCGGTTCGATCTCCTGCTCTGACTGTCTCTGTCGTTGTGTCCTTAGGCAAGACACTTCACTTGCATTGCCTGCTGGTGGTGGTCAGAGGGCCCGGTGGTGCCGGTGCATGGCAGCCTCGCCTCTGTCAGTCTGCCCCAGGGAAGCTGTAGCTACTAACATAGCTCACCACCGTCAGGGTGTGAATGACTAAACTGTAGTGTAAAGCGCTTTGGAGGTCGTCAAGACTAGTTAAAAAGCACCATACAAGTACAAGCCATTTACCATAGGCTGTGTTGTTTTGAAAATATTACTATCCATATTAGTTTTATTCCCACTTTTGCTTGCTTATAAAACGAAAGATGATACAAAAGGCCAGCTGTTGGTTGACAGCGTTTCCCGGCCAAGCAGTCAAACCCTTTTCCAGTTCGACACATACTGGCTTCTACATCATCTTTTGAGAGAATTTGACTCAATAACAATAAACTTCTCTGTTTTCTCTGCAGATCTGAAAGACTGTTGCTCTACATAAAGATGGCTGAGGCTGTGAGAGTCATGTTCTTTGACTTCTCCAGCGCTTTCAACACCATCAGACCGGTGCTGCTGAGGGGGAAGCTGGAGGACGCTGGGGTGGACAAACATCTAGCTGACTGGACCATCGACTACCTCACTGACCATGGACTACCTCACTGACCATCGACTACCTCACTGACCATGGACTACCTCACTGACCATGGACTACCTCACTGACCATCGACTACCTCACTGACCATGGACTACCTCACTGACCGCCCTCAGTACGTGCGGCTGCACGGCTGTCAGTCAGTGGTGGCACTCTGCAGCACCGGGGCCCCCCAGGGCACCGTTCTGTCTCCGTTTCTCTTCACTCTTTACACCTCGGACTTCACCTACAACACGGACAGCTGCCACCTTCAGAAGTTCTCTGATGACTCGGCCATCGTGGGCTGTGTGTCTGAGGGGAACGAGCTGGAGTACCGGTCAGTCATCATGGACTTTGTGGACTGGTGTGAGAAGAACGATCTGTGTTTAAACACCAATAAGACCAAGGAGATGGTGATGGACTTCAGGAGAAGACCCCCACCTCACTCACCTGTGAACATCCAGGGGCAGGACATAGAAACTGTGGAGAGTTTCAAATACCTGGGTGTTCACGTCAACAATAAGCTGGACTGGACACATAACACTGACGCCCTGTATAAGAAGGGCCAGAGCCGGCTCCACCTCCTGAGGAGGCTGAGGTCCTTTGGAGTGAGCAGGCCCCTGCTAAAGACCTTCTATGACTCTGTGGTGGCCTCAGCCCTCCTCTATGCTGTCGTCTGCTGGGCCTCAGGCAGCGCAGAGCGCTACAGAAAGAGGCTGAATAAGCTGGTGAGGAAGGCCACGTCTGTCCTAGGCTGCACTCTGGACTCTGTGGAGGAAGTGGCTGAGAGGAGGGTGTTATCCAAGCTCACATCCATCATGGACAACACCTTCCACCCCCTGCACCAGACTGTAGAGGAGCTGAGCAGCTCCTTTAGAGCCAGACTTAGACATCCTGTCTGTACCAGATTATACAATGCTGCACTATAACTGTAACTATAACTGAAACCTTAACTGTAACAACTAATGTGCAACAACTACTGTGCAATTCTATTTAATACACTGTGCAATACTGTTAAATAATCCTGTTTAACAAGCGACTTCAGCTGTATAGTTATCTCACTACCTCACTGTTGTTATTACTTGGTACCACTTAATGTAAAACGTCTTTCCATTTTTATATAAGTCACCTGAGTGTACATAAGTCATCCTAAATATCTGCTTTATTTCCCTTGTACTTTTATTTTATGATTTATTTTTCGATACACTATATATGGACACACTGTATATACCTTATACCTTATGCACCTCTCCTCCTTTAGGCACCTTCTTTTTGTTTATTTAGCCAATGTGTGACAAGTAAATTTCTCCATTGTGAGATCAATAATGCCCTATCTTATCTTAAGAAGATTGCCAACACCCTGAAACAGGCCTTGCTGGTTGACCAAAGAAGTGGTGCAGTGAGTTGTGGCATCATATCCACAAGATGTCTTACATCTGCTGGGTAGGAGGTACTCTGCATCTAAACAGTCTGCATGGCTGTAATCTCAGATAGAAGCCTCTTCTAAAAATGATGCACAAGAAAGATGCAAGCAGTGTCCTAAAGACCAGTGGACTACACACACTACCCTGACAGTTTGGACACAATCTGGACATTTTGATTTTGGTTTAATAATAAATTGTATTTAAGCGGTCGGACATGCCAATTCTGCTCACTTACAGTGTTTACTTTATAAATTATCCAAGCGTGGCAGTCCTGCCCCTGTAATATAGCATGTCCCCGGTGTTTGCAGTCTTTACAAATAGAGCCATTAAGGCTGTGCAGGAAAACAAGAATGGTAAATGGCTTGTACTTGTATAGCGCTTTAACTAGTCTTGACGACCTCCAAAGCGCTTCACACTACAGTTTAGTCATTCACCCATTCACACACACATTCACACCCTGACGGTGGCGAGCTATGTCAGTAGCCACAGCTGCCCTGGGGCAGGCTGACAGAGGCGAGGCTGCCATGCACCGGCGCCACCGAGCCCTCTGACCACCACCAGCAGGCAATGCAGGTGAAGTGTCTTGCCAGTGTCAACGTGTCATTTCCTTAATGTTGTCCCATGAAAAAAAACTTTCACAAACATTTTTAAATTTCCAAAAATAACAAAAACTTAAGAGATGCGTGAAGGACCTGCATAGCATTGATGTAACTTCTCTCACCTTGGTGGGTCGTGCAGCAGAGCAGAGAAAGGATCCCTGCAGAGAAACATCTGGGCTGAAACACACTGCAGTCTCCTGACGACCGAACCACAGATATTATTCTGTTCTCCATTGAAATCTGAAAGAAGTGAAGGTTTACTCACAGAAGAGCTTCAGTAGAAAGGCTCCCTCCATGCTACTGGTGATAATGTGAGACCGTGAAGCTTAAATCATCAACAAGTAGTGAGACCGTGCGCCTCCCTCGGTTGCTGTCATGGTGGGTGTTTTCTCTCCATCCATACACTTCTATGATTAACTATTATATCTGATCCACTGTTAGAAGATAGAAGTTACATGGTGCAAAGTAAACAATGAGAAATTGTCACGTGAAGCTGCAGAAAATGGGTTTGAAGCTTTTATGGCGTTGGAAGAAAAACTCATAACTATTTTACAATTAGAAGCTGCTTCTTCCTGAGAGTTTCAGCACTTCAGCTGACAGGAAGTGAGATGGAGGTGTTGCTGTGTGGCTTTTTAACATCAAAACTCGATCAAACTGTAGAAGATCTACATCCTGTTTATTAGGCTCTCCCTTCAGGTCTTTAATAATAGATCTTTGTGTTCTGACGACCTCTCCAGAACACGTTGGGTCTTGGTTGAGTAGCCCAGTAGCAGAGCGGAGCAAAGGTTCACCCAGGAGGTCACTTTGCCTCCTCTGTACTTGATGCTATCTGTTTTTACTCTAATTTTTGGATTAAATGCAGGTTTAAGCTTAGATCATATTCATCTCAACACCTGAACATCCTGTTTCCTTTGTGAGCTTCCTGTCTTGATTTGAGACATGCAACAATTATGAACGCCGCAGCAAATGTTCCTAAAAGTTCTTCAAGATGGCAGCAATGATCCAGCGAGGCTCTGTCCTTCTTCCCTTCCAGAAACAAACTGGTGAAAGGAGGAGCAGCTGAGGGTGGACAGGCATGTGAGTGCAACAGAGGACTGGTGGTTCCTAGAGTCTCTAAATGTAGAATGGGAGGCAGATCCTTCACTGCAAAAAGGGAACTAATAATAGGTAAATATCTGGTTGAAATTAGCATATTTTACCTTGATTTAAGTAGCCAAAAAAGACTATTTGCCAATGGAATAAGATTTTTGCACTTAAAATAGGAACAATTCATCACCATCATCTTATTTCAAGTGCAGGATTTCCAATTATCTTATTTTAGGGCTAAAAATACTAATACCATTGGCAAGTAGTCTTATTTAGCTGCTTAAATCAAGGTAAAATATGCTAATTTCAACAAGATTTTACTTAATTTTAGTTCCCTTTTTTGCGGTGTTTAGCTATCAGCCGCGGTTAACGAGTCGCGGTTATGGAGCCTGCACCTGGAGGGAGGGAAGAGGAGAAAAAAAATGACACTTCCAGCTTCCCACAATGTTTGATCAGATGCTGCATCTTTTTTCTGATGAAACTTAAATCTCTTCAGTTGAACGTACTGAATATGTCAAATCACTGAGTTTCCCCAAATCTACAGATTTGATCATGTAGTTTTACATCTTCAGAGTCAAACAATATATTCAGTCATAAACTGCATTCATGTATATGTGCTTTCTTTCAGCAGCTTCAGGATCGTTTTCACCAAACTGTGGACATAATCCCATGGAAACCTGTTTTCTATCTGTCTAAGAATTATTGCAGACCAATTATTCTCCTAAATAAAGGCAGTAAAACAAATAGGTCACAACAAATATCCATCAAAATGAACTGTTTTGTCCAAACTGCAGTACTTTTGTTGTAACAATCAAACTCAACACTACTTGGCAGCAGAGTTACGATTCACCAACAAGGTGGGCGATTAGTGAGTTCCAGTGCTTAATAGGATGCTTCTAGGGTTAGAAAAGCAGTTTGGAGAAGCTTGTTGCCAAAACCTTTTCAGGTTGATCTCAGATCCATGTTGTGCTGAGGAGCAACAAGGAGGAGACATCCTGAATCTGAAATCTGCTGCTTAACGGGAGGAGAGAGGAAACACACACTCCACATTTAAAGAACAGTTTTTATTATTTCTGCCGTCTTTAACACAGTCATTGAGCCTGTATAATATATATTTACAAAAATAATGCATGAAGAAAAGACAGAGTATATACAATTTATACATGTTTAAAGTACGTTTACGTCTGAGCCAACAGGAGCTCAGAAGTGATGATCTGTGGTGACTTCCCTCAGGTTGTCCACGTATTCAGCTGTTCTCTGCTCCTCCTGGATGGGTGAAGCTATAGGAGACAAAAAGGGTCAGAAAAAATGTTGAAATGTGATTAAATCCTTCAATCAAGATTTCATTCAGAGTTACCTGTGGATCTGTGTCGATTCAAGGACACCAAGAGGAGCGTTGAGAGGAAGTATGGAGAGAACACCACCAGGTGCCAGAGCACAAAGGAGGCTGTCGAAGGAGCTCCAGAGGTGGGCGGGGCTAAGCCTGTGGGTCTGTATGCTGAGGAAACCCCCCCTGGTAAAGGTGAGTGGGTGGAGGAAATGTGTCGGACTGGCAGTAAATAGTCCTGACCTGAGACAGAGATCCTGCTGGATGGAGACTCTTACCCAAGAAAACGACCAAAACTACAAAAAGAGCAAAATGTCTAGCGTTCACGAATGATCCCAAAAGATTAATTCTGGGATTATTAATTAGAGATTATTGAAATCAACATTAATAATGTTTAATTAACATATTACCCTCACCTGGAGGTCAGACAAATATCAGTAAATATACAGTAAAACTGTATATACAGTAAAACTGTTAAACATGTGGAACCGATTCAAAAAAGATTAACAAATGACATTTCACTGTAATATTTCTATGTAAATAAAAGCAGTTTTTTCCTGATTTTTATTAAATAATAAATCTGTTTTTCTTGATTCTAATTGCTAATCAGATATTTTCATTAAATTAGTAAATTTGTGTAAAATGAACAAATCAATTTTATTCATATTTAATTTTTTTTATTTTTATGGAATGCCAAAATTCAGCAAATCAATAAATTAATAAAAATTAAATATATAAATGTAAATAAATGTATTAAAGAACTACACACTAAAGTTAAATATTTCCATAGTTAAAAAAATAATCCACATGGAAATAATAAAATTAAATTTTTATTAATTATATTTTAAAATTTTTACATTTATTGAATTATTTTATAGTCCATGTGTTAAAGAATATTGTGACTGATTATTATCTGGCTGTGTATCAAAGCCGCCAGAAACAAGGTGATTGTTCTATTATAAAATTAGTAAATTAATATATTATTACATTCTATCTAATTAGTCATAATCATAGTTCAAATATTTTAATGACTGTAAGAGAGACAATTTGAGTTAAATAAATGCAGTATAAAGGTGACGTAATAAAGTCACATTTTGATTACATTTAATCAAGTTTTACCAGATAGATTCATGTTGAACATATAAATATGGATATTTTTGTTAATCTAATTAGTTTGATTAGATAGAAATATTTATTCGATTGTTGAGATTTCCAGTCCTCATGAGTTTATAGCTTATCTTTAGCATTTTTGTAATAAACGTAATTGTTTTATTGTAAGCTTATTTCAACTTTCAACTACAAATGTTACAAAGTGCATGACATGACAGGTTTTTAAACGATGAAATTAACAGGGCTTTAGTAATTATCTGATTAAATGAAACTAATAACTTCTGATGGTGGTCTGTGATGAAGGAGGAGGAGGTGCTCCTCCACCTGCAGAGGCAGGAGGAGGCGTCACTGATGATTTATGGCCAAACATCTGCTGTGGAGCCAGAACATCTGGACGGAGCTCCACAGATTCCTGAGTTTATGGAGCCCCGGCTCAGAGTGTGGAGGCTGAAACCTGTGATTTACAGTCAGAGCTGCATGAGCTGGAGTCTCTGCAGAGGGAGGAGGTTCTCTAGTTAACCTTATAATTAATACAACCAAGGTTCCTCCTGCTCCCTGGAGAAGATCAGAAAACACCGCAGGTCATCTGAGGGAGCCTTAAAGATCCTGTTTATATAAGAGCCTCTAAGTTTAAACAGATTCTCAGAAGACATCGATACCTGAAGCTTGGAGAAGCTCAAAAGTCCCGGAAAACATGAACACGAGTGCCTCCTGCTGGAGGAAACGTGCAGTGCATCTGTTTTCATGAGAACTGGTGCTCCACACAACCTGCACGGAATTCATCCAGGTGTCCCCACATCAACCTTTCAGTGGCTTTCAGTTAATTCTAGAAGTCAATTTAAGTTTTTAATTTTTGTTTTTAATACCATGAAATGCCTTGCTCCACTTTAAACATGAGTGGGAGTGGTGGCCTAATGGTTAGAGCAGCGCGCTTGTGGTCTGAGAAGGTTGCAAGTACCCGGTTTGATCCCCACAGCCAGCACTCTGGGTCCCTGAGCAAGACCCTTAACCCCAGATTGCTCCCTAGGTGCCTCACAGTGGCAGCCCACTGCTCCCCAATGGGTGATGGGTTAAGATGCAGAAGTGAATTTCTCTATTGTGAGATCAATAAAGTTCTATTATTATTATTAGGGAAGTGAGGTCATCCAATACACCCACCTTAGAGGTACTGAGGTCAAAGTTCAAACAATGAGGTGATTAGTCCCCAACCAGGATGTAGAATAAGCCGCCACAGAGTTAAACTTACTGCTGCAAATCCACAACAACAGTTTTTTCCCATTTGTGTTTAATGATTTGTTTACAGTTGTCTCGGACCAGTAGGTTGGCTCACTGTCACTCACAGTCAAATAAACTGAAATTAAAAGGCACCATTTTGTTTATTTTACAGTTGAAATTTTAATTTTTTTTAATGCAAATATGGAATTTACATCCATTTCTAAGGTAGCCGCCATCTTAGTGATGCTACAGGAGCTCTGCAGCTCAGAAGTGATGCTCAGTGACGTTCTCATCTTCAGCCGGTCTCTGTTGGTCCTGCGAAGGTGGAGCTGCTGCAGAAATCAGTCAAGTCAGTTAAATCTGTGAACTACGTTCCGCCATGAAATAATGAAGCCGCTCACCTTTGGCTCTGTCCTGATATAAGGACAACAGGAGGAGAGTGGAGACGACGTACGGACAGAAGACCACCATGTGGCAGACCAGCCTCAGGGAGGACTGGTGGAAGGCAGGGGGCGGAGCTCCAGTGGTGGGCGGGGCTTTAGCAGAAAGATAGAATCCCACCTGGTCAGGTGAAGCATTCAACCAGTGTTGAAGGAAAGAGAGAAGCTGCTGACCTGAGACAGAGATGCTGCTGGATGGAGACTCTCCATGAGCGCTGATGCTACACCTGTAGAGGCCTTCATCAGAGCTGGTCACATGGTGGAGGGTCATGTGACCTGCAGGCTCAGTCCTGATGAGGGAGCCATCTTTATAGAAAGCAGCTGGGAGGTTGGAGGGAGCGGTCTTTGTGTGACAGCTCAGAGTGACGTCATCTCCCTCCATCACAGGGAGGACAGGACTCTGCAGGATCACTGATCCACCTCAACACAGAGACAAACTACAGCATTTCATCCATTTCCACACAGCTTCATCAACACTAACTCCACAGTCTGATCTTACCAGTGACAGTGAGCTGGATGCTGCTGCTGGCTGCTCCCTCTCTCCACTCACACCAGTAAACTCCACTGTCCAATGTGAACAAGAAGCTGATGCTACAGGTAGAACCAGCAGCTTCTCCCCATCCATCTCCACACTGAGTCCTGGTTCCTCTGGCTGTGTTCCTCCTCACAGTCCATCCAGCAGAGCTGTTGTCCTCCTCACAACTCAGAGACACAGAGTCTCCTTTAAAGAACTGAGATCTGCTGGGACTCACAGTCAGAGCAGCTGGGAGGACTGAATTAGGAGGAAAATGGGACAGATGGATTCAGGGTAAAACCCATTCAGCTACATTAGTATGAATCAGAAGAGACGCCATGAAGAAGAGTCTGATCTGCTGCAGCAGTCAGTGAAATAATGTCATGGTTTTTATTTCCTTATTTATGAGATCATAATCAATAGGTTCCATTTGTCCAAGTAAACTAACAGGTGACCAGAAGTAAAATCACAGTTTAGAAGTAGCTGGTCCTGAATCTGATAGATAAAATGTTGTTGGGAGCTGCAGCTCAGGGTGGTGGGAGGGAAACATTTAAAGATCATCATTAAAGATAAATCATCAAAGTAACAGAAGCTATCAGCACTAAGCAGCTCAGCGGTTAGAAGAAGGTTCTGATTACGCCACTTTAGATTTTTCCATTATTTAATTAGAAAGGCGTTCACATTTTTAGACAAGCCGCATTTTTAAACAATGTCTGAGCCTGCCCTCTGAAGCTGCTACCCCCACGACCCGACCCCGGGTGAGTGGAAGAAGATGGATGGATAGGCTGTGTTGTTTGTCAAAATATTACTATCCATATTAGTTTTTCGTTGCTTTATTATCTGTAGTGACTAAGCCGACTCTTAAAGCCACTGCAGTGTTTTTAAACCGGAGTCTTATGGTTGAGATGGCAAACAGGAAGTGTCCAGACGCTGTTCCTGCAGTTAAAAGCCAATTTATTCCCACTTTTGCTTGATTATAAAACAAAAAATGATACAAAAGGCCAGCTGTGGGTTGATAGAGTTTCCCGGCCAAGCACTCAAACCCTTTTCCAGTTAAACACACCCATACACACATCATCTCCTTTATTATACAGACTTTACACATACTGGCTTCTACATTATGTTTTGAGAGACTTTGACTCATTTCAGAAACAAACTTCTCTGTTCTCTCTGCAGATCTGAAGGACAGATGGCTGAGGCTGTAAGAAGATTTCCAACACCCTGAAACTGAGCTGCAGCAAGGTGGCTGAGACCACGGAGCGGTTTCCTCCCAGAACAGGCCTTGCTGGTTGACCAAAGAAGTGGTGCAGTGAGTTGTGGCATCATATCCTCTTCTAAAAATGATGCACAAGAAAGATGCAAGCAGTCTGCTAAAGACCAGCAGGCTGAGGCATGGTAAATAGATTTTACAGCGTTTTATAAAGTCTGACGACCCCAAAGCGCTTTACACTACAATCAGTCACACACATATTCACACCCTGATTGTGGGGCAGTGGCCGCCACACATCGGCTACAACTCGAGTGAAGTGTCTAGCCATAGAACACAACAACTGAGACAGTAAGAGCGGGGAATCCAACCAGCCGATTGCAGGATGAACTTCCTTACTCAGTTCAATTCAATTCAATTCAATTTTATTTATATAGCGCCAAATCATGAAACATGTCATCTCAAGGCACTTTACAAAATCAAGTTCAATCATATTATACAGATTGGGTCAGATTATACAGATTGGTCAAAATGTCCTATATAAGGAAACCAGTTGATTGCATCAAAGTCCCGACAAGCAGCATTCACTCCTGGAGAAGCGTAGAGCCACAGGGAGAGTCGTCTGCATTGTACATGGCTTTGCTGCAATCCCTCACTCCTGCACCACTGTCGCCCTGGATCACTGGATCCAGGTTCTGTGGTCTGATGAGACCAAGAGGAACTTATTTGGTTCAGATGCAGTCAAACGTGTGTGGAGGCGACCAGCTGAGGAGGGCAAAGACAGGTCTGTGCGTTGCCTACAGTCAAGCATGATGGTGGAAGTGTCATGGTTTGGGGATGCATGAAAGCTCCTGGCTGTGGGGAGGGTTGGGGTTTAGTTTTTTTGAGGGAACCATGAACGTCAACACATGCTGAGATACTGAAGCAGAAGATGATCCCCTCCCTTCAGAAACTGGGTGGTAGGGAAGTATTCCAACATGATAATGACCACGAACACACCACTGCCCTGATAAACAGACTGTGGCTCCATCTGAATACCATCTGTAGTGCCATCACACCATGAAGGAATCAAATGCATGTTAAGCAAAGAACTTTCACACAGCCACGAGGGAGGGATAGTCAGCTGGGACGGCCCTTCTCCCCAGTAGGGGTTCCCTCTTGCTATAAAGTTTCCCCCACAGACAAAGACTTTTTTTCTGACCAATTCAATTCAATTCAATTCAATTTTATTTATATAGCGCCAAATCATGAAACATGTCATCTCAAGGCACTTTACAAAATCAAGTTCAATCATATTATACAGATTGGGTCAGATTATACAGATTGGTCAAAATGTCCTATATAAGGAAACCAGTTGATTGCATCAAAGTCCCGACAAGCAGCATTCACTCCTGGGGAACCGTAGAGCCACAGGGAGAGTCGTCTGCATTGTACATGGCTTTGCTGCAATCCCTCATACTGAGCAAGCATGAAGCGACAGTGGGAAGAAAAACCACCCATTAACGGGAAAAAAAAACCTCCGGCAGAACCAGGCTCAGTATGAACGGTCATCTGCCTCGACCGACTGGGGTTACAGAAGACAGAGCAGAGACACAACAAGAGAGACAAAAAGCACAGAAGCACACATTGATCTAGTAATCTGTTCTACATTAGATGGTAGTAACGGGTGAGCCGTCTTCTCTGGATGATGTCAAAGTTAGCAGAACGCCAGACCAGGTGTACCTACTATGAAGAAAAAGAGAGAGAGCAAAAAGTTAAAAGCTGAAATGACGACAGTCATTTCAATGTAATACAATGCAAATCTGGAGAACAGTAGAAATCAGTAGAGTGAGAAAATTAGACCCTGATGTCCTCCAGCAGCCTAGGCCTATCACAGCACAACTATAGAGATAGCTCAGGGTAACATGAGCCACTCTAACTATAAGCTTTGTCAAAAAGGAAAGTTTTAAGATTAGTCTTAAAAGTAGACGGGGTGTCTGCCTCACGGACCAAAACTGGGAGTTGGTTCCACAGGAGAGGAGCCTGATAGCTAAAGGATCTGCCTCCCATTCTACTTTTAGAGACTCTAGGAACCACCAGCAGACCTGCAGTCTGAGAGCGAAGTGCTCTGTTAGGAACATACGGGGTAATCAGAGCTCTGATATATGATGGAGCTTGGTTATTAAGGGCTTTATACGTTAGAAGAAGAATTTTAAATTCTATTCTTGATTTAACAGGAAGCCAATGAAGGGAAGCTAAAATTGGAGAAATATGATCCCTCTTGTTGATTTTCATCAGGACTCTTGCCGCAGCATTTTGGATCAGCTGAAGACTTCGAACTGCATTTTGTGGACTTCCTGATAGTAAAGAATTACAATAGTCCAGCCTTGAAGTAACAAATGCATGGACTAGTTTTTCAGCATCACCCCTGGACAGAATGTTTCTAATTTTGGTGATATTCCGGAGGTGAAAAAAGGAAACTCTGGAAACCTGTTTAATATGGGATTTAAATGACATGTCTTGGTCGAAAACAACACCAAGGTTTTTAACTTTATTACCAGAGGCCAAGTTAATGCCATCCAGATTAAGTGATTGATTAAGAAGTTTATTTTTTGAGGACTCTGGCCCAAAGATTACAACTTCTGTCTTGTCAGAATTTAAATGCAGGAAATTTAAAGTCATCCAGCTTTTGATGTCATCAAGACATGACTGCAGTCGAAGTAACTGATTGGATTCATCAGGATTTATGGATAAATATAGCTGAGTGTCATCAGCATAACAGTGGAAATTAATCCCATGCTGTCTGATAATTTTGCCAACCGGAAGCATATATATAGTAAATAGAATTGGTCCAAGGACTGAACCCTGTGGTACTCCACAGGTGACCCTAGAGTTTGAAGAAGATTTATTATTAACATGAACAAACTGGAATCTGTCCGACAGATAAGATTTAAACCAGCCTAATGCTTTTCCCTTAATCCCTACAGTATGCTCAAGTCTTTGTAGGAGAATATTGTGATCAACTGTATCAAATGCAGCACTGAGATCTAACAGGACAAGTATAGACACAAGTCCATTATCTGAGGCCATGAGAATATCATTGGTGACCTTCACCAGAGCTGTTTCAGTGCTATGATGAGCTCTAAAGCCTGACTGAAACTCCTCAAGTAGGTCATTACTTTGTAAATGTTCACAAAGTTGATTAGCAACTACTTTCTCAAGAATTTTAGATAAGAAAAGAAGATTAGATATAGGTCTGTAGTTTACTAGCTCATCTTGATCAAGAGAAGGTTTCTTAAGTAAAGGTTTAATAACAGCTACTTTAAAAGCCTGTGGTACATATCCATTTACTAAGGATAGATTAATCATGTCTAAAATAGGACCACTGATCAGAGGGAATACCTCCTTAAACAACTTGGTTGGGATTGGGTCTAACATACAGGTAGAAGGTTTAGATGAAGCTAATATTCTAGATAGCTCAGAAAGCTCTACTGCTTTTAAACAGTTCAGACACTGCGCAGGTTCTAAGGATTCCTCCAATGCTGCCTCACTTACTGAGGACCAGACACTCTCCTGAGCAGCTGTTCAGACCACTTTCTCCTGGAGCTTCCGAGGTAAGGGGGGCTACCCAGCCACCCAGTCCCCTTTCTCAGCAGCCATGTGATTCAAGGCCGAAAGCCCACAGACCAACCGTTCTGTGGAACTCACCTGCTGCTTCAATGGAAAGACCAAGATGGAGCAGAGGACCTGACTGAATCCGGATAAACAACACACTGACCGGAGCTAAGTAGCATTCTGACTGCTGCGTAAACCAGTCGCAAAGTACAGATTGACGAAACAGCTTTGTTCATTCTTGTCAGCCTTTACAGGGAAGTGAACCCCAGTTGACGCTGAAAACCATCAGCAGAACCCACTTTGAATGCTCAGGAGGACCTGCTCTAATCGTGACTGCAACCGAGTCAGAGACTGTCTGCAGGACATCAGGCCTCCGATCCCGAACACATGCCTGCTCTAGACTAGAGATAGTCGGACTCACCTCGACGCACCGCTCTGGCTCTGGAACCAGTCTCCTTGAGAGGGGTCGGACATTCTTCCACTCTGGAGTTGCCCATGGTGAGAGGCGCGGAGCTGGGGTGGGCATACTTGTTGCCCCTCATCTCGGTACCTGCACGTTGGGGTTTTCCCCGGTGAACGAGAGGGTGGCCTCCCTCCGCATTCGTGTGGGGGGACGGGTTCTGACTGTTTGTGCTTATGCACCAAACGGCAGTTCAGATTACCCACCCTTTTTGGAGTCCTTGGAAGGGGTACTGGAGAGTGCCCCTCCTGGGGACTCCCTCGTTTTGCTGGGGGACTTCAACGCTCACGTGGGCAATGACAGTGGGACCTGGAGGGGCATGGTTGGGAGGAATGGCCCACCTGATCTGAACTCGAGTGGTGTTTTGTTGTTGGACTTCTGTGCTCGTCATGGATTGTCCATCACAAACACCATGTTCAAGCATAAGGGTGTCCATATGTGCTCTTGGCACCAGGACACCCTAAGTCGCAGTTCAATGATCGACTTTGTTGTCGTTTCATCTGACCTGCGGCCGCATGTCTTGGACACTCGGGTGAAGAGAGGGGCGGAGCTCTCCACCGACCACTACCTGGTGGTGAGTTGGCTCCGATGGCGGGGGAGGAAGCCGGTCCGACCGGGCAGGCCCAAACGTACTGTGAGGGTTTGCTGGGAACGTCTGGCAGAGTCCCCTGTGAGACGGAGCTTTAACTCCTACCTCCGGGAGAGCTTTGAACATGTCCCGAGAGAGGCGGGGAGCATTGAGTCTGAATGGACCATGTTCCATGCCTCTATTGTTGAGGCGGCTAGTAGGAGCTGTGGCCGCAAGGTTGTCGGTGCATGTCGTGGCGGCAACCCTCAAACCCGCTGGTGGACACCAGCGGTGAGGGAAGCCGTCAAGCTGAAGAAGGAGTCCTATCGGGCTTGTTTGGCCTGTGGGACTCCGGAAGCAGCTGGTCGCCGAGGCAAAAACCCAGGCGTGGGAAGAGTTTGGAGAGGCCATGGAGAAAGACTTCCGTACGGCTTCGAAGCGATTTTGGTCAACTATCCGGTGTCTCAGGAGGGGGAAGCAGTGCAGTACCAACTCTGTTTACAGTGGGGGTGGTGTGCTGCTGACCTCGACTCGGGACGTCGTGTTTCGGTGGGCGGAATACTTCGAAGACCTCCTTAATCCCACCAACACGTCTTCTATTGAGGAAGCAGAGCCTGAGGACTCTGGGTCGGGATCTCTGGTGCTGAGGTTGCCGAGGTTGTTAAAAAGCTCCTCTGTGGCAAGGCCCCGGGGGTGGATGAGATTCGCCCTGAGTACCTTAAGGCTCTGGATGTTGTGGGGCTGTGTTGGTTAATGTGGCTCTGCAGCATTGCATGGACATCGGGGGCAGTTCCCCTGGATTGGCAGACTGGGGTGGTGGTCCCCCTATTTAAAAAGGGGGACTGGAGGGTGTGTTTCAAATACAGAGGAATCACACTCTTAAGCCTCCCTGGTAAGGTCTATTCAGGGGTTCTGGAAAGGAGGGTCCGTCGGATAGTTGAATCTCGGATTCAGGAAGAGCAGTGTGGTTTTCGTCCTGGCCGTGGAACACTGGATCAGCTCTACACCCTCAGCAGGATCTTGGAGGGGACATGGGAGTTTGCCCAACCAGTCTACATGTGCTTTGTGGATCTGGAGAAGGCATTCGACCGTGTCCCCCGAGGGATCCTGTGGGGGGTACTCCGGGAGTATGAAGTACCGGACCCTTTAATAAGGGCTGTCAGGTCTCTGTACGACCGGTGTCAGAGTCTGGTCCGCATTACCGGCAGTAAGTCAGACTCGTTTCCGGTGAGAGTTGGACTCCGCCAAGGTTGCCCTTTGTCACCGATTCTGTTCATAACTTTTATGGACAGAATTTCTAGGCGCAGCCAAGGTGTTGAGGGGATCCGTTTTTGTGGCCTTAGGATTGCGTCTCTGCTATTCGCGGATGACGTGGTCCTATTGGCTTCATCAGGGCGTGATCTACAGCTCTCACTGGAGCGGTTCGCAGCCGAGTGTGAAGCGGCCGGGATGAGAATCAGTGCCTCCAAATCCGAGACCATGGTCTTGAACCGGAAAAGGGTAGAGTGCCTTCTCCGGGTTGGGGAGGATGTGCTGCCCCTAGTGGAGGAGTTCAAGCATCTTGGGGTCTTGTTCACGAATGAGGGGAAGATGGAGCGGGAGATCGACAGGCGGATTGGTGCAGCATCTGCTGTGAAGCGTGCGCTGTACCGATCCATTGTGGTGAAGAGAGACCTGAGCCAAAAGGCGAAGCTCTCGATTTACCGGTCGATCTACGTTCCTACCCTCATTTATGGTCACGAGCTTTGGGTCGTGACCGAAAGAACGAGATCCCGGATACAAGCGGCTGAAATGAGTTTTCTCCGTAGTGTGTCTGGGCTCTCCCTTAGAGATAGGGTGAGGAGCTCAGTCATCCGGGGAGGACTCAGAGTAGAGCCACTGCTCCTCCACGTCGAGAGGAGCCAGTTGAGGTGGCTCGGGCATCTGGTTAGGATGCCTCCTGGACGCCTCCCTGGTGAGGTGTTCCGGGCACGTCCCACCGGGAGGAGGCCCAGAGGAAGACCCAGGACATGCTGGAGGGACTATGTCTCTCTGCTGGCCTGGGAACGCCTTGGGATTCCCCCGGAGGAGCTGGAGAGGGACGTCTGGGCCTCCCTACTGAAGCTGCTACCCCCGCGACCCGACCCCGGATAAGCGGAAGACGGACGGTTATCCAGCCCAACTTGAAAAGAAGTTGTCACTCCTTTATTCTATGTGTGTGCAGGTTTTGCTGTTAAAAGATCGCTAGTGCTCGAATTCATCCCTTTCAACCATTGTCTTGATATCAGCTTAACAGCTGATTATCACCAGACAATACTTTACAGACAGAGGGTTATTTAATAAACATTAAATAACTTTAAACAGTGTATAATTGCACAACACATCATTGAGTAAGGATTCTTTAGCCACAGTCAGAAATGAATGAGGTAGGAAAAGGAGCGTTTGCATCCTCTCCCAGCTACTTTAGTACAGCATCCATTACATATGCTAAGCAGCTATAACGTATCCCACAATCCTTTGCGTCACATGACGTAACACAACAGCCCACCTCACAGAAATCAAAGTAAATGTCCGGAGAGTAGCGAGGGCTCACTTTGTAGTTTAATTTTAGAAAGCTGTGGGCCCGGATTTGACTCCCATCATCCATATGTGTTTCCTTTACGTAAAGACGTAAAGGGGTAAACAGGTAAAGGGTGTATGAAATCACCGCAGCAGTCGGAAGCTCCTTTCCTCCCCAAGATGGAGTTCTTACAATTGACCCCATTAAAGGCCAAGGAGCAGAGCCAAGAGCTATTATTAAGGGTATTCAGATGTTGGCCGAGGGTAAAGGGGTAGGCCAGGCCAAACATGCCTCCAGACCCAGGAAAGGCAAGTTTATTTACAAAACACTTTTCAGTAACGAGATGATTCAAAGCGCTTTACATGAACAGAAAAACATCACAGAGATAAATATTACATGTGAAAAGAAAAACATTACATTAACAGTAAATCTCCAACTAATCTTCAGTTTCACTGGAACAAGCTTCATCACCAATTGTTTCTGTTCATAATAAGAAATAAACTAAGCAAATCTGTGGGAGTTCCTGGTCTAAAGAAGTTCTGTCAAACTTTTCAAAGAGCTTTAATTACATACACTGTTATAAAAACAAAGTAAATCCTTACAGCTACAACTTAAGGTCTCTGATCGGACCTTTCTGACACTACAGCTAAAACCGGAAGCAACAGAGTAAAGGAAACGTACAGCGAAGGTGTTGTGTACGGTGTGTGTGTGTTAAGGCTGCATCATACCCCAAGACAACAGAGACTATTTGTCTCTCTCCCTCTTCCTTTGAGGGCATCCCTGTTGTTTCTCAACAGCGTCTGAGCAGAACTTTAATCTCAAGGATTGTCCGAGTTCTGTCCTGTGATTGGACTATGGATGGGATTATGAAGTGTTTAGGTTGGAGAAACGTAATGTCTCCCACATCTGTGGAATTGCAGTTCAACTCTGGTGGTTTAAGCGGCCGGACGTGCCAATTCTGCTCACTTGCAGTGTTTACTCTATAAAATATCCAAGCGTGGCAGTGCTGCCCCCGTAATATAGCACGTCCCCGGTGTTTGCAGTCTTTACAAATAGAGCCATTAAGGCTGTGCAGGAAAATAATGTTGGCCACACACTACATTGAGACGTTTGGACACAATTTGGACATTTTGACTCATTAAAAGTTACAATGAACAGGCGATTGCACTGAGTAGCAGGCGTACTCACTTCGGTTACCAGCGGTTTAGACATTAATGGCCGTGAGTTGAGATTTTTAGTAAATTGACACTTTTATAAAAGCTGTACACTTGCTGCTTTACATTGGATCAAAGTATAATTTCCTTAGTGTTGTTCCAAAAAAAACCTTTCACAAACATTTTTAAATTTCCAAAAATAACAAAAACCTAAGAGATGCGTGAAGGACCTGCATAGCATTGATGTAACTTCTCTCACCTTGGTGGGTCGTGCAGCAGAGCAGAGAAAGGATCCCTGCAGAGAAACATCTGGGCTGAAACACACTGCAGTCTCCTGACGACCGAACCACAGATATTATTCTGTTCTCCATTGAAATCTGAAAGAAGTGAAGGTTTACTCACAGAAGAGCTTCAGTAGAAAGGCTCCCTCCATGCTGCTGGTGACAATGTGAGACCGTGAAGCTTAAATCATCAACAAGGAGTGAGACCGTGCGCCTCCCTCGGTTGCTGTCATGGTGGGTGTTTTCTCTCCATCCATACACTTCTATGATTAACTATTATATCTGATCCAGTGTTAGAAGATAGAAGTTACATGGTGCAAATGTAAAAACAATGACAAAACAGTGAAAAATAAAGCTGCAGGAATTGGTTTTGAAGCTTTAATGGCGTTGGAAGAAAAACTCATAACTATTTTACGATTAGAAGCTGATTCTTCCTGAGAGTTTCAGCCCTTCAGCTGACAGGAAGTGAGATGGAGGTGTTGTTCTGTGGCTTTTTAATGTCAAGCTCGATCAAAGTGCAGAAGATCTACGTCCTGCTGACCCTCAAACAAACTGTTATTTACCAACCAGAGGGTCAGCTTCGGTTGTTTGATAGGACACAGACAAAAACAGGCTTCATGTTCATTAGGCTCTCCCTTCAGGTCTTTAATAATGGATCTTTGTGTTCTGAAGACCTCTCCAGAACACGTTTGGTCTTGGTTGAGTAGCTGTGAAGCAGAGAGGAGCAAAGGTTCACCCAGGAGGCCACTTTGCCTCTTCTGTACTTGATGCTAACTGTTTTTTTATCTGATTAAATGCAGGTTAAAGTTGAGGTCTTATTCATTTGAACACCTGAATACCCTGTTTCCTTTGTGAGCTTCCTGTCTTGATTTGAGTCAGACATAGGTGCATGTGTGGCACTATGAAAGAGTGAAGTACATTAAAACAGTAGCCCCCCATTTTATTTTAAGGTCTAAGGACAATTTCTGTTGATAGACTACTGTTAAAGTATACAGTATTAGTGAAAAGTATGATATGAGTTTCGCCAGCAGAGGGCGCTCGGTGCCGCTTGTACCGGTTGCGGACGCTCTGGCCAGCGCATGAGAAGACTGTTTAGAGAGGAAGCACTGAGCAGCTCTGTAACCTGCCGTATTTCTCTGTTTTGCAGCGGTTGTTCCTTTTTGGAAAATAAATGTGTTACACCGGAGATGATCTGGCCCATCATTTTCAAAAGTGTAACACATGCAGCATTATGAACGCCACAGCAGTATAAGTTCTTCACGATGGTAGCAATGATCTAACCTGATGAATTTCGCTCCGCCTAGCTTCACTCACATCCATCTGGGACCTCTCCCATATAGAGTGATTTCTCCAACCAATTTTATTGTCCAGCCAATCAGGACGCAGGGCTGGAGTTTCATAGATGTGACGTAGTGGAGAAGCGACCGTGAGACTGTTTTGATTCAGACAACAATGGCGGCTCGCATCGAGGAAGCAAGCGTTAACATTGATGCTGCTATTTCTTCCATGTTGTCCAATCTACCTAACATTGCGCTGATTCCACTGTTGCTATATCCAAGATGTCGGCTGTTCTGTTTTGTTTTTTCCTGTGTCGCTCTCATCAGCGTCACAGGTTGGCTTCGGTGTGAGTGGTTGAAATAGCACGTCGATAAAGATGACAGACAAGTGGCTTATCCAATCATATGCAAGGATTTTTGATAAGGCCCAACCTTCTGAAACACCATTTCTATGGATCTTTTCCCAGATGGATGAGTGGAGCTAGGCGGAGCGACATCAATCTGGCTAGACTCAGGTTAGCAATGATCCAGCGAGGCTCTGTCTTTCTTTTTCACATTTAAAGAACAGTTTTTATTTTTTCTGCAATCTTTAACACAGTCATTGAGTCTGACTGACAGATAAGTCTCTGACCTATATAATATATACTTACAAAAATAATGCATGAAGAAAAGACAGATTTTATATAATTTATACATGTTCAAAGTACGTTTACGTCTGAGCCAACAGGAGCTCAGAAGTGATGCTCTGTGGTGACTTCCCTCAGGTTGTCCACGTATTCAGCTGTTCTCTGCTCCTCCTGGATGGGTGAAGCTGATGGAGACAAAAAGGGTCAGAAAAAAATGTTGACATGTGCTTAAATCAAGATTTCATTCAGAGTTACCTGTGGATCTGTGTCGATACAAGGACACCAAGAGGAGCGTTGAGAGGAAGTAAGGAGAGAACACCACCAGATGCCAGAGCACGAAGGAGGCTGTCGAAGGAGCTCCAGAGGTGGGCGGGGCTAAGCCTGTGGGTCTGTATGCTGAGAAAATCCCACCTGGTAAAGGTGAGTGGGTGGAGGAAATGTGTTGGACTGCCAGTAAATAGTCCTGACCTGAGACAGAGATCCTGCTGGATGGAGACTCTCCATGAGCGCTGATGCTACACCTGTAGAGGCCTTCATCAGAGCTGGTCACATGGTGGAGGGTCATGTGACCTGCAGGCTCAGTCCTGATGAGGGAGCCATCTTTATAGAAAGCAGCTGGGAGGTTGGAGGGAGCGGTCTTTGTGTGACAGCTCAGAGTGACGTCATCTCCCTCCATCACAGGGAGGACAGGACTCTGCAGGATCACTGATCCACCTCAACACAGAGACAAACTACAGCATTTCATCCATTTCCACACAGCTTCATCAACACTAACTCCACAGTCTGATCTTACCAGTGACAGTGAGCTGGATGCTGCTGCTGGCTGCTCCCTCTCTCCACTCACACCAGTAAACTCCAGAATCCAGGGGGACGATGTGGCTGACGATGCAGGAGGAACCGGAGGCGTCCCCCCAGTCCGTTCCACACTGAGTTCTGGTTTCTCTGGTTGTGTTTCTTCTCAGAGTCCAGACAGCCAGGCTGTTGTCCTCCTCACAGCTCAGAGGCACAGAGTCTCCTTCAAAGTACTGAGATCTGCTCTGACGCACAGTCAGGCGACCTGGGGAGAACCAGAGAAACTGTAATTTATTCAAAGTAGTACACAGCTGTAGACGGGAAGAAATAGATAAATGCATGTAAAATGTATACAGCAGCAAGAGGTGCTTATTTAATTAGCCCCCATTACTCAGGCACCGCTAAACAAAACCCAGTGCAACAAGTCATATTATAATTATTAAACAAAGTCCAAATGTGAGTCATTCAATGAGTGTGATAATGTGAATTTATGCCTAAAAACGTGACGTAAACTGGCCCTGTGCACGCTAACGTCACAGCACAGCATTCCCAATATGTTGGATTGTCCTGGCCTGATATTCTGGTTTGTGTGGTTTTTCCTGAGGGCATCGTGTGTGCAGCCTGTTAAATGTGACGTGTAGCCAATCAGAGAGCTGACGGAACCAGAGAGAAAAAGACAGAATTTACCTCCATATCATTACGTATCAAACATGCAGCCCCCATCTGCCCTGTCTCCACTCCTTTAACCAACGCCTTTTATTTTGGTAAGTTTTTTTCCCTCTTAAAACGAGTCCACATTTGATTGCTGTACGCAACGCCTCATTACGCCGGTGCGTAAAAACTCCGAGACGCACAGAGAAAAAGGCGCGTTGATCTGCGGCAACACGCTTCAAAGTCCTGTTTGCACCGTGATCCAGGAACCAATTTACCTTTCAACATGTAACAGAGTTAAAAATGCCACTCGTTAATTATTATTTCTAAATCATTTCTGTTGATGTTTTGTTTAGCATTTGTGAATTTTATCTCATTAAGCTGATTGATATTTCCTCACTCTGCCTTGTGAATGCCTCCTGAGCTTCTAATGTTTCCAGCTCATCTTGTCTGAAACAAACAAACAAACATTTTGATGCTTTGTGAAAATCTATAAATTTTGCTAGTTTTCGTCATCATGACACATGTCTTAATCCAGTCTATTTTTTTTTCCTTGGTGCACATTTGTGTTGTTTTTTGTTTCTTATACTGTCAACCATTCACACCTAGCAACAGGGTCAATCACACCTCCTCGCTAAAATAAAAACTTTCTGTCATTTCCTTTTTCAGAGTCACTCTCAGCAGCGATCTGAATCTCTCTTAAGATAAAACTCCTATGTTGGACATTTCAGGCTAAAATAGGAGCAGTGGCAGTACTAGAAAAGATTTACCTGGGTGGGGCCAATGTGTTGTTTTTTTTTCAATGGGGGCTAAATGTGAAACACATTCATTTTAAAATTATCATTAAAATAAAAATGTAAAGATAACAAATCAGGTGGTCCCAAGGGACTAACAGTTATGATTTGTGTTCCAGCACATGTCATCATATGAAACTGATTTAGTATTATGTTTTCAGGACAGAGGCCATAACAGGGCCCTGACCGGTTCTACATGGGCTCTGGTTCCTGTTCCCCTATCTAGAACCGCCTGTTGATAGGAGCTCTCTGAGAGGATTGAGGATATTTGTGAATATGGGCACTGGTGCCTTACCGGGTGAAGAAGCTGATTTCTCTCCATGATCGCCTAGTGGCACAAACGAACCAGCTGACAAATGGGACCCATCCTGAATGGCTGACAGAGGGCAGAACAGTCCTGATAATGAAAGACCCCCAGAAGCGGACCAACCAAGATAAGTGGTTACAACACATAAAAGAGGCCCAGAGAGGCAGAGGTGAAGCACCAGAGGAGCCAAACACCAGCTGCTGGTTATCAGAACAGTCATCCTAGACGGTAAAACCAGGCAAACAAACCTGCACTCTATGGATCGATTACTAGAAAGCCTGTGATTCAATGCCACACACGTGGATCCTGGAATGGCTGTAGGAGGAAGCCAAAGTACCTTGAGAGAACCCACACATGCACAGGCAGAGTCCATGTAAAAAGACTCAGGTCAGAATCAGACCCAGGACCTCACTGCAGCAAGGCAGCAGTGCTACCAACTGCGCCACCTGGTGGAGCTAGTAGGCCTTATGTTGTTGGTTTACAAGAGGATGCATGTAGTTACATTGTTACATTGTTTTTCATTTCAATTGTTTACATAAATCGCTGCTGCATCTTTATCCTGAAAAATAGTGCAATCTACTGTGATTTTTAGAGGGATTTCTAGAGTGATTTTTCAAGCTGTATGCAAACGAAATTTCGTTCTGTACGCACTTTGTGCATACAAAATGACAAATAAAGCTGCCTATCTATCTATCTATCTATCTATCTATCTATCTATCTATCTATCTATCTATCTATCTATCTATCTATCTATCTAGTCTGATAAAAGCTATCATGCAGGCCGCCCCCTGGTGACCATCTAGAATAGTGCAGGCACTATAAATGAGGTTTAGTCAGACAGATGAAGGTCCACTCACCGTGGATTGGTGCAGAGCCCACCAGTGACATGACAACTAAAAAGAAATAAACAGCACTTAGTTGAAAGTTTCTTTGAGAGCAGAAAGCAGAAAGCAGAGATCAGACTGGAGCTGTGAGGCAAAGTGCTGCTGAAGAGAACAAAGGAAGCAGGTCTCTGTTCAAACAAGAGAGAAAAGTGATTTTACAGGCAGAAATGTTACTTACAGAGGAGCCACGGCCGAACTGTCACCTTCATTCTGCTGCCTGGTGAAAAGAAATCCTCTGCCTGACCAGCTTATTGTAAGAAAGCCCACCTCCTCATCCTTCAGCTGGCGGGCTGTGGTTTCCTGTCCATTTCAGCTGAAGGTGAGAAGAGCAGCAGACAGAAACAAACAGGAAATCCCTGACAGCAGAGAGATCCGTGAGCAGAAACATGAACCACCAACCCTTTAAAGCCAGGTAATTATGAGGAAACTTCACTTTAAAAAAAGAAGAAACTATTTTTGGTTGCTTTAAAATTAATAAAGCGTCAGGCTTTCAAATTTTCTTTGTGTCATAATTGATACATTAGACATAAAAATAGACTTTCCTGATGTTTTCTGCATATTTATATAGGGTGTGTAAAATACACTGCTAAAAAAAATTAAATATAAGGGAAGACCTTAACAAAACAATGATACAAATCAGTCACACCTTTGTGGAATCATTGTTACCATTGGGTAGAAACACTTTTTGTGGATAAATTTAACCTAGTTCTGTGCAAATGGAACAAAGAACAGGTGGAAATGAGAGCCGATTAGCAAGACAGCACCTAGAAAAGAGTGATCCGGTAGGTGGTGACCACAGATCATCTTTTCTTCTCCTCCTGTCTGCTAGAACTCTTAGTTTTATTTTGTCAGGGCTTTTATGCAAAGAGGCATCTTAGGGCTTTTTTTACAGCCTCCTGAAGTGGCTCAAATAGTGCAGCTAAACCAAGATGGTACATCAATGCAAGCTGTGGTAAGAAGACTTACTGTCTCTGAGCGTAGTGTCCAGACCATGGATCCACTGCCAGGAGACAGACCAGTGCACCACGAGACGTGGAGGAGGCCATAGGAGGTCTACAGCCCAGCAGCAGGACCACTGCCCGGTCCTTTGTGCAAAGAGAAACAGGGCCCAATAAAATGGCCTCCAGCAGGTCCCTAATGTGGATGTTTCTGCTCAAAGTGTCAGAAAACAGACTCAGAGAGAGTGAAATGAGGGCCCAACGTCCACAGAACACCACCACAGGCCGTTGGGCTGCCAACATCCTTCAGAATGACCGCTTTGGTGGTGGCTCTGTCATGCTAGGGCAGGCGTGTTGTTGGACGGTCGCACAGCCTCCATGTGGTGTCAGAGGTATTCTGACTGCCAATAGGCGCAGAGAGGAGATCCTCAGACTCATTGTGAGACCATCTGCTGGTGAGGTTGGTCCTGGTTCCTCCTAATGCAGACAAGGCTGGACCTCATGTGGCTGGAGTGAGTCAGCAGTTCCTGCCAGACGAAGGCGTTGATGCGATGGACCAGCCTCCTGTTCCCCAGACCTGAATACATCATGTCTACATCCACCAACACCACGCTGCACCACAGACTGTCCAGGAGGTGCTGGATGTTAGTCCAGGTCTGGGAGGAGATCCTCAGGAGACCATCCTCCGTCTGAGCCCAGGTGTTGTAGGGGGTCATACAGGCACCTGTAGGCCACACACGCTGCTGAGGCTCATTTATATATTTGTCTTGAGTAATATTCACTGATGTTGAATTAGCCTGTCATGTTGTTTTCTGCTTTTATATTGAGTATGAATCATATCCATGGTGTAATAATTTGATTTATATCAATATGTTTTTGTTATTTTCTTTTCTATCCATTGCAGTGTGTTTATAATGATGTGTTTCAATTAGACTAATTCATTAATTGAAATCTAGGATGTGGCCTTTTTGTGTTCCCTTTAATTGTGCGAGCTGTGTAGATGCATTTGCATTTTAAAAATTGTGTGTTCATGCATTAAGAAGCAGGGTCCTCGGGTCTTAAATGACAGGAAACCTCTTTGAAATGTTCTGATGAAGCTCAGCAGAAATACTGCAGACCTGCTGCTGCTGCTGAGAAAATGCAGCATAAAATCCGACGGCTTCAGCGTGATGTAAACTGGAATAGACATTAAGGGATATTGTAAATTAAGGTTGGGATGGTGAAAACCTCAATGATTATTTGGATGGTGTTGCTTCTCAACTCTTTGATGTTTTGTGGTTATTTGGCTTTTGACTTCAGGCTTGAAGGCAAGGCTAATTTATTTAGAAAGCACTTTTCATTGATGTGACATTTCAAAGAGCAGGGGAAAGAAAACGTACTACCATAATTCAATGATGATCTCAATAGAGACCTAAATATATTTAAAAGTGCAAGCTAATCACTCCCAGCTGATTGCAGCCACAACTTTCATAAAGTTTGAACTTTTCACATCCCTCATGGGTCCTGAGGGGTGCTGCTGTCTATCTTCAGCTGTCAATGGATGAGAGGCGGGTTCACCCTGAACAGGTCGCCAGTCTGTTGCAGGGCAACACAGAGACAAACAGGACAAACAACCATTCACACACACTTTCACACCTAAGGACAATTTAGAGAGGCCAGTTGACCTAACAGTCATGGTTTTGGACTGTGGGAGGAAGCGAAAAAGAACCCCCGCATGCACAGGGAAAGGCACAAGGCAAGGGTAGGACTTGAACCAAGGACCTTCTTACTACATGGCAACAGTGCTACCCACCGCCACTGTGCAGCCTGACCTTTTCACATTTAGTCTGTAAATATTTCATGAGTTTTCCATGAATAGGAACTAACCATTAACCCAGTTATTGAAAGTCTGTTACCGTTTCTTACGGTTATTTATGTAATCCTTCCCATGTTTGCATCTCAGGTTCTTGATCAGCACCCAGTGGCCCGGCTGAAAAGGGTGTAGGGGTCCTGGTGCAGTCCAATAAATTGCCCCTTTAAGACGGTCCAGCAAAACACATAAAGTGCAATTATTGTTCTTATCGACATTAATACCATCTTTTCTCCAAGAATTCATTATTCACTCAAAACTTCTTCCAAGCGTTTTCAGAGCCAGATATTCTACCTTTATCCCAGTTTCGAAGTTCGCAATGTAATCATTACATGCAATCGTCCTACTTATTCCATGTTTCTGCTCATTAGAACGTAGCTAAGCACCAAGCTGTTTTACTTAATACCCGATTAGTTTTAATAAAGATAAAGCTTTATTTGACCTTGGCTGAAATTGTTAAATATTTTTTAAAAACCCAAAATAGTAAACCTCAAAGTTTAAAGATGAATTCATTCATACATTATAGATTTTTTTTATTTTAAACATAAGCATTGCTAATTATTTATATTGCCTTTCTGAAAACATCATCCGTTTAATTTATACCGATTTAGAGAGTAGGTAAGGAGTTTTATACCTACTTTAAGCGGCTTAACCACCATTTAAAAATCAACGCTGACATGCGTAAGTGAGTAAAGGGCAGATATTAAAGGGCATCAATTAAATTAGACGTTTAAAAATACAATAAAAGTTTAATACTTTCTCTGTTGATGGAGATAAGTTTTACTTTACCAGCCACCCTCTGCCAGGGAAGAGGTCAAATCATGATGGGTAAATGCGCTAATGGATCGGCCAACGCACGCATATCGTCGGCCGATACCGATGAGAAAAACGAAAATATCAGTTGACCCTTAAGTCTTATATTCTGAGCAGAGAAAATACAGACTATGATCTGATTTGCCAAAAGTTCTTGCCTTAGAGATGCATGAGTCTTTAAATTTGCATTAAGCAAATCTAGTTCTGTTTTGTCTGTCTAGTCGCGCAGCTGACAAACTGTTAAAAATATGGAGTTGTAGCAGAGTGAGGCACGACTAGAATCAACAGACATTGCCACACATGCATTGGGAAGTCATGTCTGTAGCTTATCCACAACTGAGCCGAGGACATCACACGCAGTCTGCAACAGGTAATGGTACAACATAGACTGTTGCCAAAATGAGATTGGTGAATTCTGGGTAAATAATATACGCAAAAGCCAACTGCTAACACTTGCAGGGCTGCAGAGACGAAGCATCTCAGTGACATGTCCTGGATGGCACCATCTGTTGTTCACCAGCACCGCCTATCACTCACTTGTTCTCTTTCTGGTCTTTACATCATTGTCTGCTCATACGGTCAGAAAGCCTGGCAGAGAGACACTGGAGTCAGGGATATGATCCTGCAGCCATGTTTCAGTGAGGAACATATCCTGGCTGGGTCTTTTTTAAGGCTCAGAGGTCCTGCTACTTGTTTCCAAAAGATCTTACATTGCTAAGAATAATCGATTGAAGAGTTGTGGCATCATGCATGTTAACTTATTTAATAACTAACCCTCAGTCTGTTAGATCTGGCTAATATCAGCCCAAACAGCTGATATTAGGACACTAGTGGAAAGGGTGATTCGGGCATTAGCATTCTGCAAACTCTGCACACATATGGAATAAAAGAGTGAACTTCTCTTCAAGTATAAGAATTTATTAACAGAAATAAATGAAAATCCAGAGATCACTATAGAATGCTGTTTATCTAAATAACACTATTTCTATTTCACTATTTAACCAACAAATCCTCTCTGCTAGGCCAATGAAACTCAACTAAAGCTAGTGAGCAAAATTAAAATAAAAAGCTAAAGACCTACTGTATGTACAAAAATGATAAACAAAAATAAAATAAAATGGTTGAAAACATCATAAGAATGATTCAGTGAATCCTGGTTCACTGCAGATCTAAATTAGGGAACCACAGTTCATCTTAAAGAATATGGGTTGAGGTTAAATTGGCTCAACTAATTAAGAACAACATTTGATGTGTTCAACCCATTCACAAAGCAAACCTGAAAATCAAACCGATATATTTGGGGAAATAACATTTTAAATAGTGATTTGCTCAGTAAATAGTAACCTTTAGGACAGTTGGTTTAATAATGTAGATATTTCTCCTGGAAATAATTTAGACTTAAATTGGTGATTCAGGAAGATAGAGGTCGCTGTTGTGAAAGATCGACCAAAAATGACATTGTCGGGGGGGGGGATCCTGTGGCCATTGTTTACATTAGCGTGATGAGTTAACACAAAACCATTAAATCGACATTAATGTTCCCTAATAATGTACTCACGCTAGCACGTCTATCAAATGATGGTGATACTAGCTAAATTGTAAGAATATTTTTTATTACTCTCTACATGTTTTACTTTTCTTTACCATGTTTATTGCATTATGACTTATTTACTCATTACTATTGGAAAGGTTTTAAGGTTTCAGCTTATTCAGATAAAGTTGCATTTACAGGAAATTTATCCTGTAAATTACTGCAATTACTGCAATTTAATCCTTTACTGTAATTCACTGCAACGTATCCTGTAAATTTACTGCAATTTCCTGAAACTTTCAAGCTGTATGAAAACGAAATTTCGTTCTGTACGCACTCTGTGCATACAAAATGACAATAGAGAAAGTCTAAGTGTTTTTCAGATGACTGATATCTCTCTCCTATGTTACAGAGTAAGGCCTTGTGCAAGAGACAGCCTCACAATAAATGTTTTTGCACTGTAACTGTGATAAATTACACCCAACCATCTGTTGTTTCTCCTTTTCCTGAAACTAAAATTTCACATCAAAACCAACGTAGATGCACGCATCATTATCAGAAAGTCACGTGATCGATACAGGAACTGTTTCAAACTGACTCTAACGCGGCAAACTGCGTTTATAAGCATGGACATCTGCCAACGGGATGCATCTGCAAAAAAGAATCTTTGATCTTTAGTGGTTCATCAAATTCATCAAGAATTATGGAGCTCGGCTTCAAGCCAAACAAAAGGTTCCTCCGGCCTCGTGGGACCATTTTGATCTCATATCAGAAAATAAGGTATTTGTTTTAATTTCCTTATTTCATCCTGTTCCTCCCATAGTTTCACTTGATCTATCTGAATTGAAATTAATTTCAAAGTCACTCTTAGTTTACAGTCATATTTTTGCAGGTTAAATGTCGCATTTGTTCAAAAGAACTTTCTTGTTTAAACAAAAGCACCTAAATACTGAGACATTACAGGGCCAAGCACGTGAATGAAGTCCCAAATACCCCATGATAAACTCAGGTATACAGCCATTTTACATATTACTCACAGTTGCTTTGTTGATAATTCCTTCTAATGTTATTTTTTACCTCACTTTCAATCATCAAGCTTCCAGTAAGCAGATGCTGGATGAGGCTTTGCTGAATTTCGCCTTGAAGGACTGCCAGCCCCTTAGAATTGTTGGTTCAGGTCATTGAGCCCTCATGATTTTTTGACTTTTCTTCCAGCCCAAAAGTCAAACGGCGCCATTGTCCAATCAGCGAATTCTCATGTTTCCCACTGGTATCTACCGTTTCCACAAGGTTAATGTTGTGTTTTTCTTAATGTTGTTGTGTTTTTTTCCCCAGTGTAGCAGTGCTTTTAAATTCGTAGTTGCAGTTTGCACTTCAGGGCCACCGTAGTTAACAGACGGAAAACCGGACTGATCAGCTCCTAAGCAAGTGTTATCTGACGTGACACAGAGCACTACTTACCGGGATTTCACAGTCCTACCAGCAGTCAGTGTCATTCACCGTCGTCATTATTACTATTATTACTACATTGTCATCAATTTTAACATGCTTCAGTTCAAATTGAAAAGGTTTCACTTTCCTTATTGCTGTTTTAGCTATGCAAAGCTATTCCTGAAGGACCTAGTATATGTCATTACCCCAGAATGCATTGCTATGTCGGTGTGAAAATATTTTATTTAAATATAAAAAAACTAAACATCTTACAGTATATTTATTGTATTGTTTTTAGATCTAAAATACATATTTCTGATGCAAAGTCTATTGTTATAACTAATCGTGGAACCCCCATGGATTTGAAAAATAAAAAAACAGAACTACTCTAACATGCAGCCAGCTGGAGCAATATAATTCTAGAGTAAGAATTACTCTAGGGCACTGTGGGACAGAGGTTAGGGAGTTCGTAGACCAAAATAAGTGTATATATTTAGAAATAAACATTAAAATGAAAACTTTTGAAATTTTATTATTAAACTAACATTTATTCCAAAGACTAAAGTACTGAAAATAGGTGCTGTTGAGTACAAGTATTGATATCAAGGTATTGGTACAGTATTGCTTCAATAGTGAAAGATACCCATCCCTTATATTCTGATGGTGGTTGTAGGGGACTCACAGGTTAACTTAAAGCAATTACAATCAGAAAAAAAAAACCTTCCTAAAGGTGGAAAAAAAAAAAAAACAGACAAGAAATCTCACTAAATAGGCAGATGAGTAAGAAATGCAAAGAGTTATTAAAAAAGACTTTAAACCCATTTGTTAAACACTATCCAAGTATGGTATTGAATTTGTACATAAATTCAAAAATGAAATACCAACACTACCCAATTCTCCCCGATCTGAGGCAATATGACAATTGAACCAGGTAAGAAGGACATGGGTTTTAAAATATGACAAGCTAAAGGTTTATGCAAAAATTATTTGATAGAGGGATTATGGTGAACTTTGAAGATTTGAAAAAGAAATTTGACATTCCAACTAAATGTTTTTTTAAATTTTTGCAAATCAGAAGACAAAAGAACACAAAAGAATAGCATAGTATGAAGACTTGAAATGTAATATATCAGTAGAGGAATGGCAGCGGGTCTGTCTGAAAGCACAGAAAATCTATTAATACTCAATTTCAATTAATCCAATACAAATGGTTGATGAGAACATAGTTACTCCAACATTATTAAATAAGTTTAATTCCAACATTCCGGATACATGTGTTAAATACGGAGATGAAGGCAATTTGATTCATTGCCTCTGGAAATTTCCTAAGATTCAGAATTTTTAGAAGGAGGTCCGGATAAAATATTACTTATCGTTGGTACGTTGTGTATTTTAGGAATTTTTCCCACTCAAACAAGTAAGGTTGATCAGAAAGGCATAATTTACTGTTCGGTGCAGACCAGATATAGTATAGCCAGGTCCTGGAAATCTGTAATCAGACCCCAATTAAAAACTTGGATGTCTACATTATCAAGCTTTCTTGCCTTGGACAAACTCTTCTTTATGATTAGAGGGCAAATATTGTGTTCAAAAAGAAATGGCAAAGGTTTTTGCTATTCTTGGAAAATATAAATACTCATGATGAAGGACTGAATGTTCTCTGCCTAATTTTGCTTATGTTTTTATTCTTATAATGGCTAAGTCTGTCATCTTCATGTTAATTCCAAATGTAGTCGCCTGCTCTGGGAAATGTACGAGGCTGACACACTTGAAGTTGGGACGCCTTTATTCGAGGAGGACGATGCCACCACCCCACACCTGGCTTGTGTACTGTGATTAGATCTTTTGGACTGGATCTCGGCACACACCAGTGATATGTCAAGCTTGAAGTATTTTGTCTCACTGCAATTAACTGTTTGTCACCATGAATGTTTGAGATGTTTTTTTTTTTTTGGTTCTGTATGTTTTTTTTATACATTTGCGAGTTGTCTGTATGTATTTTTTTTAAATATAAAAGACAAACGGATACAAAAAAAACTAGGCGGGTGAGCCAGCAGTGTGCATAGACTGACAAATTAGATGTGCTACAGCTTAAATAAAATCAACTTGAAATGTTTTAACACATATCTAAACTTTAGCCACAAGAGAGATACTGAAACTACCAAGTGAAGACTGTTGCATTTGATGACAACACAAACATCTCACAGCAAACTACAGCTATGAAGTTATAATTGGTATTCATAGCAGAGCCATGTTCTGTCCTGTATGGATTCTCATGTGTTTGTTTAAATCTGCTTTATGTCTAACTCTTTGTTCACATATTTATAGGGAATAGTGGCCTAGTGTTTAGAGCATTGCTCTTGGGTCCCATGGATTCTGACTTCAACTCCCACAGACTGCCACTCTGGGTACTTGGGCAAGACCGTTAAACCCAGACTACATCCAGGTACTACACTACACAGTGGCCACTGCCCCCTAAGGGGATGGGTAAAGTGCAGAAGTGAATATCTCCATTGTAAAATCAATAAAGTTCAACTATTATCACAACCAAAAGGCTTCTGTCTTGCATGGCTTCTCATGTGTCTGTTTAGAGATCCTCTTTCAATAAACCTTTGTCCACATAAATCACAACAGAAAGGCTTTTGTCCCGTATGGATTCTCTTGTGTTTGTTTAAAGATCCTCTTTCAATAAACCTTTGTCCACATATATCACAACAGAAAGGCCTTTGTCCTGTATGGATTCTCTTGTGTTTGTTTAAATACTCCCTTTCACTAAATCTTTTTCCACATATATCACAATGGAAAGGCTTCTCTCCTGTATGGCTTTTAATGTGCATGTTTAAAACTGTTTTTCGGCTAAATCTTTGTCCACATAGATCACAACAGAAAGGCTTCTGTCCTGCATGAATTTTCACGTGTCTGTTTAAACTTCCACTGTCACTAAACTTTTGTCCACAGAGATCACAACAGAAAGGCTTATGTCCTGTGTGGATTCTCATGTGTACGTTTAAATGTGTTTTTTGCCTAAAACTTTTTCCACATGCATCACAACAGAAAGGCTTCTGTCCTGTATGGATTTTCATGTGCACGTTTAAAACTGCTTTTCGGCTACATCTTTGTCCACATAAATCACAACAAAAAGGCTTCTGTCCTGTATGGATTATCATGTGTCTTTTTAAACTTCCGCTTTCATTAAACCTTTGTCCACATAGATCACAACCGTAAGGCTTCTGTCCTGTGTGGATTCTCATGTGAATGTTTAAATGTGATTTTTGACTAAAACGTTTTCCACATACATCACAACAGAAAGGCTTCTGTCCTGTATGGATTCTCATGTGTCTGTTTAAAGTTTCTTTTCGGCTAAATCTCTGTTCACACCGATCACAACAGAAAGGCTTCTGTCCCGTATGCATTCTTATGTGTTTGGTTAAAGCACATTTACCAATAAATGTTTTACCACAGTCTTCACAGCTAAATTTCACTCCTGTCTGGACTTTCTTTTTTGAGTCCACATTTTTCTTCTCTGTAGAACATTTCTTATATCCAGAGTCTGACGAGCATTTCAGTTCTGAGAGACTGTGTTCTACATCACTGTCCTCTTCATCCTTCTCAGTCTCTAAAGAAATGGAAGCATCAACATGATCTTCTATCCTGATGGATTCTTCTCCATCATTCTCTTCTGGAAGCTCTCTGCGTTTAATTTGGTCTGGATAAAGCTGTGAGAGCAGCAGAGACTGTTCATCATCCAGAGTCTTTATGGGAGCAGCAACTGGACACCTGATGGTATTAATCACCTCCCTCCCATTGAGCTCCTTTCCTCGCAGACTGATGTAGACTTCCGTCTCTTCCTCCTTTATGTGAGGGGGACTTGGCTGATGCAGGTCAGCACGAGGTCTTTGGTCTAAAGAAGCTTCTTCTTTAACAATCCACTTCTGAGCAACATCTGCAGAAAACATTGTAACACATTATGCAAATTAGAAACAATTTTAATTTCAGTCTAAACTGAGGCACATTTTAATAAAGACATATTTAAGTAATTCAGTTAGATTTAATGTTATGACTTAACTACTTTTTCGTAGTGTTTAGTTTTAACTGTTTCTTAGGCCTTGGCTTGTTTACCGATCTTTGCAAAAGTAAACACCACCATGGCCTTTTAATGTTTGTTCTACTAAATGAGTAGAAAAAATAAGTTGCGTCAACATATAGGATGAGGACATTCTGGAAAATACATAAGAAATAAATTTAGTCAATAAATGTAAGAATTTAAAAAAAATAATGCATTGGAATAGAATTAACTTCACATTTATTGATAAAGATAATTAACACGCTGACCTACATCTGTAACTTATTTGTAAAATTGCAAAGGTTATTTCTTTGTTTAAATATGCTGATAATCAGTTATGGTAAATGGTAAATGGACGGAACTTATACAGCGCTTTTCCAGTCATGCTGACCACCCAAAGCGCTGTACACTATAGCCTCATTCACCCAGTCGCTCTCACTAACGCACACACATTTATACACCGAGACGCAGCTCAGTAGGCAACTTGGGGTTAAGTGCCTTGCCCAGGGGCACATCGACATGTGGCAGTGAGGAAGCTGGAATCTAACCCACAACTTTCTGATTGCAAGACGACTACCCAACCCAACAAGCCACAGTCTCCCCAGTTGTTATAATAATAATAATAATAATAATAATAATAATTAAGTATACCTACTTAGACAGCTGTTTAAAATACTAAATACTAAATTAGAAAATAGTGCAATCAAAATAATTTACAGTGTTGATTTAGAATGAGTCCATGAGATCAAATTTCTGGGTGTTTTATTGGATGATGAATTTAGCTTGAAACTTCAGAATTTCCATGTAAAATCTAGACTAGTCAAAAGTGTTGCTGTTTTGAGGAGAATATGATTTGTTCTGAACCACAAATATCTGGTTATTTTATATATATATTTATAGGTTTCCAGGGAGAGTAGTGGCCTAGTGATTAGAGCAGCGCGCTTGCACTCAGAGAAGGCAAATTGGCAAGGCAAATTTATTTGTATAGCACAATTCAGTACAAAGACAATGCAAAGTGCTTTACATGATATATCAAAATCAAACAGAATAAAAGCAAGTAGGAATAAAATGTAGATAGAAAAAAAGAACAAAAGAGTGGTGATTCAGTTAACTAGAACAGTTGAAGGCAATCTTAAACAAATGTGTTTTTAATCTTGATTTAAAGGAACTCAGGCTTTCCGCACCTTTACAATTTTCTGGAAGTTTGTTCCAGATAAGTGGAGCATAGGAACTAAATGCTGCTTCTCCTTGTTTGGTTCTGGTTCTGGTTCTGCAGAGCAGGCTGGAGCCAGAAGACCTGAGTGGTCTGGATGGTTGATACACTGATAACAAGTCTGTGATGTATTTAGGTGCTAATTCAGGGATTTATAGACTAACAGAAGGATTTTAAAGTCTATTCACTGAGATACAGGGAGCCAGTGTAAGGACTTCAGAACCGGGTCCATGTTCTCTACGTTCTTAGTCTTAGTGAGGACTTCAGAACCGGGTCCATGTTCTCTACGTTCTTAGTCTTAGTGAGGACTTCAGAACCGGGTCCATGTTCTCTACGTTCTTAGTCTTAGTGAGGACTTCAGAACCGGGTCCATGTTCTCTACGTTCTTAGTCTTAGTGAGGACTTCAGAACCGGGGTGATGTTCTCTACGTTCTTAGACTCAGTGAGGACTTCAGAACTGGGTCCATGTTCTCTACGTTCTTAGACTCAGTGAGGACGTGGGCAGCAGCGTTCTGGATCAGCTGCAGCTGTCTGATCCACTTTTTAGGCAGACCTGTGAAAACACCGTTGCAGTAATCAATTCTACTAAAAATAAACGCATGGATTGGTTTTTCCAGATCCTGCTGAGACATTAGTCCTTTAATCCTGGAAATGTTCTTCAGGTGATAGAAAGCCGACCTTGTAACTGTCTTTAGATGCTTTTGGAGGTTCAGGTCTGAGTCCATCACTACTCCCAGATTTCGGGCCTGATTAGTGGTTTCTAGCTGAAGCGACTGAAGCTGTGTGCTAACTTTTGATCTCTCCTCTATTGGTCCAAATATTATTACTTCTGTTTTGTTTTTATTCAACTGAAGAAAATTTTGGCACATCCATGCATTGATTTCTTCTAGGCATTTACTGAGTGCCTGAACTGGTCCATAGTCACCTGGTGACATGGTGATGTAGAGCTGTGTGTCATCTGCATAGTTATGGTAGCTGATGTTGTTGTTTTTTATGATCTGAGCAAGAGGGAGCATGTAGATATTGAAAAGGAGGGGACCCAGGATGGACCCTTGGGGAACCCCACATGTGATTTTTGTCATGTCTGATGTAAAGTTACCTACTGACACAAAAAAGTCCCTGTCCTTTAAGTAGGATTTAAACCAGTGGAGAGCTGTACCAGAGAGGCCGACCCAGTTCTCCAGGCGCTCTAACAGGATGGAGTGATCGACAGTATCGAATGCTGCACTGAGGTCCAACAGAACCAGCACGGTGGTTCTTCCACAGTCTGTATTTATATGGATGTCATTAAACACCTTGATAAGGGCGGTCTCTGTACTGTGGTGAGGAAACCTGACTGGAAAACATCAAAGCGGCTGGTCGTTGTTAAGAAGGTGTTTAATTGTTGAAACACAGCTTTTTCAATAATCTTACTGATAAAGGGGAGGTTTGAGATGGGCCTGTAGTTCTGGAGTAGTAGTTTGTCTAAATTGTTCTATTTTAACAGTGGTTTGATAATTGCTGTTTTTAGAGACTGGGGGAAAACACCTGACAGAAGGGAGGTGTTTATTATCTGAGTCAAATCAGACGCTATGACAGGCAAAACTTTCTTAAAGAAAACTGTGGGTAGAACATCAAGACAGCAGGAGGAGGAACTTAGCTGCTGAATGATCTGCTCTAAGCTTTTGGAGTTTATTTATCCTGATGAATCCAATCAATTACTTCGACTGCAGTCATGTCTTGATGACATCAAAAGCTGGATGACTTTAAATTTCCTGCATTTAAATTCTGACAAGACCGAAGTTATAATCTTTGGACCAGAGTCCTCAAAAAATAAACTTCTTAACCAACCACTTAATCTGGATGGCATTAACTTGGCCTCTGGTAATAAAGTAAAAAATCTTGGTGTTATTTTTGACCAAGACATGTCATTTAAATCCCATATTAAACAGGTTTCCAGAGTTTCCTTTTTTCACCTCAGGAATATCGCCAAAATTAGAAACATTCTGTCCAGGAGTGATGCTGAAAAACTAGTCCATGCATTTGTTACTTCAAGGCTGGACTATTGTAATTCTTTACTATCAGGAAGTCCACAAAATGCAGTTCAAAGCCTTCAGTTGATCCAAGATGCTGCAGCAAGAGTTCTGATGAAAATGAACAAGAGGGATCATATTTCTCCAATTTTAGCTTCCCTTCATTGGCTTCCTGTTAAATCAAGAATAGAATTTAAAATTCTTCTTCTAACGTATAAAGCCCTTAATAACCAAGCTCCATCATATATCAGAGCTCTGATTACCCCGTATGTTCCTAACAGAGCACTCCGCTCTCAGACTGCAGGTCTGCTGGTGGTTCCTAGAGTCTCTAAAAGTAGAATGGGAGGCAGATCCTTTAGCTATCAGGCTCCTCTCCTGTGGAACCAACTCCCAGTTTTGGTCCGTGAAGCAGACACCCTATCTATTTTTAAGACTAATCTTAAAACTTTCCTTTTTGACAAAGCTTATAACTAGAGTGGCTCATGTTACTCTGAGCTACCTTTATAGTTTTGCTGCTATAGGCTTAGGCTGCTGGAGGACATCAGGATCTAATTTTCTCACTCTATAGAGTTCTACTGTTCTTCAATTATGCATTACGTGTTGTCATTTCTGCTTTAACTTTCTGTTCTCTCTCTTTTATCTTCATATTAGGTACACCTGGTCTGGCGTTCTGTTAACTGTGACATCATCCAAAGAAGACGGCTCAACTGCTATTACCATCTAATGTAGAACAGATTACTGGATCAATGTGTGCTTCTGTGCTTGTTTGTCTCTCTTGTTGTGTCTCTGCTCTGTCTTCTGTAACCCCAGTCGGTCGAGGCAGATGACCGTTCATACTGAGCCCAGTTCTGCCGGAGGTTTTCCTTCCCGTTATTGGGGAGTTTTTCTTCCCACTGTCGCTTCATGCTTGCTCAGTATGAGGGATTGCAGCAAAGCCATGTACAATGCAGACGACTCTCCCTGTGGCTCTACGCTTCTTCACGAGGGAATGCTGCTTGTCGGGACTTTGATGCAATCAACTGGTTTCCTTATATAGGAACATTTTTGACCAATCTGTATAATATGATTGAACTTAACTTTGTAAAGAGCCTTGAGATGACATGTTTCATGAATTGGCACTATATAAATACATTGAATTGAATTATTTGGCTGAATTGGGACATTTTGTCAGGATAAGTCCCAGCTGAATATAGCTTTGGTTCTAGAGCTGGTGTGGATGTACAGACTGATCCTCTAATTTTTAGGATTTTCTCAGTAAAGAAGTTTGCAAATTCATTGCAGGCCCTGGTGGAGTGGAGTTCAGAAGCCACTGACACAGGAGGATTTGTTAGCCTGTCAACTGTGGAAAATAAGACACAAGCATTATTAATGTTTTTCTTGATGATCTCTGAGAAGAAAGATTCTCTTGCATTTTTCATTTGTAAGTTATATCTGTAAAGTCTCTCTTTATAGATGTCGTAGTGAACCTGGAGTCTGCTCTTTCTCCACCTGCGTTCAGCTTTTCGACATTCCCTTTTTTCACCTCTAACTGCTGGAGCATTTCTCCAAGGAGATTTTTTCTTCCCGGAAAGAACTTTCACTTTAACTGGAGCAATGCAGTCAATGATGTCTGAGACTTTAGACTGAAAGTTATCTACTAGCTCATCTACTGAGTTGCAGCCCAAGGTTGAAGTAGCAGAGTAAGCTTGAATAAAAGTTTCCGTGGCATTGTCCTTAAAGGTGCGTTTTCTTACGATGTCCCTTTGGCAGTGTTGTATAGTAACGAAGTAAAAATACTTCACTACTGTACTTAAGTATATTTTGGAGTACTTTATACTTTTCTCAAGTATAAAATTTTTTGATTACTTTTACTTTACTATCTTTCCGTACTTAATTGCATACTTTTACTCTGATACATTTTTAAAGTTTGGTTTAGTTACTCGTTACAAAAAAAGTGTCGGTTTGGCTCAGCCAGACGTGCGTACATGCCTCCGTTTGAAGCGCTCGGCGTGTCATTTTAAAGTTGCTGTGCGCCAGCGGGGGCGGGGCCTGGCGCTCCACGCAGCCAATCACTAACGCGCCTGGCCTTTGATTGACAAGGTAGAGACCCCCCTTTAACTCCGCTCTCATTGGTTGTGCTGTCTTAAATCCCGCCTTCCCTCTTCCTGATTGGCTGTTTTCTATTAGGTGTGTGTGCGTATGTGCTTGGAGCACGAGATTTCAGTCTTGATTTTAACTGGGATACTAGACTACGAAACTAGTCCCAGTTAAGAAACTAAATATTATCTGTGCTAAAATAGGTGAAAGCTGTTGAGTGCAGTTCTGAACAGAAGCAGCAGAGAGAGTTTTGAATTGTTGAACTTGAGAAATGTAAGTAACCAACGTTAATATCTCAAAATAGCATTTAATTCTGAAGTATAACACATTTTATCAAAAACCTAATCTCCTCTATAAAATTAAATATTCTGTGCCAGGCAGGAGTTCTGAAGACTGCTGGAAAGATGGAAAAGCCAAGACTGTAGGTCATAAAAATTCAGATTCTTAGCCACAGCCGTCTGAAAAAGGTGAGTGTCACTTTTACCATTATTTCGTTGTTATTGTTGCTTTCATTTATTTTTGACCATTTGAGGCAGTTGCTACTCTTGTTTAGACCTTTGCGTAGTTATAATAGTATGATTAGGGTTCCACAAAATAATAGTGTTATTCATTTGACTATTTCTACTTCTAGAATTAGGATAAAGACAAATAAAACAAAGGAACACAATTTACATTGGTTTTATTGTACATAGATTTCTACACTGTCCATTAATAAATTAGTGTAAACCAGGGCCAGAGCTAGCAGATTCAGAGGGCAGACAATTCCCAAAGTATCTAACATATTCTACCTCCTGCAATGGAAATGGAAAAATTGTTATGGGCTGGCTGATATACAGCGGGTCAAAAAAGGCCATATTTTGGCTGCAGTGCAGCTGTTCTCTTATGAAGAAAAGATCATCTAGTGCACTAAATTCAATAGCTGGGATGAAAATATCCAGTATAAAATACAGAGATTTGTGTGTGTGGTGTGGTGGCGGCAGGTGTAGAGGGGGGGTCCAAAAAGACTGTGTTGTCCCGGGCCGGCCTGCAGGTGTATCTATTAGCAGGTTTACCACTTCCTGTAGGTTAAGTAAGCCTAGTTTATCACTTCACCATGTTCTTAGTATACACCCCCTTTGCCTGCTCTTGGTTGTGTGTTGGTTGCTTAGCGCTGACCTTGCTTGAAGAAGGAAAACTGAAAGCTTACATTTTCTGTCTAAACTTGGTCTAAATTTCTCCTGCACTTGGTTGTTTATATTATTTTAAGTGAATTTGACTTTCAAAGTTTACCAACATCTAAAAAATGTCATTCAAATTGCATGTGCTTTGTTTTACTTTTTACTTGTACTTTTCATTACATTACTTGAGTACATCTATTTTACAGTAATTTTCATACTTAAGTACAAGACATACTTTAAGACTTTTACTCAAGTAACATTTCAGTCAGTGACTTGGACTTTTACCAAAGTCATATTTTGGAGAAGTACTTATACTTTTACTTGACTCCGAGATTTCAGTACTTTATACAACACTACGACACTCAGCTTTCCGAAGCTCCTTATCTGCTTTGCCCCCCCCCCCTCCTGCTATTTGCTTTGTCTTGTCTTTTTGAACACTTTCTTCTTAATAACTCGAACACTGTGGAAAATCATGGATCTGGTAAGCTGTTCTCTCAATGCTATTGATAATTTTTTTTTCGACGGGTAGGCAACAAAAGTGTAGCCTGACATGGTCATACTCAATTCTAGTCAGAATTTGAGTCTGATGCTGCTCCATAGAGCTGTGATTATGGGGCTTGTTTCGAACGAACCAGGAAAAAAAATTCCTCTGCACTCAATTGGATAGACCTACAACCAATAAGAGCAACGGAGTGTGCGCCGTATGTTAAGCGACGCATAGTTGAATAGTCTGAATTAGCGAACGTACAACGTTACCTACTATGTTTAAAACATGGGATTCATATCACGACATTGCGAGTTATTTACTAAGTCAGACAGTCAGATGATCTCTTACCATTTGAAAGTTAGATGAACTTCGTCCACGACGATACCCATAACGTTGGCTTGAAAAACATCGGAGCCTAGCATGTCCCTCCACTTGTTGTTCAGCAGCCAGGATTCCGGGCTTCCGAAAAGGAGCTGGCAACGACCGCTGGCTATATCCACCTCGTCGTTCACGCCGAGTTGCATCGCCGTGATGCCTATTTCAGTTGCTTCTTTCACGAAACAAATTCAACCCAAGCGCGCTTTGGTGACGTGGTTGATTACGTTACTGTTGATCATCTGTCCATCATCGTATAAAGCCCGCCCTGACAATTTGATTGGCCCGCCAGATATTGGGCGAGCATACTCGCGCTACTATTGAGCAATGCCAGACCGAACTTCCCGACCTAAAACGTTGTGGGCGGGACTAAGTTCGGAATGGCACCCAGGCTAACGAAAGGGGGACCCGTCCTGTCCTGATTTGACTATTTTTGGGGGATACACCCTAAATTCCTGGATGGAAAACGGTGTGTCCTTCGATTTTGTCATTCCTGGACGTTTGAAACGTTTGCATGTTTGGATTCAGGATACTTGGATTTCTACTTATTGGATCTGGTGGATTTTTGATGTATCAGCAAACACAGCGGATGTCGGTAGCCATTTGGCCTTGATCAGGCTGCCGGCTGCATATGACGCGCTCACTAAGGCGGTGAACAGACAGACCTGGAAGGTGAAGGAGCAGAGCCGAAAAGCTGGCTGCGCTGGAACGCAGACTGGCTTTGGTGGTTGAACTCAAGGGTAGATGGGATAAAATTCTGGAAGTAAACGCAGGAAAGCCCAACAATTTGAAATAATTGGATTTATTTGGAGCCAGCAAAAACTTAAAGCTGACAGGAAAGTCAGAGCAGCTTGTCTCATAACACAAATAAAGTATTTGGATTTTTTGCCTTCCCTTATCAAAGTAACCCTGGATTGTAATGACGGGACTGCTCGATACTCTCCCCTGCCCCCTCCTTTCCCGCTGACGTCTGTGGATGTTTTCTGAACTGTTGGCTGGCAAATAACATCAAGGACAATGGCCTCTGGAGAGCTTCCACGGAAATATAAACACTTCACCCAAACAGGCACACATAACTGATGCTCACAAATACAGATGAACTTACACACGACCAGTCTCAAATGTTTACCTTTCTGCATATATGTGTCTCGTATTATTTGTGCTTTTCATGTAATGAGGTTTTTTGTCGGATGCTTCACATTATATGTAGGAACATAAATTGTGAATCACCTGTCTTTTTTATCTCCCTCTTCCCCAATGTAAAATCTTTTTTTAACAGATTCAAAGGGCAGCGCCTGTGGGCTCCGTGTAAGACGGAGTTCGGGGCAGTTTGGAGGAACGCACCTAATGTCTGCGCTGAAATAGCAGCGACCGACTGGCTGCGTTCCCCTCAAAATGTTTGTTAAGTGTATGTGATGGACGGTTGTATTGGAACTGAATTTTCGATTGCAATGCAAATTGTAGTTGACAATAAAATTGATTGATTGATTAAAAGGTTGGTTGAATAAAGGGTAAACAAATGTCCCGGCAAATTCTACATCATAAAAAGGAAAAACCTACCGAAAAGTCTCACTCATGTCATCTTGAAGACATTCTTCTTCCAAATGTTGGCTACAGACGACATTTTTTTCTCTCTGGCCAGAAGTTTGATGGCAAATCCTCTCTCTTCACGTTGGCAATCCAACAAAAGCTACAAGCAACATTAGCTTGTAGAGCGCAGTGCCTTACCGCACAGAAACGTCACAGGATGTGATGTGGGGCGGCCATATTGCCCAAATATGGGCAATAATGGCCGCCCCCATACAGTGATCGAGACGGCAATTTATGCTTTTATTTTCTTATTGATTAACACTAAATTAATTAAATCACTACAGACGTATTTGTTTTGAAGGCTGCATAGTGTAGCTGGGGACTTGGCCAGATCCGGCCACTAGGGACGCAATAGCGCCAATCGGGCTGAGTGCCACTGCAAGTAAGAAAGAGAAGAAGAGACTGACGACGGTGAGAAGCGAGTAATGCAGGCAGCAGGTTGTGTTTGCAACATTGTATCCGTTGCTCTGCCTCTTGTGGTTCAGTGTGCGTCCAGAGAAACGTAAGTTATGTTGTTTATGTGATATTTAGGCCGGCTGGTTGAGTTTATATCCGGTGCTACAGTTTATATTTCTAGCAGTGCTAATTGCTAGTTGCTTTGGTTGGTCTAAATGGTCAACTGGGTTATGTTATGCTGCTGACCATTTCCTTGTTGTTAGTTGACTACAGGACATATATTACTATTGTTTTTGTTTGTGTGCTATTGTTAAGTATATTGATGAATGTTATTGTTTGGGTAATTCCAGAACCACACACACACATTGGATTAAATTACCATAAAAGGACTGACTGTTGTCATCATTTTATAAGTCTTGGGGGAACTTAGTGCGTTCTGACAGACGCCCACTTTGTGATTACAAATCAGAGAAGCCAGTCTTTTAACTTTGAACCTCCGTAACAAATGGTCCTTCGAGCCGGATAAGGTAATTCTGAAGTGAAAATGGATCAGGTTCCCCCAAGTGAAGATGTACGTCCACGCCGGCGGACAACCCAACCCAGATGGATGGAGGATTATGAAGGGTACACCCTCCCACAGGCTGCGAGCTACCCACCCCGTACCTTCGCTGCGTTAGAAGAGATTGGCTGGAGCGGAGGAAGAGAGGGAATTGCCGAGATGACACCCCTCACACAGCGCTCGCTACAGCCCACTCATTATTCTGCCGAGTTCAGAGAGACAACTCCCGGTCATATTGGAGCTGCAGCACCTGCGTATGTGAGTACCCCACGGCCAGACCCAGGC